>CM035802.1:9046428-9153928 GCA_020466265.1 Siphamia tubifer | reverse complement strand
TAAATAGGAATAAAAAACTGTCATGTTAACAGGACCAATCAGAATAAAGTCACTTGTTTTTTCTACTCTTAATTCTGAATTGGATAATTCCTTTGCCGTGCTCCTGGTGTCGTCATGGTGACGCACATATTCCACTGTCAGCATTAGTTTGTTTGTTCCTATGGTTGATTCAGTCGAGCTGCTGCTTCATAATTATTACAAAAATAAATGAAAAAAAAAAAAATCACATGTAGTATCTGCTCTAACATGTTGATAGTTGAAACAAAAGCAAAACAGGAAGTGGACGCCATCGTAGACATCGTAGACGTTAAGAGGTCCATTCGGTCCAATCAGAACCCTCTGTACCTCCAGCTCTGAAAGACCAATTAACCCTTTAACTTCTGAGTTCAGTCAAAAAGTAATAAAATAAGCAACAAGATGGACAATAACAACCAAAAATGTATAATAAACCAACAAAATCATAAGTAACATGAATAAAGTTAGACACAAAAGTGAAGAAAAATAATGAAATATAATATAAAATGTAGAAATATAAAACAAAATAAGGAACAAAATGAACAAAAACTAATAAAGTACAGATATTAATGTAAAAATATAGGGAGTAAAAGTAAAAAAGTTGGCAGAAAAATTAGTACTCAAGTAAAGTACAGATACCTAAAAAATCTTCTTAAGTACAGTAATGAAATACTTTTACTTAGTTACTTTACTTGTACCTTTATTCTGAATTAAAGCGCAATAAAAACTCTCATGGAAACAAGGCCAGTGTCGGTGGGACACCCCCTTATCCCATCCTTCTACCTTCCTTAAATTCCTTTGTCAGATCCCATAAGAAACTTTAAAACCTTACACAGAACAGAGCAAATTCTGCACAAACCACAAAAATGCTCCACGTATCGAGGATACAAAGTTCATTTCCCAATAACAGTATCATTTATATCGAAACAGAAACAGATAAAACATATACACAGAACAGTCAGACTATAATAGGACGAGATGTTCTATCCATGCATTATGTCAAAAGCAAAGGTGGAAAGTAACTAAGTACAAGTACTTCATTACTGTACTTAAATAGATTTTTTTAGGTATCTGTACTTTACTTGAGTATTTATTTTTCTGACAACTGTTTACTTTTACTCCCTACATTTTTAAATAAATATATGTACTTTAAACTCTTTACATTTATATAAACATTTCTACTTTATACTCTTTACATTTATATAAATATATGTACTTTATACTCTTTACATTTATATAAATATATGTACTTTATACTCTTTACATTTATATAAATATATGTACTTTATACTCTTTACATTTATATAAATATTTGTACTTTATACTCTTTACATTATTATAAATATATGTACTTTATACTCTTTATATTTATATAAATATTTGTACTTTATACTCTTTACATTTATATAAATATATGTACTTTATACTCTTTACAATTATATCAATATATGTATATATATATATATATATATATATATATATATATATATATATATATATATATATATATATATATAAAATCTTAATTTTGACTTTTTCCTAATAATAATAATAACACTATCTACATAGTAACTTAATTTAAAGGCCTTTATTTTAACATACTTTTGAACATTGTATGATCTGCCTGGTTAAAAAAATATGGTTTCATTGCTACTTCATTTACTTTTTTCTTTTTTTCTTTTTTTACTTTATTACAATTGAGAAGTTGTACATTTTAAAGCAGTTGAATCTGTACTTCTACTTTTACCAGAGTAAACGCAAGTAGCTAGGGTTGGCATGATGTTCTTTTATGCAGATTCGATTCTTTAAAAAAATAATAAATAAATAAAGGGTGCCGATTAGATTTAAATTGCGATTCTTCCATATTCCCAATTTTTCACTTGCCTTTTTAACACCAGAAAAACGCTGAATGATGATACCTACAGATCATATCAGAAGCAATCATTTTTTTTCCACAAACAAACAAACAAACAAACAAACAAACAATCCTGATACATAGTGTATGTGAATGTTTTTTTCTCCCACCCCTACAAGTAGCTGTAGTTCTACTTAAGTACAGACTGTAAGTACTTTCATCACCTCTGCTCAAAATGTACAGAAAACTACAATAATTTTGCAAATGTTGATGGTTTTCGTGTGTGGTACCTCTTACTTCTGGGTTTGGTGTCCCGCTGGTGCCATATTGACTAATGCTGTGCTCTGTCTGAGTGCGTATCACCACCGATCATAGCACAGGCGACATGATTCCAACAGTAAATCGATGACAGTCCTGTGGATGTGGACCGAGACCGAGACAACGGTCGAATTAAACTGTGCATGGAAATGAACTGACCATGTCCCCAGTAGGTTCATTTAGAGCAGGGGTCTCAAACATGCGGCCCAGGGACCATATGCGGCCCACCAATGGTTCCAATGCGGCCCGTGGTATGAAGAATATAAACTATTAACATAATAACCTATTAAATAAAATGGGTTATTATGTTCAAAATGTAGCACTGAACGTTACCAGAAGTCTTTTCTGCTGGCAGCAATTAGACTCTTCAATGTGCAATATTGATATTTTATGTGCATTAGTGATCTTTTTATGTGCAATAGTGATCTTTTTATGTGCAATATTGATATTTTATGTGCATTAGTGATCTTTTTATGTGCAATATTTATCTTTGTATGTGCAATAATTATATTTTTATGTACAATAGTGATCTTTTTATGTGCAGTAATGATCTTTTTATATGCAATATTGATATTTTATGTGCAATAGTGATTGTTTTATGTGCAATAATATTTTTATGTGCAATAGTGATCTTTTATGGGTAATATTGATTTTTTTTTTGTGCAGTAATAATCTATTGTGTGTGTGTGTGTGTGTGTGTATGTGTACTTGTATTCCTATTTTTATAGGGACATTGATATGTTTACACAGTCACACCATGGGGACCTCTGACACTATTGGGATCAAAATTCAGGTCCCCATGAGGGTTAAATATAAATAAACTTCCCCACTAGTAAAATAGAAATGATGAGGCCCTATAAATACATGATCTTATTTTTTCTGGAAGTCCCCATGAAGCATGAGGGAAACAGGTGCAAAATTAAACATGGATTTTTCAAAGGCTTGATGATATAATGACTTGATGTTTTTTTTTTTTTAATTATTATTATTTATTTGTCTTATTATGAAGACTTCACTTAATTTTATAACATGACTTATTAACACAAAGGTTGGTGAACGTCTGTCAATCTAAGGCTGCATATTTATACGGAGACGATGAAAACAGAAGACACAAAAGTGGCGTCTCATCTTCAGTTTTTCATCTGCATTTTGACGAGCCTATTCAGGAGGAAATCCTTGTTTATACGAAGACGCAACAGTAGGTGAAATACGATTGGATAGTCCTGCCAGGCCGCTATGTCCTTTTCTGTTTTTGACGTATGTAAATGTCCACCTGTCTCTGTTCGGCTATGGTATGTGTGTAATGGCTGTACAATAACTGAAAAGACTCCTGTACATTTACTAGAGCTGCTGATGCTAATGCTAATGCTAATGCTAATGCTAGTGCAGCTGTGGGATCCAGGTTGTCCCACATGTTTGTTGCTTTACTTGCTCAGTGTATGAATGTAAAGTGAAAGTGTTTATGATGTGACGTAAAGACGCACGCATCGTTAATATTTATTGCCGTTTAGCCGGAGACATGTCCCAGCGCGTCTTCAATACGTCCCTCTTTGGAAGGAGTCGTCAGATTTGTGCGTATTCACACCCTTCGTGTAAATAAAAGGGACTTCTGATAAAATGTCGTATTTAGCCACAATCATCCTTGTGTAAATGACCCCTAAAGCTCCCCAAATTAAGTCCCCAGTAACCTCTAACCTTTACCTTATATAGGTTTGGATGTTTACCATAAACATTTGATGTCCACACAAAGGCCATTGTTCCTTCACAGCTTCACAGAACCCTCAACACTGTTGACCCAGACTCCTCGGAGCCCATTAAAACATCCCTATCCAGGACCATGTCTTCAAACATACCTATTCCACACCTTCTATTCAAGCACACATATCAAACCACTTAAGACCTTTCAGACACTGCATGCTACAAACTAGTTTAATTCAGGTTCTAAATATACAATAATTAAAACTCAGTTGATTCAAACTAGTAAAATATGATCATAATTACATGTGAAAATGACAAAATAATAAACTGAAGCAGAAAATGGTTAAAATTGCACGTCTTTTTCTTAAGAAATATAAGGCCTGAGGGCCAAATCCGGCCCACCAAAGGGTCCAATGTGGCACATAGGATGAATAACAATGTAGATATTAACAGCGTAAAAATAATTTTAATTCAGGTTCTACATACAGAATAATTAGAAAAAACTTTATTGGTTAAAATCTTGTATATATTATCGTTATAATCATATAATATTATTTATATATATATATATATATATATATATATATAGTGTGTGTGTGTGTGTGTATAAATAAAGAATAAATAAATAATAAAAATTGCAGATTTGAATGTAAAAAAAAGTCAAATGACATGAAAATCTTTATATTAACAAAGCATCCTTTTACAAAAACCTGAATAAATACATGAATAAATATGAAGCAGCTGAAATATCTGAAGAGACGTAAGTGTCATTTTACAAATATTCTGTCTGTTGCTAAATGTTTAGTGTATTTCTAATTAAAATGAAAGTTGTTAAATGACAAACTGATAAACTGAGGCAGAAAATGGTTCAAATGTCACTTGTTTTTCTTTAGACATGTGAAATTGTTGATGTTTTTCACATTTTGACAGAAACATTATAGATATAAACATTATCATAATGCATTTTGACTCTTTTCACTGTTATTATTTTACTGGTCTGGACCTTTTCAGATCATATTGGGCTAAACGTGGAACTGAACTAACATGAGTTTGACAGCCCTGGTTCAGACCTTTTATCATTTCATGTTTTTTTGGAGCATAACCAGGGAAAAGACACATCTGGATATGATGCAGCTTTTCAATCAGTCGACCAATTACTTTGGAAAATGAAGAGATGACAAATAAAATGGTTAGAATTCCTTAATGATTAATGTGGTAGATGTAATAAAAACTCTTGAATTAAAGCTAAAAGTCCTTGATTGCTTCGTTTTTAATCCACTGTGGAGGCGTACAGAAGCAAAACTACATATGGATGTGAGTGCTTAACTAAAACAAAACTGAAACCATACTGACCCAAACCATCCACTGATCTATAATGTTTAATACCTGTTCATCCATAAGTCCTATTAGATGGATAGATAGATAGATAGATAGATAGATAGATAGATAGATAGATAGATAGATAGATAGATAGATAGATAGATAGATAGATAGATAGATAGATAGATAGATAGATAGATAGATAGATAGATAGATAGATAGTTTGGCATTGGAGTAAAATGTATGAATTTTCTGTTATCAAAGAAATCCAGCAGGTTTGTGTGCACTAGCAAACATTAGCATTAGCATTAGCCTGATCCAGTCTAGTCAGTTGTGAAATGAACCGTTGTGAAAGCTGCAGCACACTGAGTGGACAAACTACTCCTGACATGTGGAACATTAACTCATTAGGATTGTACCTAAAAAGTACTGAAATATATATTTTCAAAAGTACTTCGTTGTTGAAATGGAAAAACTTATTTAGTGTAGATGTCTTTAAAGTGTATTGCTGTGAAAATTGTGGCTAAACTAGTGATACATTTGAAAAATAAAAAAAGCTGAACTCATATTTGACTGAACACAGTTACATCAGAACTGATCTAAGAATAATTTACAATTAAATTAAGAATGTGTGCGGCTGACTACATGTGGGGGGAGGGAGGGTAGACCGTTACTATGGCGACACGTGGGTGGGAATCCACTATTGTATGTGCTATAGTCAAATTAATTATCTCCACTTCATTTAGTGTGTGTTTTTTCTATAGTTATATTTAAATTCAGACATTAGGGGGTTAAAGTCTGAAGCAGATAATTGTAGAGCAGTGTAATTCATGGGAGTTTTTTTCCTTGTGTTGACAGTGTATGTGATATGTCATGTGTATACTGTGGCGCCGTAAAGGGGGGGGGGGGTGATAATGTGATGTGATAAATTCATGGGGCCCAGCATTTCTGGGGGGCCCACAGAGGAGGTTTTGTGTGTGTGTGTGTGTGTGTGGAGGGGGGGGTCTTGTCGATATGAGGGTCAAAGTTGTGAACATTTTGAGTTGAGCTTAGATCGCACCCCCACATACTGACCCCCCCCTCGTACACACACCCCACCCTGAAGGGCCCACAATGTTTACCTTACACGTTGCCCACAATTGCCAGTGTTGCCCCAGTGTGGATAAAACACATATGCAGATGACTCAACAGTATTTAAAAAAGAAGGTTGAGTCACCTTAACTTTGGTTTTAGTGAAGGACAGGACACTTTCAATGTGTGTGTGTGTGTGTGGGTGGGTTGGGTGGGTGGGGTAGGGGCTTATCTTCAACACAAAGAAAAAACCATTGAGTTACACGATCGCTTCATTTAATGTGGGAGAAAAACACAATTTTCACTGGAAAAAAAATAATGAATCTGATCATAAACAAGACTCTACAGCGTCAAAAAAATGACGTTTATTCACCTTAACTTTGGTTTTAGTGAAGGACAGGATAGTTTCATTGGCTTGGAATGGAATGGAATGCATTTACTGTCATTACACAAAATACAATGAGATTTAAAAAGCTTCACCATAAAATGCACACATAAAATAAACATGGTAAAATATGTACAATAAAACTAATATAAAAATGTAGTGACTTTTTTTCAACACAAGGGGAAAAAAGGTCAAAAACCATTGACTTTAAATGATCACTGAATTAAATATGAAAGAAAAACTCATTTTTCACTGAAGAAAAAGGAAAATACCGACAAAAATACTATCATAAAGGATGATAAATCACTTTAAAGGTTAAAAAGAAAGAAACATTTATTTGGCCCCAAAAGCAGCATTTTTCTGTCTTTATGGATTAAAGTGAAGTATAAAGATTTATGACTCCAGATTATTTTACAAACATTTCCTATTGGATCAAATGAGAAAATAACAACAAAACAGTATTTAACAGTTTCTTTAAAGAAAGTTGAGCCATTTTAACTTTGGTTTTAATGAAGGACAGGACACTTTCAATGTGGGGGGGCTGGTTTGTCTTCAACACAAGGGAAAAAAACCTTAAGAACCATTGATTTTATATGATCAGTAAATTAAATATGAAAGAAAAACCCATTTTTTACTGAAGAAAAAGGAAAATTCAGAAGAAATATGATCATAAATGGTATCAATAAAGGAAGTTTATTCACCTTAACTTTGGTTTTAGTGAAGTACAGTACAGTTTAAATGTGGGGGGGCTGGTTTGGAATGGAATACCTTTACTGCCATTATACAAAGTACAATGAGATTTAAAAAGCTTCACCATAAAATACACTCATTAAATAAACATGGTAAAATACATACAATAAAACTATGATAAAAATGTAGTGTCTTGTTTTCAACACAAGAAAAAAAAATTTAAAAACCATTGACTTTATATGATCACTAAATTAAATATGGGAGAAAAACACAATTTTCACTGAAGAAAAAGGAAAATTCTCTCATAAATGATAATAAAAAACTTTAAAGGTTAAAAAGAATCAAACATTTATTTGGCCCCAAAAAGCAGCATTTTTCTATGTTTATGAATTAAAGTGACAATTACAAAGATTTATAACTCCAGGTTATTTTACAAACATTTTCCAATTGGATCACATGAGAAAATAACACAATAAAATCAACAGTATTTAACAGTTTCTTTCAAGAAAGTTGAGCTATTTTAACTTTAGTTTTAGTGAAGTACAGTACAGTTTCAATGCGGGGGGGCTGGTTTGTTTTCAACACAAGGGGAAAAAAAAGGTTAAGAACCATTGACTTTATATGATTAATAAATTAAATATGGTAGAAAAGCACAATTTTCAGTGAAGAAAAAGGGAAATTCTTTCATAAATGATAATAAATCACTTTAAAAGTTAAAAAGAATCCAACATTTATTTAACCCATAAAAGCAGCACTTTTCTGTCTTTATGAATTAAAGTGACAATTACAAAGATTTATGACTCCAGGTTATCTTACAAACATTTTCCAATTGGATCAAACAAGGAAATAACACAATAAAATCCCTTTCCTGAGGGAAGCAGTTACTGTTACACCATATTTAAAGTCGTGGCCAACTCACCTCTCATTACCTTGTGACACGAATGACAAACAGATTAGAGCGGAAATGTTTTCTGCAACGCCGCCTCTGAAACTATGAGTCACAGTCGTTAATTCATGCACAGGGTATTTATTTATCTGAACTGGGTGATAGGTGATAGTGTATCGCAGTCTGAGAATACCACATTCTGCTCATGGTGCGTTCATGGTCATGGTAACCTGATCGTAACCCCCCCTCCTCCTCCTCCTCCTCTCACTCTCTCTCTCTTGCTCTCTCTCTCTCTCTCCCACACCCGAAAGTGTAGAATGAATACAACTCAGTTCTCTAATCAGTAGGTTGGGTTTGTGTTTATGCCGTGGCCTCGATAAATACCACCCTCGAAACAGCCGGGAAGAGAGAGAGAGAGAGAGAGAGAGAGAGAGAGAGAGAGAGAGAGAGAGAGAGAGAGAGCTGGTTCCCACAGAGGTTGGCAGAAAATAATAAAATACTTAACATTCCTCCACCCTGTATAATGGCAGTAGCCTTTAGTGCAGAGCTGGCATCACTGAAGGGAAAAACAACTTTCAGCCCCTGAATGCACCACCCTGTGTGAAACAATGACCATTCAACTGTCCTGCAGATTTTCCAGCACTTTTAAGATCTACCACTGAAATCTGTCCCTGCGTGACCGCAATGCAAAAAAAAAAAACAAAACACCACAATAGCCCTGTTTACATGAGAGTTTTTATTTCTCAATAAAAGTTCATTCCTCTTTCAGATGAACCACGTAAATGTCTAATTATAGTTGGAAGTAACTATTCTGAATTTAATTTAATTCAGAATAAAGTCACTGGTTTATTCTGATTTTGATTCTGGATTAGATTATTCCTCTGCCCATGGAAACAGTTCATTCCTCTTTAATATTATTCTTGTCTTCTGCACGTTACATATTTCACGTTGTCGGCTTTGGTTTATTGATTCGCTTGAGCTGCTGCTTCGTAATTATTACAAAAATAAATGCAAAACTCACATGTAGTATCTGGTCTAATATGTTAATAGTTGAAACGAAAGCAAAACAGGAAGTGGGTGTGATGTTTTTTTTACCATAGACATCCAAATAATAAGTGGCCATTCTGTCCAATCAGAACCCTCTGTACCTCCAGCTCTGAAACCCCGATTAACTAGAGCGGAATACACCTGTTTCCATGGAAACCTATTAAGCATTAACATTTTCATGGAAACACGAAGGAAATAGTTTTAATTCCAAATTGGTTTATTCCGAAAAAAATTATTCAGAATTAAAAAACATCTTGTAAACATCATAATTTTCCAAAACCATGGTTGGTTGATCCACAGTAAAATCACCTGTGTTAATCTGACACTTAAAGAGTACATTTTAACACTACCTCATTCAACATATGGTCCCTATATATAGTATAAAATTGACACTGAATCTAGAGTTACATTTCCACAGTCAACTTTACACTAGTAAGAGTTTACACTAATTATGTAACAAGTAACACCCATTGTGTTATTCACATTCAACACTGAAGTGTTAAGAAACACATGCACTTAACACTGCATGTTATTAAATAAATTACTCTAAAGAATGTTGATTTTTAACAATTTGAAAACACAACATAACTTTATTCTTGCACAGATTCTGCTTGAAACTACACTTAGTTAATTTTAACACTACATGTGTTCCATTCTGGACATTGGTATGTCTTGTTTTGTGCTTTTGTGGTTGTAGGGCTTTTCAGGGTGAATATCTTTTAACACTGAAAGGTATCTTACTCTTATTGGTGTTGAATTACGTCTAAGAGAAAACATTTAATTTAAAACTGAATATATGACACTGACAGTGTAAAACCTCTGTCAACTCCAATTATTTTCGCCAACACTGGAAGTTATTTTGTTAAATTTGACTCTGCTGGGTTGGAATAACGCAAATAGAAAATGCTATGAGTTTCATTGTTATATTTAACTAAGCCAATTAGATTTGATTCAATAGAACTTTATTGATCCCCCAGACAAAGCCATCAATAAGTTGAAGAAAAATTTGAGCGAAGAATTGATTTAAATAAAAATAAACATATTGCCTATACATTTAAATACACTGTAATATTTAGAAAGTGCTTGAGAATATCTATTGTTTTTTAATACTGTATACACTAACATCCTAAGCAAATAATGAGCTAAATTATTAAAATTTAAAAATGTTTTTAAGAGTGTACAGAAATGATTTATAGTTTCAAAGACAGGGGGCTTTGTCTTTTCACAATAAATAAACTAAATAAAAAATAAATAATTAAAAAGTAACATAAAGGCAAAGAAGGAAATTATTTATTTCGTTTTAAAGTTTATTTGATAGGGACAATGCAAAGTCCATATTATAACTTCTACCTATTACAATTAGATAGATACAATTAGAATACAGGAAGTACAGTACAGTAGATTACAGTACAGTAGAGTACAGTACAGTAGACAAGATTATAGTAGAGTACAGTGCAGTAGAGTATAGTACAGTAGTGTACAGTACAGTAGGAGATTACAGTACAGTAGAGTACAGTACAGTACAGTAGACTAGATTACAGTAGAGTACAGTACAGTAGACAGGATTACAGTACAGCACAGCACAGTACAGTATACTAGATTACAGTAGGGTACAGTAAAGTAGACTAGATTACAGTAGAGTACAGTACAGTACAGTATACTAGATTACAGTAGGGTACAGTAAAGTAGACTAGATTACAGTAGAGTACAGTACAGTAAAGTAGACTAGATTACAGTAGAGTACAGTACAGTACAGTATACCAGATTACAGTAGAGTACAGTACAGTAGACTAGATTACAGTAGAGTACAGTACAGTATACTAGATTACAGTAGAGTAGAGTAGAGTAGAGTAGAGTAGAGTAGAGTAGAGCAGGTTAAAGTAGCGTACAGTACAGTAGACTAGATTACAGTACAGTACAGTACAGTATACTAGATTACAGTAGAGTAGAGTAGAGTAGAGCAGATTACAGTAGAGTACAGTACAGTAGACTAGATTACAGTACAGTACAGTACAGTATACTAGATTACAGTAGAGTAGAGTAGAGTAGAGCAGATTACAGTAGAGTACAGTACAGTAGACTAGATTACAGTACAGTACAGTACAGTATACTAGATTACAGTAGAGTAGAGTAGAGTAGAGTAGAGTAGAGTAGAGTAGAGTAGAGCAGGTTACAGTAGAGTACAGTACAGTAGACTAGATTACAGTACAGTACAGTACAGTATACTAGATTACAGTAGAGTACAGTACAGTAGAGTACAGTAGAGTACCGTATACTAGATTACAGTAGAGTACAGTACAGTAGAGTACAGTACCATATACTAGATTACAGTAGAGTAGAGTAGAGTAGAGTAGAGCAGATTACAGTAGAGTACAGTACAGTAGACTAGATTACAGTACAGTACAGTACAGTAGAGTACAGTACAGTACAGTAGAGTACAGTACAGTAGAGTACAGTACTGTATACTAGATTACAGTAGAGTAGAGTACAGTAGAGCAGGTTACAGTAGAGTAGAGTACAGTAGAGCAGGTTACAGTAGAGTACAGTACAGTAGACTAGATTACAGTAGAGTACAGTACAGTAGAGTAGGTTACAGTAAAGTACAGTGCTGTATATTATAGTAGAGTAACTATTTTCAGAAACACTGGAGTTTATCTTGTTAAATTTCACTCTGTTTGTGGGAATAACTGAAAGAATTTAAATGCTTTGACACTGTATTTTTTTTACACTGGCAGATTCACTGTGTCTGAATGAATGAATCTCAAGAGAGGGGAGAGGGGGGGGTGGTACATGTGGTCTTTGTACTGTTTGTTATTTTTGAGCAGAAATGCTACTGGAGACTATTTGTTTCATTTGAAGAGTGAGATTCCTGAGGGTGAAGACAGTGTCTGTGCTGATAAGACAAACTGAGTGTGTGGCTGCATTCACTGGAGCGCTAACCTCAAGGCTGCATGACACACACTGCTAATTTACTGTTGTCAAAACACAGCGACAAAAACACTAGGTCACAAACTTGTGTTCAGTTCCAGTACATGGCAGAGGGTGTTGTGAAGACACTTCTGCTGGAGGACCATGTCAACCTCTGTACATTTACACAACAATGGATTCAATATACAGTGGTACCTCTACTTACGAAATTAATTTGTTCCAGAAGTGTTTTTGTACCGTGAATTTTTCGTAAATAGTCGTTGTTTTACATGTAAAAAGACCCCAAATACTACCCCTCAAACCCTTTAAAAATTGTGTATGAAATATGTCAAGTCAAACAAGTTTGTTTGCAAAGAGTACAAAAAGGGCGACGAATGGAAGCTATTACGAGTTTATTAGCATTGGACCCCGGAAAAACATTTAAACTACAATACAAAACATGGATAACAGTTATATAACACTATAATACTTACACACAATTGACTATGTATTAACCATTTATTACCCATTTATAAATGGGTTGTTCATTATGTATTAACCATTTGTTACCTATTTGTTAATGTCTTGTAAAGGTTCATACTAGTGTAAATGTAAAATTAGATTATTTTAACCAACAGGTAAAAATAATCTAATTTTACATTTACACTAGTATGAACCTTTACAAGACATTAACAAATAAGTAATAAATGGTTAATACATAGTCAATTGTGTCTAGGTATTATAAATTGTTACCAAAACATGTACATACAAGTATACATATATACATACAAACATAGGTAAGTACATGAAGGCATTCATGGATACATATAAATCAAGGGCGTAGGTTTGGCATAAACTTTGGTAGAGACATTGCTACTACCCCACCCACCCAAAATATCATTCTCAGCAGAGCAATTAAAGAACGAGAACACTTTACTTTTTCCAATGTCCAAATTCAGCATACACATACATATTGCTTTTGTCAAAACTATTATTGGGATCTTCTGTATTATGCAGCAAACACAAAGAAATAATAAAAAAAAAAAAATCTACACTTCAGGTAAATAGTGCAATCTTTACATTATTTGGATACTGTGCATGTAAGAGTTCAAGTCTTTGCCTCTTGGCTACTTAAGACAGGTACAACTACAGCACTCCAAATTACACAGAGGGTGGGAAACGGGGGTAAAAATAACACACTTAGCTAAACCTCGCACTCTGAATGCTATTAATTTTGTTACATGATTCTGTGCACACTATACTTACAGCCGCAGTAGTAAAATATGTTCTAATGTCCCGATTCTTTTTCGGTGGTATTGTCTCCGGAGCTTACATTATTGAAATTTGGACAGTTACAAGTCCTAGCACAAGGATATCTGTTGTTGTTCTGACTCACATGTGCAGGGTCACCTGACTGACACCAGATCAGTAGTTCCCCACTAACAATCACTCTGTCGCATCCAATAAAAACAACTGATATGGGTCGTCATATCATCGAATCAATATCGGAAAGTGGCAAAAACAAAACGTGAACAAATATAAAATAGTTTTTATTAATGCTATATTAAATTAAAATGACAAATATTGGTAGGGACTATTTTGCAA
Organism: Siphamia tubifer; assembly: GCA_020466265.1. Taxonomy (NCBI): domain Eukaryota; kingdom Metazoa; phylum Chordata; class Actinopteri; order Kurtiformes; family Apogonidae; genus Siphamia; species Siphamia tubifer. The sequence continues at coordinate 9,140,131 of CM035802.1, read as the reverse complement.
TCCCCAAACATTGGTTGTGCCATGTCACGACCATCTATATAGAAACCTACGCCCATGATATAAATATGAACATAGGAGGTTTTTTTTTTTTTATTAAATAAACAATTAAAAAAAAAAAAAAACATTATGTAAACATAGCAAATACCTGCTAATGCTAACGGCTAATCATGTGGTATTTGATGCAGCATTGGAAAGCTTATACTATGTTGTATAATCACATTGTACTGTCTGATCGTAGCCTTTCACATTAAACACCCAAATAAAATGGTGCCATTGTGTGTTTGTGCGAACCACAGATCCATATAATTTGAATGTAATTTGTCGATGAAAGATCCACCAGTTGTTTGCCTTTCCTTATTCAGCAGGAGGTGGTTTGTGCAGATGATAAATATTCCAAAGCCAGGACTTTTTCCTCATCATACTCACATTTTTTGGTTTCGTCAATAAAAGCACGTTTCATAGAGGGATGGAAAGATCATGGTTTTGGTCAAAGTACTGTATTAATAAACACACACTGGATCAGTTTTATAATGTCTTTGCGGAATTTGGTTCTGTATTAAACCAAACCCTAGTTGTATGTCTTCCACTTATACTGCTGTCAGCACCTAAACATAACCCTGAAGGCTTTGACGAACGCTGTCATTTCTGGGAGACACACGTGTTATTATACACGTAGAAATGTTGATATGAAGCATTTTTTTGGTTCAGGAACATTGAGGTTATGTGGATCTGGTTTACAGAATTGCACAAATGCCTTTCTGAATCGAATGGAAACTTTAAAAAAAAAAAAAAGATAGGAAACCCTGTTCTTTTTTATTGCAGCATGATATATTTTATATTATGTAGATTGTTCATTTGCAGTTTTTGGCCCAAAGCTGTGGATTCTGCTTCCAGCACAATTACAACTAGAAAATCACTCTGAGTGCGCAGTGTTTGTTTCATGCAGTAATATATTGATAGTCAGTATATGGAGAAATATATATTGGTTTCATAACGGTCAGATTTTCTTCAGTTTTCTCTTGTTTATGATATAATAACCTTCAACTTTAATCTTAGCTTTTAAGAACATCAACATTATATGAGAATTAACCCATAAAAACCCAAACATCTACCATCTACTAATGTAAAATATTTTGATAACTTCTAAACCACTAAACCTATCAATACTTTGAAAGAATTGGTGTAAAATGCAGTTTGTCATCTTTTCATGGTCATCAGATATAACACATTTAACCCATAGTTACCATGGAAACACAGTCATCTTCTACAATACTGACTCATGGAGTTGGTTCAATGCCAGTGAAAGAAAATGCTTTTTTTCAGTCACTTTTTCTTCAGTTTTCTCTGGTTTATGATTTAATAACCTTCAACTTTAATCTGAGCTTTTAAGAACATCTATATTATAAGAAAATTAACCCATAAAAACCCAAACAGCCGCTGCTGACCAAAAACATCTACTGATTTTAAACTGTTAAGTACTGTTTAAACAATTTATTTAAAATACACTTTATAATCTTTCATGGTCATCAGATATGACCCATTTGGACTTTCAGAGGCTCTGTAGTTACCATGGAAACACCATCAACTACAACACTAAACATGGAGTTGGATCAATGACTTTGAGATGCTTGTTTTGTGTTTAGTTAATGATAGATTTGGATACAAAAAAAACCCACTTTTTCTGTAGTGTTTTTTTTAATATAATAACCCTCAATTTTAATTTGTGTGTTTTTATATTAATACTGCATGAACAGTAAATTAAATATAGCAAAATGCTTGATTTTCAATGGAAAAAAGCCAAACATAAGATAATATTAAAATAAATGGTGATACATTTCTTAAGAAATATAGAGACTAATTAATTTGGGAACTGCCACAAAAGTAGAACTGGGTCATTATGGGTTAAATAAAGAAAAATACTTGATTTTTGTTGAAAAAGTCCAAAAGACAGATGATAAATAGATGGTGATAAAAGGTTAAAATATTGAGAAAAATTAATTTGCCAATTGATATAAAAGCAAACGTAAGGTCTTTGTGGGTGAAATAGAGAAAAACACTTGATTTTCTTCTAAAAACTGCAAAAATGAAGAAGATAATAATTGGTGAGAAACTACTTAAGAAGGGTTAAGAAAGGAGGAAAAATCATTTGGAAAGTGACATAAAAGCAACAGTAGGTCTTTATGGGTGAAATAAAGGAAAATACTTGATTTTGCTCTGGGGAAAAATGCAAAATAAAGAGGATAATATTATAATAAATTGTGATAAAAGCAACATTGGGTCTTTATGGGTTCACATGAGATTCATGTTGAAGAAGATGCTGATCCATCACAGATTCTCTCTACATTAAGCTGAACAGAAATACATTTTGTGTCAGTTTTACACCATGTTTAGATGTGATGGTGGAGGAGCCTCTATCATATCAGAGCTGGACAGTATTGATTTTCACCCCAATGTATCAGCCAGCTGATGTATCGGCTATTGTGAATGCGAGCGCACAACCCAATCCACAAAGCTCCATCACCAAACATCATAAGAGCATCCTGACTGATTGCTGTGGAGGATGTATGTCTGCTCTCAGATACACCACTAAAACACACACATGTATGTGTGTGTGTCTATATATATATATATATATATATATATATATATATATATATATATATATATATATATATATATATATATATATATATATATATATTTAAAATATGTTGTGGTAGTAAACACAATACTACATATATTTTATATAATTGCATTATTGTCAAGGAAATTTTATTTAAACAAGTGATATAATTATCAATAAATAACAATTACAAAATATATTACCAGTACACATGTACAATCTTCCAAAGAATTCTCAAAGTTCAGGTTCTGTGTGTAACAGGGACACCACAGAATTGTTTTCCTTTTACACGAGGAACAATAGGGAAGTCTAAGTCCATTTGGACCTGAAAATAATGTGTTTTGTATTTAAGTAGTACATTTAAATTATAACATGACTGGAGACAACTGCTTAGGAGCTGTTATTTACATACTGTTGATGTATCGGAACAGAATTATAACAGAAATATTAGTATTTTCAATGGATTATTTTAACCATTTACATCATTTCCTAACTATCATAACACTACTACAATGATTAATGATACAGAAGAGGAATATCATCATGTAGTATTGTGTACTTGCACAAAATATATATACACACACACACACACACACACACATATATATATATATATATATATATATATATATATATATATATATATATATATATATATATATATATATATATATATATAAAGTCTGCTAGCCTCTGCTCACGAAAAACCTTTATCTTAATTTTTCGTCTCTCAATTCAAAAGAAAATTCCATTTATCAAAGAAAAGTAAAACCTCCCAGACAAAAATACAGTACATTCCTATACGCAACTACGTAATTTACGGAAATCCGTCACGTATGTAGCATCCCATTGGCTATGAGGCTTTTTGTTACCCTTTGACCCTCATTCATCACGGAGCGGCTGTTGTGTTGTGGTGGATTTACAGCTAAGCTAACAGCTAACCCATTTCTAATGCCGCTGCCCAACGTACGCACAATGGAAACAAACTGGACTACCCGATTTAAACACCAAACATGATCCACCAGACTGCTGCATCATCATTCTCACCCAGACGTGACTTAACTCTTCTGTCCCGGACTCCGACATTAGCCTGGATGTGCTAACAATATTCAGGTCAGACAGAATCCATGCTCTCACAGGTAAAACCCAATGTGGTGGTTTTTGTATCAACACTAACAACAGTTGGTGTTAGCCTGGACGGGCTAAAATCTCAATCTTTTTTTATAACATATTTCATAAAAAAATGGTGTTTATTGGTGGACGTTGGAACGAATTAGGCATTTTACATGTAAAATGCGACACTATTTACGAAAATTTCACGGTACAAAAACACTTCTGGAACTAATTATTTTCATACGTAGAGATACCACTGTGTATGTATATATATATATATATATATATATATATATATATATATATATAGATGGCCCAGTCGACTCTTCATCCTCAAGGTCAGTCAGTGGCAGGAGTCAGAGGCTGCTCATTGACGGTCTGATGGAGCTGACACCTCGCAGCCCATTGTACACACATGTTGATCTGTCCCCAGACGTGGCCTGACAGCGGCACATAAGGCCAACGTCGGCGCCAGACCGTCAATGCATTTCAATGAGAGGATCGCCGTTAATGTGTTTGTGCGGCAAGAAATGTGGTGAGTGTGTGTGTGTGTGTGTGTGTGTGTGTGTGGGGTGGGGGGGGTGATTGTAACAAAGCTAAACACATTTGTAGGCTGGACGAGCCTCGGCCCTGTGGAGTATGTAATCCAAAACCAGGCCAATGATTATCTCCCCTCCCCACAAGCGCTGACTCAATTCTGATTTATGATTCGAATGAATATCGATTTTCCAGAAGCCCCCCTGCGCCCCTCCTCCCTCATCCACCCCCTCCCCTTCCCAGCACTCTTCCCTTCCATTTTTCCTTTTAACAAAAGACTGAATGATGTATGTGCATTGATTTCCAATCAATTATTTTTATTCTCATTTTATTTAAGCTTGGACAAATTTTCAGTGGCCCCCGCAGAGAGCAATGTATCTCTATCAATAGCGCTGCACCTCATTACTAACTGGCCTTCTGATAGCAAGCAGAGAAATAATGAGGGGGTTTTTAGTTCTGAATCTGTCACGTCGGCTTTAACATTGTCAGGCTGTAAATTTGTCTCAGTTTCATTCCGTTGAGACGCTGACAACAAAGAACTGTAAAAGGGGGGAGAAAAAAAATCTATTATTTTATTATATATCATTTAACCAAACCGTTTGAGCAATTTTAAAAGCCTTTTTTAGACTTTGACAAGCTTTTTCTGAATCGTTTTCTTTAACAAATTTAGCTGTCCAATAGAGAGAGCACTTTATATGCATGAATACAGTCATGGAAAAAAATTTTAGACCATGAAAAGTCATTCAAAACAATAGTTATGGCTATATAACCATTTACTTAAATATTAAATCAGTAGCCAGACCTCCTCTCTCCTTTTGTTTTCTGTGTTTACATGTGAATACAAGTGGAGTATTTTGTTCTGACTGACTGTATATAACTTTTTCATAATGTCACTTGTTTAAATTTCAATACCGGCATGAAACAAAAATACATGGCAATATGTTGAAAAATATAATGCATTATTTTCAAAAATATATTACCATATATGGAAAAGTAGTTGTGATTTGATGAATGCATTTACTCAGAGTAAGTAATAATTCTGTGATGACACAGAAAGTTGTGTATCATCTGCGTATGTGTGGTGAGAAAAGTTGAAATGCTCTATAATCTGAGCCAGGGGCAGCATAGAGATGTTGAACAGAAGCGGTGCCAGAATGGACCCTTGGGGAACCCCACACAACAGCTTTGTACTCACTGACTTGTAGTTACCAACTGAGACAACATAGTTCCTATCTTGTAAATAAGATTTGAACCAGTTTGATACAGTGCCAGTAAGTCCCACCCACTATAACATTAACTCACCAGTAAAACCCATGGAGACAATACTTGTTTTCCTTTATGAAACAATCATACTGTATATGGCAATATATTGAAAAATAAAATACATTATATTCCAAAATATATTCTCAATGTATGGAAAAGTAGTTTATATATTATTTGTTAGCTATTCATTATTTTGTAAGTAGAGGTACCACTGTGTGTATATGTATGTGTATATATATATATATATATATATATGTATGTATATGTTAATAAATAATAGTGAAACAAAATACATTATTTGTCATTCGAACATAAAAATACATACAGTGATACTACTACTACTACTACTAAAAAAAAAAAATAATAATAATAATAATAATAATAATAATCTTTATTTGTATAACACCTTTCATACAAAAACTGTAGCCCAAAGTGCTTCACATTAATTACAAATTAAAATCAAATTTTAAGACAAGGGTGAAGTAGGAAATATATTAAGATTTGAGTGCACAAAATTATAAAATTACAAAAGTACAAGATAAACTGATTATACATATATTATACAATTTCAATAAAATAAATAAGAAACACATTAAGATTTGATTACACACAAAAAATATAAAAAATATAAAGAGTATAAAGAACATAAAGAATGGGGTGATGTAGAAATGTCACATAGAATCTAACTTTTCCAGTCAACAAAGATGAAGTTTATGGTAAGTTTGATAAAATAACATGTAGTATGGTGTGGAAACGACTGAATGGACTGCATTTGTTACTGATAAAAACCCTGTCGTATCTCTTAACGCTTGTACCAACAGCTGTAACTCGCGCTCTAGTAACCTGGTTTTATCAACCTGCTCATCCTTAAAGCATGCCCCCACCCCCCACCCCTTCAGTGGTCTGTCCTTCCAGTTTTCTGCTCCCACTAACTGGAACCTATTATAACAAAGTCTAAAGTAGGTAGACTCATCCTGTTTTTGTCTTTAAAAAACTCTATTCAGTCCGTACTCCATGATCAGTGCATGTTTCCAATTTAGATTCACATTACATTTTGTGCGAGTGCTTCACGCTGCACAAAACTGTTTTCTTTTTTTCTGTGTCCTTCATTGTCAATTGGCCTAGTGAATTAAATAAAAGTAAATAGATGAATAAATGTAGCTCTTGCTGTACAAAATCTGCATCATTAACACCAAAAGGACAATTGCCCCAGCATCATTCACCTTGGACGACTAGAGCGACATGAACATGTATTTTAAAGGCAAAAATCACGACATTTGGGATGATGTTAAAACTGCAGAGAACATCATCACTGCTTCTGAACAGACTGTGCAGACAGATATTTATGATAATATCTGTTCAGCAAATTGTAGGTAGGTATGTAGATACATTCATATAGTCTGGTACATCGTCAGTTTTATAGCAAAGTGTCACTTTCTTAACATTAACCCTTAAAGCCGGTCTTACTTTTGTAGTGGAAAATGACTTTTTTGTTTGTTTAGATTTTACTTTCCTATTTATTGGAACATTATCATCTGTATTTTGTGTTTTTTCACTGACAGTTCTTAGGGTAGTCTTAGGGCTGGATGATAGGGTCTACAGATAAAATCTCTGATTATTTTACAAAAAAAAAAGAGATTTACTATTTTTTCCTATTTTATTTTCTTGTACAGGAAATGAAGCTAAAGCTAGGATAGTTATATTAGCAGGATGCAAAGTTCACTGGAAAACTGTTTAGTCACTGACATAAATTACAAGGAAATGTAACTTTTTTTGAATTTTATTTATAAAGCCCTAAATCACAACAAAGTCATCTCAAACGTGAGTGAAAAAGGCATAAACTGGAGCTGGGGTACTACTAATAATTGACGTTCTGGAAACTGATCAGTATAATTGTTCCATATTCTAATATTTTCACTGGTAGCCTATTTAAGAGATAGAAACCGTTCTGTTTTGTTTTGTTTGTTTGTTTGTTTGTTTGTTTGATTGATAGCTAGGCTAGTTATATTAGCATGAGTACAGGAAATGAAAATAAAGCTAGGCTAGTTATATTAGCACTAGTACAGGAAATGAAGGTAGGCTAGTTATATTAGTACTAGTACAGGAAATTAAGCTGTAGCTAGGCTAGTTATATTAGCACTAGTACAGGAAATGAAGCTGAAGCTAGGCTACTTATATTAGTAGTAGTACAGGAAATGAAAATAAAGCTAGGCTAGTTATATTAGTAGTAGCAAAGAAAATGAAGCTAAAGCTAGGCTAGTTATATAAGTACTAGTACAGGAAATGAAGCTGAAGCTAGGCTAGTTACATTAGCACTAGTACAGGAAATGACGCTAAAGCTAGGCTACTTATATTAGCACTAATACAGTAAATGAAGCTAAAGCTAGGCTAGTTATATTAGCACTAGTACAGGAAATGAAGCTCAAGTAGTTATATTAGCAGGATGCAAAGTTCACTGGAAAACTGTTTAGTCACTGACATAAATTACAAGGAAATGTAACGTGAGTGAAAAAGGCATAAACTGGAGCTGGGGTACTACTAATAATTGATGTTCTGGAAACTGATCAGTATAATTGTTCCATATTCTAATATTTTCACTGGTAGGCTATTTAAGAGATAGAAACCGTTCTGTTTTGTTTTGTTTTGTTTGTTTGTTTGTTTGATAGCTAGGCTAGTTATATTAGCATGAGTACAGGAAATGAAAATAAGGCTAGGCTAGAAATAAGGCTAGGCTAAGAAACTGTTTTGTTTTCTTTGTTTGTTTGATTGATTGATTCTCAGCAACTTTACACAAAAACTACTGGAACAATTGACATGAAATTTTCAGGAAAGGTGTGAGATGGTCTAGAAAAAATTACATTAAATTTGAGCAAATATAGGTCAAAGGTCAATGTCACCAAAAATGTGTTTTTGTAATAATGAGATAGGACACAGTGGGTAAAACATTTATGTAGGGTGACGTTTGTTGTGTTTGGCACCACTTTTTTTGGGTAAAATAACTAGATAAGCACTCAGAGCGCAGACGGTAAATAGACATAAATTCACTTATAGAGCATTTTTCTACCTTCATGGTGCTTGAAGTGCTTTACATTCACAAACATCAGTATCTGCCACACCCACAGGGAGACATTTAATGTTCAGAGTCTTCCCCAATGAAACACAATCTTCTTCAATAGGTTGCACATAAAAACAAGTGAATTGAATTAAATTAAATTAAATTTAATTTAATTGAAATAACCCTAATCCTATGCAATTTAATTTGGCTAAAATTATGAGATAAAAAGTCAAAATTATGAGATAAAAAGTCAAAATTATGAGACAAAAAGTCAAAATTATGACATAAAAAGTAAACATTATGAGATAAAAAGCCAAAATTATGAGATAAGAAGTAAAAATTATGAGACAAAAAGTCCAAATTATGACATAAAAAGTAAACATCATGAGATAAAAAGCCAAAATTCTGAGATAAGAAGTAAAAATTACGAGATAAAAATTCTAAATTATGAGATAAAAAGTCAAAATTATGAGATAAAAAGTCAAAATTCCCAGTCACTAAGCACTACCAGAATTAATCCATATATAAGGCGCTCTGTGGTTTTTGTAGAACTAGTTAATATACAGTAACAATAACTGCCTCATGTCCAATAATCTACCTACAACTACTGGGGCTGAACAACAACAGGTGTCTGTGCAGTTATTGCCTTTTTACTTTGGGCTGTGGTTGACTGATAGTTGATAATTGGTTGACTGAAGGGTTGGCAGTTTGCATCCCGGCTCTGGGGACGCAAAAACTTCATATCGAAGTGTCCTTGGGCCAGACACTGAACCCTATGTTAGTCTCCCAGTAGGACTGACAGAACCTTACAAACCTACTGGTGAATGAGTGTGTGTGAATGGGTGAATGTGAAGCTAATGTTGAAAAGAACAATATAAGTACAGAATATTTACCATTCATTTTGTTTGTCAGAATAGTGACCTGTTTATGCATCTGTAACAATCTGGACCTTTTTATCTTGTTTTGTTAGTTTTCTCTTCGTATTCAGTGTCTGGGCTTTTATTTTGACATGTAGCTTTGTGTTCACCCTTCACCTATTTTCCTTCAGGCCACAGTGTTTGTCTCCACCCATTAATTAATCCCATTGTGTCTCACCTGTTTAGTGCTCTATTTAACCTCCTCCTGTTTCTTTGTCAAATCGTGAATTTGTTTGTTTTCCACACATCAAATGAGCGGTCTGTCTTTGTCTTTGTTTTTCTGGGTCTGGTCTTGTTTCTGTTTTTGGATTGTGTCTGTTTTCTGCCCCTTGTTTGCCTGATATCTGCCACCCGTTACAGTACCAGGGGCTGGATTCACAAAGCTTTCTTAAGAAAAAATAGTTCTTAACTGGTACTTTTCCCTTAAATTTTGTCTTAGGATAAAACGTAAGAAAGTTCCATATTCCCCAATAAAATTCTAAAGTTTTTTCTTCACGTTCTTCTTATCTTTTATCTTAAGAACAATGTGAAGAACATTTGATATTCTTCTTAGTTCTTAAGGTTCTTCTCGGTATTTTTCTTAACTTTAAGACAAACCTTCACCATATTGTACCACAGCCACATAGAAAAGGTGAGCCTCTAATATTATTTATTTAAACTAAATTATAATCATAGGAATTTAGTTTTTGTAAATTAAGTTTGCTGTCAACATTTTTGTGTATGTATTATTAGTTATATTATGCAGGCTACATACACTGATACCAACAGACAGTTAATTACAATGGGCCTTAACACCATGTTTATCTTATAGGTTGAATTGATATGGACTGTACCTTACATTAAATATACCCTACAGTAAAGACATATGCAGACAATAGGTCATGAAGCCAGGGTGTATTTAAGGTAATAATTTGATCATGGTAATTTTATGGTGTTTGAATCAGTCATGTCATTACGTTATGAGTCCAGGCTTATGTGTGGATCATAAGAAGTTCTTAAAGGTGTCATTCCACTAAAAAACACTTTTCCACGCTCCTTTTGGAATCTGATGGGTCACCCCGAGTTACCAACACATGCACCATTGACAGTGGTTCATCACCTCCACTGGCTGCATACTGCATTCACACAAAACAACAAGAGGAACCAGGGACCCAGAAAAAGTCCATCTGATGTCAGATGGACTTTAACGTCGCCCACGTGGGGTTAAACCCGTCCCCCATTGCAGCGAATCTGAAGTAGCATTAGCATTAGCATCTACAAGAGAAGACGGCGCCACAGTAGCTGCTGCACAAAAAAATGGCAGATCAACGTGGTTCATGTGCTCTCTGTGGAAATAAAGACTAGTTTTTTTCCTGCACGTTTTCAGAAGAAGCAACGGTACGAAACCTAGCTGGATGATATTCTGGTAAAGGTAAACACACACATAGCAAGAGGGGAGGGGGGAGTGTTCCTTCACACATTCTGAACCAATCAGAGACGCCTTGTCACCACGTCATGGACATGTATGAGGAAGTACCGGTAAACTCTGTTAATTTTTCTACCGTGAAAAAACAATCAGTAGGTTTTTTTTAAATAGCATCAACACAAAATGTATTCAATAACAATGGAGAACACAGAAATATTAATGAAATAACCATCGAATGACAGCTGTAAATATTAAAAATAATAAGACAAAAAAGTGAAAATCTAAAAGCCATTATTAAATTGGCTTGGTTACAAAAACCTATAAAATTCTAGAAAATAATAAGTTTGTAAGAAATTGTTCTTACGAAAATATTGAGGAATTTCACTTAAAATAAATCTTATTTTCCTTAAGAATCTTCATAAGAATGATCTTAACAAAAGTTTTGTGAATCCGGTCCCTGTTCCACCCCTGACCAGGACACAGTTTACTTCCCATCGGTACCTCTGTGAACTCTGATCTGACCCCTGCTTGTTCTCCAGTGACCTTCTTTGGATCTCCTCTAAGTTTATTGGTGTGTGTTCTGGTTCTGACTCTGTACTTTTGTCCCCTGGCTGAGATTTTGGCTTGTCCTCGAGTTACTGCTCTGACAGTTTGTCTCTGGACGACGTCCTCTGCAGCTGCCGTCGAAGTCATACATGTTCCAATAAAGCTGTTAAAACTAGAAGAGCCAAACCTCCACCAAGGCAGACCCCCGCCCTCTGAATGAAGAGAGGTCCACCAAGGAGGTCATGTTTTTGCCAGAGTTTGTTTGTCTGTCTGTCTGTCTGTCTGTTAGCAAGATAACTCAAAAAGTTATGGATGGATCATGACGTGTTGGGAGTGTCACAAGGAACAAATGATTAGATTTTGGTGATGATCCGGAAGAGATCCTGGATTCTGGATGACTTTGAAATTTTACATTGCAGTAAATGGAGAATAAAATTCAAAGTGATCCAGAATCCGGGATCTCATCCGGTGTTCTGTCAAAATGGGCATCCATGTTAAAATTACCTACTGTACCAGCAGCCAAAATTGACAATAATCTCTACAAATTCACATTATTCCATCAAAATATGTTACTTTGTATTTGGAAACATTACTATTGATATCATATAATGTTCCCATTATAGGTTGAACTTTTGTTTTTTACCATTTTATTTTTCTAATAATATGGTGAAAAAAAAAAAAACAATAACACCCAGGCAACTGATGTGCATAAATGTTTACATTATACAAACTTACTAACGTCAATATTCAATCTATCATACAAATGTACATGTAGAGATCCTGGATTCTGGATCACATTGAAATTTTACATTGCAGTAAATAGAGAATAAATTTAATTATCACCAAAATCTAATCATGTTTTCCTTGTGACACCCTCGACACATCAGGAAATTTTCATCAAGATCCATCCATAACTTTTTGAGTTATCTTGCTAACAGACAGACAGACAGACAGACATAACCCCCTTGGCGGAGGTAATAATATTTGTGTCTGGGAGCATTGGGGTCCACATTGTTCTGGGTTTCGTATCAGCATCAAAGAGTTAATTTTCCAGTTGTTAGCAGCGGACTGTTTGTTGAAGTCACAGCACAACTTCTTCCCAAGTAAGTAACTTCTTTGCATTCGCGCCTTATGCAAATCCACAAAAGAATGCGTCCCCGCTGCACCCGAGAAAAAAACCCTCGGAACAACTCACTGATTGGGTTGACAGTGATGCATTAAAATGGGTCATCCTGTAATTGCTCTTTCCTGTGGCTACTAGCTGGGCTGGGATTACATAACGATGATAAAGCTGCCGACCTGGCCTTCCAAGATAAAAGCTGCCATGCAGGACCCCGTGCATTCTCTAAATGCTTCATCTAAGAGGCCTTCTGAAGGAAATGATTACTGTAGAGCTGCCCACTAATGCTCCAGCGGGACCCCACGCTGTACTCTGTTATTCATCAAACACATACACTAGAAGTCCTGGCAACTTTGTAAACGCATGAATAATGACTGAGTGTATTATTGCACCATGATAAGCTGTGTGCATTATGCTGCATTTCATGTGGCGACAACAGAAGTTTTAACAACTCTTCTAGATGGACATGGACTAACGTTGCACGATATTTAAAAACAACTGACATTGCATTTTTAAAAAAACATTTTTTTAACCCTACGATGTAGATTGCGATACAGAAAAATCTTCAGGAGTGAATAACAGCTATGGTGATAAATATGAGATAAAAAGTGGACAGTGAGGTAAAAAGTCAGAAATACAAAATGTATAATTATAAGATAAAGTCAAAATTATGAGCTAAAAAGTAAAAATCAGGAGATAAACAATCATAATCATTATATAGAAAGTCACAATTTCTCTCCACTAATTTTTCCCTCTGCATTAGGGCAACACAATATTAGCCATTTTTTAAACCCTGCGATATATATTACGATATGAAAAAATCCTCAGGAGTAAATAACAGCTGTGTGGTGTCGACACAAACGGTCAAACAGATTAGTGGTCGACACAGAACATATGTGTCAGTGTCATCCTTCTGTAGCTGAAATAATTCAATAAAATTAATCATTGCAAATAAATGCTAAAAACCAATACAATAAAAATAGAAAAGAAAAGAAATAAAAAAGACAAATATTATATATATATATATATATATGTTTTTGTTTTTTTGTTTCTTTTTTTTAAAAACAAATAAATAACAACTGTAGAGTGCTGGTGCAAGTGGTCAAACTAATCATTGGTCGACATGGAACATGTTTCACTGTCATCCTTCTTGTAGCTGAAATAGTTAAATAAAATTAATGAATAAAAATTTTAAAAATACATAATAAAAAATAAATAAAGTAAATAAATAGATTAATAAGAATAATAAATAATGAATACAATATTGAGTTAAAAATTATTTCTTTTTATGATAATAAAAAGAAATAAGAAATAATTAAGTAAATAATAATAATAATAAAAATACATACATATATATATATATATATATATATATATATATGTATATATATATATATATATATATATATATATATATATATATATATATATATATATATATATATATATATATATATATATATAATATACACACACACACAAAATACATTTTAAACAACTAAAAGCAAATGTATAAATAAATTAAAAATACAAATAAATAAAAATTCAGTAAATAATAGAATTTAAAATAAAAAAAAAAATAATTTAATGAATAAAAAAAATCAATAAAAAATAACTAAAAACAGTTGCAGGGCCTGCGTAGTGACATACTACATTGTGACATCGACTCTCTTACATATATATTGTTCAGATGTAACGTAGACTCCAGGAGCTTTTTGCCTTCAAAGCAAACTGTCCAGTGAGTCCTAGAGGGACATAATGAATGGTCCCATTAGTAACATAAAAGCAGAGTGGAATTCCTTCACAGGCTGACTGAGGCCGGCCCCAGGCATGGGAAGGCATGGCATGGGCATATGACTGCATCAGATGCTATGGGGATAAATATGGCCTCATAAGTGAGAGCAGCACAAAGAACACTCAGTTGTCTAGTTGGGCCTGCGACAGAAAATACTGCCACCGCAACACAATGAGTGTCCTGTGTACAAATGTTGTTTATCTCACCATGGGATGCCGTGCTAGGTTGTGGTCCGACTTAACGCTGTGAACTTATGCAATAGCTGCAGGAAGAAAAAAGAAACGCCTCTGTTCGTCTGACACTGTGGCACGCGAGTATTTGTCCAAAGAGGAAATGATAAGAATGAGCTGGGGTGACGTATCACTGTTGCCAAATATGTGACGGAATGTAAATGGAATGAGGAGTCATCGCTTCATTCATTCATTCATTCATTCATTCATTCATTCATTCATTCATTCATTCATGGGAGGAATCCAGCTGGGTATCACCAGACAATTGTGCAATTATGAAAGTTATAATTTAACCACTGTGTAGGTTTATGCTTCTAGTTTAATAAATGTCAAAGAGACGAAGCGTAATTGGGTTTTATCTTCTGCGTTACCCTCTGAGAACACATTTAAAAAGCACAGCGTTTATAGAAAATAATAGGTCGGTAACAAAAGAGGCGCCAAACATTCTCACAAGTCAATAAAATATTACATTAAATGTATTTTTTTTGCTAACTTTTTCTGAATTCCTGGATGAATTTGTGTCTTTGTTAGCAAAAAAATAAATAAAAAAATCATTTTAGTGTAATACTGAGAGTTTTATATCTCTTGTGTTCACAACCAGTTATTCTAGTGCTCAAATTTAACTAACTTAACTTAAATAAAATGAAAAATCCCATTAGATAAATACAAAGATAACATTGTCAATGAGGAATATGAACTAACATAAGTGAAATAATGAAATGTATTTAATATTTACAGCATCAGACACAAAATCATCTGTGATTTCACAAGAAGTTAACAAAAAAAAGGTTAATTTTCTTTAAATTAGAGCATTAGAATAATTGGTTGGTAAAAAAAACGAAGTGTAAAACATACTCAGAAGTGATTAAAATATTACATTAAATGTATTTTTTATTAACTTTTTTGTCAAATTCTGAATTAATCTGTGTCTTTGAGGCTGTAAAAATTATACAAGTTTCATTATTTCATTTATGTGAGTTCATATTCCTGTTATTTTTTTGTTTATCTAATGGGGTTTTTCCATTTTATTTAAATAATTTTCTATAAATTAGAGCATTAGAATAATTGGTTGGAAACAAAAAAAGGTGTAAAACATTCTCAGAAGTAAATAAAATATTACATTAAACATATTTTTTTACTAACTTTTTGTAAATTCCCAAATGAATTTGTGTCGTTGATGCTGTAAATATTATATAAGTTTCATTATTTCACTTTTGTGGCTTCATAATCCTGATTGATAATGTTATTTTTTTGTTTATCTAATGGGATTTTTCCTTAATTTAAGTAATTTTCTTTCAATTAGAGCATTAGAATAATTGGCTAATAACAAAATAAGCACACATCTCTCAGTTGTTGTTCTGTCTTAAGTTAAAATATAAATATTTTCTCTCATCATAACCGGCCTGTCCTGTCCTCTCTATTCTTTCTCTTTCTGTTCTTCTCTACATT
Organism: Siphamia tubifer; assembly: GCA_020466265.1. Lineage (NCBI taxonomy): Eukaryota > Metazoa > Chordata > Actinopteri > Kurtiformes > Apogonidae > Siphamia > Siphamia tubifer. The sequence continues at coordinate 9,124,078 of CM035802.1, read as the reverse complement.
CTCTTCATCAACTCAGGTATGAATCATTTTGTTGTTATGTCTGCACTCTATGGATGTCTTTCCACATCACATTAACAATAATTTTAAAACAAAAGTATATTTGTTTTATTTTTGAAGGTGAAATCCTCACTGAGATTAAAAAAACAAATGAATGAATGAACTTTAACATTAACATTTAACATTAAAAAAAACATATTTGACAGTTTTGTTTTTGTTTTTGTTTTTTTTTTACAAATTTACGTGGATAAAACAGAAGTGTAGACATTATTACTAGGGGTGGGAGGAAAAAATGAGTCACATATGTATCAGCATTTTTTTGTTTTACGATTTTAAATAGATTTTTTTTTGTTCAAAAATCGATTATTTCCCCTCATATTTAAATGATTAATTTTAAGCTGGGTGGGGAAATATATATAATATGTGTCATAGAATACATAGAAATCACCTCAGTGAAGGCACACAGATGACAGCTAGCTTATTATCGTATTAGCTTTCAACAACACACCAGCGTTAAACAGCATTAACTTATGCGAAGATAAACAATACACTATGATAATGTCTATTCCAACTGTATTGTGTTATTAGAAGAGGAGAGAAACTGTGACTTTATATGTTATAGTTATAGAACTATTATCTCACAATTTTGACTTTTTAATCTCACAATTTTAAAATTTTATGTAAAAGTTTGTCTTTTTCTCTTAAAATTTGGTATTTATTGTTTAAATCTCATATTCCTATAATATTTTTTAAATCCCATGATGACGTTTTATCTCAATGACTTTAAAATTTCTACCCATATCCACAAAACTGTGTAACACATTTTCTACACAGTCACTCAGTTTTACAGGATTTATTTTAGTTACTTTTGCAACTTTTCTGAGTTTTCCTGATTAAATAAGTATTATTGTGTTCATGACATAAAAAAAATTACTTTTTACTTTATTACAATTGAGAAATTGTACTTTTTTACTTTTACTTAAGTGGAGGAGTTGAATCAGTACTTCTACTTTTACCAGAGTATTTTTTCACACAACCAGCTGTACTTCTATTTAAGTACAGAATGTGAGTACTTTTACTTTTATTTTTAATATTTGAATTGTTTATTTGACTCAAAGTAAAAGAATAAAAAGTGAAAAAACAAAACAGTAACATCAAGAGGTCAAGTACATATGTCATTAATCACAGAAAAAGCAATAATTATAATAAATATAACATAAGTGCACTTATGTTATGTCGGTATGTTTACACGGACTTAGAGAAATTTGAATTATTGCCTTAGTATGAATAAAATCAAAGTTTTCAAAGCCATATAAACACCTTAATTAGAGTATAATCGAATTGAACCAGAGTTTTAGAAGTCAGACTAACCAAATCAGATCATGTGATTGTAATTGAATTTCTCTGTGCATGTAGACACCACCCAACCTTAGCTGGATTAAGACTGGCCTGGACACGCCCCCTTCAGGAAGTGACCAGAGTAACCATGACGACATGTACATTATGTGTAATAAATCAGAGTGAACAATATGTATGAAATGTGACCTGATGACCTGATGCATGGTTGTGGCCCATATCTTCATGGTTGTGGTCCATGTCTTCATGGTTGTGGTCCATGTCTTCATGGTTGTGGTCCATGTCTTCATGGTTGTGGTCCATGTCTTCATGGTTGTGGTCCATGTCTTCATGGTTGTGGTCCATGTCTTCATGGTTGTGGTCCATGTGTTCATGGTTGTGGTCCATGTCTTCATGGTTGTGGCCCATATCTTCATGGTTGTGGTCCATGTCTTCATGGTTGTGGTCCATGTCTTCATGGTTGTGGTCCATGTGTTCATGGTTGTGGTCCATGTCTTCATGGTTGTGGTCCATATATCCATGGTTGTGGTCCATATCTTCATGGTTGTAGTCCATATCTCCATGGTTGTGGTCCATATCTTCATGGTTGTGGTCCATATATCCATGGTTGTGGTCCATATATCCATGGTTGTGGTCCATGTCTTCATGGTTGTGGTCCATATCTTCATGGTTGTGGTCCATATATCCATGGTTGTGGTCCATATCTTCATGGTTGTAGTCCATATCTCCATGGTTGTGGTCCATATCTTCATGGTTGTGGTCCATATATCCATGGTTGTGGTCCATATATCCATGGTTGTGGTCCATGTCTTCATGGTTGTGGTCCATATCTTCATGGTTGTGGTCCATATCTTCATGGTTGTAGTCCATATATCCATGGTTGTGGTCCATATCTCCATGGTTGTGGGCCATATCTTTTTTGGTCCACTGAGAACAATAAATTACCTCTAAAATCTAAATATATATTTTCTTTTAACACATATTTCATAAAAAAAATCAGTAATTATTTGAAGGGTAGTATTTCGTCCTTGGAACAAATCAGGCCTCTTACATGTAAAATGCGATTCTATTGACGAAAAATTCACGGTACAAAAACACTTCTGGAACGAATTAATTTCATAAGTACCACTGCACCAGCTTCTATAGCTTTTACAAATTTTTCACAATTTCTGACCTACATCTACTGGACCCCTGGAAATTTTATTACCGCCCAATATAGCACCCTACTTACTTTGGGTTAAATACTAGTCCTTGAGAATTAAGTCTTTTGTGTTTATTCAATTAATCTATTAATTTTTAAAATAATCAATTATTAAAGTTCTCATTACTTGCAGCTCTACTTTCTATAAACTTCAAATTCAAGCCAAGACAGTGAATAAATAGGCCTATAGTGAATTATGATAAACTCATTTGACTATATTTGAATATATTTACATTATTTAATCAAAATATGTGTGGAATAATAGAAACAAAGTACATTCATGCTATTGTTACCATGGGCAACAGTTATTCATTTGCATTATAATAATAATTTCATGCCAACAATGGTGAAAAATACAACTACTACAATACCACTAATGTTAAAGAACAATAATGGTAATAATAACAGAAGGTAAAGGGCAATTATATGGATACATATAAAAAGAACATTTATAGTCTATACTAAATAATGATATCTATCCATTTTCCAAGGTTTCCTTGATAATAACCAACATCACTTCAGTTCTTACATCAACATCTATCATTGTACTGACAAAAACAGTTCTTTTATTCATCACATTATTTATTTTCTGTCTGTTTTAGTCACATGATTCACACAGGAGTTTGTATTTGTTTGCATAACTATTGTTTTTGATGACTTTTGATTGTCTAATAATTTTCTCACCACTACATACAGTATATATGTTATTGTACTATGGTTATATGTATATAACAATTATATTTATTTATAATGATGTAAAGTTAGAAACAAATATTTCACAAGTATCAGACATTAGAGTATAGATATGTTTAGACTGAAGACTAATTTGCTTAACTGTTGTTTTTGATGACTTTTTATGGTCTAATAATTTTTTCTGACAACAGTATGCGTGTGTTATTTTTCTATGGCTATATTTATATGTACGTTTTATTTCAATTTCTTTATGATAATACTGAGTCAGATAAGTATTGATAAGTTCAGACATCATAACTGATTATATAACCATAGTTTTTGATGACTTTGGATCGTTTTTTTCCCACAACTGCATCTATGTATGTTAGTATATTATGTCTATATATATATATATATATATATATATATATATATATATATATATATATATATAAATTCTATTTCCTAATAAGAATATAACTTTTGATTACTTTAACTACTTTTGATGGTCTAATAATTTTTTCCACAACATTAAGCATGCGTTGTTGTTCTATGGCTATAGTTGTATGTACGTTTTATTTCAATTTCTTTAGAATAATATTGAGTCAGATATAAAATTATTTAACAGTAAGTATCAGATAATAGAGTATAGATAAGTTTAGACTAGATAGGCATCATAACTTATAACATAATCATTATTTTTTCATGACTTTTCTGCAACTATATTAAGACAATAGTGCCGAATAAAAGGTAAAATATTTTTTATGCATTAATCACGTTCATCAATGATCTCAGGATGAATTAAATGTCCAATAATGACTAATATTCTCCTAAAAATGCAAACTAGAGTGAAAAAAATAAATAAAAACTTTTGACAGGTTTTATACAAAATTATTTAACAGTAAGTATCAGACATTAGAATATAGATATGTTTACAATAGATCATAACTGATTACATAACCATTGTTTTGCAACCATAAAAATGACTAATAATAATTTATTTAATTCATAATTAAAGTACTAGGGCGGCACGGTGGTGCAGTGGTTAGCACTCGTGCCTCACAGCAAGAAGGACCCTGGTTCGAATCCCACACCAGACCTTTCTGTGTGGAGTTTGCATGTCCTCCCCGTGTCCGCGTGGGTTTTCGCCGGGCACTCCGGTTTCCTCCCACCATCCAAACACATGCACTGATAGGTTAATTGGTTAATCTAAAATTGGCCATAGGTGTGAATGTGAGAGTGATTGTTTGTCTATATATGTTCAGCCCTGCGATGAACTGGCATCTCATACAGGGTGTACCCCGCCTTCGCCCATTGTAGCTGGATTAGGCCCCCTAAAAATGATTAAATTAAAAGGTGGGTTTTAAACCTCCTAAAAATGCAAACTACAGTAAAAAAAGACTAGAAACTCGTGACAGGTTTTATAGAAAATTATTTAACAGTACAGTAAGTATCAGGCAGAGTATAGATATGTTTAGACTAGATAGACCTAATACTTGATTATATAACCATTGATTTTGATTAACTTTCTGAAACTATATTAAGACAATAGTGCAGAATAAAACACAAAAGAATTTGTAATACATTTATGAAGTTCATCAATGATCTCAGCACAAATTAGTCAATTAAACAACTAATAATAATTAATTGAATTCATAATACACTTTACATTTCAACAATCACAAAGTGCTATGTCAACAATGAAAGAAAAGAAAGTTCAATAAAAGACATTTTTATTAGGTGGGTTTTTAAACTTTGCTTAAAAGAGTTTCCTAAAAATGCAAACTACATTAGAAAGAACAAATGATAAACGTATGATGGGTTTTTATATAAAATGATTTAACAGTAAGTATCAGACATTAGAGTATAGAGATGTTTAGACTAGATCATAACTGATTACATAACCTTTGTTTTTGATGAACTTTCTGCAACTATATTAAAACTATAGTGCAGAATAAAACACAAAAGTTCATTAATGATCTCAACACAAATTAGTCAATTAAATGTCTAATAATTAATTTCCTTCATAATACACTTTACATTTCAACAATCTCAAAAGTGCTACGTAGACAATAAAAGAAAAGACCGTTCAATAAAAGACCATTTTTAAAAGGTGGGTTTCCTAAAAATGCAAACTATAGTAGAAAAAAGCCTAGAAACTTATGACTGGTTTTAATATAAAATGATTTTACAGTAAGTATCAGACATTAGAGTATAGATAAGTTTAGACTAGATCATAACTGATTACATAACCATTGTTTTTGATTACTTTTCTGCAACTATATTAACAACAAAGCAAAAAAGAATTTAATAAAGTTCATCAATGATCTCAGCACAAATTAGTCAATTAAATAACTAATATTAATTAATTTAATTCATAATACACTTTAAATTTCAACAATCTCAAAGTGCTACGTAGACAAGAAAGGAAAAGAAAGTTCAATAAAAGACAATTTTTATAAGGTGGGTTTTAAATTTTGCTTAAAAGAGTTTCCTAAAAATGCAAACTACAATTATTTGTATAATTATGACTGGTTTTATACAAAAAATATTTAACAGTAAGTATCAGACATTAGAGTATAGATATGATTAGACTAGATAGACCTAATACTTGATTACATAACCATTATTTTAATGACTTTTCTGCAACTGTATTAAGACAATAGTGCAGAATAAAGCACAAAAGAATTGAATAAAGTTCATTAATGATCTTAGCACAACTTAGTCAATTAAAATAACTAATAATAATTAATTTAATTCAACATGAACTTTACATTTCAACTAAGAAAAGAAAAGAAAAGAAAAGGCTTTTTTTAAAGTTAGGTTTGTGAAACCTTGCTTAAAAGAGTCTCCTAAAAATGCAAACTACAGTAGAAAAAAACCCTATAAACTTCTGACAGGTTTTTATTAGACAAAAAGTCTTTTAAGGACATGACACAAGTTTAATTTTGTCATCTGATAAAGCAGAAGTCACCCACTCAGACGAGAAGTGAGCACTAAAGTGTTTCCCTTCAACTCACTTAGAGATAAGATAATAAAATAACAATAATAAACACAATAATAATAATAATAATAATAATAATAATAATAATAATAATAATAATAATAATAATAATAATAATAATAATAATAATAATAAATGATGATGATGATGATGATGATGATGATGTGGCCACAGATGAATCACTGTTTGCCAGAGTACATCATAAAACACTCAGTGGAACTTTTTGAGGATGATGACAACACAAGGCTTTCACCACAGTCCCAGTTTCGGTGAAGTCATAGCCCTTAAAAACAGCAGTGTTTTGCAAGTTCCACACAAGAGACACGAGCGTTTCTTCCAGCGCTTGTTTCAGCTCACATGCGCTGTCTGTGGCGAAACACGCAGCCGACACAAGACACTACTGAGAGAGCGACGAGATCATCGGTTATATACATGCCTATAAATAACCAACCAATCACAGCCCAGACACTGGGAGTCAAACCGACCAATCGGAAGCGAGGATGACCCAAATGAAGTCAGAAGGCGGTCGTGATTGGTCGGCTGTGATATCATTTGCGCTCGGTTCCGCTGGTGCGCGCTGATTGGTGCGCATCGTGCAGGCGTAATCCTGCCGTGAGGAAGGAGGGGGGCGGGCTTGGAGGTTTGAATAGGGAAGTTTGCAGAGCGCAGTTGTTCCCCATCCAGTCCGGTGCAGTGTTTGCAAATATCTCGAACACAAGCGAGAGAAAAAAGAGAGGGGGGATCGGACGGACTTTGCTGCTGGTCTGTGCGCACGAAAACAAGCGCTCCTTCTTCTTCTTCTGCTTCTTCTTCTTCCGTCTGCGTCGCGTGCAAAGAAAAGAGGGATACTTGACTTCTCAGCATCTCTCTTTATTCGTTTCACTTGGGTGTTTTTTTTATACCTGGGGGAGAGAGATATTTAAGTGCAGCTAAATAGGCTTTTTAAAAATTTCTACAAGCTCGGGAAAAAAATGGATGTTCTACCCATGTGCAGCATATTTCAAGAACTTCAAATAGTTCACGACACGGGCTATTTCTCAGCCTTACCATCACTGGAGGAGTACTGGCAGCAGGTGAATATATCATCTACTATGAATGTATTTCAAAGCCGATGATAGGGATTGTGTGGCAAAGCGGAACTAAGCAGGGTTTTTTTTATTATTATTATTTATTTTTATTTTACATTAGGTGCGTAATGCGTCGTGGCTGTGCGTCCTGATCCTATTTAACAGAAGTTTTTTTTTTTTAAATATATATTGGGTTTTTGGTTTTTTGTTTTGTTAGAAGAAACGGTTTGTAAACAAGAAGACAGATGCACGGACAGGTATTCGTCCCCCTGGCTTGACATGCTATTTCGTTATCAGTTTTGGTTGTGAAGTTTTTTTGGCAGACTGAAGTGGATCAGTGTGTCAGTCTGACAGCTGGAGTCGAGGCTCTGCTGCGACAAGATGAATGAGTCCAGAGGAACTCAAACAGCAGCGTGGCTCTGGAGCTTCACTGCTTCTCATATATATATATATATATATATATATATATATATATATATATATATATATATATATATATATATATATATATATAAACCTATTTAGAGCATGACTTCTTCTTGTACCAGGTGTTTTCTAACCATAAGCACCTTCTTCTTTTTATAAAAACGTATATAAATTACCATCGCAAGTGTTAAATGACATGAAATGAGGATGTAGTTTAGAGCAAACAATCCAGTCAACATGATTTAGAGTACAAAAAAAAATCTCAGCTGACAGAGAAACGCTTTGGTTATTTCATTCTCCATGATTTGAGTTGCACAATAAAAGTCAGGTTTTGACTTTTACGTCACATTTATCATTTTTGAACTTGTGTTTTTCGCTCCATTCTCGGTTTCTAAATGGGCTATCAAATATCAAATGTCAGCCATAGCCAATTTCTCCTTTGCATGAGTAGATACCAGTGCAGCTGGAAAATATTGTGTAAGGCTGCAGAAGAGTAGTGTGTGTGTGTGTGTGTGTTTGTGTGTGTGTGTGTGCTGCCTAGAGGAAATATTTATTCTACATCTGCCTTGTCAAAGCTGTTGTCTCTGTGCACCTCCTAATGAATGGTCCTGCTTTTCAACTTTAATGGCCCCTGAGTAAATTGGAGCCAGTGTATCTTTACAGCCGGTTGAGTGGCTGACACTGGAGGAAGGATGTGATTGCATGTCAGAGGTACGCATGAGGAAAAGCAGCTGAATAGCTTCATGTTGGAGGGGAAGTTGAGTGGCTTCCTTAAAAGGACTCTAAATTTGTGCGGTGACTCATTTGGACCGCCGAAATGACAATGCACGTTTACACTTTGGCAGCACTCAGGTGCAGGGTGGTTGGAGTTTATGGGGTGACAAGCTCTGCCTGGATAAATCTCATGAAACTGAGATGGCAGCTGCATGTTAAGATGCCTGAAATGAGGCAGGATTAAGTCAGGTTTGTTCCTGTACAGTGGATAACGTGCAGCAAAAAGCAGCTAGTGTTATGTAAATTTAAAATGACAAGTTTATGTATCAACATGCCACATCCTCCTGAGGCCCAGGAAAGGGACACTTTTAGCTTTTTTGATTGAAAACTGCAGTTTTTCAGATGTATTTTTAAGTTATTTTTATTCATTTGCTTGTTTTGAAAGTAAAGTCCTTCGCAGTGCATCGGGGTATTTTTTAAGTCTAACTGTCAAAGTTTTCCCCATGCAGATGTTGAAAAAAATTGCATTATTGCCTCTCGGGAGGATATGCAATACATATAAAGACTGTAAATGTATTGAAACAAATCTAACGTGTTGAGATATCTGCAGAGAAACATCACATTTCCACTTTTCCTGGTTGAAACTTCCTGCTCTAAGCCTTGTGAAAATATTATATCAGAGTATTTTTTTTGGGGGGGGGGTAGTATGTGCACATGCATCATTTAAAGGGATTTCCCCACAGAAGCACTTTACTGGTGTGAATGAACTTCCACTCTCCAAGGGTTGTGGTTGTAATTCCTTTATTCTTACTGTATTTCCCCAGACATGCTTGGAGTTGGAACGCTATCTGCAGAGCGAGCCTTACGTCTCCACATCTGACCTCAAGTTCGACGGCCAGGAGGACCTCTGGAGCAAGTTGATCTTGGCCTGCGGGGATAAGGCCAAGGCGGCCGAGTCCGACCCAAAGATCCCCCCAGCCCACGAGGAGGACAATCAGGACAGCCAAATCTTGGACACCAACAGTGTGAATTCCGACGCCAGCAGCGAAGCTTCAGACAGTTCCGAGGAGCTCTCGCCCACACACAGCGTTACCTCCAACCCTCTGGGGTCTGTCTTGGTTGGCTCTGGACCTTTTAGCCCCTCCATCATTAGCACTCCCCCGTCTTCTCCAGAGGCCAATTCGGAGCCCAGCGGCGTGACAAACAGCTGGCTCGGCACACACGCCGAATTACACTTCCCGGTCAAAATCAGGACCGGCGGAATCGCAAAGAATTCGGAAAAGACGGGACTCATCTCTGGGGACGCCTCACCTGACGGCAGGAGGCGAGTACACAGGTGTCACTTCAACGGGTGTCGCAAGGTTTACACGAAGAGTTCCCACCTAAAAGCACACCAGCGCACTCATACAGGTGAGCCCCGAGAACGAGTCTGACGGCTGACGTGTGACCTCGTGTGACCTGTGTTAGGGGGCTGAGAGGAGAGGGGCTGCGGTTGTCAAGCAAGAGTAACTCCTCGCACACGGTTAAAACATCTCAGTTTTTATTGAGTGAAGGGTGGAAGTGCGATTAATTCAGTCTTCCACCTTAATGGCATTGTCCATCCATTGTGTAATGTAATTAAAGGTCCACATTGCATGATGTCCTCAGCTGGAGCTCTGCGAGTATTAGCTCTGCATGGCTGGATACCTAAACTGTGACCTAATCTATCTGGAATGTGACTGACTGAGTGAGCGAGCGAGGGAGAGAGAGAGAGAGGGAGGGGAGGGGAGGTAGAGCGGCAGCCGGGGGAGGGGTTGCACATGGGAGATAAAAGAACTCGGTCCTTCAAAACAGATTGGGTTTCACCATGGGAAAGGGTGAATGGGCGGGGAGCCAAGGGCGCCGAGCTGGAAGGTTCTGAATGGTCATTTGACCGTCCCTTATTTTTGATTAGCGGCGTGAAATTGCACGTGTGGCTTTCTTCGTAGCCGCTGCTGCAACTGCGTTTCTCTTAAAATTCTTCACATGTTTCAGGTTGCATGAAAAAAAAAACGGAGCCACCGATCCGACAGGTTCATCGGAATCTGGATCTGGAGCGATCTGTCGTAACCCGTGTCATCAGACCTGGCCCCCGGGGCTGATTGATTTGACTAGATTTAAATAACAACAGCGTCGAACCACGGACGGTCACGGCAGAAATTCCAACAATGCATTGTGGGACGGGGGGTGGGGGAGGTTGCTGTTGCTGTTGCTTGTTCCAAATATTCATTTTTTAAAAAAATGTTTGTAATTAAAAGTGTCTTTCCTCGCTTCGCAGGTGAGAAACCGTACAGGTGTTCATGGGAGGGCTGCCAGTGGCGTTTTGCACGAAGCGATGAGTTGACCAGACACTTCAGGAAGCACACTGGGGCAAAGCCATTTAAATGCAGTCACTGTGACAGGTGAGACGGTGCTTTATCTACAAACCACACCTGCTGATAAGCTTCTGTCTCATTTTAGGCAAACAGATAAATGAAAGCACTCAGGTATGGAGGACTAAAAGTGTGGAAATGAAATAAATACATTCAATAATTATTTAAATATGTCATTAATTAATTAAATAGATAAATATGTTATTAAATGTGTCATTAAGAAATGTCAAAACATATCTTATTATTTCATGGTCCTTGTGTTGCAGTGGATAAGAATTTATTTTATCTGTCAATCTCGTCCATCAAAGTCAGTGGGCGGGTCTTAACATCTGATTGGTTCCCCTGCACACTAAGTCAAGTCATATTTTTACATTTTTATGTGATAATTTAGACTTTTTATGTGATAATTTTGACTTTATTTCTTATATTTATTTATTTTTTAATCCTAATTATAGCTCTTTATCTCAATTGTGCCATTTATCTCATAATTTTAACTCCTTTTCTCATAATTTAGCATTTCTCATCTCATAATTTTGACTTTTTATCTCATATTTATGACTTTCTTATCTCATAATGTGTCATTAATTTATTAAAATACCAATTCATTTCAGTTAAAAAAAAAAAAGTATATTATTATTTTCACTAATTATATTTAGTCCTTAATGGTCCTTGTGTTGCAGTGGGTCATGAATTAATTTTAATTTATCAACCTCATCCATCAAAGTCAGTGGGCGGGCCTTAACAGCTGATTGGTTCCCCTGCACATCCAGTCCAGTCAAATAGATTCCAGATAAAGGATTGATGCTGAGCTTGTGAACACATTCCCATAGACTGGGTGACCTTTAACCTCTACGTTTGTTTGGATACTTTAGGAAACTAAACTTTATTGGGAACTGCTAAAAATCTAGACTCTAGCTCTGACACTCCTAATGGAGTGGATTTGACTAGATTTGCATTAGCCCTGCCCGCTAACTTTGATGGACAAGGTTGACAGATAAAATAACAAGATGACAAGTAGTGTGAAAAAATAAATTAATTAGTGAAATAATAATAATGATATGGTTGTTGTTGTTGTTTTTTACCTCAAATGATTTGGTATTTTAATGAATCAATGACACATTAATCGATTTAATTCCAATTTTAATTAATTAATGACATATTTAATGATGTATTTATTTAATTTTGGCACTTTTAGTCCTCCATGCTCATGATGCGTATGTATTGATAAGATCTGCTGTTGTTTGTTTTCTAAATACTGATGCATTTCTAAGGACAAGTAAGAATTTGTTGGATAATCACCATCTATTGGGCAACACATACTGTTAATTTAAAAGCACTAATTAAATAATTCAAGTGTCTCTGCTAACACATGTTAGAAAATCTAGTCTGTTTGTTTTGTGCAGTTGTTTAACTTCCTTTTGTCCCGCCTCTGTCTCCCCAGATGTTTCTCCAGGTCTGACCATCTGGCTCTTCACATGAAGAGGCACATCTAAAGCAGGGCAAGCACCAACCAAGCAACGCATCGTAGGCGAACGTTTTTAAAGGAGAAAAAAAAAATTAAAATAACGCCGTCTCCCGACCAGTCTCTTGGTTGAACTGTCCCAGAGCGGAGTGGTGGGAGTGTGTTCCAGCCAAAGCATGCCGTTTTGCACCATACTGAAACCCAGTGCCTCCGGGACCTCTCTTTGGAGAAAGGCGCTCTGAAGGTTGTCTGTTGCAACAAGAGGACAAAATCATGGATGGGGGGGAAGAAATTTTTTGATTGAGAAGGACTTTTAACACACACACACACACACATTAAAAAAAAAAAAAAGTAAGAAAAAAGTGAGAAAAAAAAAATCATAAATGACACAAAAAAGAATGAATGAAATGTATGTATGGTGCATGATGATTTGGGGACATCTCCCGGACAGCAGATACACTGGTACTTTACAAAAAGAAAAACTGTCTGAGGTAAGCATGTGTGCACTGTGAATGTCTGAGATTGGCTCAACTGGCCCCATGTGCGGAACGAAGAAGAAGAGGAAGAGGTGGATGATGGGATGGATTGATGATGGTCTGGGGCCGTTACCAATGTTGCTGTGGACTGAATGGGTTTCTATGGGGGAAACGCGTTCCATTTAGCGTTTTGCCCCAGTGGCAATGTGAGGATGGGGCAGGAAGGAAAGTTCCTGCCTGTCTTGGCACCCAAACCTGGGGGGGGGGGCGGGGGGAGGGGGGTCAGGTTCCTTTCATCCAAAGCCTTTCGCGGCCTTGGGTTTTGAGCAGAAAAAGGTCGACCACACGACACGGGTCGCCCTTCTGGTCGCCTCTTCTGCGACCCCAGAGACCACAACTCCCCCTCCTCCTGGTCACTGTATGACAGGAGCTTTTTTTTTTTTTTTTTTTTTTTTTTGGTGTTTTTGGTGCAGCTACTAAATGTGCAATGTGTTATGTAGCCTGGTTTATTATTTTTTTTACAAGCTACAAAGCTCATTTGTAGTCCAATTGTATAAGCTGTGTGCTTAGAGGTATAACACAACTATACTATAACTTCAGTATCATAGACAGGTGTTGCATGGTTCTAGGGTTTGTTCATTTCCTGTTTCCACTGTAATCAGGACTGCAAATAGTTTCAATAAAAAGTGCAGCTAAATGCGAACGGTTAAATGTTACAATATTGTACATAAAACGCCTTGATGATTGCCACTGTTCATCCACTTCCATCACTTTTAAAAAAAAAAAAATATTTAATTTTTTTTCTTTTCATCCGGGCTGGAGAATGGAGAATGGAGAACTCACCACTGCTTACTAATCCATGCATTCTGGGTTTTTTGTTTTTTTTTCATTTAAGTTTTTTTGCATTCATCCTATGCCTTGAATTTTATTTTTGTAATTCCTTTTCAGTTTTTCTATCTAATAATGCACTGTTGACCTTAATGGTGCCTTATGCAAGTGACGTAGCCCTTGTTGGTGGTGGTGAACGTCACATTTTGTCGTATGGGTGATTTATTGACAAGCTCGATCAAGGCTCAATTACAAAAAAAAAAAAAATAAGAACCTGCGCCTCTATTCGGTGCGTAAGGACCGTTGTTGTCATCTATTAAGTCAAACAATACAATTTGAGGGGTGTTAAAATGTAAATGTTACTGACAGGACCCTTTTTTTTTTTTTTTTTTTTTTATTTCTAAGTTGGTTGCTTTATTTTGATTTCAGAGCACTAATTTAGGTCATGTATATCACTTTGGATTAAGTCAGAATATGTAAATAAGACAAATTATGTATGTTTAGAGCACTTAAATTCATTTATTAAAGTTGTTAACTACCATGTAGTGTAGTACTGAAGTCCATCACTTACAGCTCTAAAGGTACAACTTAACTTACCCGAAAAAAATCATCAATAAAAACAGGTCTTTATAGGTATTTATAATGTCCCTAAACTTTGGGCTGTTCCCTCCCATCACCATCACCCCCCACCCACACACACACACACACACACCGCCACCAAGTCCTTGTCTTTTCATCCACACAAGTGGGACCGAAGAAAAAGCTAAAGATTTATTGTAATTAACAGGCTGCAGTTGGACAGGCCTCGCCTTGTACTGCCTCTCAGTAATGAATTGCTAAAGGCTTTGTTGGCATGGAATCTGTCACAGACTGCTGACTGTGTAGGTTGGTTATTGACCTGTCTGGGGAGCGTTGTTTTAGCCAAGCTGCAACAGTATTATGAAAACCACAGGAGTGGGTGCTCTCAGGACACGATAAAGATCAAGCGTTAGAGCTGAACCATTGAATACAATATGACGATATCTCCCAAAAAGGTGAATCTGTATTTGTTATCAGAAGGCGGGAGATGGATACAAGGTGGAGACCCAAATATTTTTAGGGGTTTTTTGTTTAAACTTTAGCATAAAGTGACCCGTACCGCCCTCTCTTTGCATCAGCGACCCACTCTAATGTGTCATTCATGTGCTCTGGGAAGTAGATATTTTCCAGTTGGGAAGTGGTGTTGTGTTTATAAGCTTTTGTTGTTGTGGACATTTTCCTCATTAGCGATAGCATCTGCTCTGGATAAGTTAAACCATATTTTTTAAAGGACATAGATTTCTTTTTTGTCTCACTATAAAAGACTCATCATTGAGGCATAAAATGTATAAATTTAATTTAATTTAAACCTGTCTTGTCCTTGCTAGTCTGGCTCCTAAAGCGCTAAAGCTAATTAGCTTTGCCAAGGTAGATTTCATAACATATACGAGGCTCAGCTTGGTTTAATTTAACTTTATTATGGGTTTGAATTTAGGACAGGCATGTCCAAACTCTTCCACAAAGGGTCGTTGTGACTGCAGGTTTTTGTTCTAACAGTAGCAGAACACCAGACTGGACTTGATTAATCAACTGATCTCAGTCTTCAGAGAGTCAAACTGTGACCAAAAACCTGCAGGACTGGACATGTCTCATTTTTCTAACATTATTATATTAATTTAATGACACAAACGTTGCATAGACTGCAAAAAACTACCTACTTTTATAAGTAAAAAAAAATTAGTAGAGTACGCCACTGACTTACCATTTAAGTGTCTTGGGCCGCCATGTTGAAAAGGTCAAAGGTCATCTCACCTTGACAACTTGTGTATCAAAATATCCTGAGTTGCCCAGTGGAAATGTGTGTTTTCCATTAGAACTGGGAATATTTGGAATAATTTTTTATCATTTGAACCAGGATCAGGCTTTACGTCATTTATTGCGCGGTAAATAAGTGATCATGTGACAGAAGCAAAATGGATTAGAGTTGGGTTCAGGTGGGTTCGGGCATAATTTTTATCATTAGAATCAGGCCCGGGCCAGTTTGGGTCTTAACTTTTAAGGTCCATTTCACACTTTAATTCCTATTTATATATTTACCACAATTCCCAGAGCACATGAACGGAACATAAACCCGATGCCAGAATCCCAATGTTGCAGCGAGTCGCACCTTGGCATGCTGGGACGTATGGATTTCAGATCAGTGGGTGAAAGAGACAGGATGAGTCCAAACTTGAAACTGCTTGCTGCGATAGATTCCAATCGCTGGCAAAAGACCTTTTGAGGAAACATCCAGTGTGTGAAACACCAGCCAATATTGGTCAAAGGGGTAATTGAGCCTTGATTTAGCACCGTGTTTGCTCACATCTTTTTACACTTTCCATCACTTTTCTTATTCTCTTTCATCCCACTACTACCCCAACTTGTCCTGTCGTCATACACACACACACACACACACACACACACAGCTCTTTGTTCTCAACTGAATCTTTATATAAAAAGAAAAAAAATCCAACTTTTGTAAAATTGTTATGTTTATGCTTTATGAAATTTTTATTTGAAATTGTTTTGCAAAATTGTTATATTTCTGTATGAATGTATTTTTTATTGGAATAATAAGAAATTCTTATCTGACTTTGTCTTGCTTCCTTTGTCTCCTTTTTAGTTGGTTTCTCTTTGGTTATGCTTCATTATTGTGAAAGCTTTTTTTTTTTGCCTATGGGAGGTTTTTGCAGCTTGTTGAGGATAAATGGCTGTATTTCTTCTGCTCTGTTCCTCTGGTAATATGGCCAAAATTAGATTAGACTGAGGGTGTGAGCATCGAGGGTATCTATCTGGCAATTCCAATTTGTCACTTTAATAATTAATTAGAAAACACGGATGTTTACCCACTACAGCTGCACAGTATAGTGTTTGAGCAGCGACATCACAACGTACGCAATAGTCACATGACGGGACCTGCAATTAGTTTAATCTTTTTTAATGTATATCTATATCTATATATCTATATATATATCTATATATATATACATATATATATATATATATATATATATATATATATATATATATATATATATACATAGTTTATTTCGATTGTGTCACATAGTAAAAAAAAAAGACCAAACAACCAAGGAAGAAAACAAACAGGGAAATAAATAAATATCACATATTTCTATGAACACATTTGAAAGGGAGTGAGAATTAATTAATTAATTTATTGAATTTAATTGAATATTTTTTTAAATATTAAATTTTACTCATTTATTTTTTTTATTTTTAATGACTTTTATTTTATTGATTTTTATTAAAAACAAGAGAAAATCACCCAAAAGTCAAAAAGAAAAGCAACATCATTAGGCCTTCGCCACGGACAACGTCGACGCAAGGCCTATTGAGTCTGCAGTGATGGCCAGGTGACAAAATATGCCAGGGACGCGGTCGCCAGGGACGACTCGCACCACTCACACATTCACGGTAGCGAGCCGTGTCTGAGCATGTGCACGTCACACGCACACACCACATATTTGCTCCTGCTCAGAATGAATGGGAGTCTTTGGGCCACGGCCACTCAAGGTCACTGACATGAGTGTAAGTGTGTCAAATGTGACCTCTGACCCCATAGTGATGTGGGGCAGGTCAAAAGATTTCATTTGAGGCCGAGTTCGGGGGGGTCAGAAAAATGCTATATTGTTCTTGCTTGGTTTCTGAATTTTTCTTTCTTTCTTTCTTTCTTTCTTTCTTTCTTTCTTTCTTTCTTTCTTTTTCTTTCGTCTGCTCTTTGAGCTCTGATTCGACCCCCTGAACATGCACGAAAACTCCCCAAATTTTGCACACACCTCAGAACAGTGAAAAGTTGCAAGTATTTAAATGTTTCGTAAAATTCGGTCAAGAAATGTGTCTACAGCGTCACCTAGAAAAGGTGAAATAGTTTTTATTAGACCAGATCACGCCCTAATGGAGTCAGAGCTACGAAAGTTGGTACATGTGTTCGTTATATGATGATGAACAAAAAACCTAATGATGACCACACCCATAAACCAACAGGAAGTCCGTCATCTTGGATTGAAATTCTGAACATTTTCGCTGTCATTGGAATTTTTCTATCTCCTCCTTGGCCGTTGGACCAAATGAGCTCAAAATCCATGAACACGATCGAGACAAGGGGAACTTTAAAAGTTATCCAATTTATTTCGAAAAGTTGCATCGTTTTTGTGCTACGCTGTCGCAAAGTTTGCAAACATTTTGGGAAAATTGCCACTACAAAAACTGCTTCAGCTCGGACATACGAACACCGATTTGGCTGAAATTTGACACAGACTTCTATTTCCCAGGTCTACAGCCATTTAGCTAAAGACATTCTGATTTTGTACTATAGCGCCCCCTAGAAATTTACTTTTATTAAAATGGCTGTAGTTCGGACATACAAACACTATTTTGTCTGAAATTTGACTCAGACGTCTATCTCTCGGTCCTACACCAGTTTATCAATGAAAATTGCAATTTTGCTCTATAGCGCCCCCTACAGCATCGCCTTTACTCAAATGGCTGTAGATCTGGCATACGAACACAGATTTGGCTCAAATTTGACTCGGACGTCGCGTGGAGAGGTGGTCGCGAGGGACTGAGACTGCTTGCAGTTTTAATTCTTTCTTTCTTTCTTTTTTATTTGTAATTTTTAATTATCTTTTTGTATTTTATTTATTCATATAAATGTATTTATTTCTGTTTTTTATTTATTGGTTAATTTTTTATTGTTTTTTTTTATTTTCTTAAAGTGTATTCATTTTAATTAATAATTTTATTTCAATATTTCAGCTACAGCAGGATGACACTGAAACATATGTTGTGTCGACCATTAATCTGTTTGACCGTTTGTGTCGACACCACACAGCTGTTACTCTATTTACTCCTGAGGATTTTTTCATATCGCAGTATATATCACAGTTAAAAAGAATTGCAATGTCAGTTTTTCTAATATTGTGTTGCCCTAATTCAGATCAGTGGAGGAGAGAAACTGTGACTTTCTATATTATGATTATGACTTTATGTCATGATTGTAACTTTTATCTCAGAATTTTGACTCATAACTTTTTACATTTCTCATCCCATGTTTATGACTTTTTATCTCAACTTCCACTTTTTTATCTCGTAAATTTGCATTTATTATCTCATATTTCTGAATTTTATTTCAAATTTCACTTTTTATCTCATAAATTTGCATTTATTATCTCATATTTATGACTTTTTATCTCAATTTCTACTTTTTTATCTCATAAATTTGCATTTATTATCTCATATCTATGACTTTTTATCTCAATTTCTACTTTTTTATCTCATACATTTGCATTTATTATCTCATATTTATGACTTTTTATCTCAAGTTCCATTTCTTTATCTCACAATTATACATTTCTAATCTCATATTTATGACTTTTTATCACTTGTGACAGACAGACAGCTGTTATTTACTTCCGAGTATTTTTTCACAAGGTTAAAAAAAATTGCAATGTCAGTTTTTCCAAGTTTGGTGCTGCCTTATTACCCACCATCCTACAGTATGAATCCTCTGACAGGGGATTGTGCAACATGTTTTCAACAGCCTCCCTACAGTCATCCCTTAAACATTTGTACCTGCTGTTGAAAGCTTTAAAACGCCCTCACCTCTTCCTGACTTGTAAATACTTCACTCTAGAATGAGCAAATTACATCTTTTGCAAGAACCGGGTGCCAAATACACAAACTTGACGCACCCCTCTCTCTCTCTCTCTCTCTCTCTGCCGTTAGCAAACACTCTAATTTAGCTCTTTCTCCAAAACATCCCCCTTAGAAAAAGTTAGTGTTAAAATCCTGCTGCAGTGGTTTTAAGTCTAAGAGCGACTGACTTCTTCCTCCTTAGAGCTAGCTAGCGCTCATCAAAGCAGTATAAATAATTTATCTCCATCTCTTACAGCCCATGGCATTTAATTAGAGAGTCGCTTTTATACATTTGTTAGATAATTACTCTACTTGACACAGATAATGGTACAAAACAGCAGTGGATAAACCAAAGAGCCGAGTTTAAGTTACAAAATAACAGGAAAATAAGGGAAGGAAAGATAAAAAACGACAGCCTTGGTTAGTTTTTTTTTGTTTTTTTTCCTGCTCCCCTGCTTATGGTGATGACCTAGAATGGGCAGGCAACTTATTAGCTCCTCTGATTTCCAGTAAAAATCCCTTTGGTTTATAAATGAAGCGTTGCCTTCAGTTGTTAATTAGCCTCGGTTTGGAGAACCTCCCAGCCTCGGAGTGACGAAGAATGTTGTTTTTGCCTGGAATGGTTCTGCAGCTCCTTGATCTGCCTAAAACTGCTGCCCTGCTTGATTTGTCAACTTCAAATTTACCTATTGATGCATAACAGAAAAAAAAAAAAACGCCCTGCAGAAAGGAGTTCTGCACTACACCCCCAAGAGGATGATGATGATGATGATGATGATGATGATGATGATGATGATGATGATGATGATGAGAATCCAAGCTACTCATATCCTCCTGAGACCCAGCAAAGATGTTTTGTCCTCTATAGGGGACAAAAGTTTCACTTAAAAATTCACTCATACACCAGCGCTGCCTGACCCTAGTGGGAGCAACTTAGAGTTCAGTGTCTTGCCCAAGGACATATGGACAGCCAGAGGTGGGATGCGAACTGCCATCCCATCGATTGTTGGACAACCCACTCAACTGAAATTATTATTATTATTATTATTATTATTATTATTATTATTATTATTATTATTATTATTATTATTATTATTATTATTATTATTTTGTAACAGCCTATTATATTCCATGCAGTTTCCAGGTAACAGTGGTGCAAACAGCTTTTATTTGAAATTAAATCTGTAGTTAAATCTGTAATTATTATGATTATTATTATTATTATTATTATTATTATTATTATTATTATTATTATTATTATTAATAATAATAATAATAATAATAATAATAATAATAATAATAATAATAATAATAATAATAATAATAATAATAACTCAGAGCCAGTTGTAGTGCACTGGCGGAGGCACAGGCCAGACAGGGGCGAGGAGATCCTCCCAGCACTGAGCAGCCGACCCTGACCCGCTGAGTTTGAATCCCTCAGACAGACCCCACCTGTTTACCTCTCAATGGTTTTACTCCCTCTTGAACTCTCTTCAAAGTTCTTTTAACTTTCCCTTCAGGTACACTCTGGTGTCAGTATTTACCACCTGCTTTAGGCTGCATTCACTAACAACCCTACTCCAAGAAGACCGGAACCTGGTGTGATGTGGTCAGTGTTGGCAAAGTTCACCTTGATTAGGAACTAGTTCAAAGTTCAGTTCAAGTTACTCAATATGAATTAGTTCAGTTCATCGTTCATTCTTCCAAATTATGAACTAGAAGTTCATGGATCCCAAAATTAACTTTTTTGTTCTTTTTTTGTGTTATTATTGTAAACTTATTATTAACAGTTCCTGACGTTATCCTGACCGTAGTCAGGAAACCAGGGGAAAATGCCGTCCTTCTCTCGTACAAAATCTCCAGTAAGTACCTTACCCCGGGGTTAACTTCCCTCTGCAGGTTCTTAGAACACAAGGAGTGGTTTCAGTGAGCTTCGTTTTCATTGTTTATTTCCAAGAACGGGACAACACCTGCTCCGGTCACCGGTCACACTCTGTAGATTTAACTCTTTTTCTCCGCTCCCCAAAACTCTCTGCACCCGTCTCTCTCTCTTTCTCTCTCTCTCTCTCTCTCTCTCTCTCTCTCTCTCTCTCTCTCTCTCTTTCTGCCCAAAATGCTTCTCACTGGCTATGCCACAACATTATGTTGCCATGATAATGCTGTATTTTGATCTCATTTTATGCCTTATAGGACTCAATAATTACAATGTGATTAGAACGAAATGTGAACTATATAAGAGCGCAGTTCAATAAATGCCAGAATAACAACTTCCCATTCATTTGGCAAAAGTGAACGAGTCCTTCACGTTCGTCAAAAATATGATATCATTCGTGAACGATCGTTCAATGAACTCGTTCAGGTACAACACTGGATGTGGTCTTCCACACGCCTGACTGTGGGTCGGGGCTAACCCTAACCCTAACCCCAACAGGGAAGCAGAAGAAACCACATGAGACTTTTCATTTAAAGGTGTCATTCCGCTGAAAACCACTTTTCCACGCTCCTTTTGGAATCTGATGTGTCACCCAGACTTACCAACACATGCTCCTTTGACAGTGGTTCATCACCTCCACTGGCTGCATACTGCATTCACAGAAAACAACAAGAGGAACCAGGGACCCCGAAAAAGGGTAACGAAAAGCATCATGGGTAGCTCCCTCATAACCAATGGGATACTACATACAGTACGTATGTTACATATTTACGTATATTACGTAGTTACGTATAGTAATGTACATACAGTACTGTATGTATGTATCGGAGATTTCAGTTTCCTTTCGTAAATAGAATTTTCTTTCGTATTCAGAGATGAAAAATTGAGCCAATGGTTTTTTTTGTAACTTGGATAATTCGTTAGCTGGGTCTTTGGTAAGTAGAGGTACTGTCATGATGGGTGAGGTGAAAAGAAGCCTCCAATGCACAGTGCTGAAGGGAAAAATAATTTAATAACAAACTAAGCAAAAACAAGACAAGACCAAACAAAAACCTGGGTGTAGCTTTATGGTGTGAAAAATGTCCAAGTTCTGGTGACAGAGGAGATGTTAAAGTGTCCGGGTTATGGAGGTGACAGTACTGAATGGTCCCGCACCGGCAACTGCAAGGTTCACTGCTTAAATATTGCAGATCAGCAACGACTTGCAGCTGTACGGTGTGGGACCAGGTGGATCTGGAGAGCACTGGGGGAAAGGTCGTGACAGGTACCACTGTATACCCAAGAAGTTTGAGATCAATGGCATTAAAACTGTAAAAGTACGAGACACTGACCTTTTTAAAAAACATTTGATTGAGCTTGACCTTTGACCTAGATCGACGAAAATAGATCCCATACTGCAGGTGACATGGCCCAAACTTCTGATCAAATTACAGCTAATTTGCTCCAGAAATGTGGACGCTAGAGTAAAAACAGACCAACAAACACAAATACACACAGACAAACAAACGCTACTGATCAACCAAATCTCAATCAAGTAACAGAAAAACAAAACAAAACCATCATTCCTTTGGGGTGTTGGTGTAAGACACAAAATTCTCTGTGCTATATTTTCCTTTTAAAGAAACGTACCACATGTTGCGTTCCATTTCCAAGCAGCTAACTCATGTCTATCTCCGCAGAAGTGGAACATCTTGTTGTGAAGTCGACCATTTATGGATGAAATTTCTTCTAAATGTGACGCTAACATCGCAAACGTCCTTTGATGTGAGCAGAGCGCACATCCAACATATGTTTTCCCACACTGATAATATAGTTGAGTCTGAAACCCACAGGATTATTGGAAATAATAAATCTCTTTAATGTGCATATGCATGGAGATCTAAGTTCTGGGGGTGTTGGGTGGGGGGTATGTTCTGTTATAGTTACCCTGTTTACATGAGAGGTTTTATTCCTGTTTAATTCAGAATAAAAGTTAATTCCTCTTTAAGATGACCATGTAAATGGGTTAGGGTTAGAGAGTACTGTGTGTGAATCTACTGTAAAAAATGTAAATATAAACTCTGGGAATCAATTACATTTGAATTAACAATAATTCTGTCCTACAAAGTAAAAAGGCACCAAACTGAGAAAAATGTTGTTGTTGTTGTTCAGCCCCAGTAGTTGTAGGTAGATTATTGGACATGAGGCAGTTATTGTTACTGCATATTAACTAGTTCTACAAAAACTACAGTGAGTCTTATATATGTATTAATACTGGTAGTGTTTAGTGACTGGGAATTTAAACTTTATCTGATCATTTTGATTTTTTATCTTATTATTTTGTCTTTTTATCTCATAATTTTGTCTTTTTATCTCATGATTTTTACTTTTTATCTCATGATTTTTACATTTTATCTCATAATTTTGTCTTTTTATCTCATAATTTTGTCTTTTTATCTCATAATTTTTACTTTTTATCTCATAATTTTGTCTTTTTATCTCATAATTTTGTCTTTTTATCTCATGATTTTTACATTTTATCTCATAATTTTGTCTTTTTATCTCATAATTTTGTCTTTTTATCTCATGATTTTTACTTTTTATCTCATAATTTTGTCTTTTTATCTCATAATTTTGTCTTTTTATCTCATGATTTTTACATTTTATCTCATAATTTTGTCTTTTTATCTCATAATTTTGTCTTTTTATCTCATGATTTTTACTTTTTATCTCATAATTTTGTCTTTTTATCTCATAATTTTGTCTTTTTATCTCATGATTTTTACATTTTATCTCATAATTTTGTCTTTTTATCTCATAATTTTGTCTTTTTATCTCATGATTTTTACTTTTTATCTCATAATTTTGTCTTTTTATCTCATAATTTTGTTTTTTTATCTCATGATTTTTACTTTTTATCTCATTGACAGTTCACCTTATAGTGCAGAAAATACAGTAATTCCATAATCTGTTTCAGTCTAATTCAGTGATTGACTGTAAACTATTAGTGCATGGTCCTAAATGGACATTGGTAAGAACAAAGTAATGGTCTTTACTGCCTTTTTGTTTACTGGTACATACACAGTTACTGTACAAACACTCACCAATTTTCTCCAAAACGACAGATATTTGAAGTGAGATATTTTATTACATGACATTCAACATTTGAATGTTGCAACAAACACAATAACTAAAAGTTACTGCCTTTTTTATTTGTAGGGCAGTTATAGTTACCAGTGAAATTCATTATAACTACTTAAATTCTACCTATTTGTAAACACTAAACACCCCCTCCCTTCCCCTGCCCCCCCGGTTTCTGACCCTGGCGCGGCTCTCTGTTTTGATCTTGGATTATGGATGTCTGTACCTTTGCTACTTTTTGATTATTTATCTATTTGTTTGACTGTTTTAAATCCTATGTAACATGTCTTTTTTTTTTTTTTTGCATTGTATTTATGTATTGTTTTTATTGGCTGCTGTGTAGCAGCTCTCTGTAGCACTTTGAGATTTCTCCCGAAATGTAAAGTACATTTTTACAAATAAAATGTATTATTATTATTATTATTCACTAACAATTGCTATTTAAAATAATAGAATAAAATCTATCCCATACTATTGTTACATGTTGGGAAATTTCCCAGCATGCATTGGGACAAAACTAGTTGGGACTGTTTTAATATGTTGATATAGTTGATCTTTATATATAGCAGAGGGGTTTTTTTTTTACCCTTTTTTATTTATGTTTTTATTTATATTCTACTATTATTGCACATGCAAATTATTTAGGAAAAAAAAATGTAGTAAATTAATTCACTTTGGCTGACATGTTTGAGTGGCTCCGGCAGCTACACATGAAACCAAGCTGCGGTCAGTGCTTATATATTCACACAAGGAAACAGGAAACACTTCCACACACTTATTCAAGTCTGGGGACTGTGGGGAGACACTGAATTTGACCTGGGGGTGGACTATCCCTTTAAGGTAGCCTCCAATGTGCAATTAATTAAGAGAATCCATATAAACACAAAGGAAATAGCTTTAATTTCAAATTATTTTATTCCAAATAAATAACAAAACATCATGTAAACGCAGCTAATGTTACGGTTTGTAAATCTTTGGTCCTGTCTAATAAGGTCTATTTAACAACCATGGTTCTGCACTATAGGCTACAAAGGCCTGCACAGAGACACGTTAGCTTGATGACATGCAAATGTATCAGGAATATTCACCATTTAATATGAGTAGTATCAACTGAAATGATAAGGAATCCCATGATTTTGATTCAACACCGGTTCCAATATTCTTTACATAAATCCAGGCATAATTACTAAAACATATTCACAGTTGTAGAGTGTATTCCTAAGGTTGGGCTGCAATAGTGAAGCCAGGATGTGCATGTTATTCACAATTATTTCAAAGCTGCTGCGCCGCGTCTACATCAGTTGTATCGGTGAATCTCAATGAATGTGACTATCTGTGGCTGCATAATTGCAAAGGGATTACTATTTTATCATTCCCTTTCAAGCCAAAGGCCTTCCAATTGTGGGATAGTAAAATAAATCATTATCCAAAATTGCTGTGAAATAACAGACGTGCTGCAGGAGTGAGAGATTGTCTGGCCTGAGTCTCATAGACACGCAGCAGAAAATGGACTGTGATGGAGGCGCACAGTGAGTTAAATGAGGGGAAATAATAAGGAAAGAGGAGGTTATCAGGCTCTGAGCTCGCTTCATTCAGCCAGCCAGACTGCAAGTCATCACATATGCAGACTTGACTGTGAAAGCACCAGCGTCAGGCCTTTCTCTCTCTCTCTCTCTCTCTCTCTCTTTCTCTCTCTCTCTCTCTCTCTCTCTCTCGATCTTTCTGTTAATGGAGTCTATTAGGACTTGGCTTGGGGGAGAAATAGGACTGAAATCTGAGGTCGCTGACCCTCCTTTGTGTCCCTTAGTATCGTCACAACCGCTGTCACCGGTGCTGGGCATTAATCACCACCATCATCATCATGATCATCATCATCATCATCATCATCATCATGGCTGCTATACTGTAAAAGAACACTTTGTGGGTTAGTAAATATAAACTTTGGAAATCAGTTACATTTTAATCAACAGTAATATTTGCCAGTGAATATTTATATATATATATATATATATATATATATATATATATATATATATATATATATATATGTTGATATAGTTGATATATTAGGGGTGTGATGAGGCGCTCAACTCATGAGACAAGATGAGACACGAGATTAGGTTGATGAGATGGAGATGAGATTTAAAAAAAACTAAATTACAATTTATATGAATGGACAAGAGAATTTTATTTAACTGAGTTGCACATGGATTTTATAACTCTGTAAGTGTTAACTTTTAATGAACTTCTTCCTCTACAAATTAAATCTAAAATAAAATGTTATAAAAGTAAAAATAAATAAATTAAAATTATATATTTTTCCTTTTTTCAAGTGCAGACAATAGCCTATGTGAGAAACTAAACCTTATTTTCTGTCAATACAGACTGAAAATAGTTCAACAGAATCTAACCAAGTATGTCACTAACATGTCATAAACTAAAATAAATTGTTATAAAAGTTAAAATAAAATAAATAACATGTATTTCTCCTTTTTAAAAATCAAATCTGGTGCTTGACTGTGGAAGTTGAGGCACCCCTGCCATTTCCTCAGTGGTGGTGCACCACAACCAGCTCCAGTCTTTACAGAACCCTACCGCCGGACTTCACCACTTCCTGGACTCACTGTGTCTTCTCCCCCAGCGCGTCAAACACATCGCCAGGCCAGAGACCGGCCCACGTATAACAGGTGCCAGGGATGCCTGCGACCCACCGACCCGGCGCCATACACGCAAAATCAGTGGACCATAAAGAACCTGATGTCCAAAACCAGAGGGGGGGATTCCCCAGCAAATACCACCCAGATAATACCAGTATTTACCGACGTCTTTTCTGGCTGTTTGCTGGATAACAAATCTGGCGAAACAGAACGTTAAAGCAGCGAGAAATTACGCCGGATGTTATGACCATCATTCTTGATTGTAAACATATTACTAAGCGGAGGAAAAGAAACTAACCAGGATTCCCTCAGCAGCAGTGAGTGAAGATGGAAGAGCTCAGCAAAAATGTGAGAAATGTGGCCTATGGTTAGTGAATGCAGCAGCGGGTGGTAAAGTCCATCTGAGGCTAAACACTGACGCCAGAGCGAGAGTCAACAAGTACCTGAAGGGAACGATGAACAGAACATTGAACAGACAGTTCAAGAGGACGTGAAACCGTTGAGAGGTAAAAGGGTGGGGTCTGCACAGTCAACCTCAGCAGGTCTGGGTCGGCCTCTGGGAGGATCTCCTCATGGGACCCCCCCCCCCCCGTGTCTGGCTTGTGTCCCCGCCAAGCGCATTTCCTCTGCGGCAGTGTGCCACAACCGGCTCCAGGTCCGGGGGCTCCGGTGGTGAGCTTTACAGCGCCACATGCTGTGCCTTCTTTCACCCAGACATGGCGCCTCGGGACGGATGGGACCCCTTTTACCCCGGCGCACCAAGTAGGTTGCGTCGCCAGGGTGGGGACCGGCCCAGTCCCCACGTAGCTACAACAGGCATCGGGTGTCAGCTGCAAGTCAGCAACCCACCCATCCTGAAACACACGAGTCTAAGGCACATGCGAGTCAGAGGGTCTCCCAGAAACCCCACGGCACAATGAAAGGGGTGGCTGCATGAGGCTGGGGTGGGATCCTGGCCCACAGGACCTGGGTGCACACGGGCATCAAAATCAGTGGACCCTAATGGACCCAAACGGTGATGGTTTTTCAACATCTTCAACAGTTTCAACAAAACAAGGTTAAATTGTTCTATTTAATTGTTAACATGATTAATTCATCTGTGTTAATGCATTCATTTTGACAGCTCTAGTAATTTGTTGTGTGATTTAATGTCATCTAATTAGGTGGATTTTACCTCATTTTTTCTATTACTGTTATAGCTGTTAAAATTAACTAGATTTTATGTCAAATCTGGGCTAAAATCCAATGAAACTAAAATAAGTACAAATTATTCCCTTTATAAGGATAATATTTTTGTTATAGGGAGAATGTGAGAGTGAATGAATAATGGATCAATAATGTAAAACTCTTTGGGTGTCTTGAAAAGCACTATGCTGGAGAAATTAAATGCATTATTCTTGACTATTATTTGTTTTGTTTTGTTTTTTGCAAAAAAAAAATCATGGCATTTATTCTTTTGTAAATATTTTGTAGTTTTTGTTCATTTTGTTGCTTATTTTTCCGCATTGTATTTTTTTATTTCATTATTTTTTTTTCTTTTTTTGTCTCTTACTTTGTTCACTTTACTTGTTATTTAGTTTATTTATTATTCATTTTTGTTGTTCACTTTGGCCGAGTTTGTTCATTTTGTTGCTTATTTTATTCTTAGACTGTGAAACTACGACTGTTGTGTTGCCATCTCAATACCCCCCCCCCCCCCATTTGCCCCTTTAAATAATGCATATTTCCCCACATAAACCCCCATAGTAAATTAGATTCTACACCTAATTACCATGTTGCAATTAGCAGAAGAAATGAGAAGATCTAAGAACGCTGCCCAACAACAAAGTGTTCCAGACGAGACTGTTTTGTTTGTCTCCAGCTCGAGGTACGCACTCGACTTCCTGTTATTTGCCATAAAATGATACGTCTTAATCACAACTAAAGCTGTAAACCAGGGGTCTCAAACATGCGGCCCGGGGGCCAAATGCGGCCCATGGGATGAATTTACAAAGTACAAAAATATAACAGTCAAGGCTGTGGAACTAATTTTAGTTCAACTTCCACCTACAGACCAATATGATCTACAGTCAAATTATAGCAGAATAACATATAAACATGAATGACTCCATATTTTATTCTCATTTTGATGTGAAAATAATTTACATTATGCCCACAAATAATAACAACTTAAAATTTCTGTCTTTGTTATAGTGTAAAAATAAAATTAAACTAGAAAAATATTTATACTTATGAACTGTCCTGTAATAATAAAATGTGGAAAACCTGAACAAATATAAACAAAACTGAAATTTCTAAAAAAAAAAAAAAAAAAAATTTAAGCACAATTTTAACAAATTTGGATCTGATCCAAAATGCACGTGCGTAAATAATAAATTGAGGCATAACATTAGAATTCTATGTATTTTTCTTGAACTATTTCAGTTTTTTCAGATTCAGACCTGTGTTTTTTAAAGTATTTTCACAAATTATTTGCACTAAAACAAAGACAAATTTGGAATTGTCCATTTTTTTTCCTAGGGCGTCAAACCTGTGGCCCGGGGGCCAAATCCGGCCCAATCCAGAGATTTAAAAAAAAAAAAAAAAAAAAATTATTAATCATACTTTCATGCCAACACTGAAGGAAGGGAGAAGTAGAAGCAGGGACATGAGAATGTCAGTCAGAATGAATGAAGTTTAAACCAAAATGTATTAATATATGTCTCAACCAGAAGCCACAGAGCGCTTTACAATAGAAAGAGTAAACGACAGAACAGAGTAGCCTACATGATAAGACATAAAGTGGAAGTCAAAGGTTCTGGACAATAAATTGTTCAGCCATCACAGTTTCATGCAAGTGTCAACTACAGTATCACCAGCTAGCTAGCTAAAGCTAAGCTATCACCATTTCATGTTAATCTAATTATGTCAAATAAATAATAATATCCAAAAGTGAACATTCTTCTGTCCCTGCTTCTACTTCGTGCTTCCCTGGCTGCTGGCACGAAAGCATGATGAATAAAAAATATTATTGATAAATGAAATAGCTACCTAAAGTGCTGTGCGCAGAACTTCTGGGTCATGTAAATACAAATACTTAAATATAAAACTCAAATTCAGTGAAGTGGCCCATTTTTCTATTTTGTATTTTTGATCTGAGCCGAAAATCAAAAATATGAAAAACCAGGCATATATTAGTTTTAGAAAATGAAAAAGTAAATAATCCATCTCCTTTTTATTTTATTGTTTTTGATTGGCAGTTGAAAAATCAAAGAAACAATGATACACGGATTAAAAAAGGTCTGTGTATATTTTGGTATTTGGATTTTCCGTTTATGAATGGGAATTAAAAAAAAAAAAAACACTGGCTTATGTGACTTTTATTTTGAAGCACAAAACCAAATGTTGAATTATGCAACATTTTTTATTTCACTTTACAAAAAGAAATTCAAAGTCAACAGAAATGAAAAAAATTGACCGAAAACAAGCAATATTCATATTCTCTGCCTCTAATGCAGTGGAGCAAGTCCTTTAAACAGCGACTTTAAATTCAATTAATTGAACTAAAATACACACTATTTTGGGATAAAAAAGAATGTAGGGAGGTTGCCCATTTAAATATAAGAATTAAACTGAAAATAACTGAAAATTGGCAACGTTTCAGGTTTATAAACTCTTCATCAGGCCAAAATAAAATAAAATAAATCAAAATAATTAATAAATCAAAATGTCCGACTGTAAAACTGTCTGGAAATTACTGTTTTGGAGGTTTTTGTAGAAAAATTAAATGAAAGAAAAATTTATAATTCAATTGTTGGTTTTGTGCTTCAAAATGAAAGTCAAATAAACCAGTGGTTTTTTTTAGTTTTTAATTCCCATTCATGAATGTAAAATCTAAATACCAAAATATACACAGACCCTGTGACCTGCAGTGACAAAGATGTAAATAAATGTCCTATTGTGGAAAAGCAAGAGGGTCACCCTTCGACCCAGAGGTGGTAAAAGTACTCACATTCTGTACTTAAGTAAAAGTACAGCTACTTGTGCAAAAGTACTGATTCAAGTCCGCTACTTAAGTAAAAGTAAAAAAGTACAACTTCTCAATTGTAATAAAGTACAAACACATAAAGTAAAACTGCTTTTTTTGGTTATGAATGCAATGACAGGAAAAATGAGTAACGTTCCAAAAGTATCTAAAATAAAGCATTTGAAAATGAGTTATTGTGTTGATAATGCGTTTGATGAAGTTACAGTTGGTCAGTTTTGTGGATATTCGCAGAACATTTTGGGAAAATGGGGCGAAAAAAGTCACAATTGAGATAAAAAGTCATCATGAGATAAAAAAGAAATTATAAATATTAGATAAATATAAGAGAAAAAGTCAAAGTTGTGAGATAAAATGTTAAAAATATGAAATAAAAATTCAAAATAATGAGATATAAAAGTCAAAACTGTTAGATAATAGTCATATAACTATAATATATAAAGTCACAGTTTCTCTCCACTTATTTTTCATCTGGTCAGTTTGAAAAAGTAATGAGTCTATTTTATGAATGTAAAGAGTAAAAGTACAGATATTTATACAAAAATGTAGGGAGTAAAAGTAAAAAGTTACTAGAAAAATAAATAGTCAAGTAAAGTACAGATACCTAAAAAATCAATCTACTTAAGTACAGTAACAAAGTACTTTTACTGCGTTACTTTACACCTCTGCTACGACCTGAAGATATGACAATATGACAACGTGATTAATATGAAATAAATATTAGTATTTTTTACCATAATTATATAGCCGTTATCCTTTTTTTTTCCATTATTCATTTAAACACAAACAGAAAAAAAAATGAAAGAATGCTATGCTATGAATGCTATCTGTTTTTTTATTTTGGTTTTGGAAACAAATAATGACAAAACAAGTTGTTTTTTCATTGTCTTATTTTTGGTTTTATTTTGAAAAATGAATAAATGAATGATACATAGATTGACATATTTCAGATCAAATTAATTTTAATATGACCCATTTAATGAAAATGAGTTTGACAACTCTGCTGTAAACTGTCTTTTTTTATTTATTTTTCCCCAAAAATTTAAATATACTTCTCAGGGACCTTGATTCGACCTAAAAAAAGAAGGATTTGTCGGAGAAGATCCCAGGAACCTTGTGCCTGTGGATGTCACTGACTGAGCGTGACCTTGCTACAGAAGTGAGGGTGAACCAGCCAACATGTCTGAGCTCCATGCAAATTAGAAAAGGGTTACTTTATAATTCTCAAAGGAATGCGGGTGATAAAACCGACTATAAATGTGTGAATATACAGGATGTCTGGATGTGCACCAGGCAGTGGGATTTTGGACAAACGACAGAAGGCTTCTTCCAAAGTCCATCCATCTTATTTATTATAGGAAAAAAAAACAAAAAATGACTCATTTCAAGGATTCCAGGACTTTTATCGTTATTTCAAAGCATGAAATGAAAGTATGGAGGACTAAAAGTACCCAAATTAAAATACATCATTAAATAATTAATTAAATATGTCCTTTTATTTAATGTGTTGTAGTGTAGAAGTCTTTCCAAACAAAGAAATGTTGGACAGGAAAAGGGGTTAAATGTAAATTTGACGTCACACATTTGTAAATAATTTAATTAATATGGAGAGGAGAGAAAAAACATAATCACTCAACAGAATGATATTAAAGTTTCTTATTTTTCTTATTTGACATCATGATTTAAATATCAACATAACAGAATATTTCATTATAATTCATCAAATCAAAATATAATATCAAAAATACAGTAAATTAAACAGACTTTAAATTAAACTTATTAAGTTAAATTAAAAAAAAAATTATTAAAAATTATTTTAGTTAAAAAAAAAAACATATTGCCAATGTCCCTGTGCTCATCCGCTGTGATGTTTCAATATCAACAAAAGGGAGTCATTCAATAGAAATCAGAATTGAAATCCGACAGACTGGGAAAAATAAACAAAGTTGTTAACAAATTGTTTACAATTTTAGATTTCGACAAACAAAGTGATCAGTTTTGTGCCTGATAAGATAAGATAAAATAAGTTAAAATAAGATAAGATAAAATAAGTTAAAATAAGATAAGATAAAATAAGTTAAAATAAGATAAGATAAGATAAGATAGCAGAACAAAATAGAGCAGCACAGTAACAAATATTATTAAAAAAAAACTATCTAATTAAATCATTAGATCTATCTAATGAATCAACCAGAACTGAAATCCATTGAGAATTGAGGGAGGAGAAGCCATTTTAGTGAATTGTGGACGACGACAGACGAAGTGTGATGGCAATAGCTCATTGCAACTTCATCTGGATGAGCTAAAAACATATATTATTATTTCACTCAATAATTATTTCATGGTACATGGGTTGCAGTGGATCATGAATTTATTTTATCTGTCAACATCGCCCATCAAAGTTGGTGGGCGGGTCTAATGCGAATGTAGACCAATCCACACCATTGGGGTGTCAGAGTGATATTACAATGAAAACAGAAGACGCAAAAGTGGTGTCTCGTCTTCAGTTATTCATCCGTGTTTAGATGAGCGCATTCAGGAGGAAATCCTTGTTTATACGAAGACGCAACAGTAGGAGAAATACGATTGGATAGTCCTGCCAGGCCGCTACAGTAGGCGGTACTGATAGACCGCCAATATGTCCTGTTCTGTTTTTGAGGTATGTAATTGTCCACCTATCTCTGTTTGGCTATGGTATGTGTATAATGTCTGTACAATAACTGAAATGACTCCTGTGCATTTACTAGAGCTGCTAAGGCTAATGCTAATGCTAATGCTAGTGCAGCTGGAAGATCTGTGGGATCCAGGTTGTTGCTTTACCTGCTCAGTGTATGAATGTTACTTGAAAGTCTATGTGACGTGGACATATGTGACGTGGACATATGGGACGTGGACATATGGAACGTGGACATATGTGACGTGGACATATGTGACGTGGACATATGTGACGTGGACATATGTGACGTGGACATATGTGACGTGGACATATGGGACGTGGACATATGGGACGTGGACATATGTGACGTGGACATATGGGACGTGGACATATGGGACGTGGACATATGTGACGTGGACATATGTGACGTGGACATATGTGACGTGGACATATGGGATGTGGACATATGTGACGTGGACATATGTGATGTAAAGACGCATGCAATGTTAACATGTGCGGTTTTGCCGTTTAGACGGAGACGTGACCCAGCATGTCTTCAATACGGCCCACTCTGGAAGGAGTCTTCAGATTTGTGCGTATTCACACACTGACGGCGTCGGCTTTGTGTAAATGAAAGACACTTCTGATAAAATAAGCTGTCGTATTTAGCTGCAATTGTCCTTGTGTAAATGACCCTGAAAGTCTAGATTTTTAGCAGTTGCCAATAAGTTTTATTCACTAAAGTAACCAAACAAACATAGAGGTTAATACTGCCATCCAGTATCAGAATGTATTATCCATCAAAATAATCAATAAAATGACCAGAATGACAAACAAAAAAACAAGATTGAACACAATAATGAATAAAATGACCAAAATTATAAACAAAATAGTAAAAAAAAAATGACCAAAGTAATCAGAAAATGTAAACATAAACAAATAAAATTGTACAAAGAATGACTAAATGAAACAAAAACAAACAAACTGATCAACAAAATTAAAAAGTACAGAAACAGTCAAGATGAGATGCACCTGTTCTGTAGCGTGTTTGCAAGTTTGAAAATGGTCGCTAGTAATTTAGGTTATGTGATCGGCTTTTTGATCGGCATATGTTTCCGATGGCCGATTACCCGGTTTTTAGGCCATATCGGACGATTATGATCAGCAACCGATCGATCGGTGCAACAGTAGTTTCTGGTATTTTCTTATGTTTCATTCACTGATCATGTAGATGTGATTAAAAGATTTTAGTTGAAGGGGATTAAGTCAGAAAAAAGAAGTTACTTGTTCGGTAAAATGTATCAATTAATCCGTCCATCTGTCCTTCCATCCACCCGTCCATCCATTCGCCCATCCAACCATCCATGCATCCTTCCGTCTGTCCATCCATCCATCCATCTGTCCATCCATTCTTCCGTCTGTCCATCCATCTTTCCGTCCATCCATCCATCCATCCATCCATCCATCCATCCTTCCATCTGTCCGTCCATCCATCCATCTGTCCGTCCATCCATCTGTCCGTCCATCCATCTGTCCATCCATCCTTCCGTCTGTCCATCCATCTGTCCGTCCATCCATACTTCCGTCCATCTGTCCTTCCATCCACCCGTCCATCCATTCGCCCATCCAACCATCCATGCATCCATCCATCTTTCCGTCCATCCATCCATCTGTCCATCCATCTGTCCGTCCATCCATCCATCTGTCCGTCCATCCGTCTGTCCATCCATCCTTCCATCTGTCCATCCATCCGACCGTCTGTCCATCCATCCATCCATCTGTCCGTCCATCCATACTTCCGTCTGTCTGTCCATCCATCCATCCATCCTTCCATCTGTCCATCCATCCATCTTTCCATTCATCCATCCATCCATCTGTCCATCCATCCATCCATCTGTCCATCCATCCATCCTTCCGTCTGTCTGTCCATCCATCCATCTATCCGTCCATCTATATATTTACACAGAATAGAGTTTTGCTTCAGTGTGATAAAACTGTAAATCATTGTGTTCTTAGTTCTGTTCTTGTAAATATTATGTTTTTATTTCTTAATTAATCAAAAAAATACATTCTACTCCATTTGCTTTCCCATCTTATTAATGTATATATTCAGTTTTATATTTTTTTCCCCTTATTTTTTTGCCTCTTTTTTATTTGTTTTTTAGATGATTACTCCACTGATACAGTTTCTTTTGTTTTTTGGGGTGTTTTTTTTTTTTTTTTGTCTTTTTTGTTGGGATCCCCTAGGAGCCAAAAGATGGTACATCCCAAGAGGTTTATGCTAATAAATTACATCTTTGCACAACAGCACAAAACTCAGAACACTGCAGTTAAACACGGTGCATGTTCTAGCTTTATTATAGAAACCCCTAGTTGATCTCTTTTTTTTTTTAAAGTTTATTAATATGACAAAAAGATGCAGAGCATTTCACTGACAAAAATAGCGACGGCGTCTGAGTGGCGGAGGAGTCTCTAGGTCGACTCTCTCTCAGTCCTCAAGATCGCAGCGACAAAGCTCAAGGTAAATGAGTCCATTTGAATACAAATCCGGGTCGAACTGGGTCACAATCATAATTGTGTGTGTAATTAGATTCAGTGCGTGAGTGTCTGGCTTGTGTCACTCGGGCAGACAGCAGCAGTGTACTCAGGAGGACAGACCAAAATACACTGTTAGCCTCTGGAGCCAGGGGTCAAACGGTCAAGAAGAGGTGAGGACGGCCGAGTGTGCATTCCCATATAATGGTCCCTGGTGTAATGATGTTTTTGTCCCTGCCCTTTCCCACTCTCATTAAGGCATTCTTGGTCGGTCACATTGCTTTCAGAACTATAGACGCAATGCTTTGTCGCTCTATATACACTAATGATCCCAGTTGTTATGGTACTGTCAAAGCACCGCTTGTCATCCCAAAAACAACTTGTTGCTATGTTGCTCAGTCTTGTTGCAAACCAAAATAACTGCATTGTCACTTTTATTTGACTTTATTTTATTTCCTTTTAACCATACCGGCAATTGTCGGATAATGGGGAGATGGATGTAAAGCACTTCGTAAAGCGCTACGTGCTATATACAGTAAATAGTGATTAATAAAGTTCTTTATAAAAGGGGGACAGAGATTTTTCCTCTGGGATTCACTCCCTCCTACCAGCTCTTTTAAGTCCCTTTTTAAAAACTAGTTTATTTAAGATTACTTTTAATGTTTAAATACTTTATTCTGACTGTTTTCAATGTGTGCTTTGTTTTCCATTGTTTTTATTATAGTTACTTTTATTTAT
This sequence comes from Siphamia tubifer, assembly GCA_020466265.1. Lineage (NCBI taxonomy): Eukaryota > Metazoa > Chordata > Actinopteri > Kurtiformes > Apogonidae > Siphamia > Siphamia tubifer. The sequence continues at coordinate 9,087,110 of CM035802.1, read as the reverse complement.
AGAACTGTATGTAAAGTGTCTGAGTGCTATGAAAAGCACTATACAAATAAAAAGTTATTATTATGATACAGTACAGTATGGTACTATCTATCTATCTATCTATCTATCTATCTATCTATCTATCTATCTATCTATCTATCTATCTATCTATCTATCTATCTATCTATCTATCTATCTATCTATCTATCTATCTATCTATCTATCTATCATTTGACTGTCGATCATATTGATCTGTATGTGGAACCAGAACTAAAATCACTTCCTCAGCCTTTACTGAAGTTTTTCCACTTTACAAATTAATCCCACGGGCCGCATTGAAACCATTGTTCGGCCACATTTAGCCCCTGGACCACATGTTTGAGACCTGTCATCTACATAAATGATCATGTTACTAAAATTAGAAATGATAGAATATTCCTAACACCCCCTAGCGCACTGTTTGACGAGTGTTTTCCCTCAAATGGACCAGTTCAGTCTCACATGCAGGAATTTCCTTCATAACATCCAAGCAAGATGTCAAGCTTTTTAAAAGCTAGAGTGATTTTCCTTTTTTTTCCTTTTTCTTTTTTTTTTTTTTTTTAACAGCCATTATATCGAGCAGAGAGACTCGGCTGAAGTCAAGGTCTGAGATACTTCTCAAAGGATTCTTCTCTCTTCTACAGGTTAACAGCGTGCATTTGCATTAATCACCATGACAACTGCCTCCTGACTGTGTGTTATGCCTGGCAGAGAAAAGAAGAAAAGAAAAGCAGCACAGAGATGCTGATAGCCTCCTGACGAGATGTATTTTAATTTCACACTTTGTGAATATTTTCACTTCAAACTTGCTGTTACGCGTTTTGCTTTGCTCAAATAGCAATTACAGTACGAAAAGATGAGGTCATAGTACTCAGGTTGTATTAGCTTTTTCTTTGTACAGTTCATATTTGCCTACATATTTCTCATTGAGTGTAATAGGGTTTTTTTTACCCATCTGTTCACAGCTGTGTGCAGATTATTATAGACTGGAACCTGCATTTATGCGATGGAAGGATATGGACTTCAAGATTTTATGATGCAAAACTGCATATGAGCACACACTTACTGTAGGAGCAAAACCAGAACCGAGTCCACACTATGTATCCCCAGACTGTATCTATCAATCAATCAACTAGGAAAGCACTATGGATACCTGCAGACGAGTTTGATACGGGTTTAGTTTTGAAACCGTGTTACGTAAAAATGGAAATGTTTCAGTAAAAATCAGCGTCAGCATGGGGGTGAAACGGTTGCTGAAAACGATGCAATTCACATGCCACACCACTAGGAGTGCTGTAAGACAGTCCCACCGGATACAATAAAACAATACAATAAGTAGTGCACATGTGTCCACATCCTTTACCTACAAGCGTGGGTGTGACCACATACGTTTACTCGTCAAGATGGGTGTGGAAACGGCACTCATTTTCCAAAGATATCGTTTTGGGGTATTCATGAGACTAGTCCCGATTTGACAAACGGCCAATACGTTTAGAAACTACGTCAGATTCATTCGAATTTGTTTCTACGCAGATGGGGTCTTAGAGAGCACAGACTTCACCAAGAATGATAACCCCCCACTGATCACTTGTTCCTTCTGCCAGTATTAACATTTCCTGAAGATTTCAGCCACATTTGTCCCTGGTAATAAATTCACTTCATGTCTGTACTACCAAACACATTGGGCCTGTTTATATGAGAGTCTTTATTCCTGTTTAATTGAGAATAAAGGTTATTTCCTCTTTCAGATGAACCACGTAAACACATACTTCCAGTTGAAAATGATAATTATAATGAATTTAGAATAAAGTCACTGGTTTATTCTGAACTCAATAATTCTTCTGATATGGAAATGATTTATCAAAGAACCATGGGGGGGTTGTTTGTTTGTTTTTTCCACAGAATAAAACTTGCGTCGGATATATGATCCTTATTCCCCATTACATGAATAACTTAAATGACGCTCAAATTACTAAATGAAGGGGTAGAAAAATGACTTGAGGTCAAACAACATTTTTCCGGTCCTTTCTCATACATGTCCATGATGCAGTAATGAGGCGTCAATAGCTGCGCTTCCATTACAGTTTTTCACAAAACAATAACGATATTCCTATAAAATTTCGAGAAATTATATTTGCACTTTGAACGTGTTTCCATTGAAACTGTCACAATCTTTCCCCCAGATCTTCACCAGTTTCAACTGTCCCGCACCGTGCAGCTGTAAGTCGTTGCTGATCTGCAGCTATTTTAGCAGTTGTCTGTGCAGAACCATTTACCTATTGTGACCTCCATAATAGGTCATCCTCTGTCATTTGTTGTTCTGCTCTCAGTTTACCATAACCCGGACTTTGTCTCTTCCCCACAGACTGAGCGTCCCCCAGGTTTTTGTCTCTGACTCGTTTTGGTTCCGTTGGTTATTAAATCTGTTCTCCCTTCAACACTGTGCATCTGAGTCCTATTTCCACCTCACCCCTCATGACAGAAACACGTTGTTCTAGGCATAACTCTCATAAATTATCATCCCGTGAAATAACACTGCTGGAAGATGGACGTCCTAAACCTGTTGCATCTCGGTGTTGTTATGGTTACAGCAACTGCGGTTCATGTTTGCAGTCTAAAATGGCAGTCATGTTTTTCTCGTGAATTATTTCCAGAAAAGTCTATGTCTCTTCCTCTGGATAATTGCGGAAAAAGTGTTTCCATTGCAGTTTTGCTATATATTAGAATATTCAAATGTCTGAAAACGCATTCGTTTTTGATTCCAATGGTTCATTCTGTCGAGCTGTTGCTTTGTAATTATTACAAAAATAAATGCAAAAATCACATGTAGTATCTGGTCTAACATGTGGATAGTTGAAACAAATACAAAACAGGAAGTGGAAGCGATCATTTTCTTCCAGTAGACTTCCAGACGATAAGCGGCTGTTCTGTCCAATCAGAATCCTTTGTACCTCCAGCTCTGAAAGACCATTTAACTAGTTTCCATGGAAACCTTTATTCAGCGTCAACATTTCAATGTAAATACGAAGGAAATACACAGCTTCATGGTGACGTCACTTCACCTACGAACGCGTGGCGCCATTTTGGCAGGGGTAAACACCAGCATAGCAACCACTGCTTGAACTGCACTGCACCGTCCTGCACGCTTAAAACTTGGTGTAAATACCCAAACCTTGTGCAGCCTTCAGGTGCAATAACCATGCTTGGATAGAAGAGAAGCTTTTTCCTTGTACCGAAAGAAAATTGTGAAAGACATGCAGCATGGCTTCTGTAACGCGTGATATAATAAAGACAACGCGTGGCTATGTGAACACTTTGGCTTGCCATACGGGACTAGCAGCACGCATGTCAAAAATGATAGGCTGACATGCTCACGGTGGCCTCCGTGGTGGTAACGTGATACTATGCGCTACCGCCTGGCTGCCACCCGCGCGCATGGACATTCGACTATATCGAGGCCTTTAAAAGCAAAGTTGCATCGGATGGTCGCAATCACAGACCTATAGAAATAGTGTAGGTCTGTGGTCGCACTGGTGTCATCTCGTGTGCAGTCAGAGGCGGGTGGAGAAAAAAAGAGACTTTAACTTACACGCCGGCATTACGGCTGTGCCAGAGCTGACCGCGTTGATGCCTGTTTAGAATTCTTAACGTTACCCGCTACAAAAAAGCGGCGACGCGCCATAAAAACAAAAATCGATTTTCCAGCAACTTAGTATCTAATTAGATACCAAGGGTCAATATCGATTTAGTATCGAAAATCGATTTTTTTGACAACCCTAAGGCCTACATAAACATAAGCCACTAGAAATGATAAAATGAGAGTGAGAACAGACTGGACAGCCTGCGATAATACAGTAAACAAAATAATAAACATGATAAAAGTAAAATGAACTAAAAAATTTAAAAAGAAAGTAAAACTAAAATAGTGGTGTGCTCTTGAGGCTGCGTGAGTGAGGGGCAGAGAAGTATTTCAAATAAATGTATGTAACCTACCTCAAACAAAACATATGCTTCCAGGTTCTTATAAGTTCGCATTTTTTCTTGTGTACATATGCTAGGACTTTCGATGAAATAATCGTAGATGTCTGGCCACTCGATATTAGGCCACGTCATACAGTCATTTCACCAAAAATTTGCGGGTAATTTATACGGACAGCCAGTTCAAAGTTCAGTTCAAGTTACTCAATAAGAATTAGTTCAGTGCATCGTTCATTCTTCCAAATTATGAACTGGAAGTTCATGGATCCCAAAATGAACTTTTTCGTTCTTTTTTTCATTCTTTTTTCCGTTCCTTTTTTTGTGTTATTATTGTAAACTTATTATTAACCGTTCCTGACATTATCCTGACCGTAGTCAGGAAATCAGGGGAAAATGTCGTCCTCCTCCCAGGGTTCACTTCCCTCTGCAGGTTCTTAGAACACAAGGAGCAGTTTCAGTGAGTTTCGTTTTCAATGTTTATTTACAAGAACGGGACAACACCTGCTCCGGTCGCTGGTCACACTCTGTACATTTCGCTCTTTTTCTCCGCTCCTAAAAACTCTCTGCACACCTCTCTCTCTCTCTCTCTCTCTCTCTCTCTCTGCCCCGCCCAAAACGCTTCTCATTGGTTATTCCACAACATTATGTTGCCAACATTAGTTCAGAATAATACAAAAATAACATCTATGATAATGCTGTGTTTTGATCCCATTTTATTCCTCATAGGACTCAATAATTACAACGTGATAAGAACTAAATATGAACTACATAAGAGCGCAGTTCAATAAATGCCAGAATAACCGCGTTCACAACTTCCCGTTCATTTGGCAAAAGTGAACGAGTCGTTCACGTTCGTCAAAAATATGATATAGTTCATGAACGATCGTTCAATGAACTTGTTCAGGTACACTGCAAACAGCTCTCCAGTTGATCGCTGCTAATTTCCGTTCATACTGGTCTTTTGCGGATGGCGGCGCGGTGACGTCACGCAAAGCTATGTATAGATTTAATTCCGAATTGTTTTCTTCAGCGTAAATAATTTAGAATTAAAAAGCATCATGTAAACGCAGCCATTGACATCTTTGCAAAACTTCAAAGCTCTTTATTCTCACAACTTTTATGAGACTTTGAGGTAATTTTTGTTTCATGTATTTCAAAGTCAAAATTCTACACACAGACCCTTTTATTAGTTTTCTAAAATGTTCAAGTATCTGACGACGATGATTAAAACTCCACAAGGTTTCCCTCAGATCATCCCAATCAAAACAGGTAAAAAGTGTTCAAATTAATTAGCTATTTGTTAAACGATTGTGTACCTGCTATCAAAAGTATGTAAATGTAGTCATGTTAAGTCAATCACCAGGTTTTATGCTTTTGATATTTACATTTCACTTAATCTGCTGTGGTTTAAACCTGAGGCTACAAACGAACAGGGAACACTCATGCAGAATACTAATCCTCCTCCAGCTACCTCCATCCCTGGAATTAATTTCACAATGCACACCAGCATTCTTTTTGGACTAGACCCTAATTAATTTTGGTCACACTAATTAATTATGGAGTGAAAAAGTGAAGAGCATGTAGGAAATACAGTAACATGTGACGAAGAAGAAGAGGGGAGATAAAATAAAGGCGCTGCTGGTGTCGTTGATCTACAAGTGTGGTCGTGTGGAGAGTTAATTTGGTGGAAAATAAGGTGAAAAGTGCTCGTATCGCATCCGCTGTTGTTAAACTTTATGAACAGTAAATGTTCCTTGCAAGCGTATTTTCTCAACTTTCTGAAAAACAAGTACAAAAAGAATAATGCATAAAAAGAGCGTGCATTTTCTATTTTTGGCTGACATTATAAATCAAATATTAATTCTATATTCTTACTTCAAAAGAAGGCTATTTGAATTGTTACTCAAACACAGGCCTGATGAAAGAAAAATATATTTCTACATATACTGACTATCAATATTGAACATAAATATAAACACAAATATGTGTATAATATACAAAGAATATATTGTATCAATATATTACAATATAGTTAAAAATAAAGAATTGCTGCTTTGCATATATTATATGAGAATATATCCACTTATATATGTTAATATATATTTAGTAATACACTTAATAATATATGGATACACATATATATGTGTATGACTAAATGTATGTTATTTTATATTTAGTCATACACTTCACAATATATGTGGCAAGAAATTGAGTTTCAATAAAACTATCTGTAAATATATAGGTCGACTTTTGTCTTCAGTGCAATTCAGTGGTAACTCTACATATGAAAGACCCAGCTAATGAATGATTCAAGTAACAAAAAAAGTTTTACCTCAATTTTTTGTTTCTGAATACGAAAGAAAATTATATTTATGAAAAGAAACTGAAACTGAAACTGAAATACTATGTACATTAATGTACGTACTGTACGTAACATTCCATTGGCTATGAGGGAGCTACCCATGATGCTTTTCATTAACCTTTGACCCTCATTCATCGATCCGTACCCATGTCGTCCCAATATCAGTCGCCACATGTAAAGGACAGAACCACCACTGCCTCATCAGTCCCTCTGAGTGTGTCCACTGAAACCCCCCACAGAACGTATTCATTATCCATCACGAGCCCAAAGGAAGTGATTCCTGATGTGAATGATGCGTTATCAACAGAAGTGAAACAGGAGATGATAAAAAAAAGGAGGAGGCAGCCATCAGTCCGCCAACACGAACAAAAGACTTACCGGCGAAACCCCATGAAACCCCCGAATTTGTGGAAAAAAACAACCCGAAAACATGTCCACGAGCCGTGACATCAACCACCCCATGATGTATATGACCCGCCCACCTCAGCAAGACCACGGAAAGTCATCAAAGGCGATCGTACCTGGATCTACATCCAACAAACACTGAAGGTGAAAGTGACAATTAAAAGAACTACAGTGGTATGAAAATGACCCACATGTCTGGTATGAAAATGACCCACATGTCTGGTATGAAAATGACCCACATTTCTGGTAGGAAAATGACCCACATGTCTGGTATGAAAATGACCCACATGTCTGGTATAAAAATGACCCACATGTCTGGTATGAAAATGACCCACATGTCTGGTATGAAAATGACCCACATGCCTGGTATAAAAATGACCCACATGTCTGGTATGAAAATGACCCACATGTCTGGTAGGAAAATGACCCACATGTCTGGTATGAAAATGACCCACATGTCTGGTATAAAAATGACCCACATGTCTGGTATGAAAATGACCCACCTGTCTGGTATAAAAATTACCCACATGTCTGGTATGAAAATGACCCACATGCCTGGTATAAAAATGACCCACATGTCTGGTATGAAAATGACCCACATGCCTGGTATAAAAATGACCCACATGTCTGGTATGAAAATGACCCACATGTCTGGTATGAAAATGACCCACATGCCTGGTATAAAAATGACCCACATGTCTGGTATGAAAATGACCCACATGTCTGGTATAAAAATGACCCACATGTCTGGTATGAAAATGACCCACATGTCTGATTCATTTGAATGGTTTAATGTTTAATGTTCAGTCAGTGAAGACACATTTACCCACTGACACCAATACATTACATTTAAATCGACATTTTCTTTAACTTTTAGGCAAAGGCAAATTTATTTGTACAGCACATTTCATGTACAGGACAATTCAAGGTGCTTTACACAAAAACAGAAACAGAAACAGAAGAAAATAAAAAATGATAAAGATGCATTAAAGGACAATTAAAATCAAGACATAAAAACATTTTAAAGCAAATAATAATCTAAGTAAAAGCTCCAGTGAACAATAATGTTTACAGTTGTTCTCAGACCTCAGGTATTAACACTAGTTAACACTAGTCAACACTAGTTAACACTAGTTAACAGTAGTTAACACTAGTTAACACTAGTTAACAGTAGTTAACAGTAGTTAACAGTTGTTCTCAGACCTCAGGTATTAACATTAGTTAACACTAGTTAACACTAGTTAACAGTTCTTCTCAGACCTCAGGTATCCAGGTAGTTTGTTCCACAGTTGAGGAGCAGAGTAACTGAATGATGCTTCACTTTGTCTCGTTCTTATCTTTGGAACACACAGTAAACCTGTTCCTGTGACCTATGACCTCAGGCTCTCGATGCTTCATAGGGACCCAGTAGGTCTAGGATGTATTTGGGTCCAAGGTCGTTTAGTTCTTTATAGACCAGGAGTAAGATTTTGAATTCTAACCTTTGACCCACAGGAAGACAATGTAAGGATTTGAGGACCGGTGTGATGTGGTCCAGTTTCCTGGTACTGGTCAGGACTCTGGCAGCAGCGTTTTGGATCAGCTGTAGCTGCCTGATTGATTTTTTGTTTAGACCAGTGAAGACACCATTACAATAATCTAACTTACTGAAAATGAATGAATGAGTTTTTCTGTGTCTGGTTTGGACAGAAGACCCTTGATTTTAGCAAATGTTCTTTAGGTGGTAATAGTCAGATTTAGTAATGGCTTTTAAATGGTTGTTAAATTTCAGGTCTGAGTCAATAATTACACCTACATTTCTGGCTTGGTTTGTGGGGTTTAGTGACGTGGACTCAAGGTGAGCACTGACCTTTGACCTTTCTTTTTTGGGGCCAAAAACAATCACTTCTTTAACATATATTTCATACAAAATTGGTCCATTTTTTTAATAATTTTTTAAGGGTTTGACAGACTTCACTGCTGGACAATGGACATGATGTGTCCCCTTTAAGACTTTATGAAGAGTAAGTGTTCCTTACATGCGTATTTTCTCAACTTATTAAAAAAACAAGTAAAAAATAAATAAATAAAAACAGTGTGCACTTTCTATTTTTGGCTGACATGCTATCTGGCTAGTTTCAGATTAATTGCCGCCCCCTGGGGAAACAGACATCTGTCCCCCAATTATTAAAGTGATTGTTTTGTTTTGCAGACTTTACTCTGCAGGTCAAAGGGTGTTATTGTAAATTCTAAATGACTGGAGCTTCTGCATGTTGATGCTTCTGAAAGTCGACTTAGGAATGTTAAAAGGTTTCATAACCTCAGATCACACTCAGGCTAATGCTATCGGCGATGGGAAGCGAGTAGCCTTTGAGTCACGACAGTCAGCTGGGACAAAGAGGACAGAGGGTGAAAAATGATGGAAACTACACGTCTCCAATTTTGGTGATTTTCATCCTTATATGCATTCTGCGTCTGTAAACAAAAGATGTTTGTCATTTCTTCATCACGGTGTGACACAAAATAGCATGAATTAAAATAAAGTAAAAATCATGACATGAAAAGTCACAATTATGAGATAAAGTCTAAATAATTAGATAAAAATACAAAATCATAAGATAAAAAGTTTAAATTATTAAATAAAAAGTCAAAATTACAAGATAAAAAGTTTAAATTATGAGATAAAAAGTCAAAATTACAAGATAAAAAGTCAAAATTATGAGATAAAAAGTCAAAATTACAAGATAAAAAGTCAAAATTATGAGATAAAAAGTCAAAATTATGAAATAAAAAGTCAAAATTACAAGATAAAAAGTCAAAATTATGAGATAAAAAGTCAAAATTACAAGATAAAAAGTAAAAATTATGAGATAAAAAGTCAAAATTACAAGATAAAAAGTAAAAATCATGAGATAAAAAGTCAAAATTACAAGATAAAAAGTAAAAATTATGAGATAAAAAGTCAAAATTACAAGATAAAAAGTACAATTTTTTAGATAAAACGTCAAAGTCATGAGATTAAAAAATCTAAATTTTGAAATAAAAAGTCAAAATTCTAAGATAAAAAGTCAAAACTATGAGACAAAAAATAAAAATGTGTGATATAAAAAGTAAAAATTACAAGATAAAAAGACAAAATAATTTAAAAAAAACAAAAACTGATCCATAATTTTTACTTTTTTCAGTGTATTTTCTATTTCGTCCTTTTGCTTTTACTTTTTCTTTCTTGACACTTATTTATCTCTATATATCATTTCCATCAACAAACCTGAATAATAAATGTAATAATATATATCATAGATAAACTCCTGATCTAAATTTGAGTCACTACAGTCAGCTGGAACAAAGGGTAGAAATGTCTACAACTTTGGTGATTTTCATCCTTACATGCATTCTGTGTCTGCAAACAAAAGATGTTTTTCATTTCTTCATCACTGTGTGACACAAAATGGAATGAATTTCCATCTTTGTATGATTGGATCTGAAGAGTAGAGTTTGAAAATGCAACAGGAAGAAATGGGACTAAAGAAATGAATAAACTGAGGAAGTAATGTATTGAAAACATTAACCCTTTAACTGCTGAATAAGAAAATAAGCAACAAAATGAGGAAAAGTGATCAATAAAAACCAAAATAATAATAATAATAAACTAACAAAATAAGAAGTAACATGAACAAAGTAAGACACAAATGGAATAAAAGTGAAGAAAAATAATGAAACAAAGAACAAAATGTGGAAAAATAGACAAAATAAGCATAAAAATGAGGAAAAAAATTTATAAATATTTACAAAATAAAAAAAAAATATGAAAAAAAACTGCCAAACAAAGAACAAAAATGAATTGTAATAAAAGAAAGAAAAAGTCAAAACCATGAAATAAAATTCCAAATTATGAGATAAAAAGTCAAAATTTAAGAAGATTTTTAAAATTGATTCAATGTTTTACTTTTATTCAGTGTATTTTCAGTTTTGTCTTTTTCTAAATCAGTTGCTTTTTGAGACATGTTTATCTCTATACATCAGTTCCATCAACAAAACTAAATAATAATTGTAATAATAACTTATATGATGTAAAAAGTATGTACAGTATCATATATAAACTCCTCATCTATATTTGAGTCACTACAGTCAGCTGTAAAAAAAAGGACAGAGGTAAAAATGATGGAAACTACACATCTACAATTTTGATGATTTTCATCTTTACACTGAAAAAAGTAAAACATTAAATCAACTTAAAAATTATTCTTCAAATTTGACTTTTTATCTCATTATTTTGATGTTTTCTCTTAATTTTATTTACATTTTATCTCATACTTTTGACTTTTTATTTCATTATTTTGACTTTTTATCTCATACTTTTAACTTTTTATCTCATTATTTTGACTTTTTATGTGATCATTTTTTTTAACATTTTATCTCATTATTTTGATGTTTTCTCATAATTTTTTTTACATTTTATCTCATACTTTTGACTTTTTAGCTCATACTTTTAACTTTTTATCTCATACTTTTAACTTTTTATCTCATAATTTTTACTTTTCATCTCATAATTTTTACTCTCCATGATTAAAAATCTCGTTGAGTGAACCAAATTGAATTGCATAGGGTTAGCACTCTCGCACTCATCATCTGAACCTGCTTTATCCTCACTGGGGTCACTGGGGTCACTGGGGGCCTAATCCAGCTACAATGGGCGAAGGCGTGGTTAGGGTTATTTTAATTTAATTTAATTTAATTAGATTCACTCATAGATGTTTACATGTGTGACCTATTAAAGAATAATTTTTAAGTCGATTCAATGTTTTATTTTTTTGAGTGCATCCAACCCAAAGATATTTTTCATTACTTCATGACTGTGTGACATTTGAAAATCTATTTTTACAGATGGAAGTTGTTGTCTGCTTTCCTCAGAACGGTAAATGTTAACACACCTCTGTCGCCTCCATTTCTATTTTCTGCTAATATGTAATATTTACTTTTCTTCTATTATTACAGCTGCATTTCTACCTCTATATGATATGAACTGTTGGGCATCGTCTTCATTTTAATATCAAGAAGACTGAAAGATTTGGAATGAAATGACACATACATGATGGAGGAGGTATGTATCATAGATAAAGTCCTGATCTAAATTTTAAGAGCAGTTGAAAAATGGCATGAAGAGTGGAGTTTGAAAATGCAAAAAGAAGAAATAGGAATGAAATGAAATAAATAAATGAGTAAAATGAGTAAGTAATGTATTGAAAACCCTTTAACTCCTGAGTAGTTCTGCAGTAAAAAAAAGAAAAAAAAAGAAAAGAAGCAACAAGACCAACAAAAATGAATAATAAACCATGAAAATATACAGAAATAAATAAAAAAATTTAGTAAGTAATGTATTGAAAACATTACTCGTTTAACTGCTGGAGAAAATAAGCAACAAAATTAATGAAAATAGCCAATGTGATCAATAAAAACCAACAAAAATGAATAATAAACTAACAAAATAAGAAATAACATGAAAAAAGTAGGACACAAACGGAACAAAATTTAAGAAAAATAATAAAACAAAAAAAACTGTGGGAAAAATAAAGAAAATAATCAACAAAATGAACAAAAATAGCCAAAATGATCAATAAAAACCAACAAAAATAAATGTTGGCACTTAACTTTGTTTTAACAATACGACTGAATAAGAATTTTTTTATTTTAAACCAGGTTTCATTCGACACACGTCAGATGTTTCTAATATTTTGTTCTACTTGTCAACATGGGGTCAAAGGTCACCTTTAACAGTCACTTTCACCTTTACAGCCCATTTTTCTGTCTCTTAAGGCTATGAACATAATTTGTGTGTTTTCTTGCATCATTTCAACCCTGAAAAAAAAACAAAACAATATGGCTAGATTTAGGATGAGACAAGTTATTTTTCTTTATTTCAAAATGAAAAGTTCAGTTGCATAGAAACTTTACTGAGTGAATTATCCCCATTTGTTCTAATGTTGTTCTTTGGTATTTCAGGTGTTGCTTAACAAACCACTTGTTATGTTTACATGATCATTTTTAATTCTGAATTATTTATTTGGAATAAAAAAATTCAGAATTAAAGCAATTTCTTTCATGTTGACATGGATATGTTAATTCTGAATAATGGTTTCCATGGAAACAGGTGTATTCCGATCTAGTTAATTGGTCTTTCAGAACTGGAGGTTCTGATTGGACAGAACCGCTGCTTAACGTCTGGATGTCTACTGGAAGAAAATAATGGCGTCCACTTCCTGTTTTGCGTTCGTGTCACCTATCATCATGTTAGACCAGATATTAAATGTGAAGTTTGACTTTATTTTTTCTAATGCTGACAGTGGAACATGTTTACTTGTCAGAGGAATTAAACCAGTGACTTTATTTGGAATTAAGTAAAATTTTGTATTATCATTTTCAACTGGAATTCGGTATTTACAAAAATAAAAGACTTACGGATGTTACCCGATGACCGTTTGACCGATGGTTGACCGCATCAACGATGTCGGGTCATCAATCTCTGTCTTCAGTTTAAAAAAAAAATTAAAAAAAAATTGTCTGCATCTGTCATTCCACTCTTTCGTTCGGTGGTGGTTCAGTTGGTTGAGTGGGTCGTCCAATGACTGAAGGGTTGGTGGTTCAAATCCCAGCTCTGGCTGTCCACATGTCGAAGTGTCCTTGGGCAAAGACACTGAACACTGACTTCGTCTCCCAGTAGGACTGACCTTAGACCTTAGAACCCTACTGGTGTATGAGTGTGTGTGAATGGGTGAATGTGTATAGAAGTGCAGAACATTTACACATATAGGTTTGTTGATATTAAAAACAATAACAGCATAGAAAGGCTCACTGACTATCTCACTTTTTAACTTGTGTGTGTGTGTTGTTGTTAATCAATAGCTGAAGGTAGATGTTACGGTCCGGACGTTCTGCCCCAAATTACAGACAATAATATGATTTTGACCTTTCTGATAAATGCGACCTTTGACCTTCTCGTGCCCTCCGCTCTAAATTTCAGGACAAAGACGATTGGTGAACTAGCCTTTTCTTTTTCACACATGTTCTGTGGATGTTTTTAAAGCAAAGCACAAAACCCACCTGTTCACTTTGGGTTATATGTCTGAGTTTGTTTTACTGTGTTAACGCTTTATGTTTTACGCTTCATTGTTTGTGATTTTATTTTTATTACTTTGATTGACAGCGCTTTACAAATACAATAATAATAATAATAATAATAATAATAATAATAATAATAATAATAATAATAATAATAATAATAATAATAATAATAATAATAATACAAATTATTATTATTATTATTATTATTATTATTATTATTAGTAGTAGTAGTAGTAGTAGTAGTAGTAGTAGTAGTAGTAGTAGTAGTAGTATCATTACCATAGCTCAGTAGTTCTCAAATCCGGTCCTCATGGCCCATTGTCCTGCATGTTTTAGTTATTTCCCTCTTCTATTACACCTACTTCAATTATTGATCAGCTCTTCAGAAACCTAATCATGATGTAATGGCTTCCAGGTGTGATGGAAGATGGTTTTTAATTTATGTTTTGGAAATTAAATTAATACTTAAATTTTTTTAATATTTAAAACTTGTTTTATTTAAATTTTTTTGTTAATGTAAATGTTTTTTTCATTTTTCCAAAAAATATTTTATTTTTTTTTTTTTTTACAAAAGAGGGAGATTTAAAAAAATATTTTAATTCAATGAATGTATTTATTTCTTTTTTAATTTTAAACTATTTTTTCATTTACATTTTTTGACTTTTTCATTTTTTTAAATTTTATTTAATTTTATAAAAAATTTTTATTAATTGTTTAATTTTACCTTTTTTAAATCTAAAAATCAAAAGGAAAGAGTCATATGTAAAACATGCAGGACACTGGGCCACAACAACTGGAGGTGTGAAACACTGCTATAACTGACTGAGCTCAGGGTGCCTGGCTTTGTTAACAGCTTTTAATCCACTTATTAAAATGTACAATGTGAAAGCGAACCGCACTAAAATGTAAAAAAATATATATATTTGGTTGAGATCAAAGCAAGTGAACCTTTACTTCCCTGGTCTGTAAACACCCTAAGGAAATAATGTTGACTTTTATTTTAACTATTTAACAGATGAACAATAGTGGATTCATTCAACTGTAACACCACCTTTTTTTTTTATCTGCAAATAAAATCATCCATTGGTTCGTTAAACTCAAAGGGACATTGTTCTACAGTGGATGAGTCAGAGCAGGGGGGGGGGGGGGGGCTGTGTGTACTTTACTGTACGGGTTAAAGGTCGACTAAATATAATACAGTACAATTGCTTCTTATTCTACAGCATTTTATCATCGTGCAGTTTTGTAACTTTAATACAGAGGTGGTAAAAGTACTCACGTTCTGTACTTAAGTAGAAATACTGGTGTGAAAAAATACTCTAGTACAAGTAGAAGTACTGATTCAACTCCTTTATTTAAGTAAAAATACAAAAGTACATATTCTCAATTGTAATAAAGTAAAAAATAAAACTACTTGGATGAAATAATACTGATTTAAGCAGGGGGGGAAAAAACAAAAAAATGTCAAAAATATCCAAAAATAAAGCCTTTAAAAGTGAGTTACTGTGTACATGATGTGTTTTATTGGGTTTATTGGGTGTTTTAGTGGACAGGAAATTGAGGAAAAATTC
The DNA here is from genome assembly GCA_020466265.1 of Siphamia tubifer. NCBI lineage: Eukaryota > Metazoa > Chordata > Actinopteri > Kurtiformes > Apogonidae > Siphamia > Siphamia tubifer. The sequence goes on along the minus strand of CM035802.1, from coordinate 9,071,678 downwards.
ACAAGTCATAAATAGGAAATTAAAAAAAGCACAATTATGAAGTATATATATATATATATATATATATATAGTGAGATTAAAAGTGAAAATTATGAGGAAAATGTTCAGAATTATGATAAATAAGTTACAATCATGAGATAAAAGTCATAATAATAATACTGATTTAAGAAGGAACAAAAAACATCCAAAAATATCCAAAAAATAAAGCCTTTAAAACTGAGTCAGGGGTGTCAAACTCAATTTAATATCAAGTGGGACCATTAAAAACACCCAAAATATAATGTAGAAATAATGTCAACTCCAACATTGTCAGTCTGTTTTGGAGCGGAACAAGTAAAATTACATTAACAAAACAAACAATATTAGGCTTTAATTTATCATTTACATATACATTCAAACACACTGGATCTAAACATACATAAAATATTTAGTAATAGGTAGAATATTATTACAATTGTACTTCTCTTAAAACATTTCCAATGTTTTTGTGAAATTATACTTTCTTTTAGTGTCACTAAATGAAAAAAAAACATTTACAAACATATGTTTTTTTCTATTTATAGGTTATGGGTTATATATTTATAGGTTCAGACTGAATTGGTGTGAATGTATTTAGATCTTATAACTTCTGTGGAAATGACCAAAAACAGTCACTTGACCAATAAATAAAAAAAAACCTAAATCTAAATAAAGTGACATTCCATTTCCTTACAGACGGTGTGTTTAGCAGCTCTCAGGGTTGTTCACAGCGTGGATGAGTGACTGCTCCACATCACGTCCAATCACTGCAGCCGACGGCAACAGGTTACTTTGCATTTTAATTATGAGAAGGTCAGGCCAGGGTTTGTTCGTCAGCGTTGTGCTCCATGTGATTAAACATGCACTGGACGCATAATTTATAGAGCATAGAGGACGCTTTGACCCCGCTGCAGTTTTATCGCCTCCCATAAGCCTTTGTTGGTGCAATGTAAATAATGTCACTAATTTATGACAGAAAGATGAAGCATGTTGGTGGGAACTATAGGAATAATCAGCTGTACACTTTATTAACTTCTGTTTCTTTGAAAATAACTGTCATTTCCCCTTTTTTTTTCCTTTTTTTTAATACACTTTTTTTTCCTTTTGAGCGAATGTTCTCGCCAAAGGAAACAGGAAACATTAGCAGCTGATGAATGGTATACCCACCATAAACCTGTGGTTGTGAGTTCAAGTCCTTCTACAGAATGTCTTTTGATGTTTATGGCTTTTACCACCAAAAAGATTTCACTGTGGTTCAGATATTTTTTTTTTTTTTTTAAGACCCACCGTATGGAAGCAAATCTGTTTCATTAGATGTTGAATTTTAAAAGCCATTGAATTTTAACCAGTGGGTATTTTTTCATATGAATTTAATTTTTTTTTTTTTGCACTTAAATTAAATACAGTGGTTGTTTTTTCCACAGAATAAAGCTTGCGTCGGATGTTATTATTCTTATTCCCCATAACATGAATAACATAAATGATACTCAAATTACTAAATGAACATTTTAAAGTTATCATTCCATGGTTATTTCATTAATATTACTGTGTTCTTCATTGTTATTGAATACATTGTGTGTTGGTTCTATTAAAAAAAAAAAACGTCCAGATTGTTGTTTTTTCACAGCTGTTTTTTCACAGTACAAAAATGATTACTGGTACTTCCTCATACATGTCCATGACACAGTGACAAGGCGTCTCTGATTGGCTCAGAATGCGTGAAGGAACACTCCCTACTCCCTTCTCGCTCTCTGTGTGTGTTTACCCTTACCAGAGTAGCATCCAACTAGGTTTTGTGCCGCCGCTTGTTCTGAAAACATGCAGGGAAAAAGAACAAGTCTTTATTTCCACAGAGAGCACATGAACCAGTTTGATCCGCCATTTTTTTCAGGTTTGTGCAGCAGCTACTGTGTCTTCTCTTGTAGATGCTAATGCTAATGCTTCAGATTCGCTGCAATGGGGGACGGTTTAACCCCACATGGGTGACGCTAAAGTCTATCTGACATCAGGTGGACCGGCTTTTTCTGGGTCCCTGGTTCCTCTTGTTGTTTTGTGTGAATGCAGTATGCAGCCAGTGGAGGTGATGAACCACTGTCAAAGGAGCATGTGGCCTGTGCCTCCGCCGGTGCACTACAACTGGCTCTGGGTTATTATTATTATTATTATTATTATTATTATTATTATTATTATTATTATTATTATTATTATTATTATTATTATTATTATTATTTAATTATAATAATAATAATAATGATTTCAATATTAAAAAATTAAATGCCTTTTAAAATACATTTAAAAAATGAAACAAATTTGCTTCTATCCTGTGGGGATTTGAAAAAAAAATGGGAAAATGAATAAATAAATACATTCAGTCCAAAAAAATTCTTAGTTGAAATTTCAATGGATTTAAAAATGTAACGAATCTCACAGATTTGCTTCCATACTATCATTACACACAAGCAAGAAATGACGTCGCTGGAATGAATGACATTCTTTGGCTTGAGAATTTGATGTTTTTTTGGGTTTTTTTTTAAATTATGGGTGCCAACTATGACCCCCCCCCCCTTCCCCGTTGACTACAAAGGCTCACCCTTTTATTCCCAGTTTATTTCCCATGGATTACTGCTCTAATTCACATCCACTTCCCTCCCTCCTCCTCCCATAAGCGCTTACAGATGCCATTCACTTCTCTGCAGAACAGTAGCCCAGACCTGCCCTGTAGGGTCTAGTTCTCAGACTTTTACCCCCCACCCCCCCACTCCTCATTTGCATACTGTAACCCAGCAGGAATGGGAGGGGCTACTCTCACACGGGAGGGCAAAGACTGTGACATAATTGTTTGCCACATTATTAACACTCAGTGGTCGTGAATACCCCCACCTCCCCTCCACCCCCCCTCCACCGCCAGCACCGCCATGCTCAGCTGAAGAATAACACCCCGACCCTGGCAAGAAATTAGAGTCATTTGAGCGAAGGGAGGGGGGAGATGGTGGCAGTAGTGTGGGTTCACGATCAAAATAATGCGTTCCCACCCGCTTTCGAGGAAATGCTTGCCCACCCATGTCCGTCGGATGTCAACACGGAGCAAAACAAAAAAGAGCAACAATCGTCTGTAGCCTCGGGGTTACGCTGCTGTTGGCTGAGAACTAATAGTGTCACTTCAGACACCAGCACTTTCAATAACAATAACAGTAGGGAACAGCGGTTTTGTTGAGTTGACTCATTTTTGGATCCGAAACTGAGCTGTTTTTTTCTGTCACATCAAGTTTTTGAAGTATAACAACCTTAGTTTATTAAAATATATGAAAAAGATACTCCACAAGGTTGGCAGTTATTGTGAAAGCACTTGTTAATGTTTGAACAAAAGTAAGAGTTATTGTGAATGTAATTAATAAAGTTTGACTGACTGTTTTGTTTCAATATTTTTCACATGAATTTGAATGGAATCAGCATCTTTACTCTGGTGCACTCACAGTGACTTACCCCCAACAGTGTTCTGAGGGTTCTGGTCCGGTTTTGGTCAAAGCGAAAGTAGACCCAGCAGGTTTCCTTGGGTCAACAAAATAAAACGTGTTTCTTCCCAAAACATTATGTGTTTGAATGAGTGATTTATTTTCATAACAAAACCATCACAAAACAAAAATGTACACCTCGTAATTGCTTGGAGCTACTTTCTCTCAATAGCGCTCAATGCACGTTGTCACTGCTAACAGCTGTGCACCTGCTGTCGAACAACTGATGAAAGTAGTTTGCTAAGGTGCACAGTTGTTAGCAGTGACAATACGCATTGATCGCTCACTTTGGATAAAAGAAAACTAATCTAAAAAGAAAACCAACTATGAAGTGAGACCAAAAGTTTTGCGAAAAACAAAAGTCTTTAAATGTCTTTTAAAACCGTCAGTGGACTGTAGTGCCCTCAGGGTGTCAGGGAGGGCATTCCACAGCCGAGGTGCAGCAGCACTGAAAGCCCTGTCCTTTATCCTCACTAGGGTCATGGGGTCACTGGGGCCCTAATCCAGCTACAATGGGTGAAGGCGGGGTACACCCTGTATGAGTCTCCAGTTCATCTCAGGGCTGAACATATATAGACAAACAATCACTCTCACATTCACACCTATGGACAATTTAGATTAAACAGTTAACCTATCAGTGCATGTGTTTGGATGGTGGGAGGAAACTGGAGAAAACCCACACAGACACGAGGAGAACATGTAAACTCTACTCAGAAAGGGATTTGAACCAGGGTCCTTCTGTCTGCTAACCATTAGAAAATAATTTAGAAAATAAACTCACTGCAAATTCAGAATCGTCATGCCAATCTGTGCTAACCCCCCCTAGCAGCAGCAAATCTAATGTTCTACAGCAGTTGTCTCATTTCGCTCAATGTAAGTTTTGGTTAGATTTCCTTGAAACTGGCCGACCAATCACGGTGAAGTATAGAGTCAGAGGGCGGGCAGAACAAAGTGACACTGCAATGATTCAGAGAGAAACAACCGGAAAAAAACATAGAAGAACAACGGGTGGCGATTTCTTTTTACAGAAATGAAAACAGTCGTTAAGTTCCATAATCCACCATTTTGTTTAATCATTCCTAACTTTCTCTGGACTCCTCTGTCAACCTTCTGGCGTCTAACTACGTCATCCTAAAGATTACATTGATTGGTTGTAGTACCGTCCTATAGCATACAGAGGATGTGAAAGACAACCATTTAGCCCCGCCTCCCCTGCCTATGGAGCACCACTAGACCCATACATGTAATGAATAGGGATAGCGTGGCTAGGCTACATAAAAATCTAACTCAACAGAACCTATTATTCAAACTGTTCCGCGGTATAATCATAGAACAGGGTGTTTTTGTGTATTGCACTCCACATTCAGGTCCTCTTTACTCTGAGCATCCTTTAGTGGCTCTGAAAAACCAAACACTAGACGTGACCATCATTAAAAGTGACAACAGCGCTCATCCTCTTCTGGCTGATATTCCTCTTGTCCTGTTAGAGCTTCTGGAAAATTCCCTTGTGATGAGCTGAGGTGTTTGTCCAGTGGAGGTGATTTCCATAAAACAGGTCATGAGGTGCTCGTTAGGCCACACAGCCTCTTACACATCAGCTGTTTTGTTCTGTCACGCTCCAGCTGCTGCTTCTTTTGCTATATTGAGCCGTAGCTTATGTAAACATAGATTCAGATGATTAAAAAAAGGGGATGTTAATTGTATGACGGCTTGCTTTTCTGCACTGATGCTTATCTTTAAAATGATATGAGGCAAAAATGGATGAATGCATGTTTGGGTTTGTTTTATAATAATACTAATAATAATTATATATATATATATATATATATATATATATATATATATATATATATATATATATATATATATATATATGTGCCTCACTTGTGCCTCACATACAGAAGGTCCCTGGTTCTATTCCCACACCAGACCTTTCTGTGTGGTGTTTACATGTTCTCCTCGAGTCTGTGTGGGTTTTTTCCAGTTTCCTTTCACCATCCAAACACATGCACTGATAGATTAACTGGTTAATCTAAATTGTCCATAGGTGTGAATGTGAGAGTGATTGTTTGTCTATATATGTTCAGCCCTGAGATGAACTGGAGACTCATACAGGGTGTACCCCGCCTTCACCCATTGGAGCTGGATTAGGCCCCCAGTGACCCCCATGACCCTGGTGAAGATAAAGCGGGTTCAGATGACGAGCCAGTGAGTATATATACATGTTCTCTCTCAGATACATTTACAGAGTTTCACATAAATTACTGCTGTTGCAAAATCACTTGATTTATTTATGTTTAAATGGGAAGGTTCTGCATGTAACATGAGTGGACACGATGGGTTACACACAAAACCTGGAATGAAAGAATTTATGAAATACCCACGTCTGGAAAAGAAAAACGACGAGGCTCCTCTAATTTAACTCATTGTCTTTTGTTATTTTTTTTTAATCATTTAATAATAGTAAAATAACAATAATCATGGATTTTATATATATATATATATATATATATATATATATATATACATATATGTCATTCCACTGCAACTGACTCCAGTTCGGCCATAAAGGGTCTGGGGGTGAACTCCCTGCGCCTTCTCTCCCCCAGGTTAGGGTTAGAGGCCTTGACACGCCAACCGCGTCACCAGGGCGGGGACCTGCCAGCGTGCTACAGGCACCAGGGGTCAGCAGCGATGTTAGTAACCCACCTGACCCATCTTGAAACACAGGAGTCAGAGGGTCTCCCAGAAAGCCCACGGTGGTCGGCATGTATAGGCTGACGTGGGATCCCATCCCAGCCCAGCGGGGCCCGGATGCACATGGGCAGCAAAATGAGTGGACCTTAACGGACACTAAAAGTGATATCCAAAACCAAATCACACCCAGTATAGAGTATCTTCATATCAGGAATAGTACAACATTAAAGAAAATGTGTGTGTGTGTGTGTGTGTGTGTGTGTGTGTGCAGACATTTGTGAAGGTTGGTCGTTAAAAAAATATACTATTTAGTTCTTGTTTATTTTTCATGACTACTTAATAAATAGTAATAATAATAAATATACAGTATATGTATTAGTTATCTGATACCTGATCGGAACATAACATCTGAGTCCGGATCGAGTCCGCAGTCACATGAATGGCACCAATTTCCAATCATGTGATCAAATCAGTACAGTCCTAACATGTTATATATGTCAGTGCGTAAGTGTCATGCATGGCATCTGAAGAGGCATCTGCTAGCTAACCTGAGTGATATGAGCAGCAGTGCAGACAACGTGCATTAACACAACGCACTCTTGTCTTCCAAACATGATGTGGACATTGTGGTGTGCGTCTTGGTGGCTGCTGACTTAATCTTTTAGCACTTAATATAAAAAGTGAGGAAGCCTGACAGTGTCTGGATAGATGGTTTTAGAACCGTGGTTCCAGATAAAATGCGGATATATGTTCACCTACTGATGTTGTGCAGTTAAGTTTAACAGAAAACTCTTTGCTAACGTTCGCCTTTGTTTTGTTGGGGTTAAAATGTTGATGCTTGTGTCTTGTCAGTGGACATTGTTACGTTGCAGTGAACTTTAATACAAGTTGCTCATTGCTGGACAGACGTGTGTCTGTGTTGTTCCTTCGCTGACAATGTGATGATGTCATCACGACCTGTCGACTCGACTTCCACCCTATTGACGGATAAGTCGACTTGAAAAAAACTGGGGTCATTAAGACCCTAATATATATATATATATATATATATATATATATATATATATATATATATATATATATATATATATATATATATATATATATATAATTTTCTTGTTTGCCAATCAAAGCACTTTACATTAGTAATCCATTATTCACTCTCACATTCACACTTGGTTGGTGGTAAACTACATTTAAAGCAGTGGTTCTCAGAGAATATCCCCCATAATATACTATTCTATGCCATGTCGCCCCAGCATTTTTAATTGGAAAAACTGAGCCAAAAATTGTTCCTGTGTCAAAGATGTCAAATATTTGTAACATACACAGTAGTGGGAAAAAGTGTTTACACATTCTCAAAATGTCAATATTATCATGAAATATTTGCAGAAAAATGTTTTAATGTGTTTCAAAAGATGTGACTGCATCAGACAGATGGAAATCATTTTTTTCTTCATAGTTGATGACGGGGAAAAATTAGGCCTCTCAAAATTAATGCATTATTAATTTTTGGTGGTTTTTTAATGTATTTCAGTAGATTTTTTTTATATGTTTTGGATTGTAACATGTTTTCTATATATTTTTCTACACATGTTTTGTGTTTCTTAGTATATTTTTGTGTATTTTGTGGGAAATTGTAAGAAAAATATGAGAACAAAAGCAAACACTCGAGACGAAACAGTCGACTGACATGACGTGTTTTAATCTTGTGATCGAACACCTTAAAAATGTCAATAATATCATGAAATATTTGCAGAGAAATGCTTATTGACTTTCAAAAGATGTGGCTGCATCAGACAAATGGATGTAAATGATTTTTTTATTCATAAGAAAGAATAAATCAATCAATCAACAGTTTCAATATGTCATGTCCTAGATGTTTTTCTGCTGAAACATTCAGTTTTGACTTGGACAGAACTGATCATGTGTAGAAGAAGCATGTGGGTTTGGAGAAGTGAACAATATTTCAGGCAGATTTTAATTCCATAAATATATCACAAATGCATGGTTTATTCTACCACTGTATATTTGGGTTTTTTATCCTATAACACAGTGATTCTCAAACATTTCTTCTGGGAATTCAAGCACTTTAGACATAATTTTAAAGCAAGAAGACAAAAACTCAGCTGAATGTGGAAGAAGCATTTATATATTTCATGAAAAATACATTAATGAGACAACAGACTGTAAATGGTCCAAAACCTTGACTCTGCTGCCAAACAGACGGAAGAATTTCCAAAGGTTATTTAAGTTAATCCTTTTTCCATGTTAGGTTAACGACTGATTTAGTGGATACACGCTAACTCCAAAATAACCTTCAACAGTAAAAGGTGGATGTCAGAGGTGGTAAAAGTACTCACATTCTGTACTTAAGTAGTACTACAGTGTGTGTGTGTCTCTCTCTCTCTCTCTCTCTCTCTCTCTCTCCCTCTCTCTCACTCACATACATATATACAGTGGTACCTCTACTTACTAAAGACCCAACTAACGAATGATCCAAGTAACGAAAAAACTTTGCCTCAATTTTTCATCTCTGAATATGAAAGAAAATTGAAACTGAAACCTCCGAGACGTAAATACGGTACTGTATGTACATTACTATAGTAACTACGTACTGTACGTATCATTCCATTGGCTATGAGGGAGCTACCCATGATGCTTTTGGTGACCTTTGACCCTCATTCATCACAGAGTTACTGTTGTTTCCTCAGTTTTTCCGAGTGTGTTCATTTAAACTTTATTACAGTACGTTTTATAAAATGACAGTAAACAGGTCGATGGTGTCGCCCTGTTTGTCTGCGGCTGTTGTGTCTCCATGGTAACACAGACACGTTAATAGTCATTTCTCCACCTAGACCAACGCTTTTAGGATCAAAAGTTCAACCGAAAGGTGTAAGAAGAGTATATGACCCACAGACTTTCATCAGTTTAAGAACAATAGTTACAAATTTGGGTCTGCTACACCGGTCAGATCCAGCGTCCTCCAGCAGAGTCACCCCCCCCACATTGGAAACGGCACGAGAAGAAGTCGAAGTGCGGCTGTCGCGGTGGATTTATAGCTAAGCTAAGAGCTAACCCGTTCCGACCGCCGCTTCCATCAGTCCTGCTCGCCAACGTACGCTCACTGGAAAACAAACTGGACCTGAAGATGGATTTAAACACCAAACATGATCCACCAGACTGATGCATCCTCATTCACACCCAGACGTGGATCAACTCTTCTGTCTTAGACACAGACATTAGCCTGGACGGGCTAAAATCTAAATCTACATTTTCTTTTAACACATTTTTCATAAGTTTAAAATTTTTTTTAAATACTTTTAAAGGGTTTGAGAGGTAGTATTGGGGGCTTTGGAATGAATTAGGTCTTTTACATGTAAAATGTGACTATTTATGAAAAATTCACAGTACGAAAATATATAATATACATATAATATTTGGTCAAAATGGGGAAAAAATACCTTTTGATCAAATGTAATATTTTTAATGGCTCTTTAATTTTGCATTTTTCATGGAATTTTTTAATACCATATAAAAATCTGTGAACATCCTGTTATTTTTAGTAAAAAATACATTAGTAAAATACACCTGTGGTACCCTGCAAAACTCCAAATACCCAACATTTTATCCAAACAGAAAAGAAAACCATCCAAACTAAGAGGAAGTGCTGCTGAATCCTTTGATAATCAAACTCTTTGACCTGTGTGACTGAAACTGCTTGACTCTTTTCTTTTCTTTTTTTTTTTCTTTGCAGACTTCTGGCATTAGAAAAGTGAATGCAGCAGAAGTAAGACAGCAGTCTGCTGGAGATGCACTTGGGGATATGAATGCAGAGGAAAAAGAAAAGGGCAGACTGGTGAGAAGACAGACTATCTGAACTCTAAAGGTATACTCAACCTATTTATTTGTATTTATCTGCTGTTTGTTTTCAAGTCAACAAGTCAACAACCAAAAACAAGTCAGCCTACAGTAGTTTCTTTTCTTTCTTTTTTTCCAATTTTAATTAGTTCACCACTGTTGCATATACAAATCATAATTCTGCCAACACCCCTCAGTTAATGGATCCCAATAAATGAAATGTACATTTTGAAAATTGAGCAGGCACGCTTCCAGAATAAAGGCCTAGTTAATCATACGCGGACAGTTATTCATTGATTCTCCGCGTCAAGTCGACTTCTGATACCGCACTTCCTTCTTATTTCCCCGCCAGCTATTCATTCCTTTTATTTGCATGACAGACTTCGTACGAGAAGAGTCTTTTTTTTTTTTTTTTTTCCATGACATTGTTGGATTTTTTTTTTTGTTGTTGTTGTTGTTGGTACGTATCCTGTTGTTTTGTTTTGAGGGTGTAAAGGTCTTTGGGAGACTGAGACAGCCGTATCAACTCTGTTTAGCATAAAGCTTGTGGCTGGCCCCGTCCGTGGCCTAATGAAAAGTAGAAGATAGGCTATGCTTGTCATGCTTGGCTGGCCCTGTGATCGGCAGACTGTGGACACTTACTCTGCCTGCATGCCAATTAATCTCAACCCTCTGAATTTCCCACCGTCCCTGTTTTATTCAAAACCTCGTACCAGCTTTACATCCAGGTCCTAGAACTTACAATGACATTATTTTAATAATGCTTATACATTCAGCTCTCTTGTATATTCATGGGTTTAGTTGTTTTAGTTCATATCATTACTGTAACTTTTTAATATCTGATCTGCACTAACATGTTTACCTGGAAATCAATTACTTGTTGTTATTAGACAGGAATTAAGAGTGATTAAATTTTTTTTTTTTTATTAAATAAATGAATACAAAAAATTGTATGTTAAAAATACATTGAAATATAAAAATAATAAAATAAATAACTAATTAAAATTATTAGTTAAAATGTTACTTTTTATCTCGTTATTTTAACTTTTTATCTCATAATTTTTAGTTTTTATTTCATAATTGTGACCTTTTATTCCATCATTTTGACTTTTTACCTAGTCATTTTGACTTTTTATCTCATAATTTTGACTTTCTTCTCCTAATTTTGACTTTTTATCTCCTTATTTTGAAATTTTATTTGATCATTTTGACTTTTTATCTCATCATTTGGACTTTTTACCTTGTCATTTTGAGTTTTTATCTCATAATTTGGACTTTTTTCTCCTAATTTTGACTTTTTATCTCATAATTTTGACTTTTTATCTCTTAATATTGACCTTTTATTCTATCATTTTGACTTTTTATCTCATAATTTTGACTTTTTATCTCTTAATTTTGACTTTTTATCTCATAATTTTGACTTTTTATCTCTTAATTTTGACCTTTTATTCTATCATTTTGACTTTTTATCTCATAATTTTGACCTTTTATTCTATCATTTTGACTTTTTATCTCATAATTTTGACCTTTTATTCTATCATTTTGACTTTTTATCTCATAATTTGGACTTTTTATCTCTTAATTTTGACTTTTTATCTCATAATTTGGACTTTTTATCTCTTAATTTTGACCTTTTATTCTATCATTTTGACTTTTTATCTCATAATTTTGACCTTTTATTCTATCATTTTGACTTTTTATCTCATAATTTTGACCTTTTATTCTATCATTTTGACTTTTTATCCCATCATTTTGACTTTTTATCTCATAATTTGGACTTTTCATCTCAAACAAAACTGTCGTCACAACAACACGTCTCAGATTTACGTGCACGGCGCAGACTTCATCGTCATTTTAGCCCTGTGAAATTTTCTCGTTTCACACAGATTGAGTTTACTGAATACTTGCTTCAGATGTGGACATTAGAGTCTAATGGTTTTATTTAGCTGCAGATAAAATAAAGCAGCACCAGTCCCACTTGTACAGGATTACAGCTTTCCACGGACCGTTAGATGCCTCTCAGGATCATATTTTCCACCTTTTGATACGGTGCATTGGTTAAAGGGCACTTTCAGTCGTATTAGCATGCCGCTCAGGCAGCCGTGGAACATTATTATTCTCTTTTATTTATGTGTCAAAGCAGTGGGAGGAACCTGGATCTCAGCTCAGGCTCAAACGCTCCTGGCTCCGTCTCAACAGACAAGCCTGAGTATCTTTAAATTGCCAGTCATCACCATCGGAGAGCAGATAAAGATGGATTTCAGATGAAGATTCATCGGGTGAAAACAGACCTGAGCTTGCTGTTTTGAGCAAGCCCCCCCTACCCCCACCCCCGCCACAACCACCACCCACCACCCCCATCATTCATCACACATCATCCGCTACAACGCTTTACACTGAAATAAATAAAGAAGCAAATTCAGAAAAGTACTCGTACAGCTATTTTACAAATCAACAAAGAGCTGACAGAAAAGAAATGCCCATTCATCATTAATAATAAACATGTTGGCTAAGCTCACAAGGCAAGTGAGGAATCCAGGTTACAATTTATGGGATAAATATTTCATTGTGAACATCTGTCTGTATATTCTGTGCCAGCGTGTTTTTGAAGTTGTTACAAATGAACGTCAAACACAAAGTAAGTGAACAAGCCGTCGAGGGATACGGAACAAAGATGTAGTAGTAGGACTGTGGGGAAGGAGGGGGGAGGAGGGGCGAGGAGGGGGAGAAAAACTCGACGGCAAACAAGTTTCCTTAGCTCGTCAAACAAATTAAATATTCAAGAATAAAGTCTGTTTGGAGTTTTACCTGGAACTTGTTTTCAAGTAGGGATGGTGTTCTTTGGTGACAGGGTTAATGCATTTGGAAACTAGAAAAGCACAACCCTGCGCCAAAGCCCAAGTAGACCCCCCCACACACACACACACACACACACACACTCTGATTGAAGAGAGGTCCACCAAGGAAGTTATGTTTTCTCCAGAGTTTGTTTCTCTGTTAGTTAGTTAGCAAGATAACTCAAAAGCTATGGATGAACTTTGATGAAATGTTCATGATGTGTTGGGGGTGTCACAAAGAACAAATGATTACATTTAGGTGGTGATCCAGACAGGAAGAGATCCTGGATTCTAATTTGCATTGTGGTAAATGGAGAATATATTTCAAATTGATCCAGAATCCAGGATCTCTTCTGGATTATCACTAAAATCAAATTATTTGTTCCTTGTGACGCCACCAATACGTCATGAAATTGTCATAAGTTTGAGATAAAATCATGAGAAAAAAAGTCCAAATTATGAGGTAAAAAAATCTAAGTCATGAGATAAAAAGTCCAAATTATGAGATAAAAAGTCCAAATTATGAGATAAAAAGTCCAAATTATGAGATAAAAAGTCAAATTATGAGATAAAAAGTCCAAATTATGAGATAAAAAGTCCAAATTATGTGATAAAAAGTCAAAATTATGAGATAAAAAGTCAAAATTGTGAGATAAAAAGTAAAAATTTTGTGATAAAAAGTCAAAATTATGTGATAAAAAGTCAAAATAATGAGATAAAAGTCAAAATTATGTGATAAAAAGTCAAAATAATGAGATAAAAAGTCAAAATTATGTGACAAAAAGTCAAAATAATGAGATAAAAAGTCAAAATTATGTGATAAAAAGTTAAAATTATGTGATAAAAAGTCAAAATAATGAGATAAAAAGTCAAAATTATGTGATAAAAAGTCAAAATAATGAGATAAAAAGTCAAAATTATGTGATAAAAAGTCAAAATAATGAGATAAAAAGTCAAAATTATGTGATAAAAAGTCAAAATAATGAGATAAAAAGTCCAAATTATGTGACAAAAAGTCAAATTATGAGATAAAAAGTCCAAATTATGAGATAAAAAGTCCAAATTATGTGATAAAAAGTCAAAATTATGAGATAAAAAGTCAAAATTGTGAGATAAAAAGTAAAAATTTTGTGATAAAAAGTCAAAATTATGTGATAAAAAGTCAAAATAATGAGATAAAAGTCAAAATTATGTGATAAAAAGTCAAAAATAATGAGATAAAAAGTCAAAATTATGTGACAAAAAGTCAAAATAATGAGATAAAAAGTCAAAATTATGTGATAAAAAGTTAAAATTATGTGATAAAAAGTCAAAATAATGAGATAAAAAGTCAAAATTATGTGATAAAAAGTCAAAATAATGAGATAAAAAGTCAAAATTATGTGATAAAAAGTCAAAATAATGAGATAAAAAGTCAAAATTATGTGATAAAAAGTCAAAATAATGAGATAAAAAGTCAAAATTATGTGACAAAAAGTCAAAATAATGAGATAAAAAGTCAAAATTATGTGATAAAAAGTTAAAATTATGTGATAAAAAGTCAAAATAATGAGATAAAAAGTCAAAATTATGTGATAAAAAGTCAAAATAATGAGATAAAAAGTCAAAATTTAAGAAAAATAAGTTGATTCACTGTTTTACTTTTTTCAGTCGATGGCAATCACAGACATGACGGGTGTTGTCTGTGTTTAATAATACAATAATAACAAAAAAGGAATGAGACAGAAGGGGAAAGAGGTGGCGGCACTGATGGTAATCAGAGGGGTGGGGAGGGTGTATATGTGTCCTCCCCGTGCTCCCCTTCTCCTGGGACGGTGCCATGACTTGGACAGTACTCACATTCTTCCACAGCTTATCCCAGGACTCTCTCATTAGGCGCTAATAGGCAACGGCACAAAAAGAGCTCTGAGATTAAGACAAAAAAAGACCAAGGCCAAGCTTACATTTCACTCATACACCCAAAACATTTCGAGAGCTTTGTTGAGGACTTGAAGGGGAAATGCCCACATAATTGTACGTACTGCTTCCTATTTCCATTTTCTGTTTGTTTCTGATTCGATTAAGTGAAAATCTTCATCCACTTGTTTTGTTTTTGTTGTTTTTTTATTTAACCACCAGCTTTATGTCCCATATAGATGACATTATTTTAATAATAACACATATATATTCAGCTCCCACATGAATGCACCTGCACTCATTGTATAATCAAACAGGGGCGTCACAGCCATTTTAAATGTGAGGGGGGGGCTTCTAGGTTATGGCACATGAGCCGAATCTATCATCGGGAAAATTAACCAACAATGAAATTTTTATATTAACCCTCTGGGCGCCCAAGTCGCAAAATTTGCGCCAAGCGGCGGTGCTCTGTTTAATCCACTCTCTCATCTAACTGCGATTTGAATGCAGTTCATACTCCATACTATTAGGAGGCAGACATGCAAATCTGTCTCCCGAGCACAAATTTAGGCCCTGCCCCCATGAAAAGTTTTCCAGGAAATGCCTTGGTAAATGACCGCACCTCGAAGCGCTCGCTCAGAGCTATTCCGGAGTATTACGGAGGCGGCTGCTCTCGCATTGCTGACTAAAGTTATACATCAAACACACGAAATGGCAAAAAAGAGGTTCACGGTTCATGAGGCATTGTGTCAGGTCTTAGCTGACTCGGATTCTGAACCTGAAGATCCAACATTTGATGATTTTGACCGAAGTAGTAGCAGTGATAGTGAGGAATCTGACCAGGAAAACTTTTGCGTAAATGTGCAGTGTGGTGCTTCAGGATCACGTTTTCGATCTGGAGCAAGAGGATTGAGATGTCGGATAGATGTCGGACATATAGAATAGAACTGATTTCTGAGTGACCCCCTGAGGCATGTGTATGGATGAATATTTGGCATGTTTGTGTAGTTCTTAGGCCTACATGTTTCATTGTTTTGAATAATATTTTGAATCAGTTCTTTGCCATGTAAATAATATTTTGAATTGTATTTTGAATCAGTTCTTTGAAATATAAAATCAGTTCCTGAAATATAAATATAATAATAAAGCTAAAAAGGATTCTTAGCTAGAGTTATTGATACTCAAATATGATATTTCAACCCTCTTGATAATATATGAAGTATTTTCTCTTTTTTCCATGCATATTGTCTAAAATTACCTTATTTTATGGCCAGACACACAAGAGAAATTTCAACAGAATTCCGAGCAGTCAACATATGTCATCAATGTTTTCTTGGATGCTCACTACGGATGCATCTAAAGTAAATAACAGTATTTTAAGCAACAACAATGTCACAGACACTCAGTAGATGACAAAACATTAAATTTTTAAGCAAAACATCCCAATTTGATTGATCCAGAGTCTCTCCCACTGTGAAATTCCTTAATTTCAGCTGTCCGCCTACTGATGACGTCATGATGATGTCATAATATGCTAATTAGATCTACAAAAATATCTTAAAAATATACTTTAGGTCCTGCCCTACAAATTTGTAATTTGGAGCAAAGCTCTATCTCTTACCACTTTTGTGCAACAGCTCTTTGAAATATTCATGTAAAAAATATGTCAACATTGAAAAAAAATGGGGCGCCCAAAGGGTTAAAAAAGTAATATATGGCCGAAAATAATAACAAAATGTGTTTTTCCTTAATTAAAAAATTAAAGTTTTGACAGAAATACAATAAGAATAAAAACCTGCCCCCCCTACACCTACTCAAAATATCCAAAAGTGCTCCTCCTATTAGTGTAGGGTAATGGTTCTCAAATGGGGTTACATGTACCCCTGAGGGTACGTGGAGGTACTGCAGGGGGTACGTGCAGGGGGTATTTTCCAAGCTATGAGGTACATTAAAGTGAAGTCAAAATTATCAGATAAAAAGTTCAAATTGTGACATAAAAAGACAAAATTATTAAATAAAAAGTCAAAATTATGAGATAAAAAACTGACATAACCATGGGCCTGGGGGTTGGGGACCACTGATTTAAAACAATTATTAATTTTTATTTCTAAAAGTTTCCAAATATAGCCACTGTGGAAAAAAGTGATTTTCCCCAAACTTAACCTTCCTTTACCAACAAAATTAGGATGAGGAAGGGGGGGGGGGGTGTTAGTATTTTTAAATGTATCACTTTTTACCAGTTAAATAAACCTTAAAAATGTGTGTTTTCATCCAAACTCCAGGTTGTTCCCTTTACAAACAGCCCATTCTTTTATCTGTAGAACAGTTGCAGTTTTAATTGAGGGGGGGGGGGGGGGGGGGGGATTTTTTTTTTTTTTAGACATTTTATACCAAAAAATACAGTAAGTGCTTAAAACCAAACTGTCCGCTCACTTGAACACGGTCAATAGAAGAGCAGCAGCAGCACCTAAGACAGGACATGACAGCTTTGCTTTGACAGCCACTGGCGACTGTAGAGCACAGGTCACGATGTCAAACGGCCCAATTTGACAACCACGGTCCCATCCCTCCCCATCGTCCGAGCCGCACCGAAAATACCAATAAGCCGATGATCCAAATTAGCATCGGCTTCCTTCCTTTTTCCTACTAAATACCCCCCCCCCCCTTCCCCTCCTTTTTTTGCTATTGTATAATCAAGAGGAAGAAGAAATAAGGCGGAACATGAATACAAAGTGCCTATAGCGAAGCACCACACTGAGCACAGACTAAAGCAGTTGCCACATCACAGCGCATCCATATGAAATGACTTTACTGATGGGGCTGTTTTTCAGCTTCACAGAATATGGCACTGAATCAAAAACCCACACTTTCTTAAAAAAGGAGACAAACCCCACACACCTCCCCTCCCCCTCTTCCACCGCTGCCACCGCCGCTATCCTAGCTAACAACCCCCCCCCCCACCCCCCACCCAAAAAAAAAAGCTTTAGGAGCCAAGGCAAGTCGACGCACCCCTCCGTCTGCACTAATGTGAGAATGACTTGTTTTGATGCGAAAAAGAAATGAAGAGGGGGGTGAGGGGGGGGGGGGGGGGGTAAGTGAGAAAATAAGTGTTGCATCTGATAGGTGTCGTGTGTTTGTGCATCTGGGTCTTTGATAAATTAATTATGCAGGCTTTTTAAGTGGTCACAAAGTGTTAATTTTCACTCCAGTTTTAACCCTTTATCGTTTCAGGACTTTTTTTTTTTTTGCTTCAAATACCTGGAAAAAAAAAAAGTCTCCAAATGAAAACTACAGTTGTTCTTCAACCATGTGGAGTACAGATAAAAGAAAGGGTTCTTTGTACAGGAAACAACCAAGAGTTTGGAGTAAAATATTCACTTTTACTGTTTATTTAATAAAGGCAATAAAAGATGTAGACTGAATAACACTAATATATTTAGATTTTTCCTCCATTGTCTTAATTTTGTCCAAAAATGCACTAAAAATGAAATAAAATGCATAAAAATATAGTAAAATTGAGACAAATTTGCTAAAAATATACGAAAATCAACAACAACAAAAAAAAAAAATGCACTAAAAATAGAGAAAAATGAACAAGAACGACACGGTACAGATAAAAGAATGGGATATTTGTACAGGAAACACCCTGGAGTTTGGACTAAAATACTCACTTTTTCTGATAACAATGGCAACAAAAAATGTCGACAAACACTAATATATTGAAGAAAATGAGTTTGAGACCCCTGGGTTAAAAGGTTTGGGTTAGAGAAGTTGGTTTTTTTTGCTTAGTATCTGTCAATGAATAAAATAAAATGTAAAAAAATAATAGTAATAATTAATTACATAAAAAATAAATACAAAAATAAACTAAAAATAACTTAAAAAACAATTAAAAAGTGTACAAATAAAAATAAACACATCTAATTAAATAAAAAAACATAAAAAAATAAAGAATTTTTTTTAAAATTACAAATAAAATTAATTTAAAAAGTAATCAAATTTAAATAATAATAATAATAATAATAATAATAATAATAATAATAATAATAATAATAATAATAATAATAATAATAATAATAAAAAACCTTAACAAAAAAATTATACAAATAAAATGTACAATGTACAAATTAAAAAAAAAATTAAGTCATTCAAAAATTTTTTTTATAGATTTAAAAAAATATCTCCCTCTTCCATCACACCTGGAACCCATTTCATCATTATCAGGTTTCTAAAAAGCTGATCAAAAATTGATCTAGGTGTGAAAGGGAAACAGGTAAAACATGCAGGACACTGGACCACGAGGACCAGATTTAAGAACCACTGAGTCAAATCAGTGAACAGACCACGCAGAACCTCAGTGACATTAACAAAAATAACACCAACCGCCTTCGCCGTAGTGCGTTTCTTTGTGTGTACTGACCGCCGCATTACATAAAGTCGTGTTATTTTGTTCGCAATCAAATCCTGGGAGACTTGAGCTTAGTTGAAAACAAAGTCGGTGAAGGTCATTTGTGAAAAGCGCTGAATACCACTCCAAGTTCAGAAGCAATAAAAAAAAAAAAGTCTTTTCCCTCATCTGCATCCTCTCAAGAGAGCTTTTCTCTGTCAAGTACACACTGGCCACAAGGACGACTACAAACAATTATTAATTTAAATATTCTTACTTTCTTTTGGGGACAGAAACTTAAACTGCAGTTTAGGTTCATGTCATAACTACAGTAAATAAATAAATAAATAAATAAATACCAATGGTTATGGTTTCATGATGTTTTTTCATTCAGAATTATTTGATTCTGAATGAAATAATTACAAAGTAAAGCATTTTTTTGTT
Source organism: Siphamia tubifer (assembly GCA_020466265.1). Lineage (NCBI taxonomy): Eukaryota > Metazoa > Chordata > Actinopteri > Kurtiformes > Apogonidae > Siphamia > Siphamia tubifer. The sequence continues at coordinate 9,052,026 of CM035802.1, read as the reverse complement.
TTTATGGAAATTTTTTAAAGGTGTCATTCTGCTGAAAACCACTTTTCTCCTTTTGGAATCTGATGGATCACCCAGACTTACCAACACATGCTCCTTTGACAGTGGTTCGTCACCTCCACTGGCTGCATACTGCATTCACACAAAATAACAAGAGGAACCAGGGACGTCAGATGGACTTTAACATCACCCACGTGGGGTTAAGCCCATCCTCCATTGCAGCGAATCTGAAATAGCATTAGCATTAGCATCTACAAGAGAAGAAGGCACTACAGTAGCTGCTGCATAAACTTGAAAAAATAATGGCAGATCAAACTGGTTCATGTGCTCTCTATGGAAATAAAGACTAGTTTTCCCTGCATGTTTTCAAAACAAGCGACGCCACGAAACCTAGTTGGATGCTACTCTGGTAAAGGTAAACACATACAGAGAGCGAGACGGGAGAGGGGAGAGTTCCTTCACGCATTCTGAGCCAATCAGAGATGCCTCGTCACCACGTCATGGAAGTACCAGTAAACTCTATCATTTTTCTACCGTGAAAAACAACCAACAAACAATGTATTCAATAACAATGGAGAACACAGTAATATTAATGAAATAACCATGGAATGACACCTTTAAATACTCTACATTATGGATTGTTAAAGGGATAGTTCAGTATTTTTAACGTCGTCGTTACTCTGGTCCACCCACAGTGACTTACACCCGACAGTGTCCTGTAAGTCGAGTTCTGGTCTGGTTTTGGTCAAAGCGAAAGTAGTCCCGGAAGATTTCCTGGGGTCATGAAAATAAAACGTTGCTTCTCAAAATAATGTGTTTGAATGAGTGATTTATTTGCGTAACAAAACCATCATGGAACAAAAACTCACACCTCTTAATTGCTTGGAGCTAATTTCTCTCAATAGCGATTGATGTGTGTTGTCACTGCTAACACCATAGCTGCCGTTAAGCATTCCTTTATTGTAAAATTTAAACGGAATGTAGAAGTGAAAAGGTTGGAAAAATAAGTAAATGTAGTTATATTTTTTATATTTTCCTCCTGTAAATGTCAGGTTTGCTGCTGACAGTAACTAATTCTGAAATTCTGATCGGAAATTACAATCACTTCCATTGCAGGTTTCTGTGTTGTTTTTGTTATGAGCCTTTGTAACCACATATTACAATTAATTGATCGCTAATAAGGTGGTAATTCTTCAGTGAAGCTACGAAAAGGAAATGCACCAAAGCAACGAATCTGCAGCTGGAGCAGAACGTCCAGACCTTAGTGCCGCTCCCCATTCGGCCGGCCATTCCAATCTAGAATATATTTTTATTCATATATTTATATATAGAGAGAGGCTTAAATAGCAGTAGCAGCTATGTTAGCATACAGTTAACCAGTGTGCATTTCATTCAATATCAGTATACATCAAAATTACCACCGAAATATGGATCTGTTAATTGTGATAAGTGGTTATAAAGGCATTACTACCATGAAATTACATCAAAATTACCATAGAATTACCACCTTATTAGCATCCCATAATGAAAATTGTTATTGAAATGTTGACGGTAAATAAATGTTTAAACTTGGAAGATCGCGTCCAACATGAAAAACTACATACGTATTATTTTTACAATTTTGGGGGCAATAAATATGAAGCACCAGCTCACCCAAATCAGAATAAACAAGAATAAAAAGCCATGAAAAGAAGCCCATTGACTTTATTAACTTCCATTTTATGTGAGTTTTGGCTCCAACTTCTGCCTTACGAGTCGTCCAATCGAATGAATTCTGACGACAGCTTTGAGGATTTAAGAATTTCAGGAAACTCCGTCCCCTTCTGCCAAACACAACAACCAGATTTACTTCCCAGACCAGAACCCCCGCCCCCCTCCTCCTCTAACTCTTAACTGAGCGCTCCGGTGGGCTGAACCAATGGAGAATGTGCCTTCAAATCATGTATCGGGGGGGTTGGGGGGCGAGGGGGGGAGTGGTGGGGGGTAATCCGGAATCGTTTTTACACCCAAGTCGGCTTTAAAGCGACACTGAAACTGGCTTTCCTGTTTAGCCACGGTCCTGCAACACCCCCCACCCCCACCTCCTCACCTCTACTCCCACCTTGTATTCTTTTCAGTGCATCCTGGGAACCTGGAGAAGTAATTACATCATTGCGACTTTCCTTTTCTGTCCATCCGATTGGTTTTGTGGGAACCTCAGTGGGCAGGAAGGAAAGAAATGCAGGTGTGTTTATAATTACGACAACACAATGAGCAAAAGGAACTGTGTAAATGTTCGCACAGTTTCGGCGTACGGCCTGCGGTACAGATGGGAGAGAGGTGTTTGCTGTGATTATTTGCATGTTTTTTTTTTTTCCACAGCTGGCACCCCTGATATCGGCTAAATATATCTTTTTATCAGCAGTTGTGCTCAGGCAAGCGTTTTAACCCAGCAATGAATGAAAACAAGCAATAAAACTGCTTGTTTGAACAGAATCAAAGACGAGAGGTCACATATGTTTGGCCTCATTAATGGACCATTAAACCTTTTGTGTGCGACTGTGGCCCCCAGCCAGGTTGTTTATAACGGCACTTCCTCCATTGTTTTTTTTTTTGGTTTTTTTACCCATCTTCTCCAAACCACAGCGTTCTAATCTCAACACAAGAGCAGTGAGCAGTACTTAAAGTAGGGATGGGATATGATTTTTGAATATTCGTGACACGCTCAAATATAGAATACTAATTTCAAATGCTCAATTACTTGTATTGTGTTTCACTTGGAAAGAATGTTGTATTGACTGCCATTGTACGGTGGCTGACAGGAGCAAACACACACGCATCGACAAAATGCTGCAAACACAAGAAAGATGAACAACTGTAAACACAAACACATGAAACAAATGTAAGAGAAAAATGTTGCAATAACAGAAATGAAGCAGAATGTGTACGTACGTCTGTGTGACGACAATGTACAGATATAAATATATGTACTTTATATTCTTTACATTTATATAAATACATGTACTTTATACTCTTTACATTTATATAAATATTTGTACTTTATACCCCTTACATTTATATAAATATCTGTACTTTATACTCTTTACATTTATATAAATATATGTACTTTATACTCCTTACATTTATATAAATATCTGTACTTTATACTCTTTACATTTATTAATTCAATTCAATTTTATTTATAAAGCCCTAAATCACAACAAAGTCGTCTCACAGGGCTTTACAGAAACACAATCAACTGCAGAGATATATGTTATCTGTTATTTATATTTATATAAGTATATGTACTTTAAACTCTTTATATTTATATTAACATCTGTACTTTATACTAGGGCATTAACAGACACATCGACAACTCAACACGTCGACTCCCATAGCACAAGTCGACTTAAATTTGGAGGAGTAAACAAGTCGCATGTTATTCTTTCCCTCTCTCTCTCCCTCTCTCTATCCCTCTCTCTCTCTCTCTCTCTCTCTCTCTCTCTCTCTCTCTCTCTCTCTCTCTATCTCTCTCTCTCTCTCTCTCTCGACACGTAAACACAGTCAGACCTAAACCAGACATGGCTGCTGCAGGTAAGACAGTTGTGGTGAGCTAACAAAACAAAAGAGAGTGACAGACTCATCGCATGTGTGGAAATACGTCACCTTAGATGAAAAAAAACCCAAAAACGGCACGACCATCTGAAGAGGAATTCACTAGCTAACCTGAGTGTGAGTAGCAGCACAGACAACATGCATTAAGACAACACGCTTTATTCCCAAACATGATGTGAACAGTGTGGTGTGTGTCTTAGCCGCTCCGCTGCCTTAAACTTTTTGCACTTAATATAAATAGTGAGGACCTGTGACAGACATGTGGACTTTTAGTAGGGGGGGCTATAAATACCTTTTTTTCACAAAACATTCGGCTAACACGTTCAAATTAACCTATAATACATAAAAAAGACACATGTACAACTTATTTCTATTTTAATGCTGGCTTCTTGCTGCTACTGGAGTTTTATGAAATACATGCTTTTACAATAAAGTTGCTCATTTCCTTCAAAGTCTTGTCTCAGTGTTTAAATCTGTTTGATAGTTTGCAGGTTACATCTACTTGACCTTTCACTTCTGATGGGCGGGAAGAGCTTCCATTGCTACACAAAAGTCTGCCAGAGTTACTCTTGATTAAAATGATTAAAAACAGCATTATCAACTTTTGTTGCTTCGAACATTTATGAATTATTAAGAATACTTATAAGAAGCTCAGTTCTACGAATTTCAACTTGAATTCAAACAAACAAGATAACATGTCTCATGTGAAAATTAAATAACTTGCTCTATAAACATATCAACTTGACTCCACAAAATACACACAATTTGGTCAGTTTTAATCCTAATCAAGCTCCACACCTGCAGCGTGTAAAATCATACAAGTAATATTGAAAAGTGAAGGGGAAATGTTTAGGTAAACCTGCAAGAAAAACTAACACATCAGCCTTGTTATACATGGAAATTCCAAAATGACATCAGCCAATGGGATATTATATTATAAGCATGTAGAAGTTACATCATAGGAAACAAAGAAAGGTAGATTCGATTAGAATATGTTCTAAGCTTTCAGATGATGTAAGGATCATAGCTATAGAAGCTCTGATAGAGCCACAGGCTATAATCTCAGTGTACGTGTTTAGATAATATTAACGATATATGCATTTATGGCAGAAGCAGGGAGAAGCAAACTGAAAATACAAAAAAGTTATGAAATTTGTACTTTTTATGCATAGAAGATGGTTTTGAGCTGGTTAGCCGAAATATTTTGGATTATGCCCCCCCCCCTACTTTTACAGCCGTGGGTCCAAACCAGATGTGGACATATGTTCACCTACTGATGTTCAGTTAAATTGAACCCAAAACTCTTTGCTAACGTTAGCCTTTGTTTTGTTGGGGTTAAAACGTCGACGCTTGTGTATTGTCAGTGGACATTGTTACGTTGCAGTGAACTTTAACACAAGTTGCTGGACAGACGTGTGTCTGTGTGTTTTTTAAAATTATTTAACCGTGTGTCTGTGTTGTTCCTCAGCTGACAATGATGACATCATCATGACACGTCAATTCGATGCCGACTTTATTGACGGATAAGTTGACTTGAAAAAAACTGAAGTCGTTAATGCCCTACTTTACACTCTTTACATTCTCAGAATAGACTCATTACTTTTTCAAACTAAACAGATGTGACAGTATAAAAAATGAGTCACTTCAGAGAGAAAATCAATGTAGGGGACACATTATAATTATGCTATAATTATGACAATCTCATGATTGTGTTTTCTTTCACATAATTCTTATTTATTTTCTCATAATTTGGACTTTTCATTTCACCATTTAGATTTTTTTTACTTAATAATTATGCTTTTTTGAATTGTTCCCAAATGTTCTGTCCATACCCACTAAACTGAGTACCATGACCCAATAAAACACATCATATACACAGTAACTCACTTTTAAAGGCTTTATTTTTGGATATTTTTTTTCCTGCTTAAATAAGAATTATTTTATTCATCGCAGTAAAAAAAAGGGCAGTTTTACCTTTTACTTTATTACATTTGAGAAGTTGTACTT
>CM035802.1:8978928-9041428 GCA_020466265.1 Siphamia tubifer | reverse complement strand
CTTTGTGCAGCCAGTCAATCGACATCCTTCAGAATAAAAGCAAGAAATAAACTCGGTGAGTCTAGAGAGAGATCAATCTGTTCTTCAGTCAATTAATCACCTCAAAAATGCATGTTGGTTGTTGTCTGTATCACTTGTCTGTAACACTTTCATTCTGATGGATTACATGCATTACGGCTTCGCTGCCGATCTGATTTGTATTCCTCGCTGTGCTGATTACAAAATTACACTGCTGATGCATTGGTTTTCGCCATGCAAGATGGATGGCATTGATGAACAGAAGGGAACGACCAAGTAAAAGCTCTGGACAATAGAGCGCTGAGGAAATAATCATAATCATAATGCAAGAACGGGGGTTGATAATAAATGCAAATGATTAAGCCAGTGATGGAGTGAGTGACAGATGGGATCCAGGTAGAGGTAGAGGTAGACAGACGGAGAGAGAGAGAGAAAGAGAGAGAGAGAGAGAAGGAGGGGTTTAGCAGAGTTTTGGCTTCTACTCCAGATTTTTGTGACTCGGGGGCGTATTCCCCGTGGTCTGCAGACAACCCCAGGCTGTTCTCTCAACTTCACCAAGTCTCTGTCTGTCTCTATCAGCCTGGGATCAGGGCTGCTTGGAGCTGGTGTGTGTATGTGTGTGTGTGTGTGTGTGTGTGTGTGTGCATGTGTGTGTGTGTGTGTGTGTGTGTGCCCACGCTGTCTGTTGCTTCAATAAAACCAGCTAGAGCAGGCTGGGACCAGGGGGAGATTGACAGACAACACCAGCTCACAGGCACACAATAATAATGCAGTACATTTACACACACACACACACACACACACACACACACACACACACACACGTACACACTGAGGCATGCAGAGTAGTCGTACATGAGCATACGACTACGTGTTGTCTCCTCACATACAGACGCCCACACTCAGAGGGTGTGTACGCATGTGTCTATGTGTTGGAAAAGGGGGGGGAGTGTGTGTGTGTGTGTGGGGGGGGTGGCTTCCCTCCCCTCCCCTGGGTGCCAGGTGCCGACAGGACATCTTTTGCTAGAGGCAGTTATCTGAGGACGAGCAGAACAAGGAAGAGGAGGAGGAAGAGGAGGAGGAGGAAGAGGAAGAGGGTTTTTCCATCAGAGTATTGCTAGCATGCTGCTGCAACATGCAAAGACACACTGCAAAAAAGATAAAGAAACCATAGATAGAAGATAAAACACTAAAGCTGAAGGAAAAAGATACTGGAAACACGGGGAATATCTGTCCACGCAGCAGGTTCATTTCACTTCTTGGATTAAGATTGTTAAGTGTAGATGTAAGTAAGTCTACAGATGAATGCAATGCAAAAATATCTAAGTCTTAACAAGTTTATTTTTGTCATTTCTAATCAAAATATCTCATCACACTTAAAATAAAACATAATCGCCTAAAGAGGAACTCTTCAGTTACTTTTAAATAGGAACTGATTCATAGACAATAGCTCTGGACGTGTTACTCGTTGCCATTGGCAGCAGGTGTTAATGGCACAGAGGGCCACACTGGGGACGTCCATTCAAAGTGAATGGGAACTGTTGCAACATTCTAGAGGTGGTTGAATAATTGTAAAAAATATTATTACACTCTAAGAAGTCATGCGTCAGAAATGATGCAGAATGTGTTGAATTTCAACACATGGTATGTGTGCTCAGAGAAAATGCATTCTATGTCAACTTTAAGGAGAAAGGAAAAGGCCTTATGAGCAACAGAAATGGTGTTATGTTTGTGAGGTGAGAGGTCAGTGGAAATAATGACAAATCCAAACTATTTACAGTCATAATCAAGCCACATTTATGTTTTGTGATGAATAAATGTCAGTATATTTGACTACTTTGTACATTTATAATGTACAAAGTCATTCCTACCGACTGCTGTCAGACTATACAACATTCACCACAATACTATTGACACCACTGCACAATAATTAGACTTTAATATTATTTATACTTTATTCTTGTCATGACCTCCGCTCCGGTGACCTTTCCCCCAGTGTTCTCCACACTCACCTGGTCCCGCACTGCGCAGCTGCAAGCCGTTCCTCATCTGTGGCTATAAAAGCAGTAAGGCTTGCAGTTGCCAGTGTGGGACCATTCAGTAATGTCACCTCCATAACCCAGACAGCTCCTCCACCTCCTCAGTCACCATAACCCGGACATTCATCATCACCACGGACTCTGGCCGTTTTGTCCCAGGTTTTGGTTTGGTTTTGTCTCTGTCTTGTCTTTATGTTGCGTTTTGTTAATAAATCCGTTCTCCCTTCAGCACTGTGCATTTGAGTCCTCTCTCACCTCACCCCTCTCCGTGACAGAAGATGCCTCCAGTAGAAGAAAAGAAAACACTGCTAGCCCCCAGGGAAGCTGGCAAGGTTTTATTTTGAAAAGCATATGGAAACCATAAAATATTTTTATGCTGTTTATGTCATTTAATACTGGAGAGTGAACATCAGCAATTAAGCGCACATGACTGAAAAACTGTCCAGGTTATGGAGGTGACATTACTGAATGGTCCCACACTGGCAACTGCAAGCCTTACTGCTTTTATAGCAACAGATGAGGAATGGCTTGCAGCTGCGCAGTGCGGGACCAGGTTAGTGTGGAGATGACTGGGGGAAAGGTCACCGGAGCAGAGGTCATGACAATTCTTATTTATCATCTCCACATAGTTTTATTCCTTCTGTATATATTTTTTCAATTTGTATAGTGTACATAGCATATAGTCTTTTTCTTTTCCTCAATATCTGTGTTTGTGTACATATATTATTTATTTATCTATACACTGTAGATTTTGCAGTGTTAATTTGGAGACTATGGGACCAAATACACTCTAGAAGAAGTTAAGTAAACTCTTTAAGTGTTGATTTAACACTGCAAAATTTACTGTGTATGTCTTCTTCTCTTGCTGTCCCTCTATTGCTCTACATAGGTGGCTACTGTAACATGTGAATTTCTTCATTGTGGGATCAATAAAGTCTATCTTATCTTATAAATCTATTTTTAATAAGAAAAATTAATGTGTCATTTAACACAGAATGTGTCAGATACTTTCTCTGAATAACACTTATATTCTACACATAATGTGTTAAAACTGTCTTAACACAATGCATGTGTCAGAAAATGACACGTTTCTTCTTAGACTGTAAGATCATTTTGTTCCAATGGCAGATTTGTTTGTTGTTGGTTTTTTTTGTCTTGAATTCAGCAAAAATAAATGTTAGTAAGACTTTGTGACATAAGATTTTCAAGATCTTTCATTTTCTGAACCCAATTTATCCTCACTAGGGTCATGGGGGTCAATGGGTGAAGGCGGGGTACACCCTGTATGAGTCTCCAGTTCATCTCAGGGCTGAACATATATAGACAAACAATCACTGTCACATTCACAGATTAACCAGTTAACCTATCAGTGCATGTGTTTGGATGGTGGGAGGAAACTGGAGAAAACCTACACAGACACGAGGAGAACATGTAAACTCCACACAGAAAGGTCCTATCGACTGGGGTTGGATTTGAACCCAGAACTTTTTTGCTCATTTTCAAGATCTATTATCTAAAAATAAGTTCTTATATTCCACTGAAAAGCAATGGTGTCTAAAGCAGAGTCCTGCATGGGTTCGGGTACCCGTGGGTGACCCGTGGGTGAACCGCAGATTTTAACGAAATGGGTGAAAAATGTTGTGCTGTGTCAGATACGGGTTCGGTTCGGGTCGGACGTGGATGATCGCGGGTCTAATTTGCGGTTCATAGGCTAAAAACTGTTCTTTAGTTTGGACTTGTATAGCTGCCTCCTGTCGGCTTCCTTCTTGATGTGTTTTTTAAGCATATGTGTGTGTGTGTGTGTGTGTGTGTGTGTGAGCTCACGGATAAAAATATTTTTTGAGTTTATTATTTGTCTGCTACTGTTTAACAACATTTTTATTTGGCTCTGCCTTGGCTATGTTACTGTTCAGTATATTCGATAAATGTTTGTATTTAAGTTTGGCTATCTGACATTTTCTTCAGGGTTCGGGTCGGATATCGGGTTCATTTATAGCGGGTCGGTTCGGGTGCAGATTTTTTTTTTTTTTTCCGTCGGAAAACGGGTCGGATACGAGTTTGAACATGACGGGTACGGGCGGTTGCGGTATGTCAAAATCAGAACCGTGCAGGACTCTGGTCTAAAGTACTGACATTCTATACTTCAGTAAAAGTACTTGTGTGAAAAAATGGAAGTACTGATTCAACATCCTAACTGAAGTAAAAGTAAAAAAGTACAACTTCTGAATTGTAAAAATTAAAACTGCACTTTTTTTTCTATTTGTGTTGAATTTCCAAATCGCAAAATCCTGAAGGGGCCAAATCTGTTCTTTAAAAGAGTCCAGTGATAAATCTGTGAAATACAAACATAATAGTGAATATATTGATCATTTTATTTCAGGTTCCACACCTTATTCAGACCCTCCAGGATGTTTTGTGATGTTGCAATTTGCAAATTAAACCTAAAAGTGCAGATTTACTTTTTACAATTCAGAAGTTTTTACTTTTACTTCAGTCATAATGTGTGGAACCTGAAATAAAATGATCAATATATTCACTATTATGTTTGTATTTCACAGATGTATCACTGGACTCTTTCAGAGGCCGAATTTGGCCCCCGGACCACATGTTTGACACCCCTGGGCTACAGGGATTTAACCCTTTGAACCAGACCAGCATTGGAGGGGATCATATCCCCCCACCCACCCCTCTCATCTTCATCTTCATCTTCATCATTTAACCCATCACTATTCAGACTCAGTGACATGAAGCGACTAAAGCCACCAGAGTTTGGCCTTAAAATAATATTCATTAATTTCCTCCTGATGTTGGAGTGTTTGTGCAGCATCGTCTTCTCCAAACAAACTCGGGGGGGGGGGTTTGTGATCAGTTGGCTGTGTTTGCTGGCTCTGACGCTGCTGCCCCAGCAGATTGCAGTGGAGAATATTTCACAGGCCACAGCAGACTCATAAAAGATTTGCAAGATTTTGTTGCACACATTACAGGGTATAAACAGTTTGGTAAAATATAAACGACAAAGGGCGGGTGTGTAAATGTAGACAAAGCCCGCAGGCAACAAGCGTGATACCGGATAAATGTAGAGGATAAAAAATGACAATATGAGGACAGACAGAGAAGAGGAATGAAGCAGAGTTTAGCAGGTTTGTGTTTAAACCTGGAGTCAACACAACGACACAGACTGAAGATAAGAAAATATATTCCTTTCATTTGTCCCACTAGGGCAGATGTGTCAAACTCATGTTAGTTCAGGGGCCACATTCAGCCTAATATGGTATAAAGTGGGCCGCACCAGTGAAATAATATAAATAATAGGATAAAAATTTATAAAATAATATAAAAAATTTGTTTTTGAGTGAAAAAATAAATACATTCTCTGCTAAAAATGTTTATATCTACAAAATGTATGAAAAGATAACATGAATATGAATAACCTGTAAATACTTTTGAAAAATAAGTGTAATGTTGAAGATATTATGCTTTAGTTTTTCATTTACACATGTGTCACAACTTACAGATCACAGTCAGGGCCAATTCCAATTCCTCCCTTAACCCTCAATCTAAAAATTGCACTAAGTGTAAGTGTTGTCCCAATTCTAAGAACGTTTAATTTGAGGGGCAAGTTTGAAGGCTGTATAGCCTCAATACTGAGATTCCCCGACATCACCCTTGGTAGCACAGGTTACCCAGAATGCATTGCATATGTTCAGCAACAGACACAGGTACTAATGTAAGTATTTTCTTTGTTAATGGAGATATAAAAATTAGAAAAAATCATTGTCTTATCTGAGTTTAGGTCAATTTTATGGATTGTAACTCCTTGTTGCATAACATGTATTTTTTATTTTACGATATTTTGTCAATAGCGGCTGGTGCGGACAAGCTAGCAATCGTTTAAGTTAGCTAAAGTTACAAAAACAGTCATTTTTCACAGTTTTAATGTTGTTTTATCCAGATAACAGTCTATATAACATGTTTGTGTCGATAATGGTATAAAATGACCGGGCTAATGTCATCTGCCGTAGCCGCAGAGTTAGCTAACGATAGTTATCGCTGGTGTTTACCTTTCATTGAGCCGTGGTATGACAGATGAATATGGTTGTGTTATTTATACAGATTATTTGTTTGATAGCTTTAACTGAAGGAATAATTTACAGATAGTCCACAACAATTTAAAAAACGTGGACCTGATGGACCAGTGGATGATAGCTGTGTTTGTGGTTTATGATTAAACAGGCAGGTTAACAGTGCAAATATTAAAAAATAATAAAGATGTGTTTAATTTCAGGGCCAACATTTAAGGGTTGTCCCATTTCTAAGTCACAAATAGCCTCAGTTTTAAGGACTACTGATTGAGGGTTAAGGGAGGAATTGGAATTGGCCGTAGATCTACAAATATACACAACATTTTGTAACAGGTTGAATATTGGTAAAATTCCACAAATATTTCAGGTTTATTAATATTTTTTTTGTAAAAGGCTAGTCTTTCTTTGTACTTTATTTTACACATTTAAGGTTGGTTTCCATTATTTCTAGCTTATTATAACAGTATTTTACTAATCTCATCCACTTTAGATTCAACTGATTTGAACTTCCTTGATTATTAATTATCTTCAGTATAATTTTTGCATTTCACACACTCATCCCAGGGGCCAGATTGGACCCTTTGGCAGGCCACATTTGGCCCCTGGGCCTAATGTTTGACACCTGTGCACTCGGGGAAATCTAATTTTTACAGCAGCACGATTATAGTACAGCGCAAAGAGTAGTACATTATCTGTGTGAATTCTAAAATAATTCTATAATTATAATTAATTCTATATATTTTAATCAAGATCCGTTCACAACTTTTTGCATAATTCTGCTGACAGAAAGACAGACAGACAGACAAACAGGCCCGAATGTAATACTGCCTTGGCAAATAAATAAACAAATATGGGACAGCTTTTGTCTTCAGTTCAGTTTTGTCTTCAGATTGTCTTCCCAGACAATCCCCCCCCACACACACACACACTACGATAAGATGACAGTTAAAGGGGGAGGAGGGTGAGAAGCTCAGTCACCAGGAAGGAGCTGGAAGTCCAGCCGCTGCTCCTCAACATCAAAAGGGACCAGCTGAGGTGGCTCGGGCATCTGTTTGGGATGTTTGGGATGTTTCCCCTGGGAGGTGGTCCGGCCGGAAGGAGTCCTTGGGGAAGACCGAGGAGACGCTGAAGAGACTGGAATAATAATAATAATAATAATAATAATAATAATAATAATAATAATAATAATAATAATAATAATAATAATAATAATAATAATGGATTAGATTTCTATAGCGTTTTGAAGCACTTTATCCATCATTCATTCACTCTCACATTCTCACTCTGGTGGTGGTAAAATGCATCTGTAGCCACATCTGTAGCATGGCTGCCAATTAGCACCTATTGCCCCTGTTTTTTGCCTCAAAATTGTCTCACTATCTCATGATTGAGGCAGGAAATGTATATATTTTTTTACTATTATTCTTATTTTTATTTTTTATTCTTATTCTAATTTTATTTTACACCTGTTTTGTCCTTGGTCCTTAACAGCTTTTAGTGTTGAACTAATGACCTTTGTTCATCTAAGGGAGACGTCATATGTGTATGAGGCTCTGCTTGGTTCAGAAAAAAAAAATAATCAGAACAAAACAAACAACAACAGCCCAGACAATAACAGCTGTTCTTATTAATCTGACTGTACTAGAGTGACTGTACTAGAGTGACTGTACTAGAGTGACTGTACTAGAGTGACTGTACTAGAGTGGCTGTATTAGTGACTGTACTAGACAGACAGCAGTTAAAGGGATAAACAACATTAGTATCTTCCACTTCCTGTTTGTCAGGTGTGATCTGCAGGTAAACTGGATGACATAGTCTCCACAAAACTGCAGTTAATGTAAAGAAATAACCTGAAATGCATGTTCCCCACCTGCATAACTACAACTGCAGGAATTCCTAGGAGGGTAAGGTCATGTTTTTATCCAGGACGGTGACATTTGCTGCACCTTCAGTAATGCAAACATACACATAAATCACACACAAACACACAATTACATGGTGTTACTAAGAGGCCACTGGTGGAATGTGGTGTTTCATGTGTGTTTCCATTTTCTACAGCTTTTTACCCCGACTCCACTACATTTCTGAGACAATTACTGCGCGTTTCACTTCACTACACTGACATCTTAAGTTTCTTTTCCTTTTTACAATTTGCAATTCACTTCCTGTCTGGTGAAAACTACATAATTATTTCCAAATTAAGTGTTAAATTAAGAGAAGAGGCGCTCGAGTACCGTCCTATAAATATTTGTGGGATAATAAGCTGTCAAAGTGCATATTGAGCATTAAATAATGTAAAATCACACTTGGTTTTTACTATAAATATAAAGCCTTTATTTTCTGTTCTGAAAAAGCACACATTTAATTTCCAATGGTTCATGAATATGGCCGGAGAGATGCTTGAACCAAATATCTTGTTGTTTTTTATACAGTTACAATAAAGTAGGGCTGTCAAAATTAACGCATTAATGGAGATTTATCTTTCATCATGATTAATCTGATAAAAATTTTTAAGACAATTAAATGGAACATTTGTTTTTTGCTAAATATTTTGATGAAACTGTTGAATAAACATGTTTTTGCATGTATATTAATATTTACCTCCACCAAGGAGGTTTTGTTTTTTAGTTATGAGTTTGTCTGTCTGTCAGTTAGTTAACAAGATAACTCAAAAATGTATGGACGGATTTTGATGAAATTGTCAGGGTATGTTGGTAATGGAAATGATTAGATTTTGATGGTGATCGGGGGTTATGGACGGATTTGGATCATAATGATAAATAATGATGTTGCAGATTTTTTTTGTATCGCTTTTTTGTGTTAGTTTAGTTTTCAGTGAATTTTAGCTTAAAATTTTAATGTAATTAAATTAAATATTTGTTTTTCCAAAGTATATTGTTGAAACTGTTGAACAAACACATTAACTGCAGGTATTTTAATATTTTTGCATATTTTTTCAATATATTATCACATGTTTTTGTGTTTTTTTCTGTATTTTAGAAGAGTTTTTGAATATGGTTTTCATTATCACAATTAATCTGATTAAAAAGATGAAATGCAATTATGCAAAGTTCAAATTTGTAAGAATTTATAACGTTTTTTTCCTAATTTACTTACAATGGATTACATTTCAAATGCCTAGCTAAAGTGTTGGTTGAATTAATTCTAAATTTAGTTTATAGATTACCAGTGATCCAGAATAGAGCTCATTACATTTTAGGAACTATAGGATAGAATTTAATTTTATTTTTTTCCCTCATTTACTTATAATGGGTGAAATTTGTCTGTAGCAGCAAAGGTTTTGGTTGGATTCATACACAGTTGGGTTTATAGATTACCAATGGTCATGAATAGATGGTATTATATTTTAGAAACATAGGTCAAAGTTAAAGTTTTTAAGAATTTTTAACATCTTTTTTACACACTCATTTACTTAAAATGGATGACATTTCAAATGTCTGTACTAGTTAAACTGTTGGTTGAATTGATTCTAAATTTGGTTTATAGATTACCAATGATGCAGAACCATTTAAGAACAGTAGGTCACAGTTAAAATTTTCATGAATTTTTCCCCCGAAAAATTCTCCCATTGACTTATAATGAGCCACATTTTACATCTATAAAACATCAATTTTGTTTTGATTTACTTCAAATACATGTTCATACATAGAAGCACTTGATATGCTGACATCAGCACACTTGTAGACATGATGACATCAGTTGGATTGATGCCAAAATGAACTGTGATACCTGTGAGGGGGCGGAGCTTGTTGGGCCTGACACCACTTGTTGCTCGATATTGAATCTGTTCACTCTGCTGCAGTGCTGAACGACCAACAGTCTATAAAGTACTTAAAATAACCTTGACTTTAAACATATACAGCAGTAAAATGCATTAGATACATTTTAATACAGCAGTAGTAGTTAAACTATGATATTTTACTGCTTTAAAATGACTGTTTTCAGATGATAAGCTGTTACTGCTGTTGTTTATTGTACAACATTATTCATATTCAGGGGCTTATTTTATTATTTAGCACATTTTATGGTCATTTTTATTCTAGTCTTTTTAGCTTTTATATATATTTGATGTAACATTTTATCTTTTTATGCTGCAAACACTGAGATCTGTATAGTTATGTTTTGTTCTGTCATGTGTATTGATCGAATAACAATAAAGCCAAGTCTGATAATTAACATTTTGTGCAATTTTATTTCTAATTTGTTGTAGTATTAGTACTTTTATGAGTCTGACTTCCATGGCTGTATGTCTGCAGGATTATATTTGCAGCCAAACTGAGGTCAGCGTGAACCACCCGGGCTGAAACCAGCTGTAACTTTGTACAGTTTTTAAAGGTCATTCAGATTTATGCCTGTAATTTGAACACTTCCTTCTAACTTGTTCCTGTTTTTCAAAGCAAATGCCCCAAACCAGCAAATAAAACGGGTTAGAACAGACATGAATGAAACCGACCCATAAAAGTGATGTCAACGTTAAAAGTTTTAAAGTTTATGATGGAAACAACCAACATCAGGGTCAGGGTCAAAGGTCGACTTAGTAAATGTTGTCTACAGATACTGTGGAACACCTTCATGAACATGGAAACATCTTTTGTTTCTTTGGGTCCATGAAGGAGATTTTCATAATTTAAAGTGACACCTACTGATTGATGTCACATGGCAACCCGCCTCCCTCCGAAGTCCCACCCACTTCCCTCCCCTCCAGACACACGTGTTTTCATTGAACATCACATACTTTCCTGTATTTCATTTAGTGATCATCTTCATTGCCATTGTCTCCCACTTATCCGGGTGGCGGGGGCACCATCCCTCACCTCAAATAGCTCAGCCAGCTCCTCCAGGGGAATCCCAAGGCATTCCCAGGCCAGCCGAGAGATATAATTCCTCTAGCGTGTCCTGGGTCGGTCACGAGGTCTCCTCCTGGATGGACATGCCCAGAACACCTCCCCAGGGAGGCGTCTAGGAGGCATCCTCACGAGGTGTCCGAGCCACCTCAACTGGATCCTCTGGACATGGAGGAGCAGCGGCTCTACCCAAAGCCCCTCCTGGATGTCCGAGCGTCTCACCCTATCTCTAAAGTGGAGCTCCCCCACCCTGTGAAAGAAACTCACTTTGGCCACTTGTACCCGTGATCTCATTCTTTCAGTCATGACCCAAAACTCATGACCATAGGTGAGGGTTGGAATGTAGATCGACTGGTAAATTGAGAGCTTCGTCTTCTGGCTTAGCTCCTCCTTCACCACAATGGATCGGTTTAGCACCCCCATTACTGCGGATGCCGCCCCAATCTGCCTGACGACCTCCCGCTCCATCCTTCTGTCGTGAATAAGATCCTGAGGTACTTACACTCCTCCACCTGAAGCAGGACCCCCCCCCCCCCACCCGGAGATAGCACTACCCTTTTCCGGCTGAGGACCATGGCCTCAGACTTGGAGGTGCTGATATCTGTTCCAGAGCTAAGAGGACCACATCATCCGCAAAAAGAAGAGATGAGATCCTCCCGCCACCAAACTTAACCCCTCCCCCACCCATCTGCACTTTGAAATTCTGTCAATAAAAGTTATGAACAGAATTACTCTAGTAATCATGTAGATTTTTGTAAAACCTCAGATTGTGGGTCAGTTGGTTGAGTGGGTCGTCGAGTGACCAAAGGGTCAGCGGTTCGTATCCCTGCTCTGGCTGTCCACATGTCAAATTGTCCTTGGGCAAAGACACTGAACCATTACTTAGTCTCCCAGTAGGACTGACAGAACGTTAGAAACCTACTGGTGTATGAGTGTGTGTGAATGGGTGAATGTGAGGCTAATGTAAAGCGATTTGAGCATCATGAAGGTGGAAAAGAACTATATAAGTGCAGAACATTTACCATTAAAATTAAAGAATATTGCATCTGAAGTAGCAAAATCTCAATAAAAAGTGACTTTTTCAGCAAAAATATCAATAACTGGGAATAAAAACAAGTGTCTCCATCTACTGCCATTGATCTAAATCCATGGGTTTTACTGCAGAATCAATATTGTAGAAGATGATGGTGTTTCCATGGTAACTATGGAGTATCTCGTCTCGTCATCTGAACCCGCTTTATCCTCACTAGGGTCACTGGGGGCCTAATCTAGCTCCAATGGGTGAAGGTACACCCTGTATGAGTCTCCAGTTCATCTCAAGGCTGAACATATATAGACAAATAATCACGCTCACATTCACACCTATGGACAATTTAGATTAACTATTTAACCTATCGGTGCATGTGTTTGGGTGGTGGGAGGAAACTGGAGAAAACCCACGTGGACACGTGGAGGACATGCAAACTCCACACAGAAAGGTCTGGTGTGGGATTCAAACCAGGGTTCTTCTTGCTGTAAGGCACAAGTGCTAACCACTGCACCACCATGCCACCTATGGAGTATCTGAACATCCAATTATCTGATGACCATGAAAAGACCACACATTGTATTTTACAAGAATTATTCACACAGATTAATGGATCAGCAGGTATTAAACAGTTGAGATCAGTAAATGGTTTTGGTCTCCAGTGACTGTTTGGTTCTTTATGGGTTAAGAAAATGAACAACAAGTGGTTCCAGGCACAACAAACCCCGCCCCTCGCAGGTATTGTTGATTATTTTGGCATTGATCCAGTTGATGTTATCATGTCTATGAATGTGTCAGCATATAAATGGCTTCTATATATGTGCCAAGTTTGAAGTTCTCACATCCTGTACAGTAAAAGTACAGCTACTTTGGTAAAAGTAGAAGTACTGATTCAACTCCACTACTTAAGTAAAAAAGTACAATTTGTCATTAACGCAATAATACTTATTTAAACAGGGAAAATATGAAAATTTTCAAAGGTATCTAAATTAAACCCTTTAAAAGAGAGTTAGTGTGTTGGGATAAAAAAGTCATTTATGAGATAAAAAGTTGAAATTCCAAGATATAATGTCAAAATTATGAGATAAAAAGTAAAAATTATGAGATAAAAAGTCATATAACTATAATATATAAAGTCACAGTTTCTCTCCTCCAATGATTCTAACTCTGAAGTCACTTTTTTTGTACTGTCAGATCAGTTTAGTTTGAAATATAACACATCTATTTTGAGAATGTAAAGAGTATAAAGTACAGATATTTATACAAAAATGTAGGGAGTAAACCTATAAAATACCTACCTATAAAATCTACTTAATACAGTAATGAAGTACTTTTACTTAGTTACTTTCCACCTCTGGTCTATAAGCCCAATTTGGTGTGAATTCAACTGATACCTTTGCTGCTGCAGACATTTGAGATGTGGCCCATTGTAAGAAAAATGGAGGAGGGAAAAAATAATTCATATTGAAAGAAATTTGAACTTGGACCTAGTGTTCCCAAAATGTAATGGGATTTATTCTTGGTCACTAGAAAAATACAAACCAAATTTGTTATGAATTCAACCATCTCGCTGCGACACTGGACATTCTGTCCATTATAAATCAATGGGAGAAAAAAGATGTAAAAATCCGTACAAGTTGGAACTTGGACCGACTGTTCCCAAAATATGAGATGTATTTTGTGTCACTGGCAGTCAATCCATGAACCCTGTCTGCTACAGACATTTGAAATGTCGCTCATTGTAAGTAAATAGAAAAGTTTTGAATATTCTGTAAGAAATTTGAACTTTGTCCTCGAGTTCCAAACATTTCATGGGGTTTATTCTGGGTCATTGGGAAAATGTAAATTACAATTAATTATGAATTAAACCAATACAATTGCTACAGACATTTGAAATTTCACCCATCATAAGTAAATGCAGGCAAGTTAGATTTTTTTTCCCATTTAATTAACTTTTACAGAGTCTAATTTACATAAATGATCTTCATCATGTTTCAGAAAAACTTTGGTGTTCGTGTAATATGGTAGAAATGATAGTAAAGGGTCATGAAATGCTAATGCTAATGGTAGTCACCAATGATACAAACACAAAGAGTTAATAGATCTAATTTGAACCAAGTCACAAATTATGTTGGTAAGATTCGTGTAGGAGTAATGTTTGAGTTTTAATACTTTAGTTAAATTTAGGGTCAGTAAAAATAAAAACTATTTATTTTATGTTACATTAGTCCCTGTGACGTGAAAAAATAAAAATTTTTGTAGTGTGACCAACAAAGGGTTAAAGAAACTGAACCATAAAAGGATACTCACAGTACATTTTGGATCTGAAAGTTTCGGACGGAAAAGTTAAATTTGTTTGATGTGTAGACAAAACAATAAGTATGCAACACATTAAAAATCACAGACCATGAAATTACTAAAACGTCATCAGAAATGTCACCTTCTCACACCCATTTTAATGAAAGGAAATAACTCAATGTTACTTTTTTTTTTTTTTACTTTCGCAGATACTTTATTAAAGCGTCTCCGGGGAAGCGGAAGCATTGGACACAAAGTAAGTGAGCTTCATAAAGCATGTGTGTGATTAGACTACACAGTCCACAGACTCTGTATTCACGGATGCTATATCGCTAGTGGAAGTGCAGCGGTGCTAGTGGTGTTGGTGGTGTTGGGGATTACAAAGATACACAGCCTGTACAAGATTACAGAGACGCAGAGCACAGTGGAAGCCTGTTCACTCGCTGCTGCATCCTCCTTGTTTATGTCCAGAAGATGTGGTGGAGGAGCAGCCAGCCAGCAGGGAATCCTCCATGGTCATGTAATCTGGGCTCTGTGTTTAGACACAGCACATGAAGGACAGGCTTATCTCTGGAGGACTCGCTGCGAATCAGCTACTGGGAGGCAGAGGCGGGGGTGGATTCTACTGCTGAATGGCTCTTTTTACTGAGGCTGCATGTCTTCTATGTTACATTCACACCTCGATGTTGCATAGTGATAGACGCCACATTATTATACCCCAATGCAAAAGGCAACGTGGAAGTATTCACTAAATTGAAATGAAGTATAGCAGCTTGGGTGTCTATTTCCATAATACTAAGAAGGATGACACTTTGTCCCATATTACTGAAAATTGGGTTACACTTTACATTATGGATTGATAATAAGGTGGTAATTCTATGCTAATTTCATGGTAATAATACCCTAGCAACCGCTTAATACAAGATCACTAATAAGGTGGTAATTTTGATGTAATTTCATGGTAATAATACCTTTGTGACTGCTTAATTACAAGTAATGAATCATTAATAAGGTAGTAATTCTATGGTAATTTTGATGTAATTTCATGGCAATAATGCCTTAGTAACGGCTTATTACAAGTAACGGATCATTAATAAGGCGGTAATTTTGATGTAATTGAATATTAATAATGCCTTTGTAACCCCTCATTACAAATAACGGGATGCTAATAAGGTGATAATTCTATGGCATTTTTGATGTAATTTCATGGTAATAATACCTTTGTAACTGCTTATTACAAGTACTGAATTGCTAATAAGGTGTTAATTCTTTGTGGTAATTCTTCAGCAAAGCTCCAAAAAGGTAAGGAGGGAAAGCTTCTACAAAGTACGGATGCTATTATGTCAAATTTCTAATTACGCTCAATAACTGTGTTTGTATTCTGTCACCATCCCATACTTTGAAAACCACTGAGGTATAGCATTTAGGGAAAAATACAACAACTTTATATCTGCAAAATGAATGCCAGACTTGATCGAATAGCAGATTTTATGTGGCTAAGAGGCTAACGTCTCATAGAATTTTCCCGGATGCTTTGTTTTAAGGAATATTTTCCCTCCATTTCAATAAAACGTGTTCATACCTTCTAGGCCGAAAGTGTAGAATTGATGCTGTTCTGACACCTATACATTAAATATGAAGCTGCAGTGGGTAAACCTTCTGGGGTTGTGTATAGACAGAACAGAACGAGGTGAGACATTCTGGAGTTTTTAAAGGAGTTCTATGTAGTATTGATGTTACAAACTCTCAACAGCAGAGGGAAGTCACGTAGCAGAACACGCTCTGGACTATTGAACAAACTGCCAATCAATGCTACGTATCCACAGACTGGATCACTCACAGAATAAATTACACTGGTGAACAATGGTTAACAACACACACATAATAATAATAATAATAATAATA
Source organism: Siphamia tubifer (assembly GCA_020466265.1). Taxonomy (NCBI): domain Eukaryota; kingdom Metazoa; phylum Chordata; class Actinopteri; order Kurtiformes; family Apogonidae; genus Siphamia; species Siphamia tubifer. Next base: position 9,025,194 of record CM035802.1, on the reverse strand, counting down.
ATAATAATAATAATAATAATAATAATAATAATAATAATAATAATAATAATAATAATAACAAGAATAAGAATAAGAATAAGAATAAGAACAATTTTATTTATATAGCATATTTTAACAACAGTTTACACAATTCTTTGCTAGCCAAGCAGAAGAGTAGAAAAAAATAATTTCAGCGTTACGGATGTAACCTTTGATTTGGCCGAAATTTTCAGGAAATATTTATACCGACAAAAGGAACAAGTGATAAATGTCTGGTGGGGGTGATCTGCCTTGGCAGAGTCTATGCTCACCAAGTAGCCTAGTAAACTAGCCCGCCTCTAGTGTCAAAAATATCTTTTGCCTGAATAACTGGTCTTGTCACACTCCATAGAACCTCAGCCAGGACTGGTTCCAGTTAACCAATCCAATCACAATGCTCCATCTGTGTAGGGCGGAGCTTAGCACAACGATGACAGGGTTGCACAACAGTGTAGATTGCAGAAGAAGTACGAACTTATATACAGTCTATGGTCGGATAAGCAGCATATAAACGGACCTGGTTGGATATTTTTACTCCACTGTTAGCGGTGTGTTAATGTTAATTAGCCTAGCCTATAGGATGTTAAAACAACCAGATGTACGCCAGGTTAGACGTGTTTTTGTTGCTCTGTTTACTTCATAGCGCTGGCGTGTTACGTGCAGAGCAGTTTGAAAGACGTACGCTTAATCTCAGTCTATGGATCGACTCCAACCTATAATTTTACATCATAGCTGCACTTCCCAGGCTACTCTCCATGTGGTTTTCTAGTTATTATTTTATTATTATTACTTATATTTTTGCCAAAGTTTGTTTTTTTGTTTGTCCGTCTGACGGTTAGTTAGCCAGATAACTCAAAAAGTTATGTACGGATCTTGATGAAATTTTCAGGGTAGGTTGGTAATGGGGAGATCTGGAAATGATTAGAATTTGGTGGTGATCTGGGCGGGGTCAAGATAACGCAAAAACTTATGGATTGATTTCGATGAAACCTTTACCCTGTAAATTTAATCAAGATCCATCCATAACATTTTGAGTTATTTTGCTAACTAACTAACAGACAGACAGACATATTCTGGTGGATCTCTCTTCATTTGAAGGGGGGGGGGGGTCTTCCTAGGCGGAGGTTTGCCCTTTCAGAGTGTTTTTCTAGTTGTTCATTTCATTATTCTTATAAGTAGCATTATTTTTACTCCACCAGGGAATGGTGGCGTTATGTTTTTGTTGTCATTTGTCTGTGTGTCTGTCTGTCTTTTAGCAAGATAACTCAAAAAGCTATGCATGGATTTGGCTGAAATTTTCAGGAAATGCTGATACTGGTACAATGAACAAATAATTAGATTTTGGTGGTGATTAGTGCAGGTATGGGGAGGGGGCACATGTGTGTTTCTTTGGGTTGGTCGGGACAAACGACTGTCTGCAGAAGTGAAAGGGTGGGTGGGGGCTAATGCGCCTTGGCGGAGTGAGTGCTTTTCTAGTTTTTGTTGTATGTGGAAGTTCAGATACTTTATTCACCCCTTGGAGCGATCTACACGCTGTCAGAATTGGCCTTGGGTTTTCATTGTTGCATTTCTGCACACATACTGAACATTCTTTCACAATATTGCAGACGTACTGTACGGTGTTTTTCAGACGTGCGGGGTGGAGGCTTACAGCTGTGTTTTTTTTCCGCAAAATGTTCAGCAGGGCTCAGTTTGACTTGTCTGAGCTTGCGAAGGCCTTTTGTTAAGTTCCACCTCCCCTCCCCAAGGACATCTATCTCAACCTGGCGTAACCTCCACTGTCACATCACCACATCCCGGCAGAATGGAATATTCCGTCCCAATCCAGTTTGTGTTACTATTTCATTTCCCTGCTTTTGTACTCTCACAAATGCACAAATCCCAGCTCTGGGGCGTATCCCATCATAACAATGAGGCGCGTCGCTATCTGTGTTTTAACTGGCTGCGCCGGAGGAACTGGCTGGATCTACGCCAAAACAATTCATTCACACGGAGTTCCTCACACGCCCATGTTATTTCACTCCTTTATTTTGGAAACTCGCCGGAAAGACCTCATTCATCACCGCTGGAAGTGCTGCAAATATTTTCTTGTACTTTTTTTAACCCCTTACCATTACAGGGTGATTCTTGTGTAAAAACACCTGTAAAAATACCGTCTCCAAATTAAAACTCTAGCTGTTCTTCAACCGTTTGCAGTACAGATAAATAAAATAATGAGCTCTTTGTAAAAGTAACACCCTGGAGTTTTGAATAAAATATGCACTTTTACTCTTTATTTAACAGGTAAAAAGCTGGAGGCTTGGAAACACTAAGAAAAGTTACCCCTCACCTTCAATTTTTGGTGAAAACTAGGGTGTATTTATCTGCATTTACTAGATATGGACTCAAACCCACCATTTACCAACAGAACAATGTCAACGCACTTTACAGTTCAAAGTTGAGAACTTTATTTCTAAAAATTTTAGTTTTAGAGCATTTTTTTCTATGGTTATTTACCAAAGAGAAATTTGGGAAATCATCAATTTTCTCAAAGTGTGGAAATTTTGGAAACACAAAAAAAGTGTTGAATACTTAAAATACACATATTTTAGCAAAAATGTATTAAAATAAATCTTTCTCATACAAAAAAAAAACCTATTGTAAATTGTAAAATAAAGTCTAAATTAGTATTCTGGTTACCTCAGCCAAGGAGGTATTAAATTCGATGTTTGTTTGTCAGGAGGATTACGCAAAAAAATCTGAACAGATTTTGATGAAACTTTCAGGAATGGGTCAAGGAAGAACCCATTAGATTTTCAGCAATGAAGGTCAAAGGTCAAGGTCACACTAAATGTCAACAGCTAAAACACATCAATGGTAATATCACAGGATTCAGACAAGATAGAATCAGGTTTTTTTTTTTCATTCACATCGTCTCACCTTCAGACATCAGATGAGTCAACACCTATGGCTCCATCACATCACGTTTTGACGTCATATGATGCCATATCAAGCCTTGGCGGAGGTCTGCTGTCTCTGACTGCCTTGTTATATATTTATATCCTGGTGTTCAGCAGCTTACTGTCTATCCACATATGTTCACAGACAATCAATGAAACCAAATTTATTGGAACATCGCAAGGTAATTGGTCAGATGACAGCCTTTAAAAGCCAAAAGTCACATTTTTCCTATTTGTCTTTAGCGTAAAACAGCTTTTCATGTGTATGTTGTTGCCGTTGCATTTCAGAATGGTTTATATATTCAGAAAGATGAGCTTGTTTGCTTTCATTTAATGTGCAATAAGTGCAGGTGCATTAATTTGGGAGCTGTATATATGTGTTATTAAAATAATCTCATGTGTGTACCAGGAATGTAAGGCTGATAAGAAGTTAAGGTGTGTGTGTGTGTGTGTGTGTGTGTGTAGGTTGGTGTATATTTTACAGTTGCAACCTGAATATATCAGACATAAATAATTCATGCCAAAGCTATTACAGTTGTTGTGTGTAGCTGGTGATGATGACAGTCATCATCAGAATAATGCTTATTTATTTTTAGAGTCCCTTTGAGTTTGACTGTAGGATTATTTTATCCTGTGTAGAATCTGCATGGGGTTCAGTCGGGTCAAGCACTGACTGCAAACACCACCGTCTCTTTTTAATCAAATCTCTCCGTTCTCGGCTGTCTCGCTCTCCTCCACCAGGTCCTGTGTCTGTGGGCAGAAAGCTACGTACGTTTTGATTTCATAATTAGTTTTGTTTGTTTCGTTCTCAGTCTTTACTCACCTTCCTGTCCGCCCTGAACGCTCACACTTCATCACGCATCTTTATCCGGCCCCGATCTTATATTATTCATCTGTATATATATATATATATATATATATATATATATATATATATATATATATATATATATATATATATATATATCTTTTTATGGTTGCGACGCGGTGGCTGAGTCCGTCTGGCCTTCATCTCCCAGATAAAACTCGCAGATTCATCCATGTGAGCGTGTGTGGGAGGATTCGCGTCTCGGCACAGTCCATGTAAAAGTCACAGCATTATCAGCTTTTAACCCATAAAGACCCAAACATCCACCACTGACCAAAAGCACTGACTCGTCTTAATACCTGTTGATCCACTAATCCTATCATGTGAATAGTCGGTGTAAAATACAGTTTGTCATCTTTTCATGGTCATCACATATGACCCATTTGGACATTCACAGGATCTGTAGTTGCTATGGAAACACCATCAACTACAACATTGGTTCAACAGTAAAGCTTATGGAGTTTGATCAATGACAGTGGTTGGAAATGTTTGCTTTGAGTGGTACTGTATATTTTTTACTGAACAAGTCACTTTTATTTAGCCAAGCCACGCTATCCCTATTCATTCCATGTATGGGTCTAGTGGTGCTTCATAGTCAGAGGAGGCGGGGCTAAAACGTTGTCTTTCAAATCCTCTGTATGCAATAGGACGGTACTACAACCAATCAGCATAATCTTTAGGGTGACTTAGTTAGATGCTGGAGAAAGTTAGGAATGACTAAACAAAATGGTGGATTCTGTAAAAAATAATTTAAAGATTGCTGACATTTTCTCACATTCTTCACTCATCTTTGATAAGAGGAAATCACCACCCAGTCGGCAGCCATCTATTATCGTTGTTGTTGTTCTTCTATGGTTGTTTATCTCTGAATCATTGTTACACCCGGCCTCTGACTCTATACTTCACTGTGATTCGTTGGAAAGTTTCAGAGAAATATACCCAAAAGTTACATTGAGCATAACTAGACTACTACGCTAGATATTACATTTGCTGTTGCTAAGGGGGCTAGGCTAACTTTTATTTTCAATTTGAGTGTGTTAACCCTCATATTTAATTTCAGCAACATGATTAGAGTACATGACCAGTCAAATAAATATGGAAAAATGTTTGTTTTCATCTAAAGGTGCAAAATAACATTGGGTCTTTATGAGTTTTAGCAATAATCTGCAGTGGACAGGCATAGTTTCCCAATTGTCAGTTACCATGGAAACACTGTCACCTTTTACAACATTGATTCACCAGTAAAACCCATTGAGTTTGATGAATAACAGTAAATGGAGACACTTGGTTTATCTTCATTTCATAATAGATTTGACAGAAAAAGTCACTTTTTGTCAAGTGGTCTCAGTTTTTGGTGCGTTAACCCTTAAATGTAATTTCAGTGCAGTGATTAAAGTACATGATCAGCCAAATAAATAGGCGTAAATACCAGATTTTCACTAAATAAAATGCAAAATGTAGAGAGTATTATTATAAATGTTAATATATAACACTGTTTGATTTAAGTGATAGATTTGACTGAAACAGTGGTCTCAGTTTTTGGTGTGTTAACCCTTAAATGTAATCTGAGCAACATGATTAAAGTACATGATAAGACAAATAAATACAGAAAAAATATCTGATTTTCCAAAACAAAATGCTAAATATAGAGAGTATTATGATAAATGGTAATGCATAGCTCTGTATCTATATGGATTAAATATGGATTAAGTAAAGAGGCATCGTCAGTTACCATGGAAACACTGTCACCTTCTACAACATTGATTCACCAATAAAACCCATTGAGTTTGATGAATAACAGTAAATGGAGACACTTGGTTTATCTTCATTTCATAATAGATTTGACAGAAAAAGTCAGCTTTTGTCAAGTGGTCTCAGTTTTTGGTGCGTTAACCCTTAAATGTAATTTTAGCACAGTGATTAAAGTACACAATTAGCCAAATAAATATGGAAAAATACTAGATGTTTGACCAAAAAATGCAAATTGAAGAGAATAATATTATGATAAATGGTGACATAAATAGCACTGGGTTAAGCATAAGCTACAGGAGAACGACATTGTTAGTTACCGTGGAAACACAGTCAACTTCATTAGTAAACCCCATGGAGTTTGATCAATGACAGTGAATGAAGATGCTTGGTTTCTGTTCAGCAAATGATGGATTTGAATGAAAAAGTCACTTTTTCTCCATTTTTTGGTTTGTTAACCCTTAAATGTAACCTGAGAATGATGTTTAAAGGACATGATCAGGGAAAGAGAAATGTTTAAAAAGGCATCCTTCCATTTAACAAGGTGTCACACATGATACAACACACTGCTTCATATTGATACTTACACAGACTGCCCCACCCCCCACCCTCAGCTTTCTCATTCCCCAAGGGGTCGATACCATCCCTCTTGAGAAACACTGATTTACATGTTCAGTAAATTAAATACAAGAAAATGCCAGATTTATACTGATAAAAAGCAAAATACAGACGGTAATATCACAATAAATAGCAATATATCACTTAAAGGTTCAATATAGGGCTGTCAAAATTAATGCATTAACATACATTAATCTGATTAAAAATGTTAACACAATTAAATGGAACAGTTGTTTTGCTGGAACTGTTGAAGGTGTCGGAAAAACACATTCATTGCATATAGATTAATATTTCTGCATGTGTTTTGGATATTTCATTAACATTTTTTTGGTGTTTTTATTTTTGTATTTAAGTTAGAGCTGTATTTGAGCCTTGACATCACAATGTACTGTACATGGTCACATCACAGGGCCTGCTATTATTTTGTTCTTGTAGCCCAGACTTCGCTCACCCCAGCTACCTCAGCCAGTTCCTCCAGGGGAATCCCGAGGCGTTCCCAGGCCAGCCGAGAGATATAATCCCTCCAGCGTGTCCTGGGTCGGCCCCAAGGTCTTCTCTTGGATGAGCATGCTTGGAACACCTCCCCAGGGAGGCGTCCAGGAGGCATCCTCATGAAGTGTCTGAGCCACCTCCACTGGTTCCTCTGGACATGGAGGAGCAGCCGCTCTACTCCGAGTCCCTCCCGGATGTCCTAGTGTCTCACCCTGTCTCTAAGGCTGAGCCACCCTGTGAAGGAAAGTCATTTCAGCCGCTTGTACCCGTGACCTCATTCTTTCGGTCATGACCCAAAGCTCATGACCATAGGAGAGGATCAGAACGGAACGTAGATCGACTGGTAAATAGAGACCTTTGCCCTTTGGCTTAGCTCCTTCTTCACCACAATGGATCAGTTTAACACCCGCATTACTGCAGATGCTGCACCAATCCGCCTGTCGACCTCCCGCTCCATCCTTCCATCACAAGATCCAGAGTACCCAGCCCGGGGGGTTACCGGGGTCCCACCCTGGAGTCAGGCCTGGGGTCTGTGGGCGAGCGCCTGGTGGCCGCGCCTTTTCCCATGGGGTCCGGTTGGGTCCAACCCGAACGGTGGACATGGGATCAGCTCCTCATGGGCTCACCACCTGCGAGGAGAGGCAGAATGGTCCGGTGCGATGTGGATTGAGTTGCCGACCAAGGCGGGGGCCTTGGCAGTCCGATCCTCAGCTACAGAAGCTGGTTTTAGGGACGTGGAATTCTTTTCTTGTATTATTTCTTTAAATTATTTGTATATATTTTTTAAGTTATTTATTTAATTATTCATTCACATCTATTTATTTATTATTTTTGTATTCATTTATTCATTAATTTATTTTTTATTTATGAAAAAATGTGTACTTCTTAGTGTGTTATGGGAAATATGAGCATAAAAAAATACAGTCAATGAACAAATAGTATGTTTCCACCAAGCAGATTGGAACAGTTTGACGCAGTTCAGATAATTGTCTCAGTGTAATTTGTCTGACTTGAGCTTGCATTTCCACTGCCTGTTATTACATCATGAACTTTTATTACATTTAAATATGACATTATGAACATTTATTACATTTAAATATAACATTATGAACTTTTATTACATTTAAGTTATTAAATTATGACCTTTTATCACATTTAAATATTACATTATGAACTTTTATTATATTTAAATATGACATTATGAACATTCATTACATTTAAATATAGCATTATGACCTTTTATCACATTTAAATATTACATTATGAACTTTTATCACATTTAAATATTACATTATGAACTTTTATTACATTTAAATATTACATTATGAACTATTATTACATTTAAATATAACATTATGAACTGTTATTACATTTGAGTTATTAAATTATGACCTTTTATCACATTTAAATATTACATTATGAACTATTATTACATTTAAATATTATATTATGAACTTTTATTACATTTAAGTCATTACATTATGGACTGTTATTCCATTGTAGGTCGATTATTACCTTATGAATTGCCACAGCCTGCAGTCGACACAGAATAGGACAGCACTTTATCCTGCTGGGATCCCCTCTACTGATGTCTCTGATATTCTGCTGTATTATTATCATTACCAACCACCTGTACGCCTCATTATTACACTGGATCATCAAGACGTGCACTGGTGGCACCACATATGTGCAATGTACAGTGTATATTTGCAGAAAAAAAATCCAAATAAATAAATATATATCAGCATGTCATCTATAGAGAACAGTACAATGCATGTCTTTACAGCGCTGGGATCCCCCCTGCTGGTTCTGTACTTTCCTCTGAGGCGTCAGTGTGTTTTCATGATGCAACATGCTTGGCAGCTGGCAGTGTTGCACGGCCTCGTCTGCTCCAAGTAAAAAGACACAGCGTAAGCCCTAATGCTTTGTGACTAGAATTTTGATCATTTAAAATCTCTCTTTCACACTTGTTTTCTCGCCTCTCCCTCCTTTTACTCCTGCTTTTTTCTCCCCGGCGCTCCCCTGCCTCAGCCTCTCTTGCCTGCGTAAGGCAACCGAATCACAGAATAATGAGTTCCTCATCCTCCCGCGGTGAGCCACGTTTCGCCGTCGCAAACTCAAGGCTCCTTTGATATGGATTCTGTTTAAATCAGCTATCCCACTTATTGTTGGCTTTCCTTGACAAGAAGGGGAAAAAAAAAAGAAGTCACAATCTCATTAAAACCAATCAACATTGGAAGTTTTTAACCGTTTTTTTCGGGAAGGACACGCTGCAGTCAAGAACAGATTATCCTTTTGATATAAAAAAAAATCTGACCGCAGAAATGTGAAAATCTGCAAGATCAAAAGATGCCGAGGTAGAAAATCCATATCTAACACGGACCTTATTCCTGAAATTCAATTAGGTGCACCACTGTCACACATGTTACCAAATAAAATGAATTCCATTAAAAGCCAAACAAGGAAATCTATGATAATATTAGATACTGTGGATCTGCAGCTGCAACGTACAAATGACTACGTATGCTCTTGTGTTGCATGTTGTACTTTTACCTCCATAGTAACAGAGATTAAATTAGCACTGCAGTGAAATGAAAGGTATGATGTCTGGTATGCAGGCTACAATATCCTGTTTACCCACAGCTACTGGCTCAGACCTTATGTATCTGCTGAGGACAGTAAACCAGCAGATCGTCTCCGCTCAAATGGCCCTGATTATCAAAGGCTATACGACCGCAATTAAGCATCGGCTAATCACACTCTGCATCAAAACCTAAATGTGTTGGAGTGGCGAGCGAGTGGAGGTGCCCGATCTTTAAGCCGTACAGACCCTACGCTGCTTCTTTTTGTGTCAGTTCCCAAATTAAATTATCTTTATATAGAACTAGAGCTATAAAATAACACTGCTTTACCATTTGTATCTTCTTCAGACATTAAATGTGTTAAATTTTACATACTTTAATCAGATGAATCAGAAACCTTAACCCATAAAGACCTAGTTACACTGTTTACATGATAGTTTTTATTCCTGTTTAATTACAAATGAACATTATTTCATCTTTAAGATGACCATGTAAACACCTAATTCCAGGTGAGACTAATAATTCCGAATTAAACTCAGATTAGGGTCACAAATGGACAAACAGGTCAGATTTGAGCCATATTTACCTTCAGTCCAAACTGATGTAATGAAATAGTGTTATGTCATGCCAATTCTTACCACATTTGATGTGTTATATGCATGTATTTTCATCCTTTTGCATGTTATTAAATGGGATTTGACCTTGTGTCAATTTACACCATATATGGAGTTCACATGTCAATAGCGCTGCGTACATGTGAGTTGTTATTCCTGTTTAATTCAGAATAAAGGTTAATTCCACTTTCAGACGAACTATGTAAACACCTAATTCCAATTGATAATAAATCCAAATTAAACGTAATTTTAACGTAAAGTCACTGGTTTATTCCGCACAGGGTTATACTGTTTGTCATATTTGTCATATCAAAGGCTATATGACCGCAATTAAGCATCAGCTAATCACACTCTGCATCAAAACTTAAATGTGTTGGAGTGGCGAGCGAGTAGAGGTGCCCGACCTTTAAGGCATACAGACCCTACGCTGCTTCTTTTTGTGTCAGTTCCCAAATTAAATTACCTTTATATTGAACTAGAGCTATAAAGTAAAAGCTCTACAAAGCTCGACAATTTGGATCTTCTTCAGACATTAAATGTGTTAAATCTTACATACTTTAATCAGATAAATCTGAAAACAAATATATATATATATGTATATATATATGTATATAATGGATTAGTAAATATTCCACTAGAAAGAACCTGTAAAGTGAATGGATCATAAGTGCAGACAGTGTTTTGAATTAGACCAATATTCATTTGGACTAAAACCTCTTGTTCAGTCTTTTACCCCGACGTGTCAACCGCCAGGATGTGGATCGGCCTATGTAGCTTCAACAGGCGCTAGGGGTTAGCTGCGATGTTGGCAAACCATCCGACCCATCTGGAAACACATGGGTCTAATTAGGGCAGTAATGGCTCAGTTGGTAGAGTGGGTCGTCTATTAACCAAAGGGCTGGAGGTTCGGTTCCTGCTCTGTCCGAGTCACTCAGTTGTGACCTTGGGCAAGACACTTCACCTTCCTGCCTCCAGAGTGAATGCGTGTAAATGTTCAGTGGTGGTCGGAGGCGCAACATGGCCACCACGCTTCTGTCAGTCTGTCCCAGGACAACTGTGGCTACATATGTAGTTTACCACCACCAGAGGGAGCATGTGAGAGTGAATGAATAATGGATCAATAATGTAAAGCACTTTGGCTGCCTTGAAAAGTGCTATAGAAATGTAATCCATTATTATTATTATCATGCACACACGCTTTCAGAGGGTCTCCCATAAAATCCACAGTGCAATGAAAGTGATGCCTGGCATACCCGAGGCTCAGGTGGTATCCCGGACCCATCAGGCCCAGGCGCATGAGGAGGGCAGCAAATTCAGTGGACCCTAATGATGATCCAATGGACCATAATGGTGACCATCAATGTAATGAATGGCGATAGCGTGGCTAGGGTAAGATATTATTACATTAAGAGCTTTTATTACATTATAAGTCGATTATTACAGTATGAACTTTTAGTACATTTAAGTTATTACAATATGAGCTGTTATTATGTTATGAGTTGCTCCACAAGCTGACATTTCTTTTTGTATTTTTGGAATATACACTGTACGTTACACAAATATCACGTCACCAGTGCAGGTCTTGATGATTCAGTGCAATAATAAGGCGTACAGGTGCACATTAATGATAATAATGCTGAAATATATCATAGAAATTAGGTGGGATCCCAGCACTATAAAGCTCATGCATTGTACTGTTCTGTACGGATTAGATGCTGTAGCAACTGATAATGTAATCATGTCTTTGTGCATAATGTAATAATGACTTATACTGTAGCAAAGGTTACAAAAAAATGGTGATAATTTGACTCTTCTCACAGTATAAGCTATTGTTACATGATGAGTTTTCATTACATTGTGTTTCTATATAGCTGAGCTAATTATGTTATAAGTTATTATATTATGTGCAAAGATGTTATTACATTATGAACTGTTATTACATGATGATATTTAGTTTTTATTTTTGTATTATTTTATACGTATGTTGCGCCACCAGTGTATGCCTTGATGATCCAGTGCAATAATAAGGTGGTAATTAATGATAATAAACCTGCAGAATATCACAGAAATTAGCTGTTATTGTGATCCCAGCGTGCATGAGTGCACGCAGCTCGACTCGAAGCAGGAATGCAAATGGCATTTTCTGCATTAATCCGAGACACTGTGATTGAATTGCAAATGTGCCCAAAGTAACTGTTTTTAAATTCATTTAAAGGCTTTGAATAGTAATGGTTTTCGTCTCCTCCTTGCACCACGCTGTATAACAAAGTTGATTTTATCTTTTTTTTTTTTTTTTCCCCCACCCACAATGCATGAACCATTGACCACACCTGTCACAGTGAAATGAAAAGAACTTTAGTACCAGATAAAAAATTACCTGCCTCTGCTGATCTCGACACTTGATCGGTTCATTTGAGGTCACATTTTGTGGAGTTTAATCTTGATGAACAATATTAATTATTGACTGACTTGGAAGAAGAGCTCCAGCATCTCAATAGGATTTCTTTGCCTGGAAAAAAAAAAAAAAAGAATTCCCATATGTATCATGTGTTTTCTTTTTACTGTGCAGAATAAAAACATCCTTGCTTTAATTCCATTAATACTAATTGTGCTCCCTCGAGTTGGACTAACATTTGCATGTTCCACTTGTCAACAAAACACTACTTGGAACAAACATTTCCAAGTTATGTAATGCAGGAAAGTACACTATTAGTCCAGCATAAGTGCTTAGAATGTTATGGAAATTATGGGAAAAATAACAATGTCTCATTTCTGTAGATTATCTTTAACCCATAAAGACCTAGTTACACTGTTTACATGATAGTTTTTATTCCTGTTTAATTACAAATAAAGGTTAATTCGTCTTTAAGGGCGTATTCACATGGTAAAGTCTGGACCAAGGTTCGGACCAGAACCTTTTTTTGCCTTTTCACACTGTACTTATAATCCGGACTTTATTTACAGTCTTCATTCACACTGTATTGAATCAAGTGGACCAACGGACTTTAGAACGTCATGTCATCAATGCGTGTACAGTGTGCGTCTCTCTATACTCGACCCTGATTGGTTAGTAGATGAGCGCGCTACACTGTTGCAGGAAATGGACCCAGTTACTAGTTTTATGAGTATTTTCTAATTCAGTCTTTATAGTATCATCCGACCAAATTTCAATGAAATACCTGGTTTCCTCGTCTCCTCATGTATTCCCGCGACTCATGCTTGGACGTTGACTAGATTCCGCGCACATGACTGTGACGTAATTGGTCCGATAGTCCGGACTTTCCTAAAAAGAGCTTTCACACTGTGCACCAGCGAACCTTGGTCCGGACCGAAACTACCTCCTCAGCTCGGACCAAAGACTCGGTCTTTAGTCCGGACCAAGGTTTGGGGGAGGTTTCACACTTGTCAATAAAGTTCGAACTTTCCTGGAAAGTCCGAAAGTCCGGATTTTCTGAATGCTATGTGAATACGCCCTAAGATGAACATGTAATGATAATTCTGAATTAAACTCAGATTGGGGTCACAAATGGACAAACAGGTCAGATTTGAGCCATATTTACCTTCAGTCCAACCTGATGTAATGAAATAGTATTATGTCATGCCAGTTCTTACCACATTTGATGTGTTATACGCATGTATTTTCATCCTTTTGCATGTTATTACATGGGATTTGATCTTGTGTCAATTTACACCATATATGGAGTTCACATGTCAATAGCGCTGCGTACATGTGAGTTGTTATTCCTGTTTAATTCAGAATAAAAGCTTAATTCCACTTTCAGATTAACTATGTAAATACCTAATTCCAATTCATAATAAATCCAAATTAAACTTCATTTCGAAATAAAGTCACTGGTTTCCGATTACAATTAATTCCCCATGTGCATGTAATGCAAGGCACAGGGTTATACTGTTTGTCATATTTATTCAGACTTCTTCTGACAAAACAAACCTCACAAAAAATATGATATATGTGACCCACCACCACGAAACCAGGCATAAGTGTCTGGAAATCAAAACTGAGTTATCTGTGTAGATTGGTAGAGTGGAAACTAAGGTTTAAGATGGTGAAAAAATTATGTTTCTATCATAAGTAGAACCAAAGTTATGGTCATTTTAATATCCACAGTTGGACCTATTATGCAATTTGCATATTTTTAGATATTGTCCGTTAAAGTTTTGGATTGTTTTGGGGTAGGAAGTCCTTAGCAATGCATAATAATTTGTATCCGATTGACAAAAAATATTCACAGATGTTAAAGGACACTCTGATGGACATGTCACAGAAGTTCTATATATTGTAATAATAGGACAGAATTGCAACGTATTATAATCATTTGGCTTACACCATTGGACAAGAACATTCAAGATAAGATTTTACCTTGTACCAAACACTTGGATGTTTACGCACGGAACGGAGATCGGTTTGTTCGGTGAAAAGAGGTGGAAGTCGTCTTTGTCTTTGCTCAGCAATCCCTGAACTTTTGTCGTCGCTTAAATAATTGACTCAATAAACACCTTTATTGATTGGATTTCAATGTAATGACCACAGGAACTGAAAATAGAGGTGTTAAGGTACCGTTTATTGATAAGATGTAAACACACATAAGAAATCACCTTCCAGCCTAAATTTGGCTGTAGCTCTGAACGGCTCAGCGCGACTTATGCCTGGTTTCGTGGTGGCGGGTCACATATGTGAAGACTAAAGATGTTCAACCTGGATACACTTCTCTAAGGCAGTCATGTTTTTGTCTATCTATGTAATGTTAGTGTGGTCTGTCCAGGACTACATTAGCTTCTCTGCTAAATCTGATGCCTGCATTTTGTTCCTTATGACTAATGCCAAAACACAATGTCCTGTATTAAATAAATGAAATTAAATGGAAACATTTTGATGATAAACAATACATTAAATGATAAACTGAGACATAATATTCTTAAAACTGCACATAGAAGAAATTTCAGTTTGTTCATGTTATTCACATGGTTTAAAACATGTCATTCTGCTGAAAACCACTTTTCCACTTTTGGAATATGATGGGTCACCCAGACTTACTGACACATGCTCCTTTGACAGTGGTCCATCACCTCCACTGGCTGCATACTGCATTCACACAAAACAACAAGAGGAACGAAGGACCCAGAAAAAGCCGGTCCATCTGATGTCAGATGGACGTGGGGTTAAGCCTGTTCCCCATTGCAGCGAATCTGACGTAGCATTAGCATTAGCATCTACAAAAGAAGACGACGGCACAGTAGCTGCTGCACAAACTGGAAAAAAATTACGTTTTTTTCCTGCGCGTTTTCAAAACAAATGGCACAAAACCTAGCTGGGTGTTACTCTGGTAAAGGTAAACACATACAGAGAGCAAGAGAGAGACATTCTGAGCCAATCAGAGACATCTCATCACTGCGTCATGGACATGTATGACGAAGTACCGGTAAACTGTTGTTCGACCTCAAGTCATTTTTCTACTGTGAAAAAACAGCTGGAAATAAAACAATCTGGACTTTTTTTTTTTTTTAAAATAGAACCAACACACAATGTATTCAATAACAATGGAGAACACAGTATATATACATATATATATATATATATATATATATATATATATATATATATGTATGTATATGGAATGACAGCTTGAAAGTTGTAAACATTTTCATCATGTCTTTTTTCGGTCTGAAACACAGAGGAACGTTTAGAATTGACACCATTTCAATATGTATTTTTTCACTGGTCCTTCTGCAGATCAAATTTGGCTTAATTTGTCCCCTGAAGTGAAATGAGTTTGATACTCCTGAAATATACAAATAAATTAAAAAAATATGTAAATAATTGCAGGACCTATGATATGACTTTGCGTACATTCTGTGCAGCTCTAGTCTGATTCTTGTCCCAGTGGTTCATTTATATTCATAAAAAAACCTGAGCAAGTTCCTCATATGAGCCAAAACGGTCACCGTGTATCATGTTCGCCTGCACACTGATACTGAAAGTGTGAATGGGTGCACAAACCAGCTTCCTGTAAGTGGTCCCTGAGCACTTTTCCTGGAAGCGGATGGGCACATAGCATGTGTGACGCTTATTACCATGGTACTGTGGCAGCAGTGACATGTTAGCAGTGAGCACAGTATAGAAGCACAGCCATGATTGACTCTGTTACAGACAAACAGCCACTTAGATCTAATAGCAATATAAGAAAAACACATGAATGCACATTTATTTGAAAACATAAAAACAACATAAGTGCTGATACAGACACCTGTCAACATTATCACTGATCTACAAGTAAAAAGTTTTTTTGGTCATTTATGTTCATTGTAATGAATATTTTGGTCATTTTTGATCATTTTACTGAATATTTTGGGTTTTTTTGGTTAATTTAATGGAATATTTTAGTTATTTTTGTTCATTTTACTGAATATTTTGCTCTGTTTTGGTAATTTATTGATTATTTTGATCATTTTTGTCCATTTGATAGATTATTTTGGTAATTTATATTAATTTTACTGAATATGTTGGTCATTTTTGATCATTTTACTGAATAGTTTCCTTTTTTTGTTAATTTAATTGAATATTTTTGTCATTTTTGTTAATTTTGTTCGTTTTTGTTCATTTTACTGAATAGTTTCCTCTTTTTTGTTCATTTAACTTAATATTTTAGCCATGTTTGTTAATTTTACTGAATATTTTGCTCTTTTTTTGGTAATTTATTGATTATTTTTGGTCATTTTAGTTGAAGTATATTCTTATTCTACACATTACCTGTCTATTTTGGAACATTTTGTGGATTCTTTTGGTCATGCTCTTAATTATTTTATCCAATTACCATCCAATAATATTTGCCTACAAGTCAAATGATTCCAGAATATTCCAGTTATCTTGACAACCTACAAGTAATGATTGCAAATTTAGTCCTCATGAGATATGGAAACTGTGTGTGTGTGTGTGTGTACTTGTATTTCTATCTTTATGGGGATATTGATAAGTTTACACAGTCACAACATGGGGACGTCTGACGCTATCAGGTCCCCATGAGGATTATATAAAAAAATATTGTTGGAATCTTTGTGAAGTATGCATTAAATTTCATTACTTCATTTGGTTTCTTATATATATATATATATATATATATATATATATATATATATATATATATATATATATATATATATATATATATATATATTTATTTATTTATTTATTTGTTTGTTTGTTTTTTACAAAATGTGTATTTCTGTATTGAAAAAAATTGACTTCATCCATTCATTTTATTTAATTTTTATTGTTTTATTGTTTTTATTTTTTATTTCAATTTATTTTTAATTTAAGTTTTTTTTATATATTTGAATTTTTTTTTTTTTTTAAATGTATTTATTTAAAAAAAGAGTTACCCAATACCTACTTTACCTACAATTGATGATTACAAATTTAGTCCTCATGCGGCATGGAAACGAGTGTATGTGTGTCTGTGTACTTGTATTTGTATCTTTATGGGGACATTTATATGATTCCACAGTCACAACATGAGAACATCTGACACTATGTAGATCCCCATGAGAATTACAAATATTGTTGAAATCTGTGTGAAGTATGCACATTTTTTTTATTTAAATGTTTGCATTATTACCATCATTATTATTTCTTTAAATGTATTAAATGCCATGACTTCATTTAGTTTCTTTTTTTTTTTTTTTTTTTTTACAAAATTAGCATTTCTGTATTAAAAACTATATTGACTTTTTCCATTTATGTTATTTTATTTGTATTTTATTGATTGTATTTTTATATAAATATCATTTTTTTATTAAATTTCATTATTTTTAATATATTTTAAATAGTTTTTTATGTATTTATTTATTTATTTAAAAAAGAGTTACCCAATACTTACTTTACCTACAATTGATTATTACAAATTTAGTCCTCATGAGGCACTGAAACAAGTGTGTGTGTGTGTGTGTGTGTGTGTTCCCAGAGGTCTGCGGCGTGGAGATTCTTCGCCGTCTTGAATGATGACACAGGTCTGCTTGGGCGTCTAAATCTGTACTACACGGAACTGCAGCCCCACACTAGCTATTTAAAGCAACCCTGTTCTGTGTGTGTGTGTGTGTGTGTGTGTGTGTGTATGTGCGTCTACAAGTTACATAAGAGACCTTCACTTAAACACGTCTCACTGTACACTTAGGTGGATGGTGAAATTGCACGTGGTGTCGATTTTTACTTCTTGCTTATGCACAATTTTTCGTGTAAAACGACAGTTGTATGAAGGTCTTTCATGAATTTTTGATCTTTAGGGGTCTTACCTGGCTCTACGGTGCTACATTATCGACCTCACGGAGACATTTTTCTTATTGAATCAAGCAAAGGAGACGGTATCGAATGACATCAGTATTCACTACAGGAGAAAACTAGCCTAAAGTATGCGAGGTGGGGGATCATAGAGGATAGCAGGGGTTTTAAACAGCCAGGTGGGCGTCCCCTGGGGGGGGCGCCACAGGACTACAGCCAAAGAGGAAAACCATAAACCTGAAGGAAATAGAATAAATGTGTAAACATGTGTTTAGCTTAACTACAGTACATGTGATATGTTAGAATCACACCTGAAGTGAAAATGAGAGAAAATGTTCCAGATGTGTTAAAAGAAATGTTCAAAAACAAACAGATATTAACATTTGTTTTAAAAGAACCGTAAAAAAAACCCAAAAAAAACCCCACACACACACATTTTAAGATGTGTTAAAAGACACGTTAAAAAACAAACAGAAAGTTATTTTAAAATATCGGAATAATATTAAAGAGGAAATAGAGAAAATTATGAGAATGGAAATGCCTTCAAGTATCTTATTTTATTTGCCGGGGGTTATTCCTATTGGAACTTTTAATAGTCAACAGAAATATATTATACGAATTCTAATATTGATTGCAAAAAAAATGATTACTGTGAATTGGAAAAATACCAAATCTCCAACAATAACTGAATGGAAACAGAGACTGAAACATATATATGACATGGAAAAGATGAGCGCTTCACTGCAGATGAAAATGGACCTTTTCTACAGCAGGTGGTCAGGGGTAAAGGATTATTTATCCTTGTAGTGGACTTGATGATATAATGGATAATGGACAATGGAACCTGGCATGTGCATCGCTGTTATGTATTATGTCTGTATTGCTCACCAATTGTTTTGTACCAGGAAGACCAGTTACTGGTCCCAGGCAATGTTCCTGTTTTGACTTTTTGTTTTTGTTTTGAAAAACCTTAAATAAAAAGTTCTAATATCTGTTTAAAAAGACACTGAAACCACACAAATATGTTCCAGATGTTAAATATTAAAATGTTCTAAAACACAGATGTTTTAATTCTAATTCCTCCCTTAACCCTCAAACTCAAAAATGCACGTTCCCCCAAAGTGTAAGTGTAAGTATAAGATGTGTGAAAAGACACATTAAAAAACATACAGAAATGTTAAAAAATAGTTTTAAAAATAATAGGTTAAAACACACAAACATGTTCCAGATGCGTTAAAAAAAGACATAAAAAAAAAACACCTCTGTTTTAGAGGGAGCTCATTATTCTCCCCTAGTTTCAAAAGCACTGTCTTATCGTCTTATTATTCATCCATGTGTTGGTGAAGGTGGGGGGGAATAAAAAGGCCAGATAGTTGATGGAGTGAATGAAGCCAGTACAGGTATTTTCCTTTTAACGGCCACTTAAATCCACTCACGTCTTCTCAGATGATTTGATTCTACACCTGGCACTTTTTATGACCTTTCTTTCTAACCAGCCAATGTCCCCATAATGGTGTCTGTCTTTAGTTTTCCAGCAGCTACATAAACTCTTTTTGTTCACCTGATTTGTTACTTCCCCATTTACACCAGGGTACACAGGAAGATCAATAAAACGTTTAACATCTGCCCCCCCCACACACACACACACACACACACACACAGCGTTTACACCCAAACACACTGTATTATGTGAGTCATTCGTGGCTGTAAACGTTTAATAATCCAGTTTAAGGTATTTCTGTCATGTTTGACAGTAGGAGACGAGAAAATAAAAAAAAACGTTAAATGCCACTCGACATGACAAATGTTTTCCTTTTGTGTTTAATGTCAACTTTTTTTTTGCAGAAATAACAGTATTTTATACCAGTGTTGTGCTCAAAACAGGCTCGTATCTTGGATTTTAATGCACTGGAGGTAGATTATTAACTTTAATTAGGGCTGTCAAATGACTGACATTTTTAATCAGATTAATTAGGTTTGATTTGGATTCATTTAGTTTAATCATGATTAAAACACTGTGTTTGGTCGACTGTTTTGGCTCAGGTTTTTATTTTTTATAATGGATGGATGGATGGATGGATGGATGGATGGATGGATGGATGGATGGATGGATGGATGGATGGATGGATGAAAGGAATGATGATGGATGGATGGATGGATGGATGGATGGATGGATGGATGGATGGATGGATGGATGAAAGGAATGATGATGGATGGGGGGATGGATGGATGGATGGATGGATGGATGGATGAAAGGAATGATGATGGATGGATGAAATGAATGATGATGGATGGATGGATGGATGGATGGATGGATGGATGGATGGATGGATGGATGGATGGATGAAAGGAATGATGATGGATGGATGGATGAAAGGAATGATGATGGATGGATGGATGAAAGGAATGATGATGGATGGATGGATGAAAGGAATGATGATGGATGGATGGATGGATGGATGGATGGATGGATGGATGGATGGATGGATGGATGGATGGATGGATGGATGGATGGATGGATGGATGGATCAAAGTGAGTGCAGTATGCAGCCAGTGTCAGGTGTTGGTCAGTTGGTCAGAATCCAAAAGGTTTTCAGCACAATGACACCTTTAAGGTACTTGTTGACTGGTGTCACAGTATTTAGCCTTAGATAGACTTTACCACCTGCTGCTGCATTCACAAACAACCTGACTCTGAGCACAGGCTGTGCAGGGTTCGATCAGAAGCACTCATGCCCCTCAGCGACACTGGGCAGTGGTCTTCCATACGCCACATTTCCCACCTGACTGTGGAATGAGGATTCAGCGATTCACTTACTGCTACTGAGGGAATCCTGCTTAGTTTCTTTTCCTCCTCTTACAAATATACTTACATTCAGCGGGTCGTCTCCCCAATTAATTTCCCCAATTAATGGTCAAGAATTGCTCCCAGAATGCACCTGTCCCTCTGCTATCACTGGACTAGCTCACATTTACCCCCTTGAATATATATATATATATATATATATATATATATATATATATATATGTGTGTGTGTGTGTGTGTGTGTGTATGTCAAGTTCCTCTTTCATTTTGTGTTCATGACATCAGAAAGACAGGACCCTAATGGTGATGTCCAAAACCAAAGGGGGAAGATGATCCCCCCAGCCCCCACCCCCCCATCTTCCCGGAAAATCACACCCAGTATACATTAAAAATAAATAAATCCAAATGCATCTCTTGTATTGTTCGGGGGGTCACGCCAAATGTGGAGGTGGACCCTATCCAGCCTGCGGACCATACTTTGGGGACCACTGGATTAATATATGTAAGATTTAATAGATTTAATATATGTTTTGTACTGTATACAAATGTGTAGAGCAGTGGAATATGTATCATTTGTGTCAATAAATCTACAATAGGAATACAGATGTATTTATTAGTATTTATTAGTATATTTAAACCAAATTGAATGCATTGTTACTTTCCACTCATCCTGTTTATAGTAGATAATTTAACCAGAAAGTGAAATAATCCTGTTGGCGTTAATCCATCCATCCATCTATCTTTCATGAGCATGTTTTCAGCATTGTGACAAAACATTCCCCAGTGAATCCAAGAGGCTTTTTATGGAGTTTATTCAGCTTAAGGAGGAGAACTTCTGTGGAACACCTAATCCTTTAGTTTATACAAACATTTAAAATTAGCACATTTAGAAACACATTGGAAATGTGTGAAAAACTGCAATATTTAAAAAACCAAAGCTGCAAAAGAAAAGGACAATATTTACCTGTGAGATGTAGCACGGTAGAAAGATAAAAGTGTATAACATGTAAGGCTGCACGATTTTAGATTAAACTGACATGGAGATTTTTTTTTTAAACTCTGCAATATATATTGTGATATGAAAAAAATAATCAGGAGTAAATAACAGATGTGTGGTGTCATCCTTCTGTAGCTGAAATAATGAAAGAAAATTACTAATTCAAAATGAATAAATCAAATAATAAATACATAAATAAATGAATTAATAAATACATTAAGATAAATAAAATACAATAAATAAACAAATAAAAGTAAATAAGTGAAAGAAAACATGCAAAAAATAAAAGAATACAAATAAATAAATATAAAAAAATAAGTAAATTAATAAACAAAACAAATAAAAGTACATGAAAATAAAAAATAAATAACAAATAAGTAAAAATAAAGAGTAAAAAAAATTCAATGAATAGAAATAAATGAGTAAATAAAGACAATTAAATAATAATAAACAAATAAAAATACATGAAAATAAATGAATAAATACACACACACACACATACATACATACATATATATATATATATATATATATATATATTTTTTTTTTTTTTTTTTTTTTTTTTTTTTTTTTTGGAGGACCTGTCATGTGACTATTGTGCACACGTACATTGCGACTCGATGTTCAAACTATATATTGTGCAGCTGCAAATCAATATAAATGGAAAATATAAACACTTGTGACGCAGGTGATGAAAGTATTGAGTGAAATGACAGAAGTGAATTCAGTTTAATAATTGTTACTGTCTGTTGTTTTGCTGCTTTTCCTGAACCTCTGTTTACATCAGTCTAGTTCATAATAAAAAGCTTGGGTCCAGACTGTCCTTTTGTGAGCTCTGTCTACAACAACATATAATAACCTCTGTGTGCCAAAACACACACAGGTCATTTTCTGTCAAACACCTCCAATAACCTTGTATTCAATGTTACCCACAATGCACTGCCAGACCAGTGGACTGAACAACTGCACAACTGTCTCTGGGGTTTTAATGAAACCTGCTGAGTTCTACCATTCCACTGTGACATGAGCTGGAATAATGACCGATGTAACAAGTCTGTCTGCAGGCCACTGGACCAGTCACTGCCCCCCCCCACCCCACCCCCGCCCCTCTTCCTCCTCTGTTCAGCCTCCACTTTGACCCTCGCTTGGACTTGACAATCTGGAATGATGCAAATGTCACCTCTTGTGTCTCACTGTCATGTGAGGATTAAAGCAGGGCTGTTTCAAAGTGTGAGGATAGTGCCCCCCCCCCCCCCCCCCACACACACACACACACACACCTTTATGTTACATTGTTTTTAATGTGTTATTTCTTCAACATATTTTTTCAACATTTTCAACATATTTATTTGAGCTGCACAATATATTGTTTGAGCGTCGACATTGCAGTGTTCATGTGTGCAATAGTCACATCATATGTCCTGGAATAATTAGCTCATCTGGACGAAGTTGCCATGACCTATTGTCATGGCGCTTCGTTCGTCCATTGTCGCTTCTCCTCCCTCATTTCTCAATGGATTTGAATTTGGATTGATTCATGACATAGATCTAAGCATTATGCACAAAACGTATTACTTTATTTGTCAAAATTTGCCTTTGTCAAAAATTTGTTTACAACTTTGTTTATTTTTCCAGTCTGTCACTAAAATCGCTTCTCCAGATTTTAATTCTGATTTTAAGATCTATTGAATGACTCCCTTTTGTTAAACACATCACAGCTATCAGGTCCAGAGCACAGGGACATTGGCACTATCGTTTTTATTTTATTTTTTGATATTTTGATGTATTTTTTATTTCCATATCTTTTGATTTCAATTTTTTTTGTGTGTGTTTATTTATTTATTTAAAATA
The DNA here is from genome assembly GCA_020466265.1 of Siphamia tubifer. Taxonomy (NCBI): domain Eukaryota; kingdom Metazoa; phylum Chordata; class Actinopteri; order Kurtiformes; family Apogonidae; genus Siphamia; species Siphamia tubifer. The sequence continues at coordinate 9,001,367 of CM035802.1, read as the reverse complement.
ATGTATTTTATTAATTTATTTTTTTATAAATCTATTTGTCCTTATTTATTTAATTATTTCAGCTACAAAAAGGATGACACTGAAACATATGTTCTGTGTCGATGACTAATCTGTTTGACTGATTGTATCAGTTATTACTCCTGATGATTTTTTCATGTTGTACTATATATACTGTATCTCACCATTAAAGTAAATTGCATTGTCAGTTTTTCTAATATCGTGCAGTCCTACTATTTATTTTCACCTCTAAATGCCTGGTTACCTTTCACCTAGCTAGCTAGCTAGCTAAGAGTTGGCAATAGAGCAGTGGTTTTCAAACTGTGGGATCTTGAGCCTCCCCGAAAACAACCAAAAAGCAGCTGTGACCGCCACCCCTCCATCTATATCTTAATTCTATTTATATATCTTAATCTCTAGGACCACATCCCAGGTGTGTGATAAGGTGTATGTGCCATCATCTCTGTTCATTGTCTTTGGTTCATGATCCAGATCCAGACACAGCACTAATTGTTGACAAGTTTTCCCTGGACATTATCACATCCTCAGTTGGTAGAGCGGGTCGTCCAGTGACCAAAGGGTCAGCGGTTCACGTCCTGGCTCTGTCTGTCCACATGTCCAAGTGTCCTTGGGCAAGACACTGAACCCTGACTTAGTCTCCCAGTAGGACTGACAGAACCTTAGAAACCTACTGGTGTATGAGTGTGTGTGAATGGGTGAATGTGAGGCTAATGTAAAGTACTTTGAACACCATGAAGGTGGAAAAGAACTATAGAAGTGCAGAACATTTACCATTCTACTAACTGCTAGTTCTGTATGCTTTACATCTGCTGCCCAGTCAATGCGGCCACTCTACTCCCTGTTATTTCCTCAGATCGGTGTTAAGTTGGCCTTGTGATGAAGGCTACAGGAAGTAGCCTAGTAAAGCAGGTAAACTAGTAAAGCAGGTAAACTAGTAAAGCAGGTAAACTAAGGCTATGTTCAAAACCACATACTTATCTACTACTTGTACTAACTTTTTGAGTATCTAGTGTTTACACCGGCAGTATGCAAGTTTGAAGATGTGAGAAATTCCTAAATGCAGAGTAGATTTAGCAGAAATATTGTCCCCTTTAGTCCTCTGGCGCCCCCCAGGGGAGGACATACTCACTATGTGACAACCCCTGGATTGGACGATTCCTGTTTGCAGAGAGAAAGAGAGAGAGAGAGAGAGAGAGAGAGAGAGTGAGAGAGAGAGAGAGAGAGAGAGAGAGAGAGACTTGCAGTCCAATCCTGGTCTTTGTCCCTAAATGTAAAGTACATGAGTGTGATAATGTGGGATAAATCACTTGGAAAGGGTGTGGATTCTATTTCTATTCAAGTCGCCTCATCTCGTTCTCTCTCCACATCTGTTTTTCTCCTCTTTTTGCTCGCTTCCGCTTTCTTGTTTCATTGTGTTATCCAAGGTCTGATCCCTGTTCTTACTTTTAATATCTTCCTCTACAGCAGGTGTACCTCAGAAAATGAAACATTGTGAGAAAAAAAAAAACCCAAGGACTCCGGGCTGTGTGCGTACGTGCCTTTCCCTGGGCTACTGCCGAGTCTGAAATGCCCGACTGATGAGTCAATACGCGCCGCACAATCCGTAGCTTTTAGCAGAAAACCAATATGTTGCTTTATCGACTTGTCCGAAGATAAAACAACGCTATATGTTGGTGGCTTAAGCGTCTGAAAAGCTGTAAATAGCACTAGGGTCCGGGGAGGGAGTGGGACAGAGCGAGAGAATGAGGGTGTAAAAGCAAAGAGCTGCTTAGAAAAGATGTTACAGTTCTTTTGCTGGCACATTTAGGCCAAGGTTTTCTGATGATTTATAGACTCACAATAGAAGGCCTGCTTTTATTGAGCAGTGCTATGGCAACATAAGGATGTCGTGGACGCAACCCTTCTAATTGGACTCATCCTATTTGTTTGTTTACTGCAGCAGGTATCTGACAGCTAATCCTATGCAAAGGCAGATAATAGAAGGCTTTCTGGGCAACAGCGCTGTCAAGTGCCCCTAAATCACAGCTAAAGGAAAATGCATTATAGAGCTGCAAAATATATTGTTTGAACATCGACATCTCAATGTACGTGTGTGTAATAGTCACATAGTAGGTCCTGCGATCATTTTGGTTTTATTCTTTTATGTTTTTTATTTATTTGGATATATTTATTTGTATGTTTTTATTTATTCAATTTCATAATTTTTTTATTACTTATTTATTTGTCTTTATTGATTTTATTTAATTATTCTGAGTAGAGTTGCATAATATATTGGTTGAGCATTGACATCAGAATGTCACGTACATTGTTTTTAATTTATTGTTCTTTTAATTTATTTGTTAATTAATTAATTTATTATTATTTTATTACATTTTTAATTCTTAAAATGTTTTACTTATTTTTATTCATTTATTCTTGAAATTGTTTTTACATTTTATTTGCCTTTATTTATTTATTTATTACATTTTATTATGTTTTTATTTATGTATTTTTAGTTATTTTTTTTATTTTTTATGTCTTTTTTAGTCATTCATTTATATCATTTATTTCTTTTTTGTTTAATTGATTTATTTTTATTATATTTTTTAATTAATTTTTAATTGATTTATTTTTAAGGATTTATTTTATTTAATTATTTCAGCTACAAGAAGAATGAAACTGAAACGTATGTTCTGTGTCAACCAATAATCTGTTTGACCATTTTGATACATATTTACTCTTGCGGATTTTGTCACATTGTAATATCTGTATATATATATATCTGTATATATATATATATATATATATATATATATGAAATTTGTCATCTGCATTTAACCCATCGTTCTAAGGAGCAGTGGGCTGGGGGAACCCATCTCCAGACGTGGAGCCAGGCTCATGGTCAGTTTCCTGGCTGGAGGAATTGACCCTAACAAACATGTTTTTGGGTGAAGGGGGGGAAACTGGAGGAACTATCCAGACACTGAGAGAGAAACATGCAAACTCCACACAGAAAGGCCTGCACGGTCTGGGAATTGAACCTGGGTCTCCTTGCTGTGAGGCAAGAGTACTAACTGCTCAGCCACCGTGTGTGTGTGTGTGTGTGTGTGTGTGTGTGTGTGTGTTTATTGACTTAAAATAAAAGTATAAACCAATATATAACATATTGGGTTAAAAAATTTCAATGTCATTTTGTTCTAATATCGTGCATTTTTAACTTCCCTTTAAGTTAAGGTGGAATACGAGCATACGATCACAGACGCAGGTATTTACTGGTGTAGGGCTCGAGCTTCATTCTGATGGGAATTCATTTGTTGCTTATAAGGAGATGAGAAGGTGTGTGTGTGTGTGTGTGTGTGTGGGGGGGGTCTGTGGAGTTAAAGGGAGATGATCATCGAGCTGTCCAAAAACATATGGAGATGGACCCTGAGAGACAACGGCAATGAAGATAAAGCTGTTTTCCAGACACCACGAGGAGCATGTTATCGGGTTAGCTCGACAGATGAACAACACCTCTGGCCAAGTAGTGGCGAGCGGGGGTCTTCTGATAAATAAAAGTTAAGACCGATGCTCCTCGTTTGGAGTCGTTATAGATCGACTTCCCTAAACAGTCAAACGCCAGATCTGACTCATCCTCCCTCCTTCCACTATCAATCTCCTGACTTCTCCCAACAAATGCCAGGAGCCGATAATTAATGATAGATCGGCGGTTAATGAAAGATTTACGTGGCATGAAGGATGCTTGGCAATCAGGTGGCGTGTTGGGGGCTTTTAAACTTTGACAGCCAAAGGCACATCAATTGCGCCCTGGAGACAAGTCTGCGTAATGGCTCGACAGTCAAGCAATGACAGCTGTAGGTAAGGTTAAAGGAAGGGTGGGGGGGATGGGGGGGGGGTAAGAAGAAAAAGAACAGCCAGTCGTCCTTCCCTCGGTTGCCAGTTGTGACACGCAGCAGAAGGCAGAAGAGCATCCTTATGACAATGCAGACAGACCGTTTAACCTCCAGCCCCCTCCAGGCACGTCTTAAAGAGGAGGGAAGGGGGTTGACGGGGAGTGGGGGGGGGCAGTTCAGAGTCACACACTCCTGACAAAATATTTAATTCCGACTTAAAAGGTTATTTCACAATAACACACAGTCCCAGTCGCCCCCTTTTTTTTTTCCTTCCCCTCCACAGCATTCAATTTATTTCCTTTAGATGCATGGTCGACTGGGTACTGTAGTTGACTCCCTCTCTCGCCGCAACTGCTGGCTTATTAAGTTTCCATGGCAACCTGCCGCATCCACTTGTGTTTTATTCCAGCCTGTTGGGACCCCACAGGGTAAAGGCTTTAAGCCGGAACACCAGGAAGCGATGGGTTTAGAGGGGGGAAGAACAACCTGCGGCAGCACCGGGGAGAGGGATTGTTTGGAGAATTGCTCATTGGCCTGCGCTCCATTTAACCCGCCATGAGGCAGTGCGGCCGAAGCACCGCTTTTTATGTCATTGTGTCTCCTTGCATCAGGACAAATATTAAAATATATTGACAAAACCTCTAGGAGTGAAACTATAGCTGCAGGGAGCAAACCGTGTTTGTTTTAGCACCAAAGAAATGTCAATAAATAATCTCTCAGATCTCCCACTTTTGATGAGCTTCTGAGTGGATTAGTTGGGGAACAAAAACATATTTTAACCCATGAAGACCCAGAAAGACCTCCTTTTCCCTCCATTTTTAACTGTTCATAAGTGATGTATCAAATATTATGATCAGTATTTCACATCCTTAAGTGGAAATTAGGTATTTTCATATGTTTAATAATAATAATAAATTTTATTTATATAGATATTTTTTTCATCCACACAAAGCGATTTACATTCGTGACTTTATTTATTGAAATGTAAAGTCAGTTGAAATGTAAGAGTGAATTTATTCATTCACTCTTACATTCTCCCTCTGGTGGTGGTAAACTACATATCACCAGAGTTACAGTCTTGTCATGACCTCTGCCCTGTCGACCTTTCCCCCAGTGCTTTCACACTCACATGGCCCCACACTGCGCAGCTGCAAGCCGTTCCTCATCTGCGGCTATAAAAGCAGTGAGGCTTGCAGTTGCCAGTGCGGGACCATTCAACATTGTCACCTCCATAACCCGGACATTCATCATCACCACGGACTTTGGCTGTTCGTTCCCAGGTTTTGGTTTGGTTTTGTCTTTGTCTTGTCTTTATGTTGTGTTTTTGTTATTAAATTCTTTTCCCTTCAGCACTGTGCAATGGAGTCCTCATTCACCACATCCCGATCCTGACAAGTCTACCACAGTTGTCCTGGGGCAGACTGACATTTTGCACCTACAGTCCCTCTGGCCACCACCAAACATTCAAACACCAGCATCAGTGACACTGGAAACCAGAGGGTGAAGTGTCTTTGCCCAAGGACACAATGGACTGACTCGGACAAAACGAGATTCGAACCACTAATCCTTCAGTTATTGGATGACTTGCTCGACCAACTATTTAATTCACAGATCATGATTGATGTCCATAAAAGCTCCAATTAACGTTATCAACACCAGAGAAAATGGAGGAAGTAACTTTTTCTGTAAAATATATCATGAACTAAAGATAAACTCAGTGCCTCCATCCACCATCATTGATTCCGACTCGACAGGTTTTACTGGTGGATGAAGGTTGAAGAAGATGATGGTGTTACAACGGTAACTAATGGAGTCTCTAACGATCCAATTAGGTCATATTTGATGATAATTAAAAAAAAATATTGACAAAATCTCTAGGAGTGAAACTATCATTATCTTTGTTTTACTATTAAAGAAATGTCAATAAATAATGTCTCAGATCTACTCACCTGACTCATGTTATCTGGCTGCGTTTCACCAAACTACACACTAGGGGGCGTTGCAATTGTCTCACGCAACCATCTGAGCATCGTTCGGTTCAGGCTTTCTGGAAAACGAAAGGGCCAATCAGTGTCACCGGATGGGACTTCCTATGACTGGGCAGTGTTGGTGTTTGGCACTGGGTTCCTCTTCATCTTTCTATCATTCTCTTATAGTGTCCACAGTACTCTGGTGGTTCCTGACCAAGCAAAGGCTTTTCAGACATATTTCTGGAACATCTGACATGTTAAGACCAAGTTCTGCAAGCCGCTGGTCTACCCGTTTTCCATAGGGAAGTTTAAGGAATATCCGCTGGTTGTTGCCGATGTTACCGTTTATCTTCAGATTTTCCCTGCACATATGACAAACAAAGCACTGGTCTGTTTAGCTGCAGCTGTACTGTCACCTTTGTTTTGATGGTCTGCTTCAGTATGGCTCTTCTTCCTGCTGTCGCTCTGAGCTACGTCACAGCTTGAGTTCAACATGAGTGGTTGAAGCAGCGCGTACATGAAGATGACAGACAGATTCTTCATCTAATCACATACAAGGATTTTATATAAGGCCCCTCCTTTGAAAACATATTGGTTGTGGGAGGGTCCCAAATGGGATTGTGATGTCTAAGGGTCTGACAAGATCTTGTGTTATGAGATGTAATTTAGCACAGTAAAACTCCAGATTTGATTTTGAAAAAAGGAGAAATATATAATTTTATTTATTTTATTACATTTTTTTTATTACATTTTATTTTAGTTTCAATTTGTAGAGGAAGAAGTTCATTAAAAAGTTCATTAAAAGGTAACATTTTTATTCCATGTGCAACTCAGTTACATAAAGGTCTGTTGTCCATTCATATAATTTGTAATTTATTTTTCTTAAAATTTCATCTTGATCTCGTGAACCCAATCTCGTGTCTCGTGAGCTGAGTGTCTCATCACAACCCTAGTGATACCAGATACCAGTCAAGTTACGGATTTTCCACTTTTGATGAGCTTCTGAGTGCATTAGTTGGGGAACAAAAACATATTTTAACTGATAAAAACCCAGACAGACCTACTTTTGTAGCAGTTCCCAAATGGACTCTTCTCCATTTAAAAAAAAAATAATTTGCATAAGTGATTCATCACCATTTATTCAAATGTTATGGTCCATATTTTGCATTCTTAAAGCTGTCATTCTGCTGAAAACCACTTTTCCACGCTCCTTTAGGAGTCTGATGGGTCACTTCGACTTACCAACACATGCTCCTCTGACAGTGTTTGTCACCTCCACTGGCTGCATACTGCATTCACAGAAAATAACAAGAGGAACGAGGGACTCAGAAAAAGCCGGTGCATCTGACGACAAACAGACTCTTGCGTCACCCACGTGGGTTAAGCTTGTCCCCAGCAGCGAATCTGAAATAGCATTAGCATTAGCATCTACAAGAGAAGATGGCGCTACAGTAGCTGCTGCACAAACTGGAAAAAATGGCAGATTAAACTGGTTCATGTGCTCTCTGTGAAAGCCTTGTGCACAACAAGCAACAGCACGAAACCTCGCTGGATGCTATTTGGCTAAAGGTAAATACACACAGAGCGTGAGGGGAGGGGGGCTTGTTCCCTCACACATTCTGAGCCAGAAACGGTAGTTTTTCTCCTGCACGTTTTCAGAACAAGCAACGGCATGAAACCTTGCGGAATGATACTCTGGTAAAGGTAAACACATACAGAGAGTGAGAGGGGAGGGGGGAGTGTTCCTTCATGCATTCTGAGCCAATCAGAGACGCCTGGTCACCGTGTCATGGACATGTATGAGGATGTAAACTCTGTTGTTCAACCTGAAGTCATTTTTGTACCGTGAAAAAAACAGCTGGAAAGAAAACAATCTGGACATTTTTTTTTTTAAATAGAACCAACACACAGTGTATTCAATAACAATGGAGAACACAGTCATATTAATGAAATAACAATGGAATGACGGCTTTAAGTGAAAAATCAGATATTTTCACATATTTAAATTACAGATCATGGTTAATGTTCATAAAAGCTCTGATTAACCCTTTGATGCATACTGGTCACTCCAGTGGACAGTTATTCCACAGCTGTTCTCTTATATATTCATGGGTTTTGTTGATTAAAGTATCATCCAATACACTGATATTCATACTAGTAATTCAACTTTTCTCTTCTTGATGAACAAAATAGTCTCTTTTTTGTTTTAGTTTTTTTTTTTTTTTTTTGCATATTACCTCCATGAAGTAATAATTAAAGTAATAACTCGTATGAAACTTTGTTCAAATGTTAGCAAATTAGCAATTAGCTATTCATTCATTTATTCATTTTTATTTTCACACAGTATATTACTTTTTGGTGACGAGTTTAAAATACAGGGTGTCCCATGAGTCTCCATACACAGGAAAAATAAATGTTTCTTGACATAAACCATTTTTATTTATATAATATGCTCTATATGACTGACATTTCAACTTGTTGCTCTTTATTCAAATGTATGTTTTGGGAAAGAAAATGAAGAGACAATGAAAAGAATGAAAAAATAAATCTGTTAGAACCATATATGTATGGAATGCATTATGTCTTATGGGGACACTCTATACATTTTCCGGCTGAGTGGACATTTTAATAATTCCAGGACAAATAGGTTCATGTAAAAAAAAAAAAAAAAAGTCAATGCAGTTCTATTTATAGAACAACAACACAAAACACAACAGCTTCGTCTCACAGGACTTTACAGGACAGAAGAATAAACCACAGAAATAAATGAAATCCCAAACATCCCCTGTCCTTAGACCCTTAATCACATTGTGCTTTTGATCCTAAAGAAGAATAAAAACATAATTAATGCAACAAAGGGTTAAAGTTATCAAAAGCAGAGAAAATGGAGGAGAAAAAAATGAAGGTAAACCCAGTGCCTCCATCCACCATCATTGATTCCGATGCCACAGGTTTTACTGGTTGCAGAGGATGACAGTGTTGCTACGGTAACTCTGACCATCCAATTGGATCATATTTGATGATCATAAAAATATGACAAACTGTATTTTACACTCATTATGACATATATTGACAGGATTAATGGATCAACACATGCACTGATAGATTAACTGGTTAATCTAAATTGTCCATAGGTATGAATGTGACAGTGATTGTTTGTCTATATATGTTCAGCCCTGAGATGAACTGGAGACTCATACAGGGTGTACCCCGCCTTCCCCCACTGTAGCTGGATTAGGGCCCCAGTGACCCTAGTGAGGATAAAGTGGGTTCAGATGACAGAATATAATATAATATATATACATAACTGAAGTTGATTGTAGGTGATTTTCTCTTGTTGGTTTTGGGTGATTTTTCTTTTGTTGGTCAGTCATTTTTCAGTCTTTTACCAGTGACTCAGTCCAAACTGCTTCAGAATGATTGTGATGTGCTCAGTGTGTGTCAGGTTCTATTGAAATTAGAAAACATTGAGCTCATTCATCTCCTACATTAACAGGACCTGTCATGTGACTATTACAAACACGTACATTGCGATGTCGATGCTCAAACCATACATTGTGCAGCTCTAGTCTGGATATTTTTTGAGTTAATGCACATTGAAAGATCTTGTAAAAATAGACAAGTGCCTGAAACCGTCTATTCTAAAGCAGCTCATTAGAAGCTAATGCTAATCGGCTGCCATTGTGTTTCCATTTCCTCCAGGCTTTCGTCATGTTCCCAGGTTTGGGCCCCTCCTCCTTTTCTGAATTACGACGGCTGAGGCTAATATGGATGACCATTGATTAGATCATCCTTTTTCCATTTTATTACTTAATTATCAATTCAACTCTGGGGGACCTTTTTCCAAAGAGAACAGATGTAATCTAACACAGTATAAGTTAATAATGCTAATTCCATTTTACTATTCAAAATTTTATATGCATACTAAGTAGCTTCGTTAAGATATTTCTACTGAAGAGATAATTAATTATTTCATATGCCAAATGGGAAATTGTCTTATCTTTAAATTGCTCCTAAAGGTATTACACCAGATTGAGAATTTCAGCTCTAATTTGATGCCGCTCTTTTCAAGACGTCTGCCACCGCAATATAGTCTTCATTAACTGTCAATTCTATGAAAGAGCGTAGATTTCATTAACGTATGCCCCACATAATCAAGGTCCCTTTGAAAATTATTCTCTTTGTAACGTATACTCGGGACACAGAGAATGGGTTCTTTACAAAAACCCTCCATGTTTTGAGGCATTTCGTTGACAAATTACGATTAAATGTACTTTGACTACACCGTTCTTCAAACAGCCGCCTGTCAATAGACTCGGCGTACGGTCAAGTTCACGGGAAAATGGCTGTAAAAGGTGATTAGATGAGGCACTAACTACTAACTGCCCCACCCGGTTAAATAATATTGATGAATCCTGTTTGGCAGCACAGTCTGATTTGATAACAACTAGAGCTGCACAATACAGTGGGACCTCTACCTACAAAATTTATTTGTTCCAGAAGTGTTTTCATACCGTGATTTTTTTGTCAATAGTCACATTTTAGATGTAAAAGACCTGATTTGTTCCAAGGCCCCAAATACTACCCCTCAAACCCTTTAAAAAATTACCAATTTTGTATAAAATATGTGTTAAACATAAAAGAAAATGTAGATTTAGATTTAATTTATTGGTCTCTATTCACGGCAAAAAAAAATTAATTATTTTCAAAAATGACCATTTCTAGTCCAACTATCTCATCACACTTAAAATAAGACAAAATCACCTAAAGGTAGTTTTTTTTTTTTTGGGGGGGGGGGCTTAATTTAAGAAAAAAAAATCTGTCAATAGAGCAAGTGAAAATTTTTAATGTGATAAGATTTTTTGACTAGAAATTATATATTGTATTTTATATATCATAGGGTTTTTAAAAATGACAATGTCAGTTCTTGTACACAATAGTCACATTACAAGTCCAGCAATTATTTTTATATATTTTGTTCATTATTTTAATTTTGTTTATATTTATATTTTTGTATTTATTTAATTTACATTTATTCATTTAGTTGTTTATTTATTTATTCTTTATTTGTCTTTTAGTTAGTCCTTTATTTTATTTTTTAAAATGTTTAATTGTAATTAATTTATAATAATTGTATTTAATTATTTTGGCTACAAGAAGGATATACTACTGAGGATTTTTTTTCATATTATATATATCAATATATATCGTAGGGTTATACAAATATTGCAGTGTCAGTATTTTCTAATATCATGCAGCCCTAATATCAACAACAGTTAAGAGAATATGTTTGTTCGAATGTGGACAGATGTAACGCCCATATATAGAGAAGTTTTGGCTCATTAGGAAAACAAACTTATGAAAACATTTAATCTGCTCTTAGAAAAGATAATTACAGACAATGAATATGTCTCTTCTTAAGTGTTTATCCCTCGGCCAGGGTTTTAACAAACAAAACTCATGACCATCAATTTGTCTTTTTTATGACGTGGATATTAAATACGACCTCATCACTTTGGCACAGAAATAAAAAGAACCATAATGAGTGGGAGGGAGAGTCTGACAGACCACATCAAACACTATTAAAATAACAGAGAACTTTTTTTCTTTTTCACCCTCTCCCTCTTGATAGTGCTTTTGATTTGGGTGTAAAATAAAGAAAAAAAGGATTTGGACGATGCAGGCTGGCTCTGATCTGACAGCAAAGGCAAGTCGGGGGGCCAGATAGTAGCCCAGGGTGTCAAACTCATTTTAGTTCATGGGCCACATTCAGCCTAATATGGTATAAAGTATAACCTGACACGTCATCTGGCTGCGTGACAGGACGCTCACTAAACCATCTGAGTACCTGAGGTTTAGGTTTACTTCAAAATAAAGGAACCAATCAGTGTCGCAGGGTGGGACTACCCGGTGGCGTTGTGGCTGGTGTGACGTAAAGCAGAAGCGACGGCAGTGTAGTGTTTTCAGATACACAACAATGGCAGCGTGCGTTAGGTATCCCAGGGTCCATATAGACTGGACTATTTCCAGTGTTTTGTCGACTCTACCACATGTTAAAAGATGAACAGAGGACGACTTTGGAAGACTTTGTTTATGGAAATGATGTTTTCACTATTCTTCCAACTGGGTTTGTCAACAGTTTGATCTATCAGATGGATCCACTGGTGGATACAGAAATAGTACCAGTGCAGAAGCCCATGGTTATTGTGGTACCCCCCTGGTTGTGTTGGTAGAGGACCAAGTCAAAGAGGCTGTTAAACTAGGGCTGACAGTAATGGAACTGGGAGGAAGAAATGACAACCACATCCACTGATAGTGTTCTGTTTACCCATCCGAAGAACTTGGTGGGCATCGTAGTAGACGAGGTTCATGTCACATATAAATGGTAAGTTTAAACCCCTTCTGTTGATGTGTATATACCTGATGGAAACTATTTTCGTCAATTAAGCGGCTTGATTTCAACGTGAGTGGCTGAAGCGCCGTGTCAGTCAAGATGACGGACAGATTTTTCATCTAATCACATGCAAGGATTTTAGATAAGACCCCTCCTTTGAAAACGCATCAGTTGTGGAAGGGTCCCAGAAGGTATTGATTAAGTTATAGTTTGATATGTCTATGCTTGACCCACACAACCAGTGTTACAGTAATTAAATATGTGACATGTCACCTTTGACCTCCAGAGATCTCAAACACTATTGGTCGTAAGTGATAACACAATTATGAGAATTGTAGAAATCTTCAATCTCCATCGTTTGGTACCAATGTGAAAGTTCTGTGACCCTCCGTTCTTCAGTTAGAACCAATTATGTGATTTTGACCTTTTAGTTAATTATGACATTGACCTTTGACCTTTACTCAATTGCATCTGATGATGATCTAGAATGTTGGGGGAGGTAAAGGTGATGAGTTTACTGTCTCTCTCTCTCTGTATTTGTAATTTCTTAAACCTATCTATCTAGTCCGTTCGTGGCTATGTACCAGATGTTCTCTTTCCTCACTCTGTTGAGAGAGTGGAAACTCTCCTCCCATGGTTCCTACTGCCCTTTTAGAATGCAAACCCGAAGGTTCCCTCAGAACTATATAGTTCTTAGAACTACTCTGTGGGAAAGCACCTACTGTTTTACACTGTATGGTCTGATCCATATTAGATTCCATTAATGTCAAACAATTTTTACTTCCTTAATTATTAATATCTTCTGTATATTTTTTGCATTTCACAAATTCATCCCAGGGGCCGGTTCGGACCCACCAGCTGGCCAATTTTGGCCCCTGGGCCACATGTTTGACACATCTGTAGTAGTTCATAAATGGTTCCACTGTGTCTCAACCTGGAGCTGGAGCTGAACTTGGCATCGTGAACACACATCCACGCACTGGCACCCACTGCACACTCGGCTGGTCCAATCTTTTCACTGCCTTGGTGTCACTATGGAAACCCCCCACACCACCAGCAGCCACCTTCACCCCCACAACTGTCCTCCCCTCAGTAATCCTTGGGGCTGTAAGGAAACGATACTGAAGCATGACTGAAAGGAATGGATTGTCTGGGTGGCTGGTGGAAAACCTTTAAAGGACTCGGACAAGTGTGTCATGCCTCTAGTTATCCCTCCACACCTGGGTTGAGGTGTGTGTGTGTGTGTGTGTGTGTGTGTGTGGTGGAATCAATATAGAGTAGCTGGAGTAGAAACACAGCCCGGCCAAGCGGCAACGCACGTTGGTTCTGTTTGTACACGATTGCCTCCTTGCACCTTTAAGAAAATGCTCTGTGATTAACAATGTTTTATCAGCGGCTGGGGTGTAAATACCACATGTAATGCATTCGCTGCCTACTACTGGGTGCAGACACAAAGGGATCATTCTGTCAGCACAGTGATCTCATCGCTGAGCTATCTCACTCTGTGTAAGTGCCACGGCCTTGGTAGGATATTTGGCCATCGGACGCCTCCATAAAAAGAAACTCCCCTCGTTCTTCGCTCTGTTTTTTCCTCTGTACTTTGCCAGCACTCAGTATTCCAGCTTTATTTTGTGCATCTTACCTGATAAGTGAAGCGCGCTGGATAGAAATGTTGCAATTGCAGTAGGACTCAGGCCTTAAACAAAGCCTTATTAGGAGTTTCCACCACTCTGGGAGGTGCAGATGAGGCAGGGGTGTCCAACTCATTTTCGTTGAAAGGCCACATTCAGGCCAATATGATCTAAAGTGGGCGGGACTAGACAGATAATACAAAAGCACAGACCTCCGCCAAGGCAGATACCAACCCCCGGATGAAAAGAGGTCTGCCAAGGAGGCTATGTTTTTGCTGCCGTTTGTCTGTCTGTCTGTCTGTGTACAACCTAAATCACAGGTGTCAAACTCCAGTCCTCGAGGGCCGGTGTCCTGCATGTTTTAGATATTTCCCTTTTCCATGTGATTCAGTTTTAACTCCTGAGAACTAACAAAATAATTGGTAACATGAGCAATGTAAGACACAAATGGCAGAAAATCTAAGAAAAATACTAAAATTTGAAAAACCAAAATGTAGAAAAAAACAACACAAAAAATACATTTACAAAATGACAAATAATGTGGAAAATTTTGAAAAAAAAAGAAAACTAGTATTAAAATTTGGTCCCAGCAATTTTAATTTTGCCTTTAAAAAATGGTGAAATAAAATAAATTTAAAAAAAAAAAGCTCCTCTTGCTTTATTGGAACCTTTTCCATACACAAAATAAAGGAAAACTGTTGAATATTTCTGAATATTTAAACTAAATCATCCATTCAGAATGCATCAGCGCTGACACTTAAAGAGTTAATAATCACCTCCTCATCAGACTGAGAATGATACAATGGCCTCCAGGTGTAATGGAAGAGGAAAACATCTAAAACATTCAGGACCCTGGCCCTCGAGGACCGTAGTTTGACACCCCTGACCTAAATCAAAAAGTTTTTGGACATATTTCAATGAAACTTTCAGGATAGTTTGGGAATGACACAAGTACCAACCAATTACAGTTTGTAGAAGATCTGAAAGAGATTCTGGATTCTGGATCACTTTGACATTTTACAATTATATGGAATTATATGGTTCGAAATTTGATTTTATTTGAATTTTACAATTTCAAAGTGCAATTTTATAATTTCATAGTGATCCTCATGTCATTCCCAAACTATCCTGAAAGTTTCATTCTGGAGGAGGAGACAAAGATTTTTCTCTAAATAATTCATGAGAAAAACATAACTGAGAAAGTAAACGGCAGAGAAATGCAGTGTGATATTAAGACATTGAAACGTTCATCTTCCAGCAGTGAAATCTTACGGGATGATATTTCACCAGAGTTACAACGCGCCTGCCTAGAACAATCGTCAATGGAAAAACGTTCAAAGCACAAATATACTTTGTCAAAATTTGTAAAATATCGCTAGTGTTTTGCGAAAAACTGTGATGGAAACGCAGCTATTTATAAATGACTTTGTCCCATTAGGGTCCATATTTTAATGTTTTAATGTAAAAAAAAAAAAACAATGGCTTCATTATTCATGAATATATCTGACTGAAAAACAGATTTCAGAATTATTCTAAAATAATAGAAAATGCAAAAAAAAAAAATTCATGGTAGTTATGAATTCTGAAAAGTTGATGAACATAACGTTGAATGGACAACTACAAATGAAATGTTGTTCAAACCCCACAAAAATACAAAGTTATAATTAGTTCAATTCTAAATTATTTAAACACTTATGGTACAGTATGATTGGTTAGAGGCTTGTGTTATTTTTAAAGCTGCTTTTTAACCCTTTAAACTTCCAAGGGTCCACATATAGGCCGGAAGTAGTCGCTCAAAAATGTTCATCAAACCACCCAAATCTGTCGCAAATGTCACATGACCTAATGTAGTTTTTGGGAAGATATAAACCACTTTCAGATAAAATAACCACAGCAGGTAGAATCAGTCATTTGTTCAAAATACAAATGACAAACAGCTGATCTGAACCTTTATGTCTCATAATTATCCACAGAGGAACCATATTCTAACAAACGCAATCATAGTCCAACAAAAACATCCAAAACAAAACAAAAAAATAGTCCATATGTAGTCCAAAACACATCAATAAATATCTACAAATGGTTACTGCATCAATATCCCAGTTTTCATCTTAATATTTTCATTTATACTATAATCAAACACCAACTGCATGTTATTAAAATGGTTCAAAAACAGCGTTCAATTTACTTCAATAATAAAGTTAGGTGACATTGAGCGGAAGTTTAAAGAGTTAAGCATCATTTATAAATGAGGGTTAAAAATACAAGGCTGAGTAATTAATTAATTCATTAATTTTAAACTGTAGCATATTTAGGTAGTAAATAGAAATAGACTCTTTGGGGGCCCGTTTTAACACCTGTGTGATATGGGATAGATGGAATGATGGAAGATGGGCAGGATGGGGGGGGGGGTTCAGGGAGTAAAAGAAGTCTGAAGTAAAGGAAGAAGAGATAGAGACGGTAAGATAAAGAAGAAGGGATCGAAGGACGAGCAGAGGGAGAGGATGACAGAGGAGGGAGGTAATAAGTCCCTCTTCCAATCTGGTGTTGTTGAGCAGGGGTAGTAGCAGAGCACACATTCCATTAGGCAGTAAATATTGACTCAGCAGCGAACAACTGGTTTCTATTGCATAGCAAACAAAGCTATTGTGTGCCTGGCAGCCCTGAAAGGCCTCTGTTTGCACATCACGCTCACGGCTGATAAGTAGGCAGAGTCATTCACTGCAGGGGTCTTGCATGTCTTCCTTTTTCGTCCCTCTATCTGTGATTTTTTATTTTTTTCCCCCTTTTTCCCTGTCTTTGCCCTTTTCCCTGCATGCGTCTATATCGGTGTTTTGCGTCCCACTCGCTCCCACTATTGGCCTTGAGCCATCAGGACAACAACCTTGACTCTAATCCTCCTCCACTTGGTGTTTTCAAGTAGCTGAATGTGGCACAGAATTAATCACGGTCGCTTCCACACAGTAAATTTGCCAGTGTAAAAAAATGCAGTGTCAAAGTATTTAAATTTTTTCAGAGTTATTCTAACAAATTTAACCAGATAACTTCCAGTGTCGGTGAAAAATAATTGGAATTGACTTGATCAATGAATAAATAGGGATGAGAGAAGGATGATGTGTGGAAGTAAATGTAGGAACAGAATGTCTAATAGAAGCAGAATAGACACTTGCAGAACATTTACGGGTTTCGTTTGGTTGCACTCACTGGTGTCACACCAGTGGGGGATGGGGGTGTTGTGACACCCCCATTTCTCCAACCAGATGATTTCATACCCTCCACTTTTTCCTGAGTTTATATATTGTATCGTTACTGGATCCAGGAAAGAGTTGGTCTCACCTACTTTTTATTTCAGGATAAACAGTTACTGTCGTCACAATCACGACAAACAAACATCAATAACATTTTGGGGCTGTTACAATATCTATGGTTTAAACTGTTTACCCGCCCGGACAACAGCATATGTAAATGAAGCGCACCTCAGTTCAGCAGTAATGTAAACAGCTCTTCTTCGTGGTGTTAACAAACAGTCATTAACCAGTAAGTAATGAGAAATGTTACTGTTGTTAAACTAAGTTAACTAAACTATGTCTTGTTCTGTGACATTTACCCTAAGACAGTGGTTCTAGAACTGTTTTCACTGATGTTCCCCCTGAGGAACATATTTTTAGTCGTCTCTCCTGACATGGACAAAACATTTTATTAAGAAAAAAGAGGAACAGTGTCTGATTTTTTAAATCCAAACTTACATCAGTGTTTTTTTAATCTCATAATTTCAACTTTTTCTGTATATGTTCAGCCCTGAGATGAACTGGTGTCCCATTGTAGCTGGATTAAGCTCCCAGTGACCCCCGCGACCCTAGTGAGGTGACGAATTTAGACGATGACGAGACAAATTTAGACTTTTTATCTCATAATCTATACTTGTGAATTGAATAAATGTTTAATTGAGGAAAAACAGATTTATGTTATTCGGCCATATGTCACTTTTTAATATAAAAATTGAACCATTAATGGATAATTGTTTGTTAATTTTCCAATGATAGATTCAGAAAATTTTGCTCACGTGACACAACCTAGAACACCCCCACATTTTAAATGGCTGTGACGCCCCTGGTTGCACTTCATACTTTTTTCCACGTGGGGCGCTCAATTTTGGAGTACAGAATGAATGGAGTCCTATGGAGCTGTATTATATCCTGAGATAACAGCACTTATCTCAGGATATATTTATTTATCAGATCTGCTTTTAACATATGAGCCTCTCAAACCCTCAGGTCCTCTGGTAGTAAGATTTTAATTGTCCCTAGAGTTCACACTAAAACACATGGTGAGGCCTCATTCAGTTTTTATTTGCCCAAACTATGGAACAGTCGACCTGAGGGTCTGAGGTCCGCTGCCAGTGTTTATATTTTTAAGGGTAAACTGAAAACCTAGCTTTTTAACTTAGCATTTTAGTTAAATTTTAATCTTAACATTATTTTATTCTGCTATTTTATGTATTTACTTTTATTATATTACAATTATTTAGTTATGTATTTACTCTATTCTTTTAAACTCTGTAAATCTCAAGTCTATTTAATTGGACCCTTACCAACCAATCAAACAGCAGTATAGCTTTGCTTGTTCCCCACATGTCAAAGTAAGGATCATTTTCAACAGTTTTATTCACATTTATAGATATTTGTGCCAAGGTTTAATAGTTTTGATATAATATTAAAAGGTGGAACATATGATTTAATGTGTAATATTAAATGTATTAGTTTATTATGTATTAGTATTAGACATTGTTCATTCCAATGGACAGTGGGTCTGAAACCATGTGGGTGAACTGAATGATCCAGTATTGATAAATGACCTTATTATTATAAAAACAATACTTCACAACAAGATACTGAGTTGATAATCAGCTGAAAATATTCCATATGCAGAATATACAGCCCCTGGAACTGACTGGAGATGGAAATATGTCTGATATTGACATTTTTTGGAAGTGATGAGGAAGATGAAGATGAAGATAGATTTACAAGAGTTGGAAACAACAAGGTGTAAATGTCCAGAATGTTCTGGAAAAATACATGAATACTGTGACAAGTGTAAAGTGGACTTGTGTTTTATGTCACAGAAAATAAGGCTAAAGTGACTGAATTTAGACATTACATGTTTTTTGTTTGTTTGTTTGTTTGTTTGTTTGTTTGTTTTTTGGTAAATTGCAACTAAACAAAAAAAAACAAAGTAATATTCAGAGAATGTCTAATCTCACCCCTGTTTTGTGCCAATTTCAAGTTTCTATGACAACCCATTCTTGAATTAGAGCCAATAATATGATTTTGATCTTTCTGCTCAATACAACTTTGACCTTTGACCTTTACTCAAATACATCATTGCATCTGATGTGCATTAGCTATATGTATATGCCCATGTAATTTCATAGTGATATCTCAAGTATTCATTGAGTTATATTATGATATGTCTCTGTCATGTGATGTCAATGTGACAATGTTGGTATTTTAACAACTGTTGGGACCAAATGTTGATTAAAATGGACAAAATATTTAACAATTAAAGAGTTTTGATTAAAAAAAAAAAAAGATTGATTCATTTCCACTCATTTCTGGTTGCCCAGAGATGGGGAAAAAAGTAATAATTATATTTTACACAACCTAGAAACATAATTCGGGTCTGAAAGGGTTAAAGTGTGAAATTATTTCCGAGACGATTCGGGATGACTTTTGGGACGGTTTGGGGACGGTGGCGAAAAAAGTACATTTTAATCCCTACATCGGACGCATGACGAGACAAACGGGAGGGGCTGTGTTTTCTGTGATGACTGTACAGAGGGCTTGTCATGACCTCCGTTCCAGTGACCTTTCCCCCAATTTTCCACACTCACCTGGTCCTGCACTGCGCAGCTGCAAGCCGTTCCTAATCGGTGACTATTTAAGCGGTGAGGCTTGTAGCTGCCAGTGCAGGACCATTCATCTATGTCACCTCCATAACCCGGTCAATGTCTTCCATCTCCCCAATCACCATAACCCGGACACTCATCATCACCACGGACTCTGGCCGTTTACTCCCAGGTTGTGTCTGTCTTGTCTTTATGTTGTACTTTTGTTATTAAATTATTTTGCCCTTCAGTACTGTGCAATGGAGTCCTCCTTCACCTCACCCCGATCCTTGACAGGGCTGGGCTGTTTGCCTGCAGATTATATGGGGCATTAACACGGTGACCTCTGAACCCTGTAGGATTTGTGGCCTAGGCGGGGACTCCTGGGTAACTTATCGCCTTACCTGTGGACCGTAAACGTGGGCCCACACCCTCTTCCTGTGTGTGTGAAGTGACAGATTCCAAACACTCCCCTATTGCACCACAGGAGCTGACTCAGGTTATTAAAGCACTGGCTTGTGTAACATTAGTGAAGGCCCATTGTTTCGGTCGCTTGTTTGGGTGCTATTGATGAGTAACCCATAGTACGCCAAGCAGGATAATGTAACGTCAGTGAGACAGGAAGTGTACAGATTCAGCAGAAAACAACCATTGCATCATGAAGAATTGTTTAACCGTAAATGACAGAAAAGGGCAGTAATGTTTACGACATAAATCACTTTTTATTTATTACCATCGCAACCCTGCTCTTGGGTTGTTGAAAAATCAATGCATGTCCACCTGGAAAATGTCCCCATGACACCTAAGAAAGTGAACATTTTAGCTTTTTTTTCATCATTATATTTGTTACGTTTTTCAATTTTTATTCTTTTTTTTTTACATAAAATACACAAAACAATACACAATAAAAACAAAAGAAAAACGAAAAAGCAACTGACCATATCAGACTGCAAATTTACAAGTTTATTAAGATGTGGAAATTTGACATTTAGCCAAAAAAGGGTCCCCATACTGCCTGTGTGTTTGTCCATATTGTCCAAGTGGATTTTTTTCCATTTGCATTGTGGAGATCATTTCTCTGAGCCAATGTTAAACATTCGGAGACTAGCTTTTTTTTTTTATTTATTTATTTATTTATTTTTATACTGTCTTGATTGATTTTTTTCAGATATAGTTTTTAACCCATAAAGACCAAAACCATCTACCGATCTTATTAAGTGTTTAACCCCCATAATTTAGCCTTTTAATCTTATTATTTATACTTTTAATCTCATCATTTTGACTTTTTATCTCATTATTTATATTTTTTATCTCATCATTTTGACTTTTTATCTCATTATTTATATTTTTTTATCTCATCATTTTGACTTTTTATCTCATTATTTATACTTTTTATCTCATTATTTATACTTTTTATCTCATTATTTATACTTTTTATCTCACTATTTTTACTTTTTATCTCATCATTTTGACTTTTTTTCTCATTATTTAGACTTTTTATCTCATTATTTTGACTTCACTTCATGCGTCTTTATATATGAAAAACCTTCATAAAACCATTCATTGACAGTTCACCTTATAGTGCAGAAAATACAGTAATTAACTCATCTATTTCAGTCTAATACAGGCTTTGTTGAGCTGCGTTCTGTAATAAACGTCTAAAATGTAATAACTTCTTCATTTCATTTTGTAATAAAGCCACATTTTCTAATACATTTTGCCGTAGTATGTAATAATTTATTCCATTTTGCAGCAGCAGTTGCTTTGGTGGTGTGGTATTAAAACTCAAGGAGCTGTTTGGGAAACATTCCAAATGGTTTATGTCTTGGCTGTTAATTAGACATATGGACAATTTAAAATTACGGATATATTTTGGAAATTGAAATTTTGTTGTTTATTTAACTTTTTGAGCCAATTTAATATTAGTTTAAAATGAATGTTAGTGGATAAATGATCTGGTCACAGCAGCTCTGTAAACAAGCAGAAGACACTTATGTTGTTTAATCTTAATCTTCAAGGGGTTTTTCTGGCAAATTCCACCTAAAATGCATGTCCAAATTAAAGTAAAATACAATTAACAAACAAATAAACTATGCTTTAGAAGTGTTATTACGTAATGCACTATGTTATTACATTTTCTAGAGAATAATAATGTAATAATATTCTCAAAATGTGATAAGTTATTACATAGTGCGGCAAAATTTATGACAAAATGAAATGAAAAAGTTATTACATTTTGGATGTTTATTACAAAATGCACCATTATTACAAAATGTGTCTCAACAGGGATTGACAAACTATTGGTGCAGGGTCCTAAATGGACATTAGTAAGAACACTGTAATGGTCTTTACTACCTTTTTACTTTGTTTTACTCGTACTTTTTGCAGTTACTGTACAAACACCCACCAATTTTCTCCAAAATGACAGACATTTGAGATAAAATATTTTATTACATCACAAAGAATGATTTGAATTTTGCAAAAAACACAACTCATTTTCACCAAAAAATGCAGTTACTGTCTTTTTACTTTGTAGGGCAGTAATAGTTCATGTTTTGTGAGATTCACCCAACTCCCTCTTGTGGTATTTTTTCCAATATTTGTATGTGAAAACAACACAAATAGCTCTATTAAGTGTTTTTTTTTCTAGTCATGTTTTATTCATGTATT
>CM035802.1:8908928-8973928 GCA_020466265.1 Siphamia tubifer | reverse complement strand
TGCCAAAGTGACACCCACTTTAAAAGGCTTACGAGGTCCTTGTGCGGTATGTAGGTATAGGTGGTACATTATAATTACATGGCTTTTGTCACTGTGTGATGTTCCAACAGATGTTCAGAGAGGAAGTGCCCAGGAAGGCGCAGTGCTGTTTATCACAATCTGCTGTGAGTCCTGTAATATCAGCTAAAGATTGAAGACTTTAATACTGCTCCTCCACAGCAAAGAAAAACGGCAGTAAAAATGAAAGCACACCCATCAAAGCACAATATGTCCAGGCGACAGCTTTCCGGAATGGCCCCCCTACCCCCACCAACCCCACCATTCTCTCATCTACCTTCCCCGTAGTCTCTCTCATACTCACCCTCCTCTTCCTCCTCTTCTTCTTCTCCCAACCCCCACCCATGTATTCTCCCCCCACATCTTTCTTCTCTTGTTCATTCCTTCCCCCCACTTATTTTTTTTCTCTCATTGGCTACATTTTCACCACGTTTAATTCAGAATAATTTATTGTGAAGAAAACAATCTGTTAATAATATTTAACCCCTTAATGCCTTATGTTGCAAATATGCAACACACCCAAAAAAAACTATCATACGTGTCAAATTAAGGATCTGTACTGATTTTAATCTTTCTTCTTTTAGGGCTGACAAATGATTGTAGTTTAATTCAGAATTATTTCAGAATAGTCATTTTCAACTGGAATTAGATGTTTGCATGGTCATCTTAAAGTGGAATTAAGGTTTATTATGAATTAAGTTTAATTCAGAATGGTCATTTTCAACTTGAATCAGATGTTTGCATGGTCTACTTGAACTGGAATGAACCTTTAGTCTGAATTAAGTTGAATTCAGAACAGTTATTTTTAATCTTTACTTCTTTTAGGGCTGACAAATAATTGCAATTTAATACAGAATTAATCCTGATTAGTAATTTTCAACTGGAATTAGATGTATACATGGTCATCTTAAAGTGGAATTAAGCCTTATTCTGAATTAAGTTTAATTCAGAAGTGTAATTTTCAACTGGAATTAGGTGTTTGCACAGTTATCTCAACACGAAAGTAACCTTTATTCTGAATTAAGTTTATTTCAGAATGGTCATTTTCAACTGGAATTAGATGTTTGCATGGTCATCTTAAAGTGGAATTAAGGTTTATTCTGAATTAAGTTTAATTCAGAAGAGTAATTTTCAACTGGAATTAGGTGTTTGCACAGTTATCTCAACACGAAAGTAACCTTTATTCTGAATTAAGTTTAATTCAGAATGGTCATTTGCAACTGGAATCAGATGTTTGCATGGTCATCTTGAACTGGAATGAACCTTTAGTCTGAATTAAGTTGAATTCAGAACAGTTATTTTTAATCTTTACTTCTTTTAGGGCTGACAAATAATTGCAATTTAATACAGAATTAATCCTGATTAGTAATTTTCAACTGGAATTAGATGTATACATGGTCATCTTAAAGTGGAATTAAGGCTTTTTCTGAATTAAGTTTAATTCAGAAGAGTCATTTTCAACTGGAAATACGTGTTTGCACAGTTATCTCAACATGGAATTAACCTTTATTCTGAATTAAGTTTAAATCATAATAGTTATTTTTAATCTTTGCTTTTTTAGGACTGACAAATTATTGTAGTTTAATTCAGAATTAATTCAGAATAGTAATTTTCAACTGGAATTAGATGTATACATGGTCATCTTAAAGTGGAATTGAGCTTTATTCTTGATTAAGTTTAATTCAGATTGGTCATTTTCAACTGGAATCAGATGTTTGCATGGTCATCTTGAACTGGAATGAACCTTTAGTCTGAATTAAGTTGAATTCAGAATAGTCATGTTTAATCTTTACTTCTTTTAGGACTGACAAATGATTTTAGTGTAATTCAGAATTAAATTAGAATAGTAATTTTACAAATGAAATCAGGTGTTTACATCATCATCTTCAAACCAGAATTAACCTTTATTCTGAATTAAACAGGAATAAAAACTAGCCTGGTGTACCAGCGTCCACAGCAGGGACCGTGATGAGCTGGGTTCACTGTGACCTTTCTATTGTTCATATGACAGTCGGCACTAGTGAGGATGGGAGTCTTTCCAAATCAAACATTTGATTCGTAAACACTGATTCCCAGGAGTCGAAGAGGGCCGAGGTGCATGTAATTCCACCGGAGGACTCGGGGACCTTCTGCGCTAAAAGAACCAAAGACGAGAGAAAAGGTGTAAAATCTGGCACAAATCGTCTCAGCCCCCCACCCCCTCCCCTCTCTTTCCCTCTCTCTCTTACTGCGACTAAATGTCAGGTTTTACTGTGCGTCTGGGGAGGGGGAGGAAAAAGAAAAAAGCTAAAGCTAAAAGAAAGCAGAGGAGCATCATTTGAATAATGTTTCTGTCAGCTCCTGAGTTAACCCCCCCCCCCCCCCCAATCCTAACGTCGCTCTTTCCTTGGCTCATCCTCATGTCCCCCTGGGAGAAATCTGCTACGATTTACTACTGTGCTGTACACATACACAGGACACGCATACGCCACATGTATGTGCACACCCCAAGTTTGATCACCATCGTGCCTGGTGAAATGAGGCAAAGCAGAAATTTTACTGGGTTGCAGGGTACATGAACGGAGCTGAGCACCAAGCAACTCCTGCTCTACGCTTATGTGGGTGTAGGGTTTGGTACCAAAACCTGGTAACCAGACCGAAATCTAATGTGAATTTTGGTACCATATTTTAGTACCACACATATAGGCAACTGTTAACAGAAGCGTGCACACAACGTCAACATGTCAAAGGTGAAAAGGTCAAACGTGTGGTTACAGTTCGCAAGAAGTTCCAGATTCTTCCATATGCTACAGGTGTTAAAAGACATTTACATGTAAATATGACTGATTTAATGAAGCACTTGGTGACAGTTTTTACCTTAAAGGAGTCATTCCATGGTTATTTTATCCTTTTGTCCTGTGTTCTCCATTCTTATTGAATGCATTGTGTGTTGGTTCTAAAAAAAATACCATCTGGATTACTTTGTTACCTTCGCCAAGGAGGTATTAAATTCGGGTTTGTTTGTTTGTTTTTGTTTGTCTGTCTGTCAGCAGGATTAAACAAAAACGTTCTGCATGGATGTTGATGAAACTTTCAGGAATGAAAGGAAGAGGAAGAACTCATTAGATTTTGAGCAATGAAGGTCAAAGGTCAGGGTCACACTAAAGGTCAACATCTAAA
Organism: Siphamia tubifer; assembly: GCA_020466265.1. Lineage (NCBI taxonomy): Eukaryota > Metazoa > Chordata > Actinopteri > Kurtiformes > Apogonidae > Siphamia > Siphamia tubifer. The sequence continues at coordinate 8,970,712 of CM035802.1, read as the reverse complement.
ACACATCAGTGGTAATATCTCAGGATTCAGACAAGATAGAATCTGGTGGGGGGTGGGAGTTTCATTCACATCATCTCACCTTCAGACATCAGATGGGTCAACACCTATGGCTCCATCATGTTACATTTTGACGTCATATTGAATTGAATTGAATTGAATGCTTTGTCATTGTACATTAAAACAACGAAATTTTGGGTAGGAATAAAACTCTATAAAACCTATCCATTATAATATAAAAACCTATGATACTATAATAATAAAATCAAACAATAAATAAATAAAAGACCAATCTGTAGTGCAAAATGTCGGACTGGTAAAACATGTGTGCAGCAGCATCTGCGTCTGGTGTCATTGTGAGTTCAGTGCAGTGATGGCTTGGGAGAAGAGGACTTTCTGAGTCCTCCTTGTTCTGGTCCTGATGGACCGGTTATGCTTTCCTGAGGGCAGCAAGTCAAAGGGGTGGTGGGCAGGATGGGTATTGACATATGACGCCATATCAAGATTTGGCGGAGGTCTGCTGTCTCTGAATGCCTTGTTTCCAGCTGTTTTTGTACAAAAATGAACAACAGAGTTTACCGGTACTTCCTCATACATGTCCATGACGTGGTGACGATGTGCCACTGATTGGCATAGAAGGCATGAAGGAACACTCCCCCATACGCTCTCGCTCTGTGTGTGTTTACCATCCCAGAGTAGCATCCAGCTAGGTTTCGTGCCGTCGCTTGTTTTGAAAACGTGGAGGAAAAAAAAACCACGCTTTACTTCAACAGAGAGCAGTTTGCGCCGCCATTTTTTTTTTTCAAGTTTGTGCAGCAGCTACTGTGGCGCTGTCTTCTCTTGTAGATGCTAATGCTAATGCTACTTCAGATTCACTGCAATGGGGGACAGGCTTAACGTCATGTGGGTGACGCCAATTTTTCTGAGTCGCTTGTTTTTCTGTGTTATTTCTATGAATGGTAAATCCATCCAGTGGAGGGGACGCACCACGCAGCAAACACAGCGTGTGTTGGTAACTCGGAGTGACCCATCAGATTCCAAAAGAAGCGTGGAAAAGTGGTTTTTAACACCTTTAGAGTAGCATGTTTGAAAGCTTCTGTGATGAGCTAAGAAGCCTATCATTGTGCTAATAACACATCAGAAATGGAAATACCCAATGTATTAATGACAGACCCAAGTGATAAAACTTCAGACCAGCTACTGTGGAGATACTGGACCATGACAGTGACAGAGTGAGTCATTTTCATGCCAACCACAAATATTAATAATTAACTGGTGTATGTGAATTCCTCTGCTAGTGACATGACGTGGTGCTAGCTTAATAATAATAATAATAATAATAATAATAATAATAATAATAATAATAATAATAATAATAATAATAATAATAATAATAATAATAATAGCTTAGTAAGTTGCAACAGAGGTGTATTTCACAGTTTATGTGTTTGTCAGACACTAAGTCATTGGTTAAATTTTTACATACAGTAAAATCAGGTATGTCACTGGGTGTAATAAAAAAAAATTGTGATTTAAATTTAGGAACAGATAACATTTTGAAAGTACTGATTTGGTATCTGTATTGAATGAAACCCTTTCGGTACCCAACCTCACATGTGGATGTTCTTTACTTGACTCAATGGCTCAAAGCTTCGGGTGCATCTTTACAGCTCCGCTCTAAACCCACTCTCTGCTCAACTTAATTGTCATGCCACTCTGGCGACATCGCTCCACACTCAATCAAATTTTCTGACATATTTTCCATCATCCCATTGAGATGACATGTTATGTGAGTCTTTGTGTACAGGATGTTTCCATTTTACGACCCCGAGTACTGGAGATGAGGGGGATGAGGGTGGATGGCACCCCCCCTAAAATAAAAAAAATACAAATCTAAATCATCCCCCCCTGTAAAACTGCCTTCACTATTTATAATAAATGTTGGAAATATAACTTGGAATTATATGTAATTATTTCATCATTAGAAAGTAGTACCTATGTTGAGTAAAATAAATAATAAAATCTGAGGGCATAGGGGCGCAAACATGCAATTTACATGATGGTTATTTTCAATTGGTTGATGTCTGATGCCATAGGGAGGAACAAACTGCAGCGACACAACACTGTCAACAACGCAATGTCAGGGACTATTTTAAACGGATGAAAATTACAGTTGAAGTATAAATAAAGAATCATGAATGTCAATCGTTACTTTTCATTAATCAATCCAAAAGTCGGCAGACTCGCCACAGGTTACATGCACAATAACAGCACAGCTAGTTTTCAAAGCTTGCTGTGTAGCCTTCAAGTTAACAGACATTAGCTCAGGTTAATTTTAATCTCTGTTGTTAGCTACAGTAGCAAGCAAAACACAGGACTTGTCATTGAGTCACATTAGCTTTCGGTTTATGAGCGTGGCAAACGTGGAACATATATTTACGGTTAATATTAGACGAGAGTTTGTCTTATACATTCTACAGGTATTAATGACAATGATATTTTCACTCATAGAACTTGTCATGCAACAAAAATAAGTGGAGATGTTAGCTAAAATTGTGACATTCAAGGCAATTCAATTCAATTTTATTTATAAAGCCCTAAATCACAACAAAGTCGTCTCAGAGGGCTTTACAAAAACACAATCAACTACAGAGATACATGAAAAGTCCAAAGCATCCCCTGTCCTTAGACCCTCCTTCTCGGCAAGAAAAAACTTCAAAACCCAGTGGGAAAAAAAATAAATCTTGAGGAGAACCACATTGAAAGGAGAGATCCACTCCCATGGACGGACAGGCTATAGATGAACGTCCATGTATAAATGCAGGAGGGGGGGCTGGTCCAGAGAGGCAGGGGCGGGGGTCCGGGGTCACAGGTCGGCACAGGCGAGATACTGCAGATCCTGTCGTCCATGGCTCCCGTGCAGACACTGTCAGGAGAGCCACCACTCCCCCCAGGGGGGGGGGGGGGGGGGGGGGGGATAGGTTGTAAAAATGACAGAAACAGGTGTGAGGGAGAGAAAGAGAAGAAAGAACTCAGTGTCTGTACTTCCCCCAGCATTCTAACTCCTAGGGCAGCCTAGACTGAACTGTGACTCATACATCATGTATACATGATATATGAGTCACATAATTTTTAACTAACCTGACCTTAGGCTTTCTCAAACAGGAATGTTTTCAGCCTAATTTTAAATGTAGAGACTGTTTCGGCGTCTTTAATATTAAAGGGAAGCTGATTCCATAAGACAGGGGCCTGATAACTAAAGGCTCAAGCTCCTACTGTACTTTTAGAAACCCCAGGAACTTTCAATAAACCTGCATTCTGAGAACGAAGGGTTCTATTGGGCTGGTACGGAACCAGATCATCTTTAAGATAAGAGGGGCCCATACCATTAATGGTTTTATATGTAAGGAGTTTTAAATTCAATTCTAGACTCAACTGGTAGCCAGTGAAGGGTTTGGAGCACAGGGGTGATGTGTTCTCTTCTATTTGATCCTGTTAATAATCTTGCTGCTGCATTTTGAACCAGTTGCAAGCTTTTTAGGGAATATTTAGGACACGCTACAAGTAAGGAGTTACAATAATCTAATCGTGATGTAACAAATGTATGAATTAATTTTTCTGCAGTCGTTTTAGACAGAATATTCCTAATTTTGGCTATGTTGCGCAGGTGAAAGAAGGTTGTTCTGCATGTTTGGTTAATATGCATTTTGAATGAAAGATCTGGATCAAATAAAACTCCTAAATTTTTAACTGTGGCACTGGGTGTTACACTTAAGTTGTCCAGAGTAACTATCTGGTCAGTTAGGGAGTCTCTCGCATTATTAGGACCAATTATAACGACTTCAGTTTTTTCAGGGTTCAATAAAAGATAATTGGCACTCATCCAAATTTTTATGTCTTGTACACAAGTACTTAGTTTATCTATTTGCCTGGTCTGATCAGGTTTAATCGATAAATATAGCTGTGTGTCATCCGCATAACAATGAAAATTAATGCCATGATTTCTAATGATGTTACCTAAAGGGAGCATATGTAGTGTAAACAAAATAGGCCAAAGGACTGACCCTTGAGGAACGCCATAATTAACTCTGGAGGACTGCGATGATTGTTGGTTGATTTGAACAAATTGGTAGCGATTAGATAAATATGATTTAAACCAGCAGAGGTCTGCTCCTCTAATACCTATATCATATTCTAATCTGTGCACTAAGATACTGTGGTCAATGGTGTCAAAGGCTGCACTAAGGTCTAATAACACCAGGACCGACATTAATCCGATGTCAGCGGCTAATAATAAGTCATTAGTAACTTTAACTAACGCCGTTTCAGTGCTATGATGGGCACGAAAGCCAGACTGAGGCAGGTGACATTAAAGAGTTTCTGAGTTTTTCCTAATTCTGGCACCTGTTGCTATTGCCTGTAATTTAATATTACAGATTTTAATGTATACTGTACAGTCTGTCTATTATCCAAGAGCAAGTTGATGTACCTTTAATCATTTGTGAAATTATTAATATGACATGTCTGCTCATTCTATCAAACCCTATAAGTTGTTTTCTTCACAGAGGTTTTTCTGCACAATAATTGAAAAATATGAAGGCTGTCAGTCATCTTTTAATGTAATGAAGTAATGTTTAATTTAGAAACTGTTTATTACAAAATTTTCATGACTGTCAAAACTGATAAAAAAAAAAAAAGTCCAGTGCAACCTCTAGTTTACACACGTATTTCTTTTACCTTCATATGTAGGCCTGTATATGTAAGTATATAGCTCATTATATCAGTGGAAATAAGGCAAATGTTTTGTTGTTTCTGTCGTGGAAAGACGAACAAAGGCGGGTCAGGACTGGAGAAGAATAGAATGAACAGGTTTGATTATTTTACAAGAACCTGGAAAAATGTTGACAAAAAACATGACTACGACACTCTGTGGAAACTGTTATGAGATGCTGAAACTGTGAAACCAAAAATTGTTCACCCCAGGAAATAAAAGTAAAAGTCAATTCTGTACTATAAATTGTTTGCACTTAAAATAAACTTGGCTTGATTTGATTTGAGAGGATTCAGAAGTGGTATTTACAGTGTATTGTTTTGATAATGGCTTTACATGAATTATAGCCCTGCACCCGCACTCCCTTTTTCTTTGGAAAGGTAAAAAAAAAAAAATGTACCATCCCCCCTGACTTTTTTTTTACAACTCTATACTGTACTTATGTTTGTACACCGTCATTTTCTCGGTATCTTCACTTTTTTCACCCTTGTTTACCGTTTCTATTAAAGGCAATGTGGGAAGGTAGCAGCACAGGAAGTGGAAAAAATAAAAGCAGATTCAAGGATGAAACCGTGGAGTCTTGGTTGAGCCACAGTCGGTTTGTTTTATTTTGAAGGAGCTTTACATGCGGCCACAGATGTCACTGAACAGAACTGATGGTGTGTGTTTCAGCCAAAAATAAAGCCCTAAATAATAATGGATTTGATTTATATAGAACTTTTTTTGGCCACTCAAAGTGCTTGACATTAGTGACCCATTTATTCATTCACTCTCACATGCTCACTCTGGTGGTGGTAAACTACACATGTATCCACAGTTGTCCTGGGGCCATTTTGTGCCTACGGCCCCTCTGACCACCACCAAACAGCCTCCAGTGTGAGTGACACTGGAGGCAGGAGGGTGAAGTGTCTTTGCCCAAGGACACAATGGACTGACTAGGACAAAGCGGAATTCGAACCACCAACCCTTCAGTTATTGGATGACTCGCTCTAGCAACTATTTAATTGCCAGATCATGATTGATGTCCATAAAAGCTCCAATTAAAGTTATCAAAAACAAAGAAAATGCAGGAAAAAGTGACTTTTTTACAAAATATATCATGAACTGAAGTTAAACCCAGTGCGTCCATCCACCATCATTGATTACGACTCCACAAGTTTTACTGGTGAATGAAGGTTGTAGAAGATGACAGTGTTTCCACGGTAACTAATGGAGCCTCTGACCATCCAATTGGATCATATTTGATGATAATTTTTAAGATATATTGACAAAACCTCTACGAGTGAAACTATCTCCAGTGTGAGTGGGGGAAGTACAGACACTGAGTTCTTTCTTCTCTTTCTCTCTCTCACACTTGTTTTTTTCATTTTTATAACCAATCTTTCATACCAAGTCTGTTCATGACTAGTCACCTAGTGTCCCCTCCCCCCCCCCCCCCCCCCCCCTGGGGGGAGTGGTGGCCCTCCTGACAGTGTCTGCGTGGGAGCCATGGACGACAGGATCTGCAGTATCTCGCCTGTGCCGACCAGTGACCCCGGACCCCCGCCCCTGCCTGTCTGAACCAGCCCCCCCTCCTTCATTTATAAATGGACGTTCATCTATAGCCTGTCCGTCCATGAGAGTGGATCTCTCTTTCAGTGTGGTTCTCCTCAACGTTTCTTCTTTTTCCCACTGGGTTTTGAAGTTTTTTCTTCCCGAGAAGGAGGGTCTAAGGACAGGGGATGCTTGGGACTTTTCATGTATTTCTGTAGTTTATTGTGTTTTTGTAAAGCCCTGTGAGACGACTTTGTTGTGATTTAGGGCTTTATAAATAAAATTGAATTGAATTGAATTGAGTGACACTGGGGGCAGGAGGGTGAAGTGTCTTTGCCCAGGGACACAATGGACTGACTAGGATTCGAACCGCCAACCCTTTGGTTATTGGACGACCCACTCATGGTAGAGCTGGTCAGTTGCTATAGTCAAATTAATTATCTCCACTGATTTTAATATTTACTTCTTTTAGGGCTGACAAATGATTAATTGAGTTAATAAGTCGACACTGTGTTTAATCACACATCTGGTTATGGGTCTGATACAGTGTTTCCAGACCAGTGTGCCATGACACATTAGTGTGCCGTGACAAATCATCACGTGTGCCGTGAAAAATGACGTAATTTAATTTCACCTTATTGGTACTGTAAGTGAGCAGTGTGATTATAGATACATACAAGGAAGAGTTTTTGTGTTTCAGTCTGTGGGGTTAGACTATGGAATGACCTGAGGGGGGGGGGGGTTCAGACACCAGACAATTTAAAAAGACGTACAAAAAGATAATTCTGTAACAGTATAATAAGGAGAACTTATAACTAATACACATTGTTGATTCTGACAGATACTTTTCATGGATTATTTCATTGATAATGTCATAATATTATGAATGTTATATTATTGTTATATATAAAACCTTCATATTGGGATGTTTTAAAAATATATATTATTTATCAGATAACCTATTCTTGAATCTAAATATCGGTAAATAGCTCAATTATTCATTATATTGTTAATATTATTATTATTGTATATATATATATATATATATATATATATATATATATATATAATTTTGTGCATTTTATTGTTTTTTAGTAGATTTTATTTTTTAAAAATTTAATTTTATTGTATTTTTAGTAGATTTTATTAAAATTTTTGTACATTTTATTGTATTTTTAGTAGATTTTATAAAATTTTTTGTACATTTTATTATATTTTTAGTGCAGTTTAGTGTATGTTTGGATCTAATGGCTCTAATACCAGAGATATATATAGCACCAAGTCCTTTCAATGAATCTGGAATCCTTTAGTGCATTTTATAGTTTTTTAGGGCAGTGTTGTGTATTTTAATTTTTTCGTGAATTTTGGTTTATTTTTAGTGCCTTTTACATCATATGTTTTGTGCATTTTATAGTTTTTTTGTGTATTTAATTGTTTGTTTTTAGTGCAGTGAACTACTTTTTATGCACATTTTGCTTTACTTTTAGTAAATTTATTGTATTTTTATTCAATTTATTGTATTTTTAGCACAATTAATTCCACGCACAGTTAATTCTGATTTCCGTGGAAATTCAGGTTACATCGTCAGCATAGGAATGGAACTCGTTCATAAACTGAGGACCATCCTGTACTTCGTGGTGAGAGCGTATCGGAGTGAAACTGAAATCTGTCTCTGTCCTTCGTATTGAACACTGCTTTGACCATATTTTACATGTTTGGTCCACACTCAGCTCCGTCCACATCTCTTGTTCGCTTGAATTTCAAAGTGAACATCGATTGAATTCTGTGATATCGTGTGTCCCGATACAGTGCATTTGGAATGAAAAGGATGGTCTTGCATAGGAAATGTTATTTCAAAGGCCACTCGCTCTATTTTGGCTGAATATCAATGTTACTTTTAGATTTTGATCCCGTGCAGGACTCTTGTATGGGTTTGATATCAGAGAACAAAGGTTATAGCCCAAGGCGAAGTTTGATAAGAGCCTGTGTTGTCCAATGCAAGGGAAGGGACATCCACAAGATATGTCAGTGCTGCTGTTATACTTTCAGAAAAACCTGAAAACTGAAAGAGTTTTATTTTCTCTTTTTTGCTCGACTGTATATGGAGCAATTTTCCTGCAAATTACCCAGAGTTGCATCTATTTCTCTGAAGCTCGCAGTTCAATTTAAATGTGTAAAATATACATATATATATGTGCCAGAAACACTTCTTATTTCCTACTTTTGGTCTCCATCCTATTTTTATTTTCTTATTCCCTTGTTATGTTGATGGCCATCATAAACCTCCCAAGTGAGAGAGAGAGAGAGAAAATAGATCCTTTAATATGAACATCCACAGCTCCCTGGAGCATTTTTAATAAGATAGTCCAATAAAATGGCACATAATTAAGTAAACATCTGCATAACCTTTAATATGCTTTTAAAAAAGAATCAACAAATGTGGTTAAATTAACATGAGCAGCGTAGAGAGGCCAGTAAATACGTTTTAATCACATCTACATCCTTTCATTCACGAAGCGCAGACATAATTTTACCCCAGGGTTAAATCAGGTTCAATGTTCTATTGGAAAGTGAAAGAATTTCTGTAATATTGAGAGTCAAGTAGCTAGAACTTTAATATGAATTATAATAAATCCATGCCATTGAAGGAACCTGAATAGAAACATACCTTTTCTGTAAAGACTATTCCTAATCCTCCTTGTCCCATCTGCTTTGAACTGTTTTTACCTGCGACAAGGAGGTTACATTTGTACCAGAGTTTGTCTGTCTGTCTGTCTGTTAGTTAGCAAGATAACTCAAAAAGTTATGGACGGATTTTGATTAAATTTACAGGTTAGTTTGGTAATGGGGAGATCTGGAAATGATTAGAGTTTGGTGGTGATCCCAGAGGGGGGGGGGGGCTATGTTGGCAGAGGTGTGCGCTCTCAGAGTGCTTTTCTAGTTAAACCTGTGACTAAACTGTCATGTGTGAATCATTGGAAACTCAATTACTCAAAATCAATGATTGTGAATTAAAAAAACATCATGTCACCATTGATGTTCACATCTGTTTCTGATATGGACAAACACATGTGGGGTCGCATGTGTGTGTGTGTGTGTGTGTGTGGGGGGGGGGGTTACTTCATATTTGTTGTACTCTTGTTGTGAGCAGTAAAGGTTTCATATAAAAATGTATATACATTATTATTATTATTCTTATTATTTAGTTTTTTTTGTTTTTTTCAGGATCAAACGAGTAATACTATTACTGTGACTACTACTGCTACTACTAATAATCATAATAATAAGTAAGGGATAATGTATTGCCCACGCGTGACTATCAGAAAAATATTTTTCTGATAGTCATGCGTGGGCAATACATTATCCCACTTATTCTACGTTTTATTACAGCTTATTACTTCTTATTTTGAGAAAACACAGACAATTGTTTACCAAAATGATTAACAATTTATTCATATAGACGATGGTTTCTGTCGAGAAAACGTAGTCCAGTTGGAACATTATTGTTGTTCCTAAGCAACGCTCTTCTGTCACTGTATAGGCTACTGTGTTACGCTGCTGCCTCTGATCTGCTAACAACTCCGTAGACGTCAGCCCTACTACGGACTGAATAAAATAGCCATTACAACGTAGCGAATAGCCATAGCCGAACCATCTGCGGAGTGAATCTGAAGTGACAAAACTCGTTGTCATTGGCAGCGGGCATTAATGCCGCAGCAGCCGGTTATTGAAAAAACATCATCAAAAATCATTCAAAGTGAATGGGAGCTGTCGCAACATTCTACAGCGATGTAGAATAATGACTAGAAAAACCTCTGAATCAGTCAGTCAGTTACTTAGTTAGTTAGTTAGTTAGCTAGTTAGTTAGCAAGATAACTCAAAAAGTTATGGATGGATTTCATGACATTTTGGGAGTGTCCCAAGGAACAAATGATTAAATGTTCTGCACTTTTCAAACTTCATGTTGCTCAAAGTGCTTCACATTCACCCATTCACACACACTCATACACCAGTAGGTTTCTAAGGTCTAAGGTCAGTCTTAAGTCGGGGTTCAATGTCTTGCCCAAGGACACTTCAGAAGAGATCCTGGATTCTGGATCACTTTGAAATTTTACATTAGGGTAAATGGAGAATACAAAGTGATCCAGAATCCAGGATCATCACCAAAATCTAATCATTTGTTCCATGTGACACCCCTGACACGAAATGACATTTTCATCAAGCTCCGTCCATAACTTTTTCAGTTATCTTGCTAACTAACAGACAGACAGACAGACAAACTCTGGTAAAAACAGAACCTCCTTGGTGGAGGTAATTATTATAATCAATAAAGAAGGAGAATACAGAAGCATGTGCAGCATTTCAGTCCTATCAACAGTTCTATAATTAATTATGTATTTATATGTAGAAAAAAAAGCAGACAACTGCAATAAGGGAATAAAAATGTCAGCAAAGGGAGACAAATAAAACATTAATGGTGGAAGAGAAAAGCAAAATGTAAAGTGCTTTATAAATATATATATATATATATATATATATATATATATATATATATATATATATATAAATTATTATTATAATCTAATGATGGAGAATAATAATACTTGTATATGTATGTAGAGCATTTCAGTCCTATCAACAGTTCTACAAAGAGTTTAAAAACGGAAAAGCTAAATTATGATTAAATATGTGTTTATATATAGAAAAAAAAGCAGACAACTGTAATAAGGGAATAAATATTGCAGCAAAGGGAGACAAAATGTATAAATAAAACACTAATGGTGAACGAGAAAAAAAAATACTGCTTCTGTAAAAATACAACAAAGTCAATTTGTCAGAAATAAATAAAAGAATAAATAAACAAATACACTGTGAGGAGATAGTGATTATTTATTCTTTAAAGCTGTCATTCTATTGTTATTTAATTAATATTACTGCGTTCTACATTGTTATTGAATACATTTTGTGTTGGTTCTATTTAAAAAAAACCTCCGGATTGTTTTATTTCCAGCTGTTTTTTTTCACTTCTTACAGTTTACTGGTACTTCATCATACATGTCCATGACGTGGTGACGAAGCGTCTCTGACCAAACTCAAAGCATCCCTTAGTTGAGGAAAATCAAGTTATAAAGTGAAGGAAAATATATTTTATGAGTTTAATGATGTCATCTCCATGGCAACGACCAGTCTGTTCATAACTACTACAGGTGGAAGTGAGGGAATACACTTACATTCTGTCCAAAATTCAAAATAATCTATTCATGATTAGTCCTGTAGTTACAATTTATACAATTAATTGATTCATTTTTCAGTGATAATCCAAGTATTTAATAATCCAAAGTCATTATTAAAGAGCCTGTGTAGTTTAAGGAGGTATATTGTCTTTATACTCTTTAAATGCTTTAATATGGAGAGTAACTATTTGCAGAAAAAATATTAGACTATTAAAAGTTATTAAAAACAATGGTTATACAATTAGGTATTAACTCCTAAGTATAATGGGACTGAAACAGACAGAAAAGAAAAGACAGAATACATAAAATAACTTTTTGTCAGTACAGTGACGTAGATATTGATGTAAGAACTGAAGTGATTGAAAAAATGCATGAATATTATCAGTTTAAATTCAACTACTATGAACTATTTTGTCATCCTCCAGTTTTTCTATAACTTTAGCAGATCTGAGGTAAAGAATTATGTCAATTATTCACAAAGATATGCAGAAAAATACAAAAAAAAACCCATCTACTGCTGATTAACAGAAATGCATTTTACACTTTTACTGATGTGTCAAATGTAGATTTCACTTTTTCCATAAGAAAAACAATCTAAAACCAAACTCAAAGCATCCCTTAGTTGAGGAAAATCAAGTTATAAAGTGAAGGAAAATACATTTTATGAGTTTAATGATGCCATGACACCAGTCTGTTCATAACTACTGAAAAATGGATCAATTAATTATCTGAAATATACAATTAATTGATTCATTTTTCAGTGATAATTCAAGTATTTAATAATCCAAGGTGATTACAAAAGCCTGTGTAGTTTAAGGAGGTATATTGTCTTAATATGAATGAATAAAATAACTTTTTGTCAGTACAATGACATAGATATTGATGTAAGAACTGCAGTGACTTTGTTTTGTTTTTTATCCAGAAAACTATGATAAATGAATAAAAATTAACTGTTTAAATTTAACCACAATGAGCTATTTGTGTTTTGATTTTTAATATTTGTCCAAATAAATGTATCTTTAGTTTTAAAATGACAAGAAATTGAAGATAACAAGGGGTGGTCTAATAATTTTTTCCACAACTGTATATGTTTGTGTCTGATCCACATTTTAAATCTATTTTAAGTTGTGAAAAATATGATTTCTGAAAAGTACAAGTATCTGTACGTGCTATAAATATTTGGTTTTGGAAGACGATCTTCACTTGTTTCTTTTCAAATTTGATTTCAGTGTTAATTTAGTCAGAGATACGGTTATTAAGAATGATTCACCGCACTGTTTGTTCTTCTTTATTTTCTGTTGTTTTGTTTTTTTTTCATCAGAATTGCTCCAGTGAACACAGATCTACTTTATTTGCAAATGATGAAGTTATTACGGACGGTGTTCTGGGTTTTGCAGTGATGAGGAACGTAATGAATACACAATTTGTATGTTTAATGTTCTGGCCGCATGAACCCCCTCATCAAGTAAGGGACTATTTTTGGTCATTTCTACATATATTACAATAAGGAACAGGTCTAATGTGGTCTACAGGGTCTGGAAGGTCTACTTCTGCATAAACACTGACTGGACCTGCTGTGTTCGGTACCAGGAAGCACGGCCAGTTCATCTCAATGTGGTGCCCTAGGCGAACACTAGGCGAACACTAGGCGAACACCCCTCTTTTTGTGGAATCATAAATGATCATCTGTAAACTTGGGGCCAATTCCAATTCCTCCCTTAACCCTCAATCTGAAAATGCACGCTCTCACCAAGTGTAAGTGCTGTCCCAATTTTAAGAATGTTTAAGTTGAGGGACAGTTTGAGATTCTCCGACACCATCCTTGTGAGCAAGGGTTACCCAGAGTGCAGTATTTTCTATGTTAATGTAGATATAACAATGACAAAAATCATTGTATTATCTTAGTTTAAGTCCATTTTATGGATTATTTGCCTCATTGTTGCATAACATGTATTTTTTATTTTACAATCTTTTGTCAATAGCAGCTGGTGCGGACAAGCTAGCTATCGTTTAAGTTAGTGAATGTTACAAAAACAGTCATTTTTTGCGGTGGTAATGTAGTTGTTTTATCCAGATAACAGTCTATATAACATGCTTGTGTCGATAATGGTATAAAATGACCAGGCTAATGTCATCTGCCATAGCCGCAGAGTTAGCTAACGATAGTTATAGCTGGTGTTTACCTTTCATTGAGCCATGGTATGCAGTGACAGACGAATATGGTTGTGTTATTTATACAGATTATTTGTTTGATAGCTTTAACTGAAGGAGTAATTTACAGATAGTCCACAACAATTTAAAAAACGTGGACCTGATGGACCAGTGGATGATAGCTGTGTTTGTGTCTTATGATTAAACAGGCAGAGTTAACAGTGCAAATATTAAAAAAATAATAAAGTTGTGTTTCATTTCAGGGACTACAGAGACAATTAATTTCAGGGCCAACATTTAAGGGGTGTCCCATTTCTAAGTCACAAATAGCCCTTATCACTTAGTTTTGAGGGTTAAGGAAGGAATTGGAATTGGCCCATAGTGTCCTAGATCTGATGGAGTACGTACTGAGGGCTCATAAATAATCACTGTAATGTTAAGTTTAATGCTTTATTTACCATATTTTCCGCACCATAAGGAGTGCTGTCAATGAATGGTTTATTTTTGGAAATTTCTTTCATATCTAAGGTGCATTAAGTGAAGCTAAACAGTCACAATAACTGACAACCAAACACACTCTTATTCTGCTGAACACAAAATGCCTGAAAAAGGAACCTCACATGCAGTGAAGTCTGGGCAGAGGGGTGGGGTGGGGGGGTTGTAAAGCACACAGCCGGACCCTTGATCCACCTTCCCACTGACCATTCCTGGTCCACCCTGAGCAGGTTGCGGTGCACCACCGCAGAGGAATGGTAAATATTCTGCACTTCTATAGTTCTTTTCCACCTTCATGAAGCTCAAAGCTCTTTACATTAGCTTCACATTCACCCATTCACACACACTCGTTTCTAAGGTCTAAGGTCAGTCCTACTGGGAGACTAAGTCAGGGTTCAGTGTCTTGCCCAAGGACACTTCAATATGTGGACAGCCAGAACTGGGACGTGAACCACCAACCTCTCGGTCATTGGGCGACCCACTCTACCAACTGAGGCCGGCGAAGGACCAGCTAGACTAGGGGGAGGTCCAGGTTTAAACGTAGTCAAAACTGGTTTAATGTGCTCAGTTTGAAACAAACCCCAGTCCCACGCACACCACATTAGCTGAACCATCTGACTAAAACTATTCATTTTAAATGTTTATTTAGTGATTTCAGCCTCATTTATGTTATTGATGTGAGAATGAGGGTCAGAACATCCAACGCAAGCTTTTTACTGTGGACCCCCCCACCCACCCGGTTTTATGATAAATCACACCCTGGTAGTAGTAATAATAATAATAATAATAATAATAATAATAATAATAATAATAATAATAATAATAAT
The DNA here is from genome assembly GCA_020466265.1 of Siphamia tubifer. Lineage (NCBI taxonomy): Eukaryota > Metazoa > Chordata > Actinopteri > Kurtiformes > Apogonidae > Siphamia > Siphamia tubifer. The sequence goes on along the minus strand of CM035802.1, from coordinate 8,955,704 downwards.
AATAATAAATGTATAGATTTATATTTGAAGAGTTAATTTGCAAAAACGGAAAACTACATTTTTCTTTTTTTTTTTTCTTTTTTACTCTACATTCCAGGTAATACTCATTGATTTGATATATTATTTATTCAATTTAGTGGACCTTACCAAATGAATTTAAATAATAAATAATAATATACATTTTAATTTCTAAGCCATTTTCAGGACACCCAAGGACACTGTATAATAAGATAAAATAGACAATATAAAGAACAAATAAACAAACACATTGATAAGACTAAATAAAGTATTCATAATAAAGGTCAAAGTAAAGATAACAGTCATAATACAAGGGGTTTTTTTTGTTTTGTTTTTTCTCTCAGTACAGTGGTGTTACGAGCATATGATGATATATACACTATGGTTTAGTGCTGGAGGTTAAACTACCAACATTATACTTTGTAATTTCATTAGGTTCTTCCTTAAATGTGTTCAGCAGCCATAAAATGTAAGATAAGTGAATTAATGCAGAAGTAATAGGATTCCAAGAACATCATATATAACAGTAAAGCACTTAATGGGACCATTTTGCTGCACAATAACAACTTTTGCACTTATAATAGTCCATTGGTGGCTGGTGCCAAACTGGGTTAGTAGGAGAATATAATATAAATACAGCTGTTATGACTCATTATTACGACTTATTTTTGATGTGTCATTTTGTTTGTGTTGACATATCATTAATCTTTCATTTGAATGTTTGAATAAAGTTCTCCAACATTTTTGGGTTTTGGTTACACACAAAAAAATGATGTCACAGGAGTAAAATCCCAGTGTCCCAGGTGGAAAACCCACAAAATATTCACATGTCAGAGCAGTTGTTCAAACCAAACACCTACTTTACTATGTAGACAAATAACTCTGTGTCATTTTGCATCATAATATTGATTCTCATGAAATATGAAACTATTGTGGTAATGAAAAAGTACACTGTGGTGATGTGATGACTCAGCACAATAATGCTAACTGTAGCGTTAGCTATTCTATCGTACAAAGTAAAAAGGCAGTAAATGCATTTTTGGGGGAAAATTCAAATCATGCTTTGTCATGTAATAAAATATCTCATCTCAAATGTCTGCTGTTTTGGAGAAAATCTGTGTGCTCATTCAGTAACTGCTAAATGTACAAATAAAATAAAGTAAAAAGTCAATAAAGACCATAACTGTGTTCTTACCAATGTCCATGTAGGACCCTGCCCCAATAGTTTACAGTCAATCACTGTATTAGACTGAAACACATTATGGAATTACTGTATTTTCTACACTATAATGTGAACTGTTAATGAATGGTTTTTATGAAGGTTTTTCATATATAAGGTACATTAAGAAAAGCCAGAACTTTGAGATAAAAACTCAAAATTATTAGATTAAAAAGCCAAACTTATGAGATAAAAACAAAAAATTATTTGATAAAAAGCCAAATTATGAGATAAAAAGTCAAAATTATTAGATAAAAAGCTAAAATGATTTGATAAAAAGTCAAAATTATTCGATAAAAAGTCATACTTATGAGATAAAAAGTCTAAATTATTAGATAAAAAGCTACAATTATGAGATAAAAAGTACAATTTTTAGATAAAAAGTCAAAATTATTAGATAAAAAGCTAAAATTAATTGTTAATGTAAAAAAAAATTGTATATGTAAACATTTTTATTGGAGAATTTATCTTTTTTTCCCCACTCAAAAACACATACATTTTTGGTATTGAAATTATTTTGTAAATCTTTTTAACAATGAAGAACACAATAACATCCTAAAGCCGGTCCATGGCTGTGGACCACATGAGCTCTAGCGGCTAAAGTACACTTAGCTAGCAGCAGAGTGCAAAGAGGCAGGGTGCGCTGCATCCATCCACCCAGTGCAGGTTGGGTATCGGGGCTTTGTTGGTCGTTCAGCTGCTCTGCGCCGTAGGAACGACGGGGGCAAGACTGCAGCGAGATAGCAAGGAGCTAGCAGAAGACTGCAACGAGCTATGTAGGAGCTAGCAGAAGACTGCAGCGAGCTATCAAGGAGCTAGCAGAAGACTGCAACGAGCTATGTAGGAGCTAGCAGAAGACTGCAACGAGCTAGCAAGGAGCTAGCAGAAGACTTCAACGAGCTAGCAAGGAGCTAGCAGAAGACTGCAATGAGCTATGAAGGAGCTAGCAGAAGACTGCAACGAGCTATGAAGGAGCTAGCAGAAGACTGCAACAAGCTAGCAAGGAGCTAGCAGAAGACTGCAACGAGCTAGCAAGGAGCTAGCAGAAGACTGCAGAAAAAGCAAGCTACTGGTTGTGGCTAAGGAGGAAGGACAGCAGATGGGGGTTGACACCCCTGTTGGGTCAGATGCAGGGAGACGCCCCTGAGTTGCCACTTGCCCCCCCACCTGGGGATGTACTGGCTAGGGGGGGCAAACATCAGTGAAAGGTGACGACCTGGCATCTGACCCAAAGTGCACTGGAGGAGGTGCGACAGACATTAGGCCGAGCAGGGAATATCACCTTAACCTGTAATTAATAATAATAAATAATAATGAAATAACCATGGAAGGACACTTTTAAATAGATTTAATTTAATAATTTAGATTATTTTTCCCCCCACGTTACTCCAATTTAATGGTACCTTCATTTACTATTAGGAAAATTCTCTCCAGGTTTCAGCCTCAGGTTACACACTGAGTTTAGTCCTGTTTTAGAAAGTGTTAAAACCCTTTTATTGAGAGGAGATTTAATTAAACTGGGACATTTATGGTTTATGGTTCATTGTTTGTGTGGTTTTATTGATGTTATTTTGCATGGATTATTGATTTTCATCTGTGAAACATGCTACATAACCTTTGCTTAATAGTCTGTTTTACTTTCATTCTGAACTCCTTAAAGTGTTTGTATCTTAATTAAACACGACAATAATGGTCCGTTCAGATAAAGACGGGAAAATTTAAATTGTTCCGACTGACGACCATTATTTTTCATTCTCTCCTGTGAGCACAGCCTCAGGTGTGTTCTCTAAAATGTAGATATAAACCTATTTTGTCTAGTGCACCATGACCAGGAAGTGAATACATTCACACAGAAATGAGATAAATACAGTAAAAGCAGCTTTAGAAAATGTTATTATTATTATTATTATTATTATTATTATTATTATTATTGTTATTATTTAATTATAGTTTTGTTTTAGTCCAGTACTTCCTTTATTGTACTTAAGTACACTTTTATTAGGGATCTGTACTTTACTTGAGTATTTATTTGTTAAACAACTTTTTACATTTACTCCCTACACTTTTGTTTAAATATCTGTACTTTATACTCTTTACATTTATATAAATATCTCTACTTTATACTCTTTACATTTATGTAAATAAATGGCCAAAGTCATCAATAAAATGAACAAAAATGAATAATAAACTGACAAAATAATTAGTAACAGGAAGAAAGTAAAACATAAATGGAGCAAAATTAAAGAAAGAAAAACAAAAATAAAAATTTAAATGTAGAAAAATAAACAATGAGCAACAAAATGAAGAAAAACTTTGTGTCTTACTTTGTTCATGTTATTAATTATTTTGTCGCTGTATTATTCATTTTATTGATGACTGGCCAATTTTTGTTCATGTTGCTTATTTTAATTATTTTTACAGTGGAACTGATAAAGTGTCAGGAGTTAAAGGGTTAAATTGAATCATGTTGAAGAGGTTAAATATTTAAAACATCAAGGACACCCCTGGTTTAGAGTGACCAACTGATAATTGTCGGCTTTTACGATTAAAACTGATTTAATGGATTGTAGTTTTAACTGTGTTTGGTGATCATAACAATGATTTATATGAACTGTTAGCTGAGTTTGTGACCTTTCTGTGGATACGCATCATTAACATATGCATAAAAAACATGAACATAGTCAGTCTGTCGAGAACAACATTAATAATAAACTTCACTGTTGTTAACTTCATGGGGACAGTGTGGACAGTGTGGACAGTGTGGACAGTGTGGACAGTCTGGACAGTCTGGACAGTCTGGACAGTGTGGACAGTCACATGACTCATATTATTTACATTGTCAGTGAGTCATGTGATCGTGCCCTACCCTGTAGGTTATGTCATTATATGACATATGGGGACATGGTCTGACTGAAGTGGGTGGAGTCAGTATTTCAGTCAGACTGAACAATCTGTGATGTTTTACATTTGTGTTTGATAAAGAAAGTCAACAAAGCTGTTCTGTTAGATGTGCAACCAAAGCTCTGTGTCCCATGACTGACAGTATGACTTAGCACAACATTACTGACTTCTCCCCTCCTTCTCTCTCTCTCTCTCTCTCTCTCTCTCTCTCTCTCCTCTGCCCCCCTCTCTCTCTCTCCCTTTCTTTCTCACTCCTCTGCCCCCCCCTCGCTCTCTCTCCCTCTCTCTCTCACTCACCCCCCTCTTTCTCTTTCCCTTTCTCTCTCACACCTCTGCCCCCCCCTCTCTCTCTATTATCATTTACCCTGTAAACTACAACCATGGGAACATGTCTCTTATTTAATTACATTTACCCATCATTGCTAGTATTGTGTGCAGTCCCCCCCCCCCCATCCCCTTTTTTGCTTTTGTTTCATGCTTAGTGATAGTTTGTATGTACTGTAGGTGGACACTATACACAAGAAAAAAACACACTAGAATTTAAAAATAAATAAATAAACTTTGATTACATTGAAAAAAGTACAAAAAAGAGAGGAAACTAATATAATAAATAACATAAATTAAAAGCACCATGTATATTTTATTGTCTTGATAAAAAAAAGAAAAGGAAATAATAATAATAATAATAATAATAATAATAATAATAATAATAATAATAATAATAATAATAATAATAATAATAATAATAATAATAAATATATGTATGACCTGATTTTTTTTCCAGTGTCCTTCATTCTATTTTCTATTTTAGTTTTTTTGGGTGAAAATCAATGATTTTTATGTTACGTTCTTCTGTAAATAATTGTCATCATTCCTGTCACTCAGCTTTTATCAGTGACATTAACACTTTTACTTCTTTATAGAAACATGAGTCCTGTTCCACCACTTGTATCTGATAACTGACACTAGAGCTCAACAATATATGGTCTTAGCATTGACATCACTATGTATGTATATGTCTTTATTATTTTATGGTTTTGCCACAGTCTGTTTGTTTGTTTGTTTGTCTGTTACTTAGCAAGATAACTCAAAAACTTATGAACAGATTTTGATTACATTTTCAGAGTAGGTTGGTAATGGGGGGGGTCTGGAAATTATTAGAATTTGGTGATGATCCAGGGGGAGGGGTGGGGGTGGGGGTCTACCTTGGTGGAGGCGTGCGCTCTCACACTGCTTTTCTAGGTTTTACTATATATATGTTTACCTGTTTTAATCTATTTTTAGGTAGATTTTGGACAAGTGTCTGTGAAATAAATGTAATTGAATTAAATAATACAGAATAGTCATTTTCATTTTTTACATCATCAACTTAACCTTTTAACCCCTGATGCGTCAGCGATGACGTGTTGTGAAAGGATGGTTTAGTTTCAATATTCAGAAAAAAAATATACAGTTTTTTTTTTACTGTGATTTCGCTGAGTTTTGTTCATGGATCTGATATATGGAAATAAACAGGTTTAAAATAGCTATTAATTTAGAAAAAAGAAAAAGCCAAAACTAAAACTACCCGAAAGAAAGTACAATATTATTTATTTATTCATTTATTCATTCATTTATTTATTTATTTATTTATTTATTTATTTATTTATTTATTTATTTATTTATTTATTTATTTATTTATTTATTTATTTATTTTCATTTTAGCTCGTTTTAACTAAAATAAGTTATTATTTTGTAAATATGTATTATTTTTTTCAAAATTTTGTTCCTTATTTTGTTTTATATTTCTACATTTAATATTGTATTTTATTATTTATTATTATTATTTATTTTATTATTTTTCATTTGTGTCTTATTTTGTTCATGTTTCTTATTATATTGTTGATTTATTATACATTTTATTGTCCATTTTGTTACTTATTTTATACATTTTTGACTGTTAAAATTTGGAACTGTTAAAATCTCAGGAGTTAAAGGGCGAAAGAGGAATGAACTTTTATTCTGAAATGTATTCAGGAATGAAAACTTATGTAAACAGGCCCATTGTCATATATACAAGTGGTGTTCAGCAGCTGATTATCTGTCTATCTGTCTGTCTGTCTGTCTGTCTGTCTGTCAACACTGATTATGAATATGAAATAATTTGCTGGAACATTGATAAATAATTTATAAGATGACAGCCTTTAAAAGACAAATTAATTTTATATTCTCACATTAAGGCTGACAGTAAAGAAAAAAGAGCTTCCCTTACCGACTCACCCCACCCACCCACCCCTCCCCCCCCACCCTTGACATGAAACCCCTGCCTATTATTTGCTCATTTTATATTCTCATGATAAAACGTGGCTTATTTCTATCAAGTGTTTGGGAACGGTAGCTGTTAAATAAAGACAGGAAGTAGAAACTAAAGAGAGACGGTGGGTTCACAGGGTTCGCTCTGACCCCTAAGGTGAGCTGCCCTGGATGACTTATGGAAAATATGGCATATTAACCGGCTGCAGCTTCCGTACTCACTCACATATTTTCAGGTATAATGAATAATTCTTATTTGTGTTAGCTGCAGTGTGCTCCCCCTCTGCTGGCCCTTCATACATTATTTGTTATGGTATTGTTTTCGAGCTGTGAAAACTCAACACTTTACCGTTCCATGAAACATCAGGGCCAAGGATGAGGGTTTTTTTTATTTTAATTTTATTTTATTTATTTATTTTAAACGTCTATTCATTCATTTACATCAGGGCTGCCCTAAGAAGTAAACAGGCTATAACTGCACAGACACCAAACTGAGAAAAATCATCTTAAAGTTCTGTTGTTGTTCAGCCCCAGTAGTTGTAGGTAGATTATCATCTTAAAGATGCTCTGGTTCCGTACCAGCCCAATAGAACCCTTCGTTCTCAGAATGCAGGTTTATTGAAATTCAATTCAATTCAATTCAATTTCATTTATAAAGCCCTAAATCACAACAAAGTAGTCTCAGAGGGCTTTACAAAAACATAATCAACTACAGAAATACATGAAAAGTCCCAGGCATCCCCTGTCCTTAGACCCTCCTTCTCGGCAAGAAAGTTCCTAGGGTTTCTAAAAGTACAGTAGGAGCTAGAGCCTTTAGTTACCATGGTTACTGTCTTATGGAATCAGCTTCCCTTTCATATTAAAGACGCCGAAACAGTCTCTACATTTAAAATTAGGCTTAAAACATTCCTGTTTGAGAAAGCCTATGGTCAGGTTATTTAAAAATTATGTGACTCATATATCATGTATACATGATGTATGAGTCACAGTTCAGTCTAGACTGCCCTAGGAGCTAGAATGCTGGGGGAAGTACAGACACTGAGTTCTTTCTTTCTTCTCTTTCTCTCCCTCACACCTGTTTCTGTCATTTTTATAACACATCTTTCATACCAAGTCTGTTCATGACTAGTCACCTGGTGTCCCCTTTCCCCCCTCCCCCCCTGGGGGGAGTGGTGGCTCTCCTGACAGTGTCTGCGTGGGAGCCATGGACGACAGGATCTGTAGTGTCTCGCCTGTGCCGACCTGTGACCCCGGACCCCCGCCCCTGCCTGTCTGGACCAGCCCCCCCCTCTTCATTTATTTATGGACGTTCATCTATAGCCTGTCCATCCATGGGAGTGGATCTCTCCTTCAATGTGGTTCTCCTCAAGATTTCTTCTTTTTCCCACTGGGTTTTGGAGTTTTTTCTTGCTGAGAAGGAGGGTCTAAGGACAGGGGATGTTTGTTACTGTAATGTATCTCTGTAGTTGATTGTGTTTTTGTAAAGCCCTGTGAGACGACTTTGTTGTGATTTAGGGCTTTATAAATAAAATTGGATTGAATTGAATTGAATTGAATTGAATTGAATTGAATTGAATTGAATTGAATTGAATTGAATTGAATTGAATTATTGGACATGAGGTAGTTATTGTTACTGTATATTAACTAGTTCTACATAAACCACAGAGCGCCTTATATATGGATTAATACTGGTAGTGCTTAATGACTATTTTTATTATAACTATTTTTATAATAACTTTTTATTGGATAATTTTGGCTTTTAATCTTATGATTTTGATTTTTTATTTAATGATTTAGACTTTTTTATCTCAAAAAATGTTTCTTTTTATTTCATAATTTGGACTTTTTATGTCATGATTTTGATTTTTATCACATGATTTATATTATTTTATTTCACAATTTTGACGTTTTATCTCATGATTTTGATTTTCAACATTGTTCATCTGTGAGTAGAATACATTTTTATTTGGAATTAAACAGGAATAAGAACTCAAATATAACCACTGCAATTACACTGAAAAAAGTCAAACATTGAATCAACTTAAAAATTCTTCTTCAATTTTGATTTTTTATGTCATGATTCTGACTTTTTATCTCCATATTTTGTCTTTTTATTTTCACACATTGAGTGAACCAAATTGAATTGCATTGGGTTTGGGTTATTTTAATTTAGTTTAATATGATTCACTCAACTAGATTGTTTTAATGTGTGACCTATTGAAGAAGAATGTTTAAGTTGATTCAACCTTTTTCAGTTTATTCATTTTCAAGAAAATATTTTTTTACTCTAGAAAAATGCTCATTAATTTTTCCTTTGTAAGAGACAACTTAACTCACTGCTTTTGTTTCCTTTATTTATATATTTTGCTCATTACTGTGGTAAAACTAATCCCCCTCCCTCCCTCCCTTTTTTTTTGCCTGAACAAAAACCAGAAGAATGGCTAAAAATGGACCACTTTTAACAAACGCATACAAAAAAACCCTGCTCCTCACATTTTCAATTAAGTTTAATTCAGAATTATCATTTTCAACAGGAATTAGGTGTTTACATGGTTCATTTGTGAGTAGAATTAACTTTTATTTGGAATTAAACAGCAATAAAAACTGTCTGTCATATAAACACTGAAATTACACTGAAAAAAGTCAAACATTGAATCAACTTAAAAATTCTTCTTCAATTTTGACTTTTTATCTCATAATTTTGTCTTTTTATGGTCACACATAAAAACATCTAGTTGAGTGAACCAAATTGAATTGCATAGGGTTAGTGTTGTTTTATGTGTGACCTATTGAAGAAGAATGTTTAAGTTGATTCAACCTTTTTCAGTGTATTCTTTTTGAGGATAATATATATATATTTAAAAAATGCTCATTAATTTTTCCTGTGTAAGAGACAACTTAACTCACTGCTTTTGTTTCCTTTATTTATATATTTTGCTTCTAATCCCCCTCCCTCCCTCTCTCCCTCCCTCCCTCCCTTTTTTTTGCCTGAACAAAAACCAGAAGAATAGCTAAAAATGGACTACTTTTAACAAACGCATACAAAAAAACCCTGCTCCTCACAGCTCAGACATGTTCTTTGAAGTGTACTTCCTGCAGCTCAAAGCTTTGTACAGTCAGTGCGTCGTCGACCACCTCACAAATATTCACCCGACAACGTGACAACTGGTTTAAACAGGCGACGACACAACTAGTATTTACAGCAGAGGTGTCAAACATGTGGCCCGGGGGCCAAAATCGGCCCTCCAATGGGTCCAATCTGGCCCCTGGGATGAATTTGTGAAATCTTAAAATTATACAGAAGATATTAATAATTAAGGAAGTTATAAATTCAATGTGAGATCGATCAGACCACAATCATAATAACCAATAAATTATTTTTTTAAAATTGTTTTAGTGTCAAACAGGAATAGATAAACAAATAATGAATTAAAAACAAATGTGAATAACCTGAAATATATGTAGAATTTTACCAATATTCTTAATGTTACGAAATGTTATATTTGTAAATCCATGATGCTCATGTATGAATTATAAACTAAAGCACAATATTGTTAATATTGCACTTAGTTTTCTCAATAATTTTCCGCTTGTTAATATTTCTTCGTGTTATGTTCGAGTACAGTTCATTTTCATTATGGAATTTGACTATTTTTGCTCAGAAACAGAGAAAACAACTTTGGAGTTAACATTATTTATACATTTTTATTCTACTATTTCCAGTGTTGGGAAAGTTCACCTTAATTAGGAACTAGTTCAAAGTTCAGTTCAAGTTACTCAATATGAATTAGTTCAGTTCATCGTTCATTCTTCCAAATTATGAACTAGAAGTTCATGGATCCCAAAATGAAATTTTTCATTCTTTTTTTGTGTTATTATTGTAAACTTATTATTAACCGTTCCTGACGTTATCCTGTAGTAAAATGAGTTTGACGCCTCTGATTTACAGAAAGAAAAAGAACAAAAAAAAAAGCTCTTTTGTCCCAGTCTGATCCCCCCCCTTTTTTTTTTTTTCTTTCCCTTGAGTGGGATTTCAGTTGAAAAGCATGTGGTGAATTGTAGCACAGCAGGTTCCTACAAACTCAAGTGAAAGTCTGTTAAACAAACAGGAGGGAGAGAAAAAAAAAAGAAAAAAACCTGTTCCTCTCTCTCTTCTCTGTCTGTGGCGATGAGGGATCAAACACCATAATGCTGACACATGAAGAAAAAACCTGCGAGGCTTGATGACGAGATCAAGTAGAATTTTTACTGTATCGCTTTGGCGTGAGTGTCCCATGCTGGATGTGCAGAAGCGGCGCTGGACTAATTAGTAATTCCAGACCATCTCTTCGACGGTGCTCGGGGCAGGTGGGCTGTAAGAAGCCGTCTGGATCCCTGCTGCGATGAAAGGAGTCTGCTTGTCACACAAATTTGATTGGATGCTGTTTAATTGCTGCACTCTGGTTGGATGGAGCATTGGTTAATTGTAACCAAAGCTGGTCTGAGCGCTGGGTTTATGTGCATATATCAGAGTAAAAGCATGTGGACGTGGAACATATGGCATGGAAGCTGTAAAACTAGATTTGTTGAGGGTGCGCTGGGTTTTGCAGAAGCATCTTCTGTTTACCCTCATTTCACGAGCCACAACTGCAGCCACCCTGAGACAAGTGCATCTTTTTATCGTCTCATTAAGCTTTCGCCGCCGACCACGTCTGGCGTAAAGACTATTGAGTGCGTTTTTGCTTCCAATGACGTCAGCCCTTTGAGCTTAAATTTGAACATGCACAAAAACGGCCCAAATTTTGCACGCATTTCAGAAGTATTATGGTACAGCCAAACCAAACGCTAGGACGTTAACGACAATGTTGCAATTTTAACCATTCACTGCGACTTTGCTGCAAAATGTGACCAATCATTTGCGACGTCTTGAGCTGTTCCTTCTGCCTTTTCCTGTTTACTTTACAGTACGAATAAACATGTGCACAGCAGCAATTCACATTTAACGACTAAACTGATATACTAGTACCAACAGGTGCATTTGGAAGAGTACTTTTTTGCTGCATTTTTATCATCCAGGTTAATATTTTATTTGTCATATTTTAAAGGTTGTCTTAATATCTCAGTGTCTTTGTTCTGCTTCTACTACACAGTCCACACGAGGGCATTAACGACTTCAGTTTTTTTCAAGTCGACTTATCTATCAACAAAGTCGGAGTCATGACGTCATGACATTGTCAGCTGAGGAACAACACAGACACACGGCTAAAAAAACAACAACAATAACAACACACTGACACACGTCTGTCCAGCAATGAGCAACTTGTATTAAAGTTCACTGCAATGTAACAATGTCCACTGAAAAGACACAAACATCAGCATTTTAACACCAACAAAACAAAGGCTAACGTTAGTAAAGAGTTTTCTGTTAAATTTAACTGAACATCAGTAGGTGAACATATGTCCACATTTGGTCTGGACCCACGGCTCTAACACCGGACTGTCCACACGTCTGTCACACATCCTCAGTTTTCGTATTAAGTGTAAAATATTTAAGTCAGCAACCGATAAGACACACACCACTGTCCACATCATGTTTGGAAAAAATAACCACGCCTATGCTGCTGCTCACTCAGGTTAGCTAGCGGATGCTGCTTATATCATGCAGATTAGCTAGCCTCTTCAGATGGCCGTGCGTTTTTTTTTCATCTAAGGTGAAGTAATCACACTGGTTCATGTTCTCTCTGTGGAAATAAAGCCTCATTTCTTTTTCCTGCACATTTTCAGAACAAGTGACGGCACGAAACCTAGCTGGATGCTAATCTGGTAAAGGTAAACACACATAGAGAGGGGAGGTGGGAGTGTTCCTTCACGCATTCTGAGCCAATCAGAGATGCATCATGGACATGTATGAGGAAGTACCGGTAAACTCTGTTGTTCGACCTCATATCATTTTTCTACCATAAAAAAACAGCTGGAAACAAAATAATCTGGACGTTTTTCTAAATGAAACAAACACACAATGTATTCAACAACAATGGAGAACACAGTAATATTAATGAAATAACCATGGAATGACAATTTTAAGAATTTACAGGTTGTTCATATTTGTTAGTGTGATGTTCACACTAAAAAAAATTGTAAACATTTTTACTGGAAAATCTAGCTTTTTTTCCACTAAAAAACACAGAAATTTTGGGTGTCGAAATTATTTTGTACATTTTCATCCTATTATTTATATTATTTTACTTTATACCATATTAGGCTGAATGCAGCCCCTGAACTAAAATGTGTTTGACACCCCTGGTAAAGGGTTAAATTGAGCTGAGGAACAGAAAGTGGTGAGAGTCAGAACACAAAAATCACAAATAGGAGGCCCAGAGACAATTGACTAATCTGGTGCAAACCCAGGATCTGGGTCTTATTGACTTACTGTCAGTGTAATCCATATCATAACCATCTGCTCTAGTGCTGTGAAAACACCAAGGGCATATTAGCTGTACGTCTCCTGTGAGGGTTTGGGCTGACAGTAGCCTGAAGGGCTCCGAGGAGTCATTTGGAAGAGTACCTGTAAAGCCACGCTACATGAATCCTAATTCTGCTATTGTGTCTTTCTGCCAAAAGCTCAATACGTGTCTACCCTGGTTAACACACAAACACTCCACAGTTGGCGCCGCAGGAGCGTGCCGCCTGCAGACCTACACCGACCACAGAAAGTCTACGGAGGCCGATCTTCGTCTTTTGTACGACAATTTATTTGTGATGTGATTAATACACCCATGAATTATGGACTAAAACAAGATGGGAAAATGAAGATCCAGAATCAAAGCAGTCACATGATCTAAGAGAATAATATAAAGAGCCAGTGTACGACTGCACGATACCAGAAAAAAACTGAGATTGCGATTTTTTTTTTAACCCTGCAATGTGAAAAAAAATCCTTAGGAGTAAATAACAGATGTGTGGTGACGACACAAACGGTCAGATTAATGGTCAACACTGAACAGATCCTTCTGTAGCTGAAATAATTAAATGTTAAGAAATCATTATGTGCATTTTTATTTACGAGTTATGGCTGTAATTGACGGGGGGGGGGGGGGTGTCGTGTATGTGCATGAGTACGTATATAAGTGTATATATATTTATGTGTTTTTTCTTTTCTCTACCTGTTTGATATCATGGATTGTGTAGCTTAAGATGTTTGGTAGGTGGGCATTAATTTTGAGCCTTTTTCAGTCAAATTCTATATTGTTCTCTTTTTTGCTGCTTTGAAGTGAATATATATAGACTGAAATAAACTAAAGTAAAAAACAAAAAAATATAATTGACATTTGAAAATAAATAAATTGCAAAAAATAAAGAAATAAAAATGAATTAATTAAACAAAAATATAAATAAATGAATAAATAAAAAAGACGTAAAAATACATAAAAAATAAATGACTAAAAATAGATAAATAAATTTTAAAAAATATTTAACGTTTCAGTTTCAGTGTCATCCTTCTTGCAGCCGAAATAGTTAAATAAATAGGGTGGCAAGGTGGTGCTTGTGCCTCACAGACAGAAGGTCCCTGGTTCAATTCCCACACCAGACCTTTCTGTGTTGAGTTTACATGTTCTCCTCATGTCTGCTTAAGTTTTCTCCAGTTACTCCAGTTTCCTCCCACCCCAGTGACCCGAGTGAGGATGAAGTGGGTTCAGATGACAAGATTAAAAATAAATAATTACAAATTTAAAAAAATTAAATATGAATAAATAAATAAAAACGACAAATGAAATAAATAAAAGTTACAAATGCAAAATTTGTAAATAACAAATAAATTAGTTAAAATTACAAATAAAAAGTAAGTGATCTTGTCGCTTCATCTGAACCCGCTTTATCCTCACTAGGGTCACAGGGGTCACTGGGGGCCTAATCCAGCTCCAATGGGTGAAGGTGGGGTACACCCTGTATGAGTCTCCAGTTCATCTCAGGGCTGAACATATATAGACAAACAATCACTGTCACATTCACACATATGGATGATTTAGATTAACCAGTTAACCTATCAGTGCATGTGTTTGGATGGTGGGAGGAAACCCACACAGTCACGAGGAGAACATGTAAACTCCACACAGAAAGGTCTGGTGTGGGATTCGAACCAGGGACCTTCTGTCTGTGAGGCATGAGTATTAACCACTGCACTTGATTTTCATACATTTAATTTGACCTGATCTGATCATAAATAAAGTATTACTTGATACTACACAGTATAAATCACTAGTGTTAATATAACACTTAAAGAGTTAATTTTAACACTACCTCAGTGAACATACAGTCCCTATCTATAGAGTGTAAAAGTCACACTGAAGCTTTACAGAGTCAACTTTACATGAGTAGGACATAATATTTTACACTACACTAACTAGTGTCAGTCAAGCTCAAACTCCATATATATACACACACATATATATATATATATATATATATATATATATATATATATATATATATATATATATATATATATATATATATAAAATTCTGAATATATTACATATATAAAAATATATATAAAATATTATATATATTTCTAATTCGTGATAAAAAAATTAAATGTCATCAATGGGATTGGACCAGAATACTAGTTTACACTTTATTTTACCATTGGCAAAGGTCATTTTCTATGTTACATATTTGTTTTCAGCATTTTTTGAGGGGGGGGGGGGGTAACCCTAACCCTAAAATATGTAGATTTGAAACATTCGACATCGTCCAAAATTTTCCAAATGTAGCAATCTTGTAAAAATTAGTAATCCCCCAAATTTTCTCTCTGTAAAACCCATAGAAAGTACTCAAACTGACATTTGTACAAATAAAGCTACGTTTTATCATGAAAATATAAAATTAGCAAATAATAGGCAGGAATTTCAGCTCAAAGCACGCGCGGGGGGGGGTAAGCGAAGCTCTTTCTTTCTCCGTCTGCTTTCTTTATTGTCAGCCTTAATAGGCAAAAAGCATACGTTAGGACTCAAATTGAAGAGCTCATCAGTCATGACATACCATTAGTGTTCAAAAGGCCAATTACAAAAACCTACAAGGCACTCAGAGCCACTAAACGCCAGACTTCGATTACAGCTTGACCTCACTGCGATTCGCCTGCGCAGCTAAGCACCAAATAATAGATAGACGATTTTTAACATAATTACGCCTTAATGGACGGCGAAGCCACGCTGTCAAAAATTGATATGCGTGCTGCGGTAGCGTTTAAGGGGAGGATGGCAGCGCACATTTATCTCCATGTCAAAGAGAGAGAGGACAGATAGAGAGGAGAGTGACATGCTGGGATGTGGACGACACCGCCCTCCGTAAGATCATTTCCCATCAAGCCTTTCTCTGGCAAGTGCTATCGAGTCTAATTGCAGTGAAAATATCAATGCCCCCCCCACCCCCCCACAGCCCTTTTTATATTTAATCGTGTCCCTGCTCGTGTGTTGACAAAGCCAGATGAACATCATTTCCAGCACTGTGGGTTTTACCGGCCATATTAGCGCCAATGTTGACCAACTCCTCCAAGGTGACCGCTGATAACTGTGGTCAGCTCCAGTCCGCTGCGTTTAGCAAAGACTTTTTTGTGAAGTCAGCCCCATTAAGTCATGGATAATTGTGTGTGTGTTCTCCATGGTGAATATTTGATCTGCTGTTTGCCCTTTGCCGGCCGCGCGCCGCAGAATAATGGCTCTCTTTGAGCGGCGCAAGGCAAAACCTCGGGCCCAGAAAGAGGCCAACCCAATTACTCTATCAATTATTAATTCATCATAAAGGTCGTCCCTTTGCTCCATTATCCACACCAGTCAGAGCATGCCAATGTCATGAGTGTTAACAGGGCCTTAAGGTCAAAAACCACCCAGACTCACAAGAACTCTCTGGAAGAGGACACGTCTTCTTCTTCCTGCCAGAGATGGTGAGGAATCTGTTTAATTAATGAGAGTCTGTGAAATTAAAATATTTGAGGAACTGCTCCGATTGTATTCTTAGTAGTGAAATTAGCATTTGCCTGACCTTATTTCTGCGATGGCCATCCTGAACTTTTCATCACACTCTGGGAAAGGAGTTGAGTTCAGTGCTCTGCTAAATGGAACTTAATATTTTAGCAGCTTCACAATAGGATACTGTGAGTTCTTTTACAATAATGACATTTGAGTTGAGGACTGCTTCTCTAAAAATACTTACAATGAACCTATTAACGTATATATATATATATATATATATATATATATATATATATATATATATATACATTGCGTGAAACATTTAATCAACTTAAAAATTCTTCTTCAATTTTGACTTTTTATGGTCATACAAAATAATCTAGTTGAGTGAACCTAATTAAATTGCACAGGGTCCGGGTTATTTTAATTGAATTTAATTTGATTCACTCAACTAGTTGTTTTAATGTGTGACCATTAAAGAAGAATATTCAGGTTGATTCATTGTTTTACTTTTTTCAGTGTATTTGCAACAGTTGGCATTAAGGGGTTAAAGCTATTATTTTCTAATCTGTTGACACGGTTCTATAAATCTTAGAATATTTGAATCATGCGCATAGACTTTATGAAGTGGAAAAAACATTGAGCGGTACAGAATTTTAATAACATAAGATTAATCATATTTCTGTTGCATTTTTGTTAATAGAAATTGAATATAATCTGAATTAAATGCACAAAGCAGGATTCTTTGCTAAAAAAGATTTAGGATGGTGTCCAGCTGAGTGCATATTTGTGTAAATCTATGAAAAACAGGTTAATACAAATTATCCAATTGCTTTTTTGTAATTATGCCTAAAGAGAAATTTAAAAAAAATTAAATAAACCTTGATTCCAAATGAAGTGGGTTTGGTAGCAGTATGGTGCTACTGTCATGTCATCTGTCGACACAGTTGTGCAGCAGGATTTTCAGGTGTTGATGTATGTATAAATATATATATTTATATATATATATATATATATATATATATAGAGAGAGAGAGAGAGAGAGAGAGAGAGAGAGAGAGAGAGAGAGAGGGAGAGCGAGAGAGAGAGAGAGAGACAGAGAGAGAGAACCTGACAGAAAATGGTGCAGCACGAGACCTAAATCCTGGTCTTTAACAACACACTCCTGCACAAAACAGCTGATTCCACCTGTTTACATCTGAACACTGCAAATGTTTTCAAAACAATAAACCCTGTTAATACTTAACCCTGGAACATATATCCAATTTAACCAATTCAAGGGTTTTTTTTTTGCAGCCAATTTTAAAATAAATAACTGTGAGGGTTTTTTTTTGCCTCTTCCTATGATGTTCAGGAACATCCAGTTTGGGAACTGGATCTGATACTGACTGGTTTATACCTCAGCTCCAGTGGTACCCTAGCTCCATTTCCTATACTAGTGCTAATATAACTAGCCTAGCTTTACCTTAATTATCTGTACTAGAGCTATATAACTAGCCTAGCTTTAGCTTCATTTTTTGTAGTAGTGCTAATATAACTATCCTTGCATAAGCTTCATTTCCTGTACTAGAGCTAATGTAACTAGCCTAGCTTTACCTTAATTTTCTGTACTAGAGCTATATAACTAGCCTAGCTTTAGCTTCATTTCCTGTACTAGTGCTAATATGACTAGCCTAGCTTTAGCTTCATTTTTTGTAGTAGTGCTAATATAACTAGCCTAGCTTTAGCTTCATGTCCTGTACTAGAGCTAATATAACTACCCTAGCTTTAACTTCATTTCCTGTACTAGTGCTAATATGACTACCTTAAGTTTAGCTTCATTTTTTGTAGTAGTGCTAATATAACTAGCCTAGCTTTAGCTTCATGTCCTGTACTAGTGCCAATATGACTAGCCTAAGTTTAGCTTCATTTTTTGTAGTAGTGCTAATATAACTAGCTCTAACACGAATCATGCAGTAGTTACACATGTGTGTGTGTGTGTGTGGGGGGGGGGGGGGGTGGACACACAAATGACAGTTTAGTTTAACAGACATATCACTGTTCATTCATTTGATATAAACAGTAAAACAGATGGTTTATTGACCTGATAAAACCCCAGGTAAGGGTTGAAAGTACAGCTGTAATTTTTTAAGGAGGAAATAAGCACTAGTTTTGTTCAGGCTTTGATGTAATGAAAAGCAAAATGTGTTTTGAGCTTTCTATGTCCTCTGTAATTATTATTTTCTTTAAAAACTTTTGGGGTAAAAATCAGGGGGGGAAAAATCAGATTTTTAGCCCATATCACCCTCACCCTACTGCTAACACCTGCATTTATTCTGCAGCAACTTTAACTTTTTTCTATTCTTAGACATTAGCTGATTCAACAACATTGACAGTAAATCGTGTGTGTGTGTGTGTGTGTGTGTGTATGTGTGTATGTGTGTATGTGTGTGTGTGTATGTGTGTATGTGTGTGTGTGTGTATGTGTGTGTATGTGTGTGTGTGTGTGTGTGTGTGTATGTGTGTGTGTGTGTGTGTGTGTGTATGTGTGTGTATGTGTGTGTGTGTGTGTGTGTGTGTGTGTGTGTGTGTGTGTGTGTGTGTGTGTGTGTGTGTATGTGTGTGTATGTGTGTGTGTGTGTGTGTGTGTGTGTGTGTGTGTATGTGTGTGTATGTGTGTATGTGTGTGTATGTGTGTGTGTGTGTGTGTGTGTGTGTGTGTATGTGTGTGTATGTGTGTGTGTGTGTGTGTGTGTATGTGTGTGTATGTGTGTGTGTGTGTGTGTGTGTGTGTGTGTGTGTGTGTGTGTGTGTGCGTGTGTGTATTCCTATCTTTATGGGAACATTGAAATGTTTACACAGTCACACTATGGGGACCTCTGACATTATAGGGACCAAAATTCAGGTCCCCACAAGGGTTAAATATAAATGCAAGTCCCCACTAGTAAAATAGAAATTATGGGGCCTATCAATACATTAATTTGTTTTTTCAGGAAGTCCCCATAAGGCATGAGGGAAACAGGTGCAAATCAAAACATTTACTTTTTAAAAGGTTTGAAGATGGATTTTCCTAGCAATGCGCTCTTTTGTACAGAGATCTCTGATGTTGTTCCTGGTATCTGCTGGAGCCATTCTCCCAGCTTGGGGGTCACTGCCCCTAATGCTCCGATCACTATCACATATTTATATGTATATATATATAATTTATTTTTTTCTATATTTTTTATTATTTATTTTAATTTATTTTTACATTAAAAATATTTTTTATATTTTGAAAATGTATTATTATTTGTATTTATTTTAATTAATTTATTGCATTTTTGAATTACTTTCATTTATTCATTCATTTTTATTAATTTGTTTTTTAAATTTAGTTTAATTTTCCAAATTTTTGTATTATTAGTTTTATTGTATTTTATTAAAAAATGAAAAAAAAAAGATGTGTTTATAATCACTACCCAATGACAACTTCATTGCAAACATGGTCCTCATGAGAAATTTAAACAAGTGTGTGTGTGTGTGTGTGTGTGTGTGTGTGTGTGTGTGTGTGTGTGTGTGTGTGTTTTATCTGCTGAGGGCAAATATCAGTGATGTGCTGAGATTTGTTGATGCGCTGTCATCAACACCAACCAGTAAACAGAAGAAAGTTTTTACATAACAACCATTAGCCTCATGTCAGGATGCATCTCGTATAATTTTTCTTCTTCCCATGACACATGACAAACAGCTGCTAGCGGATCTGCTAACATGTAACAAACGGTAAACTGGTATGATCCCAGAAGAAGTCATGGGTTCTGTGCAGAGCGTGTTGCCTTTGGACACGTCAATCAGACCAACAGTAACATCATCAGTCGCTTTAAATCATGTTTCAATAACCTCAGTTCAACTCCACAGGTTCATCCCTTTATATTTTAGTCTTGTTTACATGAAGGTTCTTGTTATTCTCTGGATGCTGTATGTGTGCGTGTGATGACTAAAAGTGACAAAATAAAAAAAATAAGTACATCATTAAATAATTAATCCTTTGATGTATATACTGGTCACTATACTGAAAAAAGGCAGTAACTGCACACACACCAAACTGAGAAAAATGACCTTAAAGTTCTGTTGTTGTTCAGCCCCAGTAGTTGTAGGTAGATTATTGGACATGAGGTAGTTATTGTTACTGTATATTAACTAGTTCTACAAAAACTACAGAGTGCCTTATATATGGATTCATTCTGGTAGTGCTTAGTGACTGGGAAAATAGCCTAGCATTAGCTTCATTTCCTGCACTTATTTATTGATTTATTACTTACTTATAATCAGTTTATTTTGTGTAATGTGTTTTTTCACCCTGTAATTTTTAATCAATGTAAAGCACTTTGGGCTACAGTGTTTGTTTGAAAGCTAGCCTAGCTTTAGTTTCATTTCCTTTACTAGTGCTAATATAACTAGCCTAGCTTTAGCTTCATTTCCTATACTAGTGCTAATATAACTAGCCTAGCTTTAGCTTCATTTCCTATACTAGTTCTAATATAACTAGCCTAGCTTTTTGACCCCTCTTTATCTATGGTTTGAACGTCCAGGTTGGATTTATTTCTATATTTTACAACAAGTGGTGGATATGAGCTAATTTTCTGTGCAAATGAGTGTTATTTTGTTTCAGATTATCAGTAAATCATCAGAAGACAATGTGTATACCTGTGTATTTCCTTGTCCTAGTATTGTGTGAACACTTAAGGACAGGAATATTACCCAAACCATAGAAGTAATGAAACTTGTCTCTTTTTAAAATGTGATTGACTGTTGACTGAATGGGAAGACCAGATGAAATTCAAGGTTAGTTTCACCTCTGAGACCCAGAAAAGTAAAAGTCTAGCAGTTTCTACATTTCCTTTTTTGTAATTAAATTCTTGTCTTTTTAAAGAATGGATTAAAAAAAAAAATGGACTGAGTAGTTCTTACATTCATCATCTTTTCTACCATTTTTACTGACAAGAAAGAGTAGCGTGTTCTTTTTTTATTGAGGAAAATAGAAATGATTCACAATTTAAAAGTTAACCTGCCAGAGTTGGAGCTTTTTTCTCCACCTTTGTCAGCTTTTATAACATGATTAAATGTGGAAAAATCACCTAAAACCAAACACTTAACTTGGGCTGAGCTTCATTCCACTTTGGCAGTTTTACAATTATCATGCCACACTTTTTTCAATCATATTATAAAAGATGTTCAAAGAAACTATTTTTCTTGGATACACATTTATTATTCAGAAATAGTGCATGTCACAAATAAGTATCTGGTGTTTTAAATGAAAATAGACACTTGGCAGGTTTAGGAAAACTTCGACCCTACATAGTGCTTGACGTGAAAAAAAAGAAATGCAAGAACCCTCATTTTAATTTTAAACTAATACAAACGAGTCATTGCAACATTAGTTAAAGTTTAAAAAATTAAATTAGTGCATGTATTGCAGGAGCACCCACGGAGTATAAAGGGGGAGGGAACAGGGCGTGCAAAGAGCTTATTGGCGTTCTACAGTAAAATAACTAACAAGTAGTAGCTAATACAGGTGTCAATCTTTCACTCACACAACGATCCGATTCAAATCTCGGTTCACAGACTACGAATTCATGGACAATTCCTAAAAATTAGGAAACGATCCGGTACAATTCGATATGATTCAAACCGATTCAGTTCATATATATATATATATATATATATATATATATATATATATATATATATATATATATAGGGGAAATAATAGAATAACAGATGACATGAACAGATGGACTGATTACAGGGGCGGAGCCAACACCAGTGACAGGGAGCAAAGTTGAAAATCATGAACATTCACCCACATAACAAAATAAAAGACCCAGGAATCCAACAATGACAAAAAATAAGACATAAACAAGACACAAGAGCAAAGGCTCTTAACAGGAGGTTCTGATTGGACAGAACGTCTGGATGTCTACTGGAAGAAAACGATGGCGTCCACTTCCTGTTTTGCTTTAGTTTCAACTATCAACGTGCAGTGTTGGGAATAACGGCGTTACTAACGCAGCCACATGTCGAATGACAGAGTAATTACTTAATTACTTTATCCATAACTGTATCTCTATTACCGTTACTCAGGAAATAATGTGACGCGTTACAGGCGTGTTTCCACTATTGGAACTTCCAGGACTTTTTTGTGGGATCTACTTTTGACAGGGCCATGAGTTAGCTCTGTCCTCTCAGACGTGTGTCGATGACGTCATTATATCGCATCAGTTGCTATGGTAACGTCATTAACAAAGCGGCAACAGAAGAGGAAATCACAAGACTAGACGTGGACTAGGGATGAAGAAATGCATTAAAAAAACTTGACCGATCACTGAGCCTCATTAACTGGTTGAAGTCGGTCACTGAGAAAAGAAAACTGTTGTTTTGTCGAGACACACACGCACACACACACACACACAACCATAGGCACGGCACGCTTCAGTCACTTTTTAAACATAAGGTTGAGCAATGTTATGTTAAAAAGTCATTTTAAATCATCACACATAGAGAAAATATTTGATATTCCATTAAATTCTGCTGCTAAATACGATGTAAAAAACCTTAATGATTACCACCAGTCTGTAGTTCTGTATAAACTCCTTCTGCCGTAGTCCACCTGTCATGTCATTTCATGGTGGAAACTTACTGTCCCAGTCTAGCTGCTATAGAAGTTCTAGCTTTGTGTTTAGTTTATGTTTTGAGAAAACAAAGTGTACCAGATAGATTAACTAAGGAAGCATCTTAAATCCAAAATAAAATCACAGAACAAGGATGGATACCCCGTTTAACTGTTCTGTTAAACCGTTTTGTTTCATTGACATTTTTAAGCAAAAAAAAAAAAAAGTAACGCAAAAATATTTTTCCTAGTAATTACTTTGCTAGTGGAGTAATACAATTACTTTTTGGGGGAAGTAACTAGTATTTGTAATTAATTATTTTTTCATAGTAACTTACTCATCACTATCAACATATTAGACCAGATACTACATGTGATGTTTGACTTTATTTTTGTGATAATTATGAAGCAGCAGCTCGACTGAATCAACTATAAGAATCAACAAACTAATGTAGACAGCAGAATATGTGTCGTCATGGCGACGAGACCAGGAGCATGTGCAGAACGACAGGAATAATGTTTCTGTTTCAGAGGAATTATCAAATTTAGAATTAAAATCAGAATAAACCAGTGACTTTATTCTGAATTAAGTTTAATTCAGAAAGATCATCTTCAACTGGAAATTTACATCATTCATTTGAAAGAGGAATTAACTTTTATTTGGGGATAATTAGATAAAAAGGAATAAAATGCATAAAAACAGGACTAGAGAATACTTATTTTTAAATGATTAAATATTATTATTTCATTTCATTTATTCGTTTAATTTGAACAGGTAAAAAAAAAGTAAAACATACAAAGTATTTAAGCAGAAATTAAATCCCTGACTTTTAACACATATCAGAATGAAAACCAGTTTGACAAAATAAAGTAAAAACACTTGGTTATTTTTAAGTTTTTCATTTCCTTCGTGAAACTAACCCAATTAAAATGAAAATTGCTACTTTGCTTATTTGCTTAAATGTTTTTAGTTTAACATAAGTGTGAAACTTCATCCTTCCTTTATTATTTTTATTCCATTTATTCAGTATAAGAGTTTATAAAGTCATATTCATACCATCTAAGACCTTGGATTATTGTTTGCCTAAACTACATGCCCTTCGTTTTTAAGTAGTGAATGCTTATTTTTAAATGACTAAATTGGATTATTATACATTTAAGTGTGAATTTCACACAATACTGCTGTAAAAAATAACAATGAAAACAATTCCTTGACTTTTATTTGACACAAAAATCCAGTATACAAGAAAATGAAACATAGAGAATTTGAATTTAGCAAAACAATTGGTTATTTTTAAGTTTTTCATTTCCTTCTTCAGACCCTCCAGGATTTTACAATGTTGTGATTTTAACCAATCACTGCAACTTTCCCACAAAATGTGACCAATCATTTGCGATGTTTTGAGCTGCTCCTTCTATTTTAAAGGTTGTCTTAATATCCCAGTGTCTTTGTTCTGCTTCTACTACACAGTCCACACGAGGGCATTAACGACTTCAGTTTTTTTCAAGTCGACTTATCTGTCAATAAAGTCGGAGTGGAGTCGACTTGTCGTGATGACGTCATGACATTGTCAACTGAGGAACAACACAGACACAGAACTAAAAACAACAACAGCAACAACACAGACACACATCTGTCTATCAACTTGTATTAAAGTTTACTGTTACGTAACAATGTCCACTGACAAGACCCAAGCATCAACATTTTAACACCAACAAAACAAAGGCTAATGTTAGCAAAGAGTTTTCTGTTAAATGTAACTGAACATCAGTAGGTGAACACGGTCTGGACCCACGGCTCTAAGGGCGTATTCACATAGTAAAGTCCGCACCAAGGTTCGGACCAGAACCTTTTTTTTGCCTTTTCACACTGCACTTATAATCCAGACTTTATTTACAGCCTTCATTCACACTGTATTGAATCAAGTGGACCAACAGACTTTACAACGTCATGTCGTCAATGCGTGTACAGCAGAACAGAACTTTCAGTTTGGTACCAAATCATGCGGAATAAAGATTTGTATAATTCTCACAATTGGTGTTATCACCTACGACCAATAGTTTTTGAGATCTATGGAGGTGACATGTGTCAAAATGTACTTCTTTAAAACGGTTTGTGTGTCAAACATAAACATATCAAGCTATAACTTAATCAATACTGGATATATTATCATATTACACACACTGACGCATATACACATATAACGAAATTATCAATATTGCAAAAGGTCAAAGGTCAAGGCTGCATTATTGGGTCTAATTAAAGAACGGTTGCTATCGAAATAGGGGTAAGATTAGGTATACTCTAAATACTTGTTGTGTTTTGTTGTTAGATAAGTTAGTGTAACTCACTTAAACTATATGCCCTTCATTTTTAAACAGCGAATACTTCTTTTTAAATGATTAAATGGTATTATTGCACATATTGTATTGGATAGTATTGTTTATCACACAATACTGCTATAAAAATAAAAAATAAAAAATGCTGACTTTTATTCAACACAAATCAGAATGAAAACCAGTATTTGAGAAAATGAAACATGGTGAATGTGAATTTACTAAAACACTTGGTCATTTTTAAGTTTCTCATTTCCTTCTTGCAACTAATGCTTTTAAAATGAAAAGTGTAATTTTGCTTATTTGAACTTTTCTAGTTTAACATCATTTTCTAAATGTATTTTTAAATACATTCATCCCATAAGTGTGGAACTTCATCCTTCTTTTATTTTTTTTTCCCATTTATTCAATATGAAGGTTTATAAAAATATATTCATACCATCTGTTCCTCATATTGAAGGTCTAGGATTATGGTTTTCTTGTTTTTCTAAGTTAGTTAAGTTAGTGTAACTCACCTAAACTCCATGCCCTTCATTTTTAAACAGTGAATACTTCTTTTTAGAATATTTAATTGTATTATTGCAAAGAATGACATGTAAAAAAAAAAACTATGAATGGAGATGTGGATCTCACACAATACTGTTATCAAAGTAAAGGTGCTGAAGGTTTATGTGACATGAATGTACAGTAGAAAGACAAAAGCATCTGCCTGGAAGAGAAAAAAAATACATTTCCTTGACTTTTATTTGACACAAGTCAGAATAAAAATCAGTATATGTGGATGAAAACTTTGTAAAAAAAAAAAAAAAAAAAACAAAAGTAGTTATTTTAAATTTGTTCTTGCTATCTTGCAACTAATCCTGTGAAAATAAAAATTGCATTAACACCTGAATTTAAAAAATGAAAACATGCTAAATTACCTGGAGATAATTAATTTGCCTATAGCACATACAATAGATAGATTTTCGGGTATGTTGCATATTTGCAACAGTGGGTATCAAGGGGTTAATAGCAGGATGTATCGCCTGATCATGAAATGGAAGAGAAAGAATTGACATCAGCATAAAAAATGACATAGTTCTGTGTGAAATATCTGGATCTGATCTTAAATTAGATTGAGTTTAATCAGTCACATGTGTGTGTTCATGGTCTGTGGGCTGGAATCCCCCTTTTCAGAACAGACAGTTGGTAGAAAACACTGGACATTGTTCAACAGCCACAATGAAATCCCCTTTATATCATTGCATCATATGGGTCTGACCCACAGTGACGCATGGACACAGAGCTGGCGTTAGGCGTAGTCAGACTAGGCGGTCGCCTAGGGCACCAGATGACTTTGGGGCACCAAATCCCACAGAATTACAATTTTAAGATACCGTATTTTCTGGACTATAAGGTGCAGTTACAGTAAAAGACTTTAATTTTGTCACAGTGCACCTTATATGTGGATTCATTCTGGTTGTGCTTATTAACTTGAAATTTGGCCTTTTTATTTCACAATTTTGACTTTTTAATCTCGTAATTCTTACTTTTTATCACGGAACTTTGCATAAGTTTGACTGTTTATCTCATAATTTAAGCTTTTTATCACATAACTTTGACTTTTTATCTCATAATTTTGAGTCCATTGCATAAATTTGACTGTTTATCGCATAATTTGGCCTTTTTAATCTCATAATTTAAGCTTTTTATCTCATAATTTTTACATTTTATCTCACAATTTGGCCTTTTTATTTCATAATTTGGCATTTTTCTCTCATAATTTTGACTTTTTAGTCACATAACTTTGACTTTGTATCACACAATTTGGCCTTTTTATCTCATAATTTAAGGTTTTTATCACATAATTTTGACTTTTTATCTCACAATTTGGCCTTTTTATCACATAATTTAAGGTTTTTATCACATAGTTTTGCCTTTTTATCACATAATTTTGGCTTTTTATCTCATAATTTTGACTTTTTATCACACAATTTGGCCTTTATATATAATAATTTTTATGTTTTATCTCATAATTTGGTGTTTTCTTCAACAAGGTTGACAGTTATTGTGACTGTCTACTGTAGCTTCACTTAATGCACCTTATATATGAAAATAAATAAACCATTCAATGACAGTGCTCCTTATAGTGTGGAAAATACATAAATAAAGCATTAAACATTGACAGTGATTATTCATGGACACTCAGTACATACTCCATCAGATGTAGGACACTATGTTTACAGATCATTTATAATTCCGCAAAAAGGACAGAGGGGTGTTTGCCTAGGGTACAACATTGACCAGAACCGGCCCTGCATGGACATATTTACTACATTTGCGTTTGTCCTTTCACAACCATTTACTCTAAAAAAAAAATGAATGATACCATAATTTGCAGGAAATAAGGAGTATTTTTAGATTTGTGATTGAAAAGGAAACCTCTTTTTAACCTCTTTTTTAATATAAATCTGAGGTATTATTATTATTATTATTATTATTATTATTATTATTATTATTATTATTATTATTATTATTATTATTATTATTATTATTATTATTATTATTATTATTGATGTCGTGCCAGGCACAAAACCCCCCACCCCTTGTGAATATTGTCGCTCTTAATGGACATAGACGGTGGGTTTGACCTTTTAAGATCGATCAAGGTCAAAGGTCATGACCAATAGTTTTTGAGATCTCTGGAGGTCAAAGGTGACATGTGATAAAATCTTCTTCTGTAACACTGTTTGTGTGTCAACCATAGACATGTCACATTATAAATTAATCAATTCTGGATATATTATTATGATATTACACACACTGATGCATATATACATATAACAGAATTATCAATATTGCAAAAGGTCAAAGTTCAAGGTCGCATTTAGCAGAAAGGTCAAAATCACATGATTGGCTCTAATTCAAGAACGGTTGTCATAGAAACTTGAGATTGGCACAAAATAGTTATTCTGTGAATCCTAGTTGTGTATAAACCTCTTCCAAACAGCTGGACAATATATTGTTAAAGTATTGACATTGCAATGTATGTGCAATAGTCACATATATTATATATTTATTTATCTATCTATTTATTTTTTGTAATTGTAGTTTATTTATTTAATTATTAATTTAGTCTTTATTTTTATGTATTATTTCATTTTTATTTGTCTTTATTTATTTATTTTTAAATTAAAAACGTGTATTCATTTTTAATTATTAATTTCATGTAATTATTTCTGTGTCGACTGTTTGCATCGACGCCACACAGCTGTTATTTACTCCTGAGGGTTTTTTTTTTTTTTTTTTTTTAATATCACAATATATATGTCAGGGTTAAAAACAAATGTCAGTTGTTTCTAATATATTGTGCAGCCTTACTCTTGTATTATTCCCATACAGGAAGCACAGCTGATGGTCAGTGTTAAAGTAAACTCCTGTTCATCCATCCACTTTGATCTGTCGCGTCCCCGTGCGGTTACATGTCAGAGCTAGCGTAGCGTTGGCTAATGTTAAATGTGTCGTCTGGTTTGACCTTTTGGCTAATGGCGCTGGCACTCCTTAGCAAAGGTCATATTCTACATTTCCACCAATCACCGTCTGGTGTATTAACTGATTTTTGACCCAATGAAACAGGATCAAAACACTGTATGTATTTACGCCGTTCAGCAAATAATGTGTTCGATGAGGTGACGATGATAATCAGTTTGATGCAGAGTTTGATAGGGTGGCATGACATGACCTTTACAAGCTATAAAATATATGTGCAGTAGCTGGAGGCTATATTACAACATCAATATTTATGATAATGGCATCTGAGTGTATTATTACCCTCTTCATCTGAAATGACCACCTGCCATTTTAGTGTCGTGACAACGCAGCGAGTGAACACAGTTTGGGCAGAGAAATTAAAGCGAGACTTTTTCACACATAAACTACAAAAACACATTTTCACAAATGAAGTCATGCTATTTAGTCTTCTTTGGTAAATTGTAAATTGTCAAAGCTGTCTTCATTAAATTGTATTATTAGTCGTATTAGCATTAAGTGCATAATTGAATATGATTATGGGTAATTATTCACATAAATTACATTTAGGCCAGTGATCACTGAGGAGAACATGTCTGATGTGGATGGGTTTTTTTTTTTTTCCTACTTCTGAATTTGTCTGTCCCACTTAAAAAAACATCCTCCAAACAAAGTTGGCATCAATATTCTATGACTACAATTCCCTGCACTTTACAAAACTCTCCCAGAAGTTCTTATTTTTTCATTTCCTTCCCCTCCCTTTTCTGCCGTAACCCTTATGAAAGTAAAATATTTCTTCATCTCTTCTTCTATCCTGACTATCAATATATTACTGCCTGAAACTGAACAGAAAAAAAAAAAAAATATATATATATATATATATATAATATACAGAAAAATATATGGTGTCAATATGTTACAATATTGTTAAATTTGAATATATATATATATATATATATATATATATATATATGTATGTATATATATATATTTTATTTTTTTTATTTTTTTCAGTCATTTTATTTCGAATATGTCAAACATAAAAACATTTTATCTTTCAAAGCCAATAATTGATAAAATAACAAGACAGAGTCAATATAGCATAAATAAAAAATAAAAAGGCAAGTAACATATTCGAAAAGGGAGCGGGAAGAAGTAAAAAAATATATATATTATCTCCCACCCCTATTGTTCCAAACAATAATACAAATGCCAAAAAATATATATATAAATCTATTGGTTTATCAAACCGATACAAAAATATCTCAAAATCTAAATATCCTATAATATATATTACTATGTATTTACTCTATACACTCATATACACCTGTACAAACATACAAACATTTTATAAATTATACGCTCTATATCTTTACATCCAGCTATACCTTCATATACATATATACATATGTACACACGTATTCGAATACAAATACAGCAAAAATAAATACATGCCCATGTCAATATATATTTACACATATCCAAGTCACACACATATACACAAATATATAATTATTTATATATATATATATATATATATATATATACATACATACACATGTTTTTTTTTATTTAACTCATTTATATATACACATACACCCACATATACAGACATACATATCTATTATTATTATTAGCATTATTTATCATAATTATTATTATTTTCTAATAATTTCATATGCAGGGTGGCACAGTGGTGCAGTGGTTAACACTCATGCCTCACAGACAGAAGGTCCCTGGTTCTATTCCCACACCAGACCTTTCTGTGTGGAGTTCAATTCAATTTTATTTATAAAGCCCTAAATCACAACAAAGTCGTCTCAGAGGGCTTTACAAAAACACAATCAACTACAGAGATACATGAAAAGTAACAAACATCCCCTGTCCTTAGACCCTCCTTCTCGGCAAGAAAAAACTTCAAAACCCAGTGGGAAAAAGAAGAAATCTTGAGGAGAACCACATTGAAGGACAGATCCACTCCCATGGACGGACAGGCTATAGATGAACGTCCATGTATAAATGCAGGAAGGGGGGCTGGTCCAGACAGGCAGGGGCGGTGGTCCGGGATCACAGGTCGGCACAGGCGAGATACTGCAGATCCTGTCGTCCATGGCTCCCGTGCAGACACTGTCAGGAGAGCCACCACTCCCCCCAGGGGGGGGAGGGGGGAAAGGGGACACCAGGTGACTAGTCATGAACAGACTTGGTATGAAAGATATGTTATAAAAGTTACAGAAACAGGTGTGAGGGAGAGAAAGAGAAGAAAGAACTCAGTGTCTGTACTTCCCCCAGCATTCTAACTCCTAGGGCAGCCTAGACTGAACTGTGACTCATACATCATGTATACATGATATATGAGTCACATAATTTTTAACTAACCTGACCTTAGGCTTTCTCAAACAGGAATGTTTTCAGCCTAATTTTAAATGTAGAGACTGTTTCGGCGTTTTTAATATTAAAGGGAAGATGATTCCATAAGACAGGGGCCTGATAACTAAAGGCTCTAGCTCCTACTGTACTTTTAGAAACCCTAGGAACTTTCAGTAAACCTGCATTCTGAGAACGAAGGGTTCTATTGGGTTGGTACAGAACCAGATCATCTTTAAGATAAGAGGGGGTTCTCCTCGTGTCTGTGTGGATTTTCTCCAGTTTCCTCCCACCATCCAAACACATGCACTGATAGGTTAACTGGTTAATCTAAGTCATCCATAGGTGTGAATGTGACAGTGATTGTTTGTCTATATATGTTCAGCCCTGAGATGAACTGGAGACTCATACAGGGTGTACCCCACCTTCACCCATTGGAGCTGGATTAGGCCCCCAGTGACCCTGGTGAGGATAAAGTGGGTTCAGATGATGAGTGACGATGAATTTAATATATGTATATATATATATATATATATATATATATATATATATATATATATATATATATATATATATATATATATATATATATATATTTATATATATATATATATATATATATATATATATATATATATATATATATATATATATATATATATATATATATATATATATATATATATATATATATATATATATATATATATATATATATATATATATATATATATATATATATATATATATATATATATATATATATATATATATATATATATATATATATAGTATGTTACATCAATAACATAAATGAGGCTCAAATCACTAAATGAAGATTTAAAGTCAACAGTTGTTTCAGTTCATGTGTCCTTTTCTGTTTCCCTGTTGGGCGGTCATCTGGTCATTTCCTCATTAATGGACAGTTTTTCACTGACTTTATCTGCCATCCTCACACTACATTTTTCTGACAGTACTGTTCCTGCCGCTGGTTGAATACATGTTTACATGAATGTTGAAAAGGTGTAAATATTTTCAGAACACAACTTTGGCCAAGGCCACTAAAGTTCTATTAACAGATTGACTTTTAATTTACAGTATTTACCAAAGCAGGTAAACAATAGAATATTTAGTTAATATAATTATATTTAGTTAGTTCATGTAGGTAAAGCTCATATTCTGGCAGTTTTGTAATTATGATACTACGTGACTATGTTTATGTGTGAATGTCTACAGTTGCAGCAACAGCAGGTGAAAACAAGTGACTCATTTTAATATTGTTAAGGATAATTTTTTCTTAGATGAAATTGACAATTCTTAAATTCATAAATGACAAATATTGTACTATTATCCTTATCACAAAATTGTACACTCATATTGCAAGTCATAAATATATATATATATATATATATATATATATATATATATATATATATATATATATATATATATATATATATATATATATACTGTATATATTGTCTTCAGTTAAATATATCCTTTACATTTGTCAATAAATGATGGAATCATATATTCCAGTATATTGGATAATATATATATTTACTACTTTTCCATTTGTTTGCATATACACAGTAAATTTTGCAGTGTTAAATCAACACTTAGAGAGTTTATTTAACTTCTTCTAGAGTGTATTTGGTCCCATTGTCTCCAAATTAACACTGCAAAATCTACAGTGTATTTTTGAACACTATCCATTATATTTTTTCAAGCATATATTTGTGTTTCATAAGGGACCAGTGTGGAACAAAAGTTGTGTTTGAGTGTCATGACATCACTGCAAATATGTGGAACTTTTCTAATGAAGAGGAAGGAGCAGGGGCTGTTAGATTTAGACGGCTTAAATGCCAAATGTTATTTTTGCTGTTATTAATTCCCACACGATGCAGAAAGAATAAAGCAGGAACTATGGCAGATGTTATTATAACAGGGTTCAGATGTTGGCGAGGATAAGGAAAGTAATAAGTGGAACAAGAGATATGAGGGGGGGGTTCTTTTTTACAACGCTTACATACAGCGGCGGATGTCGACTCGTTGGGAAACAGAAGAGGGGGCATTTTCATGCAGCGTGTCACATCGTCATGGCAACATGGGAAAAGAAAAAGAGAGAAAAGGGAACATGTTTGAGAAGAAAAAAGCATGCCAGATCTTTTTTGTGAATTCGGTGAGGTAGTGGAAGAGTCTGCCAACCCCCCCCCCACACACACACACACACACATACTCATTTCCATGTCTTATGAGGACCGACTTTGTAATAAAGTAGCCATTGGTTAGTGAGTGTAAACTTATTTTTTTAGAAATTGTATTTTTTTAAAATGAATGACGAAATAAATAATTTAAAAATAGAATAAATAATAATAGTAATTGAAAAAGTACATAAATGAAAAAAATTATAAAACAATTAACATGTAAACACATCTTCAAAACATACATGTTTTGTTTTGTACCTGTTTCCACCATGCTTTATGAGGACTTCTAGAAAAAACTAATTCATGTATTTCTATTTTTCTAGTGGGGACCTTTTATTTATATTTAACCCTTGTGAAGACTTGACTTTTGGTCCCCATATTGTCAGAGGTCTCCATGGTGTGACTGTGTAAACATATCAATGTCCCCATAAAGATAGAAATACAAACACACACATACACACGGTAGACAAGACAAAACAGAAACAAAGTGTGTGTGTGTATGTGTGTGTGTGTGTGAGTTTGTACTTCTATCTTTATGGGGACATTGGTATGTTTACACATTCACACCATGTGGACCACTGACACTATGGGGATCAAAATTCAGGTCCCCACGAGGGTTAAATATAAATAAAGGTCCCCACTAGTAAAAATGATGTGGCCCTCTCTTTTTTTTTCAGAAAGTCCCCATAAAGCATGAGGAAAACAGTTGTAAAGTGAAATATGTGTTTACATAAAAAAACAAGAAAAGCATTATTTTGTATGCATTTTTTCAATCATTCTTTTATTTATTATTATTATTATTATTATTATTATTATTATTATTATTATTATTATTATTATTATTATTATTATTATTATTATTATTACTAGTAGTAGTAGTAGTAGTAGTAGTATCATTAGTATTATTATTATTTAATGTTATACAATATAATAACATATAACAACATATTAACATATCTTTCTTACCAAGTCTGTTCATGACTAGTCACCTGGTGTCCCCTTTCCCCCCTCCCCCCCTGGGGGGAGTGGTGGCTCTCCTGACAGTGCCTGCACGGGAGCCATGGACGACAGGATCTGGAGTATCTCACCTGTGCTGACCTGTGACCCCGGACCACCGCCCCTGCCTGTCTGGACCAGCCCCCCTTCCTGCATTTATACATGGACGTTCATCTACAGCCTGTCCGTCCATGGGAGTGGATCTGTCCTTCAATGTGGTTCTCCTCAAGATTTCTTCTTTTTCCCACTGGGTTTGGAAGTTTTTTCTTGCCGAGAAGGAGGGTCTAAGGACAGGGGATGCCTGGGACTTTTCATGTATTTCTGTAGTTGATTATGTTTTTGTAAAGCCCTCTGAGACGACGTTGTTGTGATTTAGGGCTTTATAAATAAAATTGAATTGAATTGAATAATATTATTTATTTATTTTTAAATTATTGTTTTATTTATTGTTTAATTTTTTAAATTTTAATAATTAATATATTATTTATTTATTAGGTTATTTAGTTATTTATTTTATACTGTAATTGTATTCATTCATTAATTTTTACTTTTTAAAAATTTAATAAATCTTTTATTTTTCTAATTATTTTAGCTTGTTTTTTTTTTAAAGATACTACTTTACTAATTCACTACTTGATTTACATTGTGGTCCTCATGACACATGGAAACGAGTGTGTGTGTGTGTGTGTGTGTGTGTGTGTGTGTGTGTGTGTGTGTGTGTGTGTGTGTGTGAGAAAGTGCTGACTAGAAAACTGTGGGTTTCTTCAAGAGCTTACAAAGCCATGAAAGCATGTGATGACAGAGTCTGGTGAACTGGGTAACGTGGGCGCACACACACACACACACACACACACACACACACACACACACACACACTCAGTGAAGGCTGTCACAGCAGATGGAGTGTGTTTGGTTATGAGTACCTTCTCCCAGTGGAAGCTGTGATACCATCCTGTGTCTCATGTCGCTGCTTTATCATGTCATTAGATTCTCAGATTATATTGGATGTAAATGTTAATTAATGGAGGTCAAATGGTCCTGAAAACATCCAATAATAAAAGAAAAGTAGGATTTTTTTTACCTGATAAACACTTACATTGATGACATAAATATCCGTAGAGGCTAATATTAAAAAATTGTGTTAATTTCTAGTCGTCTTTAACACTGTCCAATAACACTGGTCTACAAGGAAAAAGCTCCTGGAATAAAAAATAATGAAATGTTCCCACATGTGTGTTAGTGATAAAGAAAACTATAGTTCTACTTTTAATTGTACTTTGGTCATTTTTGTTCATTTTGTTGAAAATTTTGTTGATTATTTTTCATTTCATAGATAATTTTGGTAATTTTTGTGAACTTTATTGCTTATTTTGTTAATTTTTGTTCATTTTACTGAATATTTTGGGTTTTTTTGTTCATTTTATAGATTATTTAGTTCACTTTTGTTCATTTTACTGAATATTTTGGTCCTTTTCGTTCATGTTATAGATTATTTTGGTAATTTTTGTGAACTTTATTGGTTATTTTGTTTATTTTTGTTCATTATACTAAATATTTTGTTCATTTTTGTGAACTTTATCAATTATTATGTTCATTTTTTTCCACAGCAGATGGAGTGGAGTGTGTTTGGTACCATCCTGTGTCTCATGTCGCTGCTTTATCAAGTCATTAGATTCTCAGATTATATTGGATGTAAATGTTAATTAATGGAGGTCAAATGGTCCTGAAAACATCCAATAATAAAATGGATGAATAAAAGGATGTTTTTTAGCTGATAAACACTTACATTGATGACATAAATATTCATAGAGGCTAATATTCTAAAATATTCTCAAATATACGAGGTAGAGTTGGTCGTCCAATAACACTGTTTATAAACTATGTACTTCAGACATTAAATGTGTTAATCAGATGAATCAGAAATAAATTATTTTAGTGTTGGTTAGTTCATGTTTTTAATATATATGATGGTGTGAAGACTAATGAAATGTTCCCACATGTGTGTTTGTGATAAAGAAACAAGTCTTAAATGGTGGTTGGATCAAGTTTTCAAGATTAGTCTGGGGTCAAAATGTGAAATTTTACTTTTAATTGTACTTTGGAAATGTTATTGATTATTTTGTTCATTTTATGAATCATTTTTGTTATTTTTGTTCATTTTGTTCATTATTTTCTTCATTTTTGTTCATTTTCTTAATAATTTCGTTCATTTTTATTCATTTTATTAATCATTTGGGTAATTTCTGGTCATCATTAACACCATCTAACAACACTGGTCTACAAGCAAAATGTTTCCGAAATTAAACTAATGAAATGTTCCCACATGTGTGTTAATGATAAAGAAAACTCAAGTCTTAAATGC
The DNA here is from genome assembly GCA_020466265.1 of Siphamia tubifer. Lineage (NCBI taxonomy): Eukaryota > Metazoa > Chordata > Actinopteri > Kurtiformes > Apogonidae > Siphamia > Siphamia tubifer. Next base: position 8,918,926 of record CM035802.1, on the reverse strand, counting down.
TGGCTGGATGAAATATGGTCTCAAAATGTAAAATTTTAGTTTTTATTTTACTGAATATTTTGTTGCATTTTGTTTATTTTACAGATTTTTTTCATTTTTGTTCAGTTTATGGTTTATTTTGTTTATTTTTGCTCGTTTTACTGAATATTTAGTTCACTTATGGTCATTTTATAGGTTATTTTGTTCATTTTACTGAATATTTAGTTCACTTTTGTTCATTTTATAGATTATTTTGTTCATTTTTGTAAATTTTTCTGAATATTTAGTTCACTTTTGTTCATTTTATAGATTATTTTGTTCATTTTTCTGAATATTTAGTTCACTTTTGGTCATTTTATAGGTTATTTTGTTCATGTTTGTTAATTTTAGTGAATATTTTGTTCATTTTCTTTATTTTATAGATTAATTTGTTCACTTTTGTTAATTGTATTGATTATTTTGTTCATTTCTGATCATCTTTCACCAATAACACTGGTCTACAAGTCAAATGCTTCCGGAATAAAACTAATGAAATGTTCCCACATGTGTGTTAATGATAAAAGAAACTCAAGTCTTAAATGCTGGTTGGATCAAATATGGTCTCAAAATGTAAAATTTTAGTTTTCATTTTACTAAATATTTTGTTGCATTTTGTTTATTTTATAGATTTTTTTCATTTTTGTTAATTTTATAGGTTATGTTGTTCATTTTTGTTCATTTTACTGAATATTTAGTTCACTTTTGTTCATTTTATAGGTTATTTTGTTCATTGTTGTTCATTTTACTGAATATTTAGTTCACTTTTGTTCATTTTATAGATTATTTTGTTCATTGTTGTTCATTTTACTGAATATTTAGTTCACTTTTGTTCATTTTATAGATTATTTTGTTCATTTTTGTTAATTTTTCTGAATATTTAGTTCACTTTTGGTCATTTTATAGGTTATTTTGTTCATTTTTGTTAATTTTAGTGAATATTTTGTTAATTTTCTTTATTTTATAGAGTAGTTTGTTCACTTTTGTTAATTTTATTGATTATTATTTTCATTTCTGATCATCTTTCACCAATAACACTGGTCTACAAGTCAAATGCTTCCGGAATAAAACTAATGAAATGTTCCCACATGTGTGTTAAGGATAAAAAACAAAAATGTCCAATTTTAAATGTGTAAAAATGTTACGTGGGTGCTTCTTGTTTCCTGCAGCAGAACCAACATTAATCACGTTCATGTTTGGGTTGAAGCCTCTTGGTGTCTGATCTCCATTTCAGAAATACTCTGGATGAAATTGTTCACCTGCTCATCGCTTTCATCATCATTTAAACCGGAGGGGGAAACATCAGATGTAAGTGGAGGGAATGAATTTTCTGGACATTTTCTGCGACCCATCCATTTATTCATGTGCTTTTATCACATCCTCAAGTAGCTGATTGTACTTTAAGGCTCAGTGGTTGAATGGAAAATGTTGCACCACTTGAACAAATGAATCCAAAGCTGTTATTTCAAGAGGAAAATACAAGAAAATTCCAGGTTTCAGCTTTGCATCATTCTTTTGTTGCTTTCATATATCGCAGCTGAATGTTTTTATCCATTAAAATTTAAAGGATTAAAGTCATGCATTAATTATAAATATACTTAAATATCCTGTTTGGATTGGCAGAGGTAGAATGACTTAGTTACTGGACTTAAGTAATAGTTTTTTTAGGTTTAAAAAAAAAAAAAAAAAAAAAAAAAAAAGGGTGTGTTTGGGGGGGGGGGTTCATGTCCCGGCTCTGTCTGTCCACACGTCAAAGTGTCCTTGGGCAAAAACACTGAACCCTGTAGGACTGACAGAACCTTAGAAACCTACTGGTGTATGAGTGTGTGTGAATGGATGAATGTGAGGCTAATGTAAAGAGCTTTGAACCATGAAGGTGGAAAAGAACTATAGAAGTGCAGAACATTTACTATTTAAAAAAAAGAAGGTTTTTATTACTTTTCCTCCCTACATTTGTTCATAAATACCTGTACTTATACTCACATTTATATAATGTATATATACAGTATAGATAGATAGATAGATAGATAGATAGATAGATAGATAGATAGATAGATAGATAGATAGATAGATAGATAGATAGATAGATAGATAGATAGATAGATAGATAGATAGATAGATAGATAGATAGATAGATAGATAGATAGATAGATAGATAGATAGATAGATAGATAGATAGATACATTTTCCTAAGGGTGTGATGAGACATGAGATTGGGTTCATGAGATTGAGACCAGATGAGATTTGAATAAAACTAAATTAGAAAAAGATATGAATGGACAACAGACTTTTATTTAACTGAGTTGCACATGTATTTTATAACTCTGTAAGCGTTAACTTTTAATGAACTTCTAAATGAACTTATTTCTCTACAAACTAAAGTGTTATAAAAGTTAAAATAAAATAAATAAAATCATATATTTCTCCTTTTTTCAAGTGCAGACAGTATGTACAAAACAAAAACAGACTGAACAAGTCTGTCACTGCTTCCTCTATAAATTCAAACTAAATTTAAATGTTATAAAAGTTCAAAAAAAATAAATAAAATCATATATTTCTCATTTTTTCTAAATCAAATGTGACTCTTGACTGTGGAAGTTAAGGTGTGAATGTGTTTGTCAGTGTTTGATTTGTTGTTGTTTTCTTGGCAGGTGCACTTGTTTATTTCAGTACTGAGCTGTGGTTAGGGTTAAAGGTCAAAGGTTAGTGAGTACTGAGCTGTGGTGCAGCTGGAAATGTCTGCGTGTTGTGTTTGTATTAGCTGCGATATACGACACTGTTTGTTCCTGGGGGTGGGCGGCTGTGGCTCAGTTGGTAGAGTGGGTCGCCCAATGACCGGGAGGTTGGCGGTTCGCGTCCCAGCTCTGGCTGTCCACATGTCGAAGTGTCCTTGGGCAAGACACTGAACCCTCACTTAGGCCCCCAGTAGGACTGACCTTAGACCATAGAAACCTACTGGTGTATGAGTGTGTGTGTGAATGGGTGAATGTGAGCACCATGAAGGTGGAAAAGCGCTATATAAATGCAGTCCATTTACCATTTACCACAACATGGGGACACGGCTGAGGAGTGAAGTCCAAAAAATGTCCAGTTTAAACACAGCATCGTGGGAGAGTCGTGCTTCTTCATGCACCTCTGACTTATAGGAACAGAGAGATGGAGAGAGAGAAAGAGTACGCTGGGGCGACAGATGACAGAACACTTTATGTCCCAGTCTATATATTGTCCATGTGTTATCACTCACACTCTTACTATTTATCATTTCTGTCAGGAACCGAAAATGCTGCTGAACAAATGATTTGAAAGTGGAGGGGATGTCTGTCTGTCTGTCTGTCTGTCTGTCTATCTGCCTGCCTGCCTGTCTGTCTGTCTCTGTTTGTCTGTCTATGTCTCTGTCTGTCTATCTGCCTGCCTGACTGCCTGCCTGCCTGCCTATCTATCTGTCTGTCTGTCTGTCCTGCCTGCCTGCCTGCCTGCCTGTCTGTCTGCCTGCCTGCCTGCCTATCTATCTATCTATCTATCTATCTATCTATCTATCTATCTATCTATCTATCTATCTATCTATCTATCTATCTATCTATCTATCTATCTATCTATCTATCTATCTATCTATCTATCTATCTATCTATCTATCTGTCTGTCTGTCTGTCTGTCTGTCTTCCTGTCTAAGTGTCTATCTGTCTCTGTCTGTCTGTCTGTCTGTCTCCTCCGTAAATGAAAACTATCCAAAGCATTTTAAATAAATTGTCGTCTGTTCGTCCAGACACTGAATCATTTGATATTTCATATTAAAGGATATTCAGTAGTACCTTAATTTAGATAAAACACAAAAGCACAGTGGTGTGTTTATATTTAGACACCCTCGGCTGTCAACTAACTATTCTCTGGTGATGGGTGGGCTGAGAATACCACTTTACATAAAAGCCCTGAGAATCCGGTGAGTGGCATGTTGCTCCACAAGAACCATTTTTAATAATCAAATTCCCCTGTGGCTCGAGTAAGAAATACGCACGGCGGTGGAGTGTGCGTTTGGAGGCTTTTTTTTTTTTTTTTTTTTTGTGCGTGTGTGTGTGTGTGAACGCCCGTGTGTCTGTTCATTCCTGTTCTCATTAGGATCTACACTACAGGGTCCTGCTTCAATGTTGTTTCCTGTATAGCCCATTACTGCTACCTGCCCTGGGGTTGGGAGTTGAAGCCTGAGACAAACAGCCAGCCGTGTGCTGTAAAATGCACCCGGGAGATTAGCGTTGGCGAGGAAATCAGGGTGTGTAAGAGGGGTGAATTTAAGGTTGAGTCAACCTGAGGCCACAGTGGGCTGTTGTAGAAAGACGATTTCCAGCCAGGCTTTTAATGCAGAGGGTCGGGTGGGGGTTATTGTAAAGAAGATGTTGTAATTTAAGTCCAAAAATGGAAAATAAATAGGTAGATGGATAATTTATTGTCATTTCACACAAAGCATCACAGAAATGAAGTATCAATACACAGTCAATGTGATTAAAAACATGATTGACAGTGTTGAAGATGACCACAATTTGACAAAATAATCAATAAAATGACCAAAATGTTCAGTAAAATTAACAAATATGACCAAAATATTGAGTAAAATGATCAGAAATGACCAAAATAATCAATAAAATGAACACAAATTAATAACATATTCAGTAAAATGAACAAAAATGACAAAAAAATATTCTGTAAAATGAACAAAAATGACCAAAATATTCAGTAAAATTATTAAAAAAAGACCAAAATATTCAGTAAAATGATCAGAAATGACCAAAATATTCAGTAAAATGATAAAAAATTGCTAAATTATTCAGTAAAATTAATAAAAATGACCACAATATTCAGTACAGTTAACAAAAATTATCAAAATATTCAGTAAAATGAACAAAAATTACCAAATTATGCTGTAAAATTAACAAAAATGATCAAAATATTCAGTACAATTAACAAAAACTAACAAATTATTTAGAAAAATTTACAAAAATTACTATAATTTTTCTTAATTTTACAGAATATTTTGTTCATTTTATTGATTATTTTGCCCATTTTTAAAAGGATTTTCTTACACTACACATTTGTTGTTTATTTTGGAGGATTTTGTGGAGTATTTTGGTCATTTTTTGTTATTGTGTTAATTTCTGGTGATCTTTAGTGACAGGAACGGTATGACCCGTTTGATATGGATCTATAACAGCTGTAGCACGAGTGTCCAGTTTGCATCAAAGGGTTAAAACTGTCATACATAAAGGACGTGCACAATAACAAAAACAATCACACAGTGCAAACAAAGAGTAATGCATCCTGTGACCTGACTGCTAAAGCAAAAATTATCCACAAAGGTCACTGAGTTTCTGCTCTTTAAAAGCGTCTTCCAGCTGAATTAAGTGTTTTTTTTCCCATCTCTGGACATAAAATGTGTCTGCTTTGTACTTAGAGTTAATATTACAGGCAAAATGATGTCTTGTTAATTAACACCATGTTTTCGTTTCATTCATTTCATTCTATTTTTTCTTAATCAATTGGTCATTGGTTTGCCTTTTGTCAAATTCATTTTCGTTTAAGAGCGACATTCAGTCTAATATGATATAAAGTGGGCCAGACCAGTAAAATAATATAAATAAAACTCTTCTACAATATGCTTCAGACATTAAATGTATTAAATCTTACATACTTCAGAAAACAAATGACTTTAGTGCTGGTTCGTTCATGTTTTTAATATATATGATGGTATGTTATTCCACATATATGTTGGTTTATTTACATGTACACAGTGGATTAGTAAATATTCCACTAGAAAGAACCTGTAAAGTGAATGGATTTGTCACTAACACACATGTGGGAACATTTCATGAGTTTTATTCCCGAAGCATTTTACATTTTACAGTGTTATTGGTCGGTATTAATGATGAATTACCAAAATAATCAATAAAATGAACAAAAATGACCAAAATAATCAATAAAATGAACAAAAATGACCAAAATGATCAATAAAATGAATATAAATGACCAAAATATTCAGTAAAATGAACAAAAATGACCAAAAATAATTAATAAAATGGAAAAAAAGATTAACAAAATATTCAGTAAAATGAATAAAAACGACCAAAATATTCAGTAAAATTAACAAAAATAATCAATAAAATGAAAAAAATGACCAAAATATTCAGTAAAATGAATAACAACAACCAAAATATTCAGTAAAATGAACAAAAATGAACAAAATAATCAATAAGTGAAAAAAAGATTAAAGAAATATTCAGTAAAATGAATAAAAACGACCAAAATATTAAGTAAAAAGAACAAAAATGAACAAAATAATTAATATAATTAATATAAATGACCAAAATATTCAGTAAAATGAATAAAAACAACCAAAATATTCAGTGAAATGAACAAAAATGAAGAAAATAATCAATAAAATCAAAAAAGATGAACAAAATATTCAGTAAAATGAAGAAAAATGATCAAAATGTGGTTAAAATGCTCTGGAGTGAAAAAAAAGGAAAATGTTATTAGTAAAATGAAATGAAATGAAATTTTATTTATAAAGCCCCAAATCACAACAAAGTTGTCTCACATATTTATTGACCTATTTAATTGATTATTTGATGATATATTTATTTAATTTTGGCACTTTTAGTCTCCACATTGCTTTTACCCACAAGTCATGAGTTTGAATATGAGGCTTATGAAGGTATAAAGTTATTATAGGAAGTTATTATCTAATAATCGAGTGACACATCAACTCGCTACAGAAACGCTCTCATAGTCTGAGAATGCCGGTCGATTTAGGACCACTTCAAGGCCTCAGGATCCGGTGGGGAAAAGAAAACTGAAGTATTATAAGAAAAAATTAATAAAACATACTGCACATATAAATGGATATTGATTTTTAAACAGGACTTTGTTGGATGATAAAACAGGTTTTAAAAAAAACTTTCAGAAGCTCATAGTTTGTACAAAAGTGTCCTGTGTGTCTCTATTTTACAGATGTCCTTGAACTAGTCTTTTCACCTCCAGCTGAGCCTCTGTGTCAAATCTACAGACTCGTGCAGTAGTAGAATACAATAGAACAATAAAAATACATGAAGTAACCGGTCAATAGCTGTGTTTCCATTACAGTTTTTCGCAAAACAATATCGATATTACTCAAATTTCGACAAAGTATATTTGCGCTTTGAACGTGTTTCCATTGACAGTTGTTCTCGTCAGGAGTGTCCCACAACATTTCACTGCTGTCACCAGTATCACCCTGATATTAGCATGAATGAATCGGCTAATTGTCTCGTCACTAAAAGGACTAGCTAAAAGACACTAACATGTAAAACAAATCACCTGTCTCACATTATAAGGAGTCTGTACATGTGGTCCCTACATTGTCAGACCGAAATATTAAGTGTAAATATGCTTTAGATGTGTTTAAATGACAAATGTTAATTAGCATGTAATAGCATTAGCATGAATGAATCGGCTAAATCTCTCATCAGTAAAAGCCCCTGGTGAACTCTTTAAAGACACTAACATGTAAAACAAATCACCTGTCTCACATTATAAGAGTCTGTACATGTGGTCCCTACATTGTCAGACCGAAATATTAAGTATAAATATTGTCAGAACTTTACAACAACAAATTATAAGTAGCCACGCGTTGTTATGGTTACAGTGACTGAAGCTGTCATTTTCACTCTGAGAGAAGTGATCATGTGACTATGACATCACATCCTGTGACATATATTGTGGAAAAAGTGTGCAGTTTTGCGATATATTAGAATATCGAAACGTCTTTAAAAAAAACACCTCATGAAAGCGTGAAAACTTTTTTTTTTAACATTTGAGTGTTTTTTTATTTTTAGAAATTCAGATGTTTCCATTACCAGTTTTTTGGAGCGATATTTACTTTTTGCGAATTTCTAAGGGTAATGGAAACACACCTACTGTGGATTTGAATGACTTTATACTTTATATCAGAGGCAGTGGCGGATCAAGACTGCTATTTTTCGACGGGCCTAAGTGAAGTTGGGGTGGGCAGGGGGGGTGTATGACAACAATGTAATAGCATTTCCGGAACTGAAACTGATTTTTTTTTTTTTTTTAAATAAACACAAATAATTAAATATACATAGTTTATTTCCATTGACATTTATAAATAAATAACTATATTAAGGATATTGATCAGTTTGATTAGACAACGAAAATCAGTCTAGAATTCGAGCTTGTCATTGGGTGGGCACCGCTGTCAATCAATTTAGTTGACGATAATGCACTAGTTATCATTGGTTGTTACACAGGTTTCAATATTAATATCGTAAAGCTGTTTAATCACCATTCATTATTGATCAGACTTGTGATGCTTTTGTCTTTGTGTCCATGGGAGTGGATCTGTCCTTCAGTGTGGTTCTCCTCAACGTTTCTTCTTTTTCCCACTGGGTTTTGAAGTTTTTTTCTTGCAGAGAAGGAGGGTCTAAGGACAGGGGATGCTTGGGACTTTTCATGTATCTCTGTAGTTGATTGTGTTTCTGTAAAGACGACATTGTTATGATTTAGGATTTTACAAATAAAATTGAATTGAATTGAAGTAAGTGCCTTATTTTCCCAATAAAACAAATAAAAAAAATCAAATCAAATAAATACAGAGAATGGAAGCAGTTCCAAATGGAGAGGCGTGTCCCTTGGCTGTGTGTTACACCAGTGCGATTTTCCTATTATTCCATATTTGCAGATGAGAAGGTCACACAAATGTCACCCTCTATCAGCGCTGACTCATAACTCACTCTGCCCGACAATTTCCCTGTCGTAAAGGAAAAACTGATACTTCCCCTGCCGTGTGATTATGAAAAGGCTAGCCCGCCACGTCCGCCTATGCCGCCCGCCCGTCTTAGCGTGACTCAGCTCGTACAGCTCCGCTTGTGTTTTATGCCGGTCGCAATTGAGCAGGTGTCGGTGGGGACGTGTCACACTGATACTGTCACTCATCATGTTTTCCAATTACCATAGCCTGCACACCGACATGATTGCCTGATTGGCAGCGTTATTTCCGTGGCAATTATTATGATTCTGATTATGTCAATCATGTCACTCTCTCTGCTCTATGTGGCATCAAATAGCAGTGGCACGCTTTTTTATTTTTTTATTTTATATTTCCCTCTCATGTGTCGGTTTGGGCTGTTCGAGGTCTATTCCTCTCTCTCTCTCTCTCTCTCTCTCTCTCTTTTTTTTTTTTTCCTTTTTTTTCAACAGTAGAAAAACTTTTTAAAAATTCATGCTCTGCTCGCCTCCAGCGCTATTACCTTTGAGCTCGGTAGCTCATTCTAAATTACTAACGGCCTGTATATGGTCCCCATAATGATCATTTTCGCTCTGTGTCAGTAATAATTGCGAGGTTAGTTCTATTTTAGTGCAAGCTCAGGGCTTCTGGTTTTTATCTCGCTACTTCTTGTATTATTCATGTCATCCTCGTGTCTTTGACTTTTCCAACAGCGCCCTCCATTTAAGCTACGATTACTACTATTACCTCGTTTACGCTCCTCTGCTAAGAAGAAGAAGAAGAAAAAAAAAGAGGTGGGGTGGGGTGGGGGGGTTGGAACAGAAAAAAGCTATTTTCTTCATTATCATCATCATCATCATCACCGCCGCAACTATCATCATCTATTTACCACATGATTCAATTAGTGAGCCGTCAGATAAAAGGTCACAGCTGTAATCACTCCTGTTTTTTTTCCTTTGTACCTTTCCCTTTTCCGTCCGGTTTCGCTTTACATGTAAGGATACCTAATGACGTGGCTTTCCGAGACGACTCCTGAATTAGCGCGGTATCCACAGCAACAAATGTGTTCAACGCCGACTCAAATTGATGACATTTCGTGTAAAGCCCAGGCGGCGGAAATGCGACTTCGGCGTGGTCGACGTCTCCTGGAACGGTGCTTCATCAGGACGAGCGCAATTTCCTGATTTGATTTTCATTCCTCCCACCTTCCAGT
>CM035802.1:8803928-8906428 GCA_020466265.1 Siphamia tubifer | reverse complement strand
CACTCTGCTTTAATGTCTGTGATGCACGCTTGTGTGTCAGCAGTTTTTTTGTTTTTTTTTTTGCGTGAGTGCATGTGTTTGTTTTGCACTTGTCAAAGAAGAAGCTCTGTGTGTGTGTGTGTGTGTAACACACTTATGTGACGGCCAGTGGCTGGAGGCGCTCGCTCTAATTCACTCTCAGAGGCTAATTCCATGCTAACAAGTCAGCGATGCCACATGCGTGTCCTTGCCCACAGCCCACTGGGCCAGTCTCAAAGCAAACCAATTAGCCAAACCCGCTCTGGGTCTGTCAACCCCAACCCAACCTCCCCCACCCCTCCCACCCCCCCAACCCCTGAAAAGTCATCCTAAACTTTTTTTTTTTTCCTCATCATCCCTCGGAGACTTTTGAATGAAGGAGGTCCGTGAGGAGTGTAAAGGGGTTGCACATTAATAAGCCTGTATCGCTGACATGAAAGACGACGTCTAGCCAGAAACATCAAATACACAACGCTAAGCTGCCTTGCCAATTAGCTAAAATAGCTATTTAGTGACAAATCTTCAAACCCCGGCGAATGAAACCTCTTTTCAGTGTACGAGTGAGGAGATGAATGTGGTTTTAATGGATGCATTAGCGCGCTAAGCTAAGGGATTCTTTGTGAAAACTTCCTTCGCTCCACCACCGACGCTGGGTGGAAAGTGTCAAACGAGAAGGCGTCAGGACTCGCTAAGTGAAGCGACTTGACACTGCGCAGGATTGCAGCGAGTTCCACTGTGGGAGTAGCTAATTGGATGGTAATTAATGGAATGGAGGCCTGATAAATACCTTTGTGAGAAAGGCTTGTCAAGGACACAGAGGTGATGGGAGGGAGTTTGAGAATGAGAGCGGGTGAGCGAGCGAGGCGGAGAGAAAGCGACAGGACAGACACCTTTTCTTCATTGTGACAGCTAATCCTCATCCCTTCATCCTTCTCCTCAATTCCTAAATGAAACTACCCCTCCCTCATCACGCCTCCCCCTTCCACTCCTCTCTCTTCCTCCCCTTATCAGCCCCCCTGCCTATTCTCCCCTGCCCCTACTTCACTTGTTTCCATGGAAACGCAGGATAAAAAGAGTTACTTCTAGATTAAATCAAAGATTTTGAAGTGCCGAAAATATTACAAGCTCTTTTGAATCGTGTTCCTGGAGTTCAGGATGATACTCTATTTTCTCCTTCCAGATACGGCATGCGTGGCCCTTTCTTCACTGTAAGAATAAAGACGGCGCCGCTCAGCCTATTCACTCGCTGACGTTAACTGTAAAACCCGTCTGTCTCTGTGGGACCAATGAATGGCTCCGCAGTTGACAGTTTTTCTTTCTTCCTGTTTTTTTCTTCTTCTTCGTTCTCTATATTTCAAGGCTTTGTAGGGGTCCCGCGAATCTGCTTAACCAATCTGTCAGGCACTGCAGACGCCGCCGTGGAGGTCCATTTTTGGAGAATTTAGGGTGTAATTGAATATCCAGGGTAGAAAAAGAATGAGAATCGTAGAATCACACAGTCATTGTCACCCAAACACAGGTTACTGTGACACACTTATCCCATGTCGGATTGACTCAGGTGCATTATAAGATTTAAAACATGATCTACAGCTGCACTATATATGGTTTGAGCATCGACATCACAGTGTACGTGTTCGCAATAGTCACATGACAGGTTCTGTTAATGTAGGAGACGAATAAGCTCAATGTTTTCTAATTTTAATAGAACCTGACACACACTGAACACAACCATTCTGAAGCAGTTTGGACTGAGTCACTGGTAACAAGACTGAAATATGAGTGACCAACAAGAGAAAATTACCTGAAACCAACAAGAGAAAATCACCGGAAACCAACAAGAGGAAATCACCTGAAACCAACAAGAGAAAATTACCTGAAACCAACAAGAGAAAATCACCCAAAACCAACAAGAGACATCATCCAAAACCAACAAGAGAAAATTCCCCGAAACCAACAAGAGAAAATCACCCAAAACCAACAAGAGAAAATCACCGGAAACCAACAAGAGGAAATCACCTGAAACCAACAAGAGGAAATGACCAGAAACCAACAAGAGACATCATCCAAAACCAACAAGAGGGAATCACCCAAAACCAAGGAAAACACATGGAATTATTTCTTTCTCTTTATTTCTTTCTTTTATTAAAAAATAAATCTGTTTTTTATTATTATTTTTTAATTCATTTATATTTTATTTTTAATGTTTTAATTTAATTTAAAAATGTCATTCGTGATTTTTTAAAATTCTTTTTTATTTATTTTTTATTTATGTGTATTTAATGTTTTTTTATTCTTTTTTATTTATTTTTATTTCGTTGTATTTTTTTTTACATTTATTTTTTATTTCATTTAATTGTATTTGTTTATATTTATTTTTTTAAACTTAATTTTTAAAATTAATTTATTATTTATAATTTTTCAAATTTATTTGTATTTATTTTTATTTTTTATTCCATTTAATTTTCTTTTAAATTCTTAATAAAAAAACAAAAAACAGTTATTTATTTATTTAGATTATTTTAATTATCGATCATATTTAATTATTTCAGCTACAAGAACGATGACACTGAAACCTATGTTCTGTGTCGACCACTAATCTGTTCAACTGTTTGCGCTGTTATTTACTCCTGAGGAATTTTTCATATCACAATATATATTGAGGAGTTAGAAAAATCGCAATGTCAGTTTTTTCTATTATCATTCAGCTTTAACTGGATCGACAGGCTTAAATAAATGTTTTTTTCTTTCTTTCTTTCACCGTAGACATGATCCAGCAGGCGAATGAGGAAACCAAATGACTTAAATTACAACTTGTCACTAATACCAGAGTATGAGACGTAATGATCAGAGGCTGTTTGTACAAAGACGCTGACTATGGCTTAAATCCAAAACTACTACATGTCTCTGTTTCCAAAGCTGTTTCCTGGCGATCTGCAGGACTAATTTGCTTTGACTTCTGGGTATATTAAGACTTTGTTTGTTTTTTGTGAAATACACGGCCAACCATTGCACTACTTTAAACAGCTTAGCTCTGTTTATTCCAGCACAAAATGTTTTCCATCTGAAGAATTTTTTTTTTAAAAACCATAGAGACACAGCATCAACTTCTGTGGCAGTTCCCAATTTTTTTTTTTAAATGACCAAACAATCAATAAAATGAACAAAAATGACCAAATTAATACTCAAAATGGGCCAAAAGTAACAGTAAATGTGTATAATACAATATACTTGAATGAAAATTACCAAAATAATCAATAAAATGAACATAAATGACTAACATATCCAATAAAATTAATAAAAATGATCAAAAATAATGACCAAAATGAATGAAAATGAACAAAAATGAACAAAATGTCCAGTAAAATGAACAAAAATTACCAAATAATCAATAAAATGAACAGAAATGACCAAAAATATTGAGTAAAATTAATAACAATGATCAAAAATAATAAACAAAAATTACCAAAAATATTAAGTAAATGAACAAAGATTACTAAATAATCAATAAAATTAACAAAATTACCAAAAAATATCCAGTAAAATGAACAAAAATGACCAAATAATCAATACTAATACTAATTAACAGAAATTACCAAAAATAACGAGTAAAATTCATAATATTTCATTTTTCCGCAATATTTTTGGTAATTTTTTTTATCAAAAATATGAAGTAAAATAAACAAACATTCTCAAATAATCAATAAAATGAACAGAAATGACATAAATATCCAGTAAAATTATTAACAATGACCAAAAAAAATGACCAAAAATATTAAGTAAAATTAATTTAAAAAATGACCAAAATAATCAATCAAATGAACAAAAAAAACATTGTACTCATCGACCAGTGGACTCATTGTGTATTTTTTCAGCTTCTGTCCAATAAACACATGGTGCAGGATAATTATCCGTACAAATGAAAATGATTGATAACTTCCTGACAGTTGTATTTTTATGCTCGTTTCTTTTTTTTTTTTCATTTCTTTATTTAATTTTATGTGCACTTGAAGATAACGGTGAACCACAAACGACGTCCTGTGCTTTTTTCCGTCCATTAACAGGTGTCCCAGGTTTGTTGTTCTGCTTTATTACTGGATCATACAGGTTTATAAACGCTCAATGTAAGTGTGAAATTTACATATTAATTGCTTTTTTATATGTGATGTTTGTGCTGCGTCCACACACTGGTCTGTATGTGGAGGACACGGTCATATGTTCCACTAAGACCCTCATGATCAACTAAAACCATCAAGGGTTAATGTTCACACTTACACCACAGCAGTGAGTAGTGGGATTATTTGATTAGTTTTAGGTTTTAAATGGAGCAGAGGAAGATGTTTTATGTCAGTGTTTCATTATTAAGGTAAAAAAAAAAAAATAACCTGAGCAAGAAAATAAAATGATCACTTTATAATATGTTATATAACTGAAATGTTGTGTACAATAGAATACAATAGAATACAGTACAGTGAAACAGAACAGGACAGAATAGAATAGAATAGAACGGAACAGAATAGAATAGAATAGAATAGAATACAATAGAACAGAATAGAAAATAATTGAATAGAATACAACAGAACAGAAAAGAATAGAACAGAACGGAAGAGAATAGAATAGAATAGAATAGAACAGAATAGAATAGAATTGAATAGAATAGAACAGGATAGACCAGACCAGAACAGAATAGAATAGGATATAATAGAATAGAATAGAACAGAGTAGAATAGAATAGAATAGAATAGAACAGAACAGAATAGAAAAGAATTGAATAGAATACAACAGAATTGAATACAACAGAACAGAAAAGAATAGAACAGAACGGAAGAGAATAGAATACAATAGAACAGAATCGAATTGAATAGAATAGAATAGTACTTTATTCATCTTGTGTTTTCAATTCCAGCAATCAAATAATAAAGTTCAGGTATAAAATAGTAGAAAAGACTAATATTTACATGTTTATATTATTATTATTATTATTATTGTTATTATTATTGGTTGGTATTATATGGTTTTTACTTATGTTGTCATTATTATTATGTTTTTGCCAGAGTTTGTCTTTTAGGAAGATAACTCAAAACGTTCTAGATAGATTGTGATGAGGTTTTCAGGATGTGTTGGGAATGTCACAAGGAACAAATGACAAAATTTTGGTGATTTTCCGGAAGAGATCCTGGATTCTGGATCACTTTGAAATGTTACATTACAGTAAATGGAGGGCCTGCTCTAGCTATGCGGCTGCTGTGACCTTTGACCTACGGTAATAACGACATGTCACAAATGTAAAATAAAATAACACATTCACACAAATATCACGTCTTCAGGCTCATTTAAAGTTCTACCGGCACTTGTAACCGAGACTTCACCTCCAACATGGCCGCCGGGATGCTCTTACGTCCAACCTCGCCATGGAAACGGCTGTCAGTTGTCCATTTTGCTCAGTGCAGATAAGTGACAGGAGATCCATAGTGACACCGGTAGCACATAAAGCTTTTACCAGCAGCAGACTGACGGGGTCCCTCCTTCACACATGGACGATTCCTGAAGGAGACCAAGGCGTGCGTTACCTAACTGAGGGCAGACATGACGGCATGGACAAGGACACACACACACACATACACACACACAGACATCAACAGGGAAGTGGCGTCCCATTCCCATTCCCAGGAGACGTGGGTCTTTACGGCAGAAATCACGCTCCATCGGTCCACAGTGGTGGTTTTTGAGGAGGGGGTGCGTTTGAGTGGAAGAAGTCTACCTCAGTCTCCGTCAAAGTTGTCACTCTGCTCTGCTCTGCTCTGGAGGTGCTTCTGTGAACAATATGATTAATGGACATTCAATTTTTCTTTTGCTACTGTATCTCCTCCAAGTGAAGAAAAGCGCAGCTGTGTGAAAAATCTTCAATAAAAAGTGATGCTGAGATGCTGCAGGACTTATACATTTTTTAATGCATGCATTTTTTATGCATGTTAACAGGGCTGTATAACTTCCGTCTTCCTTCTCGGTGGCTGAGGTGGGCTGGGGTGGGGTCTGTGAGAGCGATCGCATGCTTCAGGGAGAAAGGGTTTTACAGATTGGGTTCCATTTTTCTGCCTGTGCCACCATGTATAGTAGTACTACACTGCTTTACCACCCAACAACTGAGTATGATTTATGAGGTACACACTCACCAAATTACACTTAATGAATTGTATTGCTGCTGACTGAATTTAACCCCCCCCTCCCCTATTTTGTTAAACACAGGTTAACTGCCACAGGAATAACAATCAATGCCGAAATGGTTAATGAGTAAATGGTGTAAGATAGAAAGTACTGCATGAGAGATTGATTTGTTCTTGGCCTAAGTGGGATTTATTGTGTACCTTTCTCACGCAAAGGGGCTAAAAAAATTACCCCCCCACCCTCCCACCCACCCACATACACACACACATTCTCACACTCACTCCCCCACCCCACCGTGGTATACTGTTGTACTTTCCCGTTAACACATTTCAGTTCAGGGGCCACATTAAACCAAAATTTGATCCGCAGAGGGCTGCACCAGTAAAATAATAACATAATAATATCAAAATTATATCAACTCCAAACTTTTCTATATGTTTTAGAACAGGGGTCTCAAACTCATTACTTTCAGGGGCCACATTTGATCTCCAGTGGGCCCAACCAGTAAAATAATAGCATAATAATAACCTTGAAAAAAAAAGACAATGACACATTTTTACCTTTTTTAAGATAAACTATCCAACCTGAAAAAAACTGAAATGTCATAGAATTCTAACAATATTATGCCTCAATTTATCATTTACGCACATGCATTATGGATCAGATCTGCAACAAAGACACTAAATTGTTAAAATTGTGCTTAATTTTCTTTATAAATTTCAGGTTTATTCAGGTTTTTCACATGTTAATGTTTATCAAGCGTAAATATTTTCCTAATTTAATGTTATTTTTTGCACTATAACAAGGACAGAGATTTGAAGTTATCATTATATATGGACCTAAATTAAATTATTTTCACATCAAAATGAGAAGAAAATATGGAGTCATTCATTTTGTTTGGAGGTTATTCTGCTATAATTTGACTCTAGATAATATTGGTCTGTATGTGGAACCTGAACTAAAATCAGTTCCAAAGCCTTGACTGTGTTTTTTTGCACTTAGCAAATTCATCCCAGGGGCCGCAAAGGAACCTTTGGCGGGCTGCATTTGGCCCCTGGGCTGCATGTTTGAGACCCCTGTTTTAGAAGGAAAAAAGTAAAGTGTTGAACAATGTGAATAACATGAACAAACTGAAATGTCTTAAAGGTGTCACTCCGCTGAAAACCACTTTTCCGACGCTCCTTTAGGAATCTGATGGGTCACCCCGAGTTACCAACACATGGTGCGTTTGCGGCAGGTCTGTCACCTCCACCAGCTGGATTAACCATTTATTATAGAATGGTAGAAAAGTTGTGTACTGTTATTGTTATTATGTTATTATTCCCTTTTATTTTTTTATTTTTATTTTTTTCTTCTTTTGTCTCGTCTACCACATGTGTCTGTCTATCACCTGCCAAGGGGCTACAGATGTAAATTAGCAGTTGCTAACTCTGACACATTTACAAAGGTACTCACGTACGGATGTTCATTAATGTGTACTGTCCCTTTCAAATAAATAAATAATAAATAATTATCAGGCTCCTGTCTTATGGAATCAGCTTCCATTTAATATTACAGAGGTCGACACAGTCTCTACTTTTAAAATTAGGTTGAAAACATTCCTGTTTGAGAAAAACTATGGTCAGGTTAGTTAAAAACAGACTGAAGTCACAGTTCAGTCTAAGCTGCACTAGGAGCTAGAATGCTGGGGGAAGTAAAGACACTGAGTCCTTTTTCTCTCTCTCTCTCTCTCTCATGTCTGTTTTTGTCATTTTTATAACCTATCTTACATACCAAGTCTGTTCACATAACATACATAAAACATTTAATAACAGGCAGAATATTGGTAAAGTCGCCTTTCAGACATTTAAAAATGTTTCGGATTTGTTCAGGTTACTTGTATTTTTGTGAGATGATCATTTTAGTGTAAATACAATAAAATGACATGAACATTTTTAAAGTTACAAAAAGAAACATTTGTAGTTGGGAGTATTTATACCATAGGTGTCTCTTGCATGTTTTAAATATTTCCATCTTACCCTTGGTTCAGTTTAACTCTTTAACTCCTGAAACTTCAGCAGTGCCACAGTAAATTTTAAAAAAAAGAAAAAAATTAGCAACAAAATGATTAAAAACAGCCAAAGTCATCAATAAAATGAACAAAAATGAGTAATAAACTAACAAAAATAATTAGTAACATGAACAGAGTGAGAACAAAATGAAAGAAAAAAACAAAATGAAAGCAAAAAACAAAATGTAGAAAAAACAAAATGCAGAAAAATGAACAAAATGTGCAACAGAATGAACAAGAAGTGGTAAATGTTTACAAAATAATCAATAACATGGAACATTTAGCAACAATAATTCACTAAAGAAGAAAAAAAGAGAACTAGTGTTGAAATTTTGCCTTTTTCTAAATCAGTTTCACACAGTTAAAAAAATGGAAAAAGCGTTTAATTTTTCTGCGTATTTAAACTAAACCATCCATTCAGAATTCATCAGAGTGAATAATCAGCTCCTCATCAGCTCTACAGAAAACTGATAATGATATAATGGATTCCAGGTGTGATGGAATTTAATAACAACCATTTAATAACATTTAATAACAGGCAGAATATTAGTAAATTTGCCTTTCAGACATTTTAGAAATGTTTATATCTGTTCAGGTTACTTGTAATTTTGGAAAATAATCATTTTAGTGTAAATACAATAAAATGACATGAATATTTTTACATTTACAAAGAGAAACATTTGGAGTTTTTGAGTATTTATATGTTATTATCAGAGTATTTTACTGATCTGATCCACTGGAGATTAAATTACCATATTTTCTGGACTATAAGACAATACTTTTTTCATATATTTTGAATCATGTGGTTTATACAAAGGTGCGACTATTCTGTGGACTTTTCTTCCACCACTAGGGGGCGCTCTAACTGGAATTAGAATCAAAGCGAAAACAATCAATGCAAAGAAGAATGCGCTACTTTTTCTTTAACAAATAGGACACAGACGACAAATTAGCAACTGTTAATTATTTTTCTTCATGGAGACAGATGTGACTGTGACACAAAAGATGACTTCATGGGTTTCAGTGAAGATAATAAAAAAAAGTGAATATTATTAAGGGATAATGTCTTGCCCATGCATTACTATCAGAAAAATGTTTCCCGACGGGGCTGAAGGTAAATATTTTTCCATAGTCACACTTGAGTAATACATTATCCCACTTATTCTACGGTTATTACAGCTTATTACTGCTAATACTGTAACAAATTGGATAAAATAGCTGTTACAATGTAGAGAATATTTACTTTCAAAGTGGCCGAACTACCTGCGGAGTGATACGGTACCATGAATCTGAAGTGACAAAGCAGACGGTTATTGAAAAATATCTACCCACAGAACACTGGGAATTCAAAGTGAATGGAACCTGTCACAACATTCTAGAGGGCTGTGGAATAATGAGATAAAACACCAAAATTATAAGATAATTTTGACTTTTCTTCTCATAATTTTGTTTTTTTATCTTAGAAATGTGACTTTTTAATCTCATAATTTTTTAAAAAGTCACAATTATAAAATAACAAGTGAAAATTGTGAGATACAAAGCAAAAATTATCAGATAAATTAAAGTGATTTGTGATTTAAAAGGTGGGAGAAATGAAGATTAATACGGTAAATACTGGTTATTATTTTTCTCTTGGTTCTGTTCTGTTTTAATCAGTAAAGTTGCTGCTGTGTTAAAAGTCACTGTCCAGCTACAACTACATTTACAGTCCAAAATCCTTCTGTACATGCAGTAAATATATGATTTTTCAATCTGCGTCTTATAACCTAGTGCAGCTTGTATATTATTTTTTATTATATTTTTTAAATACAGTGGATGCAGCTTATATACAGGTGAGGCTTATAGTCCAGAACATATGGTAGTCTATATGTGGAACCTGAACTAAAACGATTTATATCTTCAGTGTCATTTTTGCATTTCACAAACTCATCCCAGTGGACAGACTGGGACCTTTTGGAGGGCCAGATTTGGCCCCCGGGCCGCATGTTTGACACCTTACCATAAAAGGACGTGTGGAGAACGTGCACATCTGTCGGCCTGTTTTAGGTCTCCTTCAACCTCCTGCCAGTGACTGATTGGAAGTGTGGGTGGAAAGATGGAGGGGGAGGGTGGTGAGGGAGGGGGGGGTAAAATGGGGGGGATTTAATTTTAGCTCACACCTGCATGGAAGCACCAAAAAATTCAATTCAGGCCCGTAACTTTAGAGGTCAGCTTTCTGTAAATATCCACGCTCTTGTTAACGTGTCATGGCTTTAAATGGGTCGACAAACAGCCCACCTGGGACTCATGGGAAAGAGAAAGGTAGGTGTGGGGGGTGGGTGGGTAGGAGGGGGGGGGTTAGGGGAAGGGTAAGGGAGTAAAAAAAAAAAAAATTGCAGCCCCGTCGTTATTTTTACAAGTCTTTACGACTCAATTTAGCGGCTGGGAAATAAAACAAGCAGGGTGTCGAATCTCCGGGGGCTGAGATGAGTTAGTGGGGCTCCCCGAGCTGTCAGAGGACTCTGTGTGGAGACGGTATGGGGGCTGGGGATCAGAGGGGATGGAGGATGAGGAAGGAGGAGGAAGGAGGGGGGGAAGGGAGTGGGGGGAGGGGGGCAGAACCGCCCTAATCAAGCAAGTTTATTCAGATCAACGTCAGTGTTTTGATGTTAGCTTCACATCTGAGCAGCTGCACAACTGAGGTTAGACGAGGAAAACAGACACTCATATTATAACAGGCTGCTGAGGGGTCGCCATGGTTTCTTTAATTCAAGTACAGTGGTACCTCTACTTACCAAAGACCCAACTAACGACTGATCCAAGTCACCAAAAACCTTTGCCTCAATGTTTCGTCTCTGAATACGAAAGAAAATTTCATATACGAAAGGAAACTGAAACGTCTGAGACATAAATATAGGACTGTACCATTAGCCATAGGCAGACTAGGCGGTCGCCTAGAGCATCAGATGTCTTGGGGGCACCAAGTCCCACAGAATTAGAATATTAAGCTACTGTATTTTCCCGACTATAAGGTCAAAAACTACAGTGAGCCTTTTCTATGGATTAATTCTGGTTCTGTTTAGTGACTTAGAACTTTGAATTTTTATCTCAGAATGTGGACTCTTAAAGTTTGATTTAGCAGAATAAGAGTGTGTTTTGTTCTGTATTACAACTCAAATAGGTTGAGAGTTATTGTGACTGTTTAACTTCACTTAATGCACCTTATATGTATATAAACCATTCATTGACAGTGCACCTTATACTGTGGAAAATACAGTAAATAAAGCATTAAAGTTAACATTGACAGTGATTATTCATGGACACTATGTTTACAGATGCTCATTCATTTATTTTCTACAAAAAGGAAAGAGGGGTGTTCGCCTAGTGTTCGCCTAGGGCACCACATTGACCAGAACCAGTAACTACATACTGTACGTATCATCCCATTGACTATGAGGGAGCTACCCATGATGCTTTTGGTGACCTTTGACCCTCAGTTGTTTCCTCAGTTTTTCCCAGTGTGTTCATTTAAACTTTATTACAGTACGTTTTATAAAATGACAGTAAACAGGTCGATGGTTTCGCCCTGTTTGTCTGCGGCTGTTGTGTCTCCATGGTAACACAGACACTTTAATGGTCATTTCTCCACTTAGACCAACGCTTTTAGGATCAAAAGTTCAGCCGAACGGTGTAAGAAGAGTATATGACCAACAGACTATCATCAGTTTAAGGAAAATGCTAAAAAGTTGGACTCCACAAGCCCAAAGACCCAGACTGTTCTACAGAACCTGGTAGGATCCAGCGTCCTACAGTGGAGTCCCCCCTCCCATCATTGGAAACGGCGCGAGAGGAAGTAGAAGTGCAGCTGTTGTGGTGGATTTACAGCTAAGCTAACAGCTAACCCGTTCCGCGACCCCCGCTTCCATCAGTCCTGCTCGCCAACATACGCTCACTGGAAAACAAACTGGACCTGAAGATGGATTTAAACACCAAACATGATCCACCAGACTGATGCATCCTCATTCTCACCCAGACGTGGATCAACTCTTCTGTCCTAGACACACACATTAGCTTGGACGGGCTAAAATCTAAATCTACATTTTTCTTTAACACATATTTGATACAAAATTTGTGAATTTTTTATAATTTTTACAGGGTTTGAGGAGTAGTATTGGGGGCCTTGAAATGAATTAGGCCTTTTACATGTAAACTGTGGCTCTATTTACGAAAAAATTAAGGTACACTTATGCACTATGGTGCTCAGAAAACGATGTTGTTTTTATAGATAATTGGCGTACATTCTGGGAAAAGCCTGGGCTCATTTGCAGAGATAGCATACATCCCACTTGGGAAGGTGCCTCTCTCTTAGCACAAAATGTGGCTACCAAACTTAGCCTGTCAAAATGACAATCCAGAGTTCGGGCCCAGGCGCAGAGTGTTTTAAGTGTAAAACATTTCTCTGTGCATCCACTTTACTCTGAGTTGTCACAAACCCACCTTGTAGCAAATAATAGAAAGACTGCGTCTATTCCCTGTGTAGTTAATAATAAACCCCGTATAGTTAAAAATAAACCTAATATTATAAAACCTATAGGAGTGAGAACAAATAATTTAATAAAAATAGTTTTAAGTAATAATCAGATTAAAAGAACACCTAACAATTTTATCCAATGTGGATTGATCAATATTAGATCTATTTCTTCCAAATCTTTGTTAATAAACGATCTAATTAGTGATTGCAAAATTGATATTTTAGCTCTGACTGAAACCTGGCTGCAGCAGGATGAATATGTCACATTAAATGAATCCACGCCACCAACACATGTGAACTATCACACAGCCAGAACCAGTGGCCGTGGTGGAGGAGTGGCAGTAATATCCCACTCCAGTTTAGGTCTTAGCCCTAAAATTAATCATAAAACTAATCCCACTTACCACTCCTTTGAAAGCCTAGTTTCATCCATTACTTTCCCCAACTGCAGAAACCAAAAACCAGTCCTTTTTGTCATAGTCTACCGCCCTCCTGGCCCTTATTCACAGTTTTTATTAGAAGTCTCTGACTTTCTTTCCAGTGTAGTGTTGAACTCGGACAGGATTATAATAGTTGGTGATTTTAACATACATGTCGATAACAACGCTGACTCTCTTAGTAATGCATTTAGTGACCTACTAGACGGATTAGGCTTTATCCAAAATGTTAATAAACCAACCCACATTCACAGACATACTCTTGATCTGATCTTAACACTTGGTGTTGAAATTAATGACCTCGTCGTTTTTCCCCATAATCCCATACTCTCAGATCACTTTTTAATGGCCTTCCAGGTTTTGTTTGAGGATATTTCTACCTCAGTGATTAAAACACAAATGAAAAGGATACTATGTGACCATGCTGTCTCAAAGTACAAAGAGTTAATTCAGTCACTAATTGTGCCTGTGTCATGTGATTATGTAAAGGACACATTTAGTCCCAGTATAAGTGATGAGTTAGTTGATAGTACTATGCTCACATTAAAAACTACGTTAGATATAGTTGCCCCCCTCAAGTTAAAAACTACTAAGGTTAGATTAACCTCCCCATGGTACAACGCTGACACTCGCTCCAATAAACAAGCAACACGTAAATTCGAGAGGCAATGGAGGCGATCCAACTTAGAAGATTCTCTCAATGCCTGGAAAAATAGCCTAATAAAGTATAAGCAAGCTTTGCGTACAGCCAAAACTAGATATTACTCATCCATAATAGAAGAAAACAAGAATAACCCTAGATTCCTGTTCAGTACTGTAGCCAGACTGACAAACAGCCACACCTCCGTGGAACCAGTTATTCCATCCGCGCTCCGTTCTGATGATTTCCTGCAGTTCTTTAACAATAAAATATCAACTATTAGAGAGAAAATAGACACATTTAGATCAGAAAAAGTAGCGCTTTCAAACCTAGGCCCTTTAATAAATCCCTCTGTAACACTAAATAATTTCACCACTGTAGACCAAACTGATCTCATATCTATTATCATGTCTTCCAAATCAGCCACCTGCCTCTTAGATCCAATCCCAACAAAACTCTTTAAAGAGATTCTGCCCCTAATTATTAGCACTGTCCTAAATATAATTAACACTTCATTAACTACTGAATATGTGCCACAGTCATTTAAATATGCTGTTATTAAACCAATTCTGAAAAAGCCTACCCTAGATCCTGACATTTTAGCCAATTATAGGCCTATATCCAATTTGCCCTTCCTGTCAAAGGTTTTAGAACGAGTAATAGTTAAACAGCTGTGCCAATTCCTGCAGGATAATAGTTTATTTGAACAGTTTCAGTCTGGCTTTCGTGCCCATCATAGCACTGAAACAGCGTTAGTTAAAGTTACTAATGACTTATTATTAGCCGCTGACATCGGATTAATATCGGTCCTGGTGTTATTAGACCTTAGTGCAGCCTTTGACACCATTGACCACAGTATCTTAGTGCACAGATTAGAATCTGATATAGGTATTAGAGGAGCAGCCCTCTGCTGGTTTAAATCATATTTATCGGATCGCTACCAATTTGTTCACGTCAATCAACAATCATCGCAGTCCTCCAGAGTTAATTATGGCGTGCCCCAAGGGTCAGTCCTTGGGCCTATTTTGTTTACACTATATATGCTCCCTTTAGGTAACATCATTAGAAATCATGGTATTAATTTTCATTGTTATGCGGATGACACACAGCTATATTTATCGATTAAACCTGATCAGACCAGGCAAATAGATAAACTAAGTACATGTGTCCAAGACATAAAAACTTGGATGAGTGCCAATTATCTTTTATTGAACCCTGAAAAAACTGAAGTCGTTATAATTGGTCCTAAAAAAGCGAGAGACTCCCTACCTGACCACATAGTTACTCTGGACAGCTTAAGTGTAACACCCAGTGCCACAGTTAAAAATTTAGGAGTTTTATTTGATCCAGATCTTTCATTCAAAATGCACATTAACCAAACTTGCAGAACAGCCTTCTTTCACCTGCGCAACATAGCCAAAATTAGGAATATTCTGTCTAAAACGACTGCAGAAAAATTAATTCATGCATTTGTTACATCACGACTAGATTATTGTAACTCCTTACTTGTAGCGTGTCCTAAATATTCCCTAAAAAGCTTCAACTGGTTCAAAATGCAGCAGCAAGATTATTAACAGGATCAAATAGAAGAGAACACATCACCCCTGTGCTCCAAACCCTTCATTGGCTACCAGTTGAGTTTAGAATTTAATTTAAAATCCTCCTCCTTACATATAAAGCCATTAATGGTATGGGCCCCTCTTATCTTAAAGATGATCTGGTTCCGTGCCAACCCAATAGAACCCTTCGTTCTCAGAATGCAGGTTTATTGAAAGTTCCTAGGGTTTCTAAAAGTACAGTAGGAGCTAGAGCCTTTAGTTATCAGGCCCCTGTCTTATGGAATCAGCTTCCCTTTAATATTAAAGATGCCGACACAGTCTCTACATTTAAAACTAGGCTTAAAACATTCCTGTCCGAGAAAGCCTATGATCAGGTTAGTTAAAAAATTATGTGGTGTATCAGTCACAGTTCAGTCTAGGCTGCCCTAGGAGCTAGAATGCTGGGGGAAGTACAGTACACTGAGTTCCTTCTTTCTCCTCTTTCTCTCCCTCACACCTGTTTCTGTAACTTTTACAACCTATCTTTCATACCAAGTCTGTTCATGACTAGTCACCTGGTGTCCCCCCCCCCCCCTGGGGGGAGTGGTGGTTTTCCTGACAGTCTCTGCACGGGAGCCATGGACAACAGGATCTGCAGTTTCTCGCCTGTGCCGACCTGTGACCCCGGACCACTGCCCCTGCCTGTCTGGACCAGCCCCCCTTCCTGCATTTATACATGGACGTTCATCTATAGCCTGTCCGTCCATGGGAGTGGATCTCTCCTTCAATGTGGTTCTCCTCGAGATTTCTTCTTTTTCCCACTGGGTTTTGAAGTTTTTTCTTGCCGAGAAGGAGGGTCTAAGGACATGGGATGCTTGGGACTTTTTCATGTATCTCTGTAGTTGATTGTGTTTTTGTAAAGCCCTCTGAGACGACTTTGTTGTGATTTAGGGCTTTATAAATAAAATTGAATTGAATTGAATTATTATGAATCATTATCACACATTTTATTTCTGTTTTAGACTAAGCACCTTCTGAAAATAATAAATAATATTGTAATTACTTTATTTACAGCAGTGGAAGTAACTCAGTAGAAGTACTTCCTTTACTGTACTCAAGTACATTTTTTAGGTATCTGTACTTTACTTGAGTATTTAATTCATTTTTATTTTTACTTTTTACTTTTACTCCCTACATTTTTGTATAAATATCTGTACTTTATATTCTTTACATTATCCAAATTAGCTCATTATATTTTCAAACTACACAAATGTGACAGTATGAAAAATAAATCAGAAATTGTGACTTACTCGATCATATTTTAGTTTTAATCTCATAATTTAGACATTTTATCTTATAATTCTCAAATTTTTTCTCATAATTTTGAGTTTTTATCCCACAATTTAGATATTTGTGTGTGTGTGTGTGTGTGGGGGGGGGGTGTCCTATTTATGACTATAATTTTTCTTAAACGTCATGTCCATACCCACTAAACTGAGTACCACTAAAACAAATCATCTACACAGTAACTTTATTTTTTTATATATATTTTTGGAAATTTTTCATTTTTTTCCTTCTTAAATAAATATTATTTCATCCACAGCAAATAAAAAATGCACTTTTACTTTTCATTATTTTATTCCAATTGAAAAGTTTTACTTTTTTTTTTTTTTTTTTTTTACTTTTACTTCACTAAATAAACTTGAATCAGTATTTCTACTTTTACCAAAGTATTTTTTCACAAGCTGTACTTCTACTTAAGTATATAATGTAAATACTTTGACCACCTCTGATTCTTTATTACTTTACTTTGCACTATTCAATTGTATTTACACTTTAATATGTCATTGTATTGTTTGACTTGTGTGTTAACGCTGTTGGGACAAAGCTATTTCCTAATCATGGGATCAACGTAGTACTTCTGTTCTATTATAATAGGTCACCGAGGTGTTGTCATGGTTACTTTGCCAATTATACCACACCTTTGTTTTCAGCATCTGACCTTTAATTATCATTATTATCAGTAGAAAATCACTCTGAGAACGAAAACCTCCGCCAAGGCAGGGAGGAACTGGACTTGTCCTTTAGTATCAGAAACAACTGTTCAGTATAGATCACAGGTGTCAAAGTCCAGTCCTCGAGGGTCGGTGTCCTGCATGTTTTAGATATTTCCCTCTTCCATGTGATTCAGTTTAACCCTTTAACTCCTGAGAACTAACAAAATAATTGGTAACATGAGCAAAGTAAGACGCAAATGGTAGAAAATCAAAGAAAAATACTGCAATAAAAAAAAACCAAAATGTAGAAAAATAAACAAAATGAGCAACAAAAACTAATAAATATTTACAAAATGACAAATAATGTGGAAAATTTTGAAAAAAATAAAATTACTAAAGAAGAAAACTACTATTGAAATTTGGTGCCAGCAATTTTAATTTTGCCTTTAAAAAATGTTTAAATAAAATTTTAAAAACTCTTGCTTTTTGACACCTTGTCCACGCACAACACTAAAAGGAAATTTTTGAATTTTTCTGAATATTTAAACTAAATCATCCATTCAGAACACATCAGCACTGACACTTAAAAAGTTAATAGTCAGCTCCTCATCAGACTGATAATGATGCAATGGCCTCCAGGTGTAATGGAAGAGGGAAACATCTAAAACATGCAGGACCCCGGCCCTCGAGGACCGCACTTTGACACCCCTGGTATAGATAATGTGACCTTTGACATGTAATTAAACAGCTGCACATATGTGTGGTACCAAAATTTGACTTAGATCTTGTTCTGGTTAATGTTTGCCCTGGTTCCATACCTATACTGACTCTTGGTACCCAACCATAGTTCAGACTGATGTTATAGCAGGCTGCCTCTGTGTCGTCATGGTTACTGTGTCAGTTATTTCACACCTTACTTAGCTTACCGTATCTCACCTTTAATTATTATTATTATGAATCATAATCATACAGTTTTTCTTTTCTACACTATGCACATTTTGTAAATAATAAATAATACTGTCATTATATTCTTTATTACTTTACTTTGCATAATAATCTGTATTTACACTTTAGTATGTCATTGCACTTTACCTACTTTAGTTTTGCACCTCATTTATTATTTGTTTTCTATTTCTATTTATTTTCTATTATAATAGATCACCTAGGTGTTGTCATGGTTTTATTGTTTATTATTGCACACCTGTGTTTTCAGGAAGAGCTTAACTTTCAATATCTTTAATAATATCTTTAATTCTCATTATTATCATCAATTAATGCTGAAAACTATTTGTTTTAATAAAAAAGACAAGATAGACTTGATGGTTTTAGTATATTTATTTTCAGAAATGACTTTAAATGTCCACAATATGACTTCCAATTATCTTATATCTGCTCAAACATGAACATTCAGTATCCATGTTATGGTTTCATATCATTTCACATCTTAGCAACTGGAGAACTGAGGTTAGGTGAAGAAAACAGGGACTGAGGAATAACAGAGCTGTTAAGACTGCTATTATAGCAGGTTACTGAGGTGTCTTCATGTTTTATTTGCCAATTAAATTTTTTTTTTGCTAATTCTTTTGCATATTTGTTTTCAGGAAGAATTTATTTTCAAATATCTGACCATTTATTCTTATTTTTTATAAATGATAAATGCTTAAAACAGTGTGTTTTAGTAAAAACAGTCAATTTTTTTCATGGCAGAAACGATTGTAAATGTCCATAATGAGACTTTCAATGATTTTACATCTGCTTAAACATGCTTTTCAGTCTTGAACATTCAGTATCCATATTATGGCTTCATATATTTTTATTTCTAGGCATTTTGAGCCTGTGTGAAAGACTCTGAAATAGTCCCTTTGTCCTTATACTAGCATAAAGTGCTACATAGCGTTGAAAAGCTCAGTGTCTCAGCTTTGTGATGTGAATGTTGTGGATAGCATAAAGGCTTCAGGAGTTGTACTCATTTAAATGCTGTAAAGTGCAAAATGCAGTAAAAGGTTTAAATCAGGGGTCTCAAACATGCGGCCCGGGGGCCAAATGCGGCCCACCAAACGTTCCAATGCGGCCCCTGTGTTATTTTCTTCTCTGATTTTTTTTCTCTGTCTGTAAATGATGTCAACTTCAAATGTGTATATTTGTTTTAGTGGAAAAACTAACATTCATTTATGAAAATATTTCCATTTACAAACTATCCTGTAACAATAACATGTGAATAATCTGAACGAATGTGAACAACCTGAAATATCTAAAGAAAATTAGTGTCTTTGTAGAAGTGATCCATAATAAAACACATGGACTAATGATAAACTGAGGCAGAATACTGTTAAAATTTACCAGAATTTTACTTTTTTTTGCATTTGAATACTTTATAAAATTACTTTCATAATTTAATTTGGGTTTTTTTGCACTAAAACAATGACAAAAATTTGGAGTGATTATTTTTTATAGGTTATTATGTTTTAATGTTACTAGTCTGGCCCATTGGTGATCAAATCAGGCTGAATGTGGCCCCTGAAAAAAATGAGTTTGAGACCCCTGGTTTAAACCGTCTGGTCGTTGTTACCAAGAGCGTTCACTCACACTTCACTAAACCGTACTCTGGGAAGTTGATGTTAAGAATTGTCAAAAAGACATCCTCATCTGTAAAACTGTAAAACAAATGTATGAATTTACCCTTGACCCTCCTGCCTCCAGTGTCACTCACACTGGGTGTATGAATGTTTGGTGGTGGTCAGTAGGTGCAAAATGTCAGTCTGCCCCAAGACAACTGTCAAGTGCATCTCGAACATGGGGTTTCCCGCACTTGAAAAGGAAGGACTGGACACAAGATTCTACTCGAGTACGCTGCAAAGAATGGTACCTGCTGGATGTGGAAAACTATGTAGTGTACCACCACCAGAGGGAGAATGTGAGAGTGAATGAATAATGGGTCACTAATGTAAAGCGCTTTGAGTGGCCAATAAAATGCTATAAAAATCCAATCCATTATTATTATTATTGCTTTTTTTATTTTTCCAATAATTTACGACTTCGCCAAAAACAATTTGTTACTTCCCTGATTTTTTTTTTTTCTCTTTTCATACCCCTAGACAAACTTTACAACATCTGGGTTATAACAAACTGTTTATCCACATGTCCACAATGACCTAATATAATATTATTATATCCTGTGTAGGTAAAAGTTCTTATATCATATATCTGCCAATATTGGATATCAACCCCCCCCCCCCAAAAAAAAAAAAAAAAAAAAAAACAAAGCCTGAACTATGGCCTGAACTATGGCCTTTTTGTCTTTCAGATGAAGAGTGACGTCATTGGTCACCTGTGTTCCATGCATTGAAATGTGCAAGTCTACTTGTCAGTCAGTAGTTTAACAAGGAGGGGTCTTTTTTTTTTTTTTAGAATATAAAATTCCTGTACCCCCAAGAACATTCACTATTGCCTTTGATGCATTTCCTTCAGGTTTGAAAATGTTACTGTCTTTTCCTATTATGATCCCTGATGTCAATCCAATTATACATAAGAACTTCAGAACCCTTCTTGAATAAAATATATGTATTTGTAATTGATTTGAAGGGATACAATTTGTTATTACAGCTTATTACTACTACTACTACTACTCTAGCAGACTGCTAGCAAAGATTTACTTTCAAAGTGGCCAAACTATCTGTGGAATGATACGGTGCCATGAATCTGTTGTTGGAATGCATCGATATATTTATATACTGTGATTATAAATAAAATTAAGAAAAAAAAAAAAAAAGAAGAAAGACAATCAATCACATCCTGTATATAAGCGCCTGGTGCTGTGGTCTCTGCTGGATTCCAGTGGTAGAATCTCTCCAGTGCACATGCTCTTCATATTGCGCTCAGATATTGTCTTTTTTGCAGCACGCTCTGATAGTACCATGTGTTAATGGACCTGCCTACCCTTCACAAAGGCCTCCTCCACTTCACTTCACTTCCCCCTCTCTCTCTCTCTCTCTCTCTCTCTCTCTGTTATTTCAGACCAATTGGGAGCAGGCACGCGGGGAAAAGGAGGAGAGGGTCGGTAATTAAAATTCTGTTCAGCATGACAACGCTGTTTCATGCCTCATTTTTTTCCACACGTGGGATGAATACGGGATAAGTACCAAGACTTTAATAGGTAAATAGACACTGCTGGTATGTGTTTAAAAGTGCACACGTCTGCACGCTCAACCTCCAACCAACACACAGGTAGAACGTGAACCCCTGCCAGCTTATCGGAAACACCGCTGCGTACGTTGTGTCGCGTAACGACGAATGCTTTAATGTTTAATGGAAAGTGCTTTGTGTTAAGTTTATCCCCCCCAACAACAATAACTACAGAAAAACCTGCATTTGTTTGCATGTTTTCTTAGATGTTTTTGTGCATTTTGGAAGCATATAATCGCTCTTGTGTGGAAACTGCTTGAGTCTTTGTTTTTTTTCAGGAAACTGGAAAAATGATGTAGCGGTGTCGAACTTGTTTTCGTCAAAACATATCTGAAATAAAAATAAAGTTATAAATAAAATAATAGAATAATAACTAGTGCTGATAAATTATATAATGTTGTTGTTTTGTTGTGAAGGGGTTTTACTTCCTCCCACTCCCTTTCTAATGTGTTAATGTATAACGCCGTTACTAACGCAGCCACATTACAAGTAACAGACTAATTAATTAATTATTTTATCCATAACAGTATCGCTGTTACTGTTACTCAGGCAATAACGTGACATGTTACAGGTGTGTAATGGAACTACTTTTGACCAGGCCATGAGTTAACACCCGGTCCTCTCAGACATGTGTCCCCATACAGTAATAGAAGGTTATTATATTGCATCAGTTGCTATGGTAACGTCACTAACAAAAAGCACCAAAACAAAACGTCACAAGACTGGACGTGGACTAGGAAGGTTCTAAGGTTCTGTCAGTCCTACTGGGAGACTAACAAAGGGTTCAGTGTCTTTGCCCAAGGACACTTTGACATGTGGACAGCCAGAGCCGGGACAAGAACCACCAACCTCTCAGTCATTGGACGACCCACTCTACCAACTGAGCCACAGCCGCCCAACTACAGATGACGAAATGCATTAAAAAATCTTGACTGATCACTATCTATCTATCTATCTATCTATCTATCTATCTATCTATCTATCTATCTATCTATCTATCTATCTATCTATCTATCTATCTATCTATCTATCTATCTATCTATCTATCTATCTATCTATCTATCTATCTATCTATCTATCTATCTATCTATCCATCTGGTCTTTGGTCTCTGGTTTTTCTATGATTCATAATTGATTTTATTAGATAATTATTGTTATATTTATGGATATTTTTGCCGTTATAAATTTGAGTGAAAAATCCTCCATGTAATTTTTTTTTTCAAGTATAAATTGGACAGGTATTCAGTTTTGCAGCAGAGCTTTGGGAACGACCTGTCCTTTTTCCCTCCTCGGCTCCAGCTGGGACGCCGAATTCAGGAGCGCGCACACCAGACCACGTGCCTGATGGGAGTTTTTCCACTGCAAGATGCCAGTTAGCTGCATTTCGCCGTTTTTTTGTGCTAGCTTTGGTTTCTTTTTATAGTTTTACCTGATGAGTCTGGACGTCTTATTTTCAGTTTATTTCTTTTGACAGGGTTTAGTTGCAGGTTGTGTTAATAGGGCAGGGGCATGTGGGCAGCTTCTACGGCCCTGTACAGGGTTGGCCTGATCCACATACTGTCCTTTTGTTCGGACCCAGCTCACCTGGGTCTGACTTTTCTTTAAACATTGGAACGTTGCACAGAACATTTTCTGAACGAAACACCGTTGACGGTTGAACATGAAAGTAATTACATATTATACACAGAACTGGAGAGTAAGTTATTTCAATAACAATCATTTGTTCAGTGTGACTTTACTGAAGCTGTCAAACCTGCTGTGGTACTGCACAACCTGAAGCAGATGACGTCTCTGGTCTAGAGTTGTTGTTATCGAAGTAGCACCATAGGAGGTCTGACAGAACCATAGAAACCTACTGGTGTGAATGTGAGCTTAATGTAAAGTGCTTTGAGCACCATGAAGTATATAAGTGCAGAACATTTACCATTCTATGTATACAGTAATATGTGAATACTTTCATGTTCAACCTAATAAACTGCATTTCGTGTTCAGAAAATGTTCTGTTGCTGTAAATGTATTTTATTTCAAAGTTCACTTCGTCATTATATTTAGTTGATTCAGTTCATGTATGAGGTCCAATGATGTGATGCCTGATCCGACACCCCAAAAATAGCCTAAAATATATATTTACATTTTTTTTCCTTCGGCCCCACCTGGGCGGTGTCTCCTTCAGGCTCGGGTCCTCTACCAGAGGCCTGGGAGCCTGAGGGTTCTGTGCAGAATCTTAGCTGTTCCTAGCAATGCGCTCTTTTGTACAGAGATCTCTGTTGTTGTTCCTGGTATCTGCTGGAGACGTTCTTCCAGCTTGGGGGTCACTGCCCCTAATGCTCCGATCACTACTGGTACCACTGATGTCTTCACACTCCACATTTTCTCTAACTCCTCTTTCAGCCCTTGGTATTTCTCAAGCTTCTCATGATCTTTCTTTCTGATGTTGCTATCACTGGGGACTGCAACATCTATCACCACCACTGTCTTCTCATGTTTTTCCACCACCACTATGTCAGGCTGATCAGCCATCACCATCCTGCCAGTCTGGATCTGGAAGTCCCACAGGATCTTGGCCTGTTTGTTCACTGTCACCTTTGGGGGGATCTCCCATCTTGACCCTTGACCTCCAGTCCATAATCTTTACAGATGTTCCTGTACAGTATGCCCGCTACCTGGTTATGCCTCTCCATTTATGCCTTGCCTGCCAGCATCTTACACCCTGCTGTGATGTGCTGGACTGTGTCAGGGGCTTCTCTACACAGCCTACACCTGGGGTCCTGTCTGGTGTGGTAGACCCCGGCCTCTATTCCTCTGGTGTTCAGGGCTTGTTTTTGCGCAGGCATGAGCAGTGCCTCTGTGAGATATATATATATATATATATATATATATATATAAACAAACTCTTAAGACCTTTTGAAAAAGCTACAATTGACCTTTTGAATCTTAATGAAGTTTAAAAAAAGGGGAATCAGTTGATAAACAGCCTATTTCAGTTTACTTGTTTTCAATAAATAACTTTTTCAAAGTGCTTTTTGTCACACTCTCCCGTCTTGCTTTTGCATATTGTAGCTCTACTTAAAACTTTATTAAGATCCAAATGTGCAAAAGGTCAATTTTAGCATTTTTTTCACTGGTCTTAAGATTTTGATCAGGAGTGTGTGTGTGTGTTTGTATTCCTATATTTATGGGGATATTGATATGTTTACACAATCACACCATGAGGACCTCTGACACTATGGGGACCAAAATTCGGTCCCCACAAAGGTTAGATATAAATTAAGGTTTGCACTAGTAAAATATATAATGAGGCCCGATAAATACATTAATTTGTTGTTTAGTTTTTTTCTCCCATAAAGCATGGAGGGAACAGGGAATATATATATATATATATATATATATATATGTGTGTGTGTGTGTGTAATCTCATTAACGTTGATTTTGTGCATAATAGAACATTTAATAAAGTAATAAAGTGTCTTCTAAGGACACACTATGGTTCGAATGTTGACTTCAGAGTATTTCTATCAGTGTCCAACAAAGGGTTAAATATTTGTCAAACCATCTGCCCGCCATAAATTCTGACCAATAGAATCTTTCTATGACAGAAAAACACAAAAAACGGACTTAGGATGTTTCCGCCATCACAGGTACATGGTGTAGTAGCAACAGTAGCATGTTTCCATGTGTTAATACTGTCATGTGTTTACTCAGTGAAATATGGTGGGGGTGGGGGGGGGTACCAAGAGAACCCCTGGGACGTCGTCCACGGGGCTTGTCATCTACTGTCACTCAGTCTTCACCCGCCCCCATATCCCATACTCCCCTGCTCTGATCCACCAGCAAAACAAAGAGTGCAGCGGTGGCGGCGTCGTCCCGGGGACGATCACTCCAGCAGTATTTAACCTCTGCTACAGCTTCTTTCTGCCCCCCCCCCCCTTCCTCCTCTTCCTCTCCTTCATCAAAGCATTTCTGGCTATTTTGTTTCCCAGCTCTACAGAGAGTTATTGCTCATGACAACGATCACGGTCGTTTATTTTCTCTGGGCGGTGCGGCCTCTGTATGCACGCCGCGGCTAGTATTACCCTATGATATTCAAGCGCTCAACATTAAATATGCATGAACCCTGGAGATGAAAATTAATTTTGGGAATGTTCTCTCCCCTCTCTCTCTTTTCAGTGTTCAAATATGCCTTCATCTGCCTTTGTGTCAAGCCGTGAATTCATTATTTCATTTGCCGGTGACGCCGTAACATAACATCATCATCATCATAATAATAATAATAATAATATTCGGGCTACGACCGTGTTGTGATTTTTTGATCTTGTTAACGCGATGAATAAAAACAACTCTGGCCACGCGTCCCATCCCAGGAAGCAAGTTTCCAACAAATCCGCCAAGTTTTAAGCAAGTTTGCCCTAAGCTCTTACCATTCATGAATATTTAGCGCGATAAAATGTGAAAATATTAAATTGAATTATGCATGTGTGGAACGATGGGAACCTGCAGTAGAACGCTGCTGCACTTCTTCTTCTGTCTTTTTCTGCAACATGATCTTAAGCAGCGCATCACATTCGTGTCCATGATACGTGTCCCCACCGACCTCTAGACGCCACACAGTCCAGCGCACATGTCTGTCTGTATCTGTCTGTCTGCCTGTCTGTCTGTCTGTATCAGTGATGTGCGGGTCAATGTATAAACGACC
Organism: Siphamia tubifer; assembly: GCA_020466265.1. NCBI lineage: Eukaryota > Metazoa > Chordata > Actinopteri > Kurtiformes > Apogonidae > Siphamia > Siphamia tubifer. The sequence goes on along the minus strand of CM035802.1, from coordinate 8,880,201 downwards.
CGCAACCGATGTTTTTTTAATTAACCCGCCTGCAGCTCGGACACACCCAACCCACTTCTGGACCCGCATTTTTAAAAAGTAGTCAGTGGTCTTTATGAACATCACATGACCTTTGACCTTACTCTCATACCTGCATTTATTTCTGTGTTAAAATCTGATGTCATGGTTTGTAAGTTAATATGTTGTGAAAATATGTTTGTTCTGCTTCATCATTTAAATGTTATCAATGTTAACGTAGCATCTAAACCAGGGGTGGACCACCTGTAACACCCACAGACACATCTGAACCTGGTTTCCATGGAAAAGAAAACACTGGGGGCTGCTCATCATCTTTAAAAACCTCAGTTTTTTTGTTTGCTTCCACTCTAACAACTTTGTTTTCTCTCTCTCCTTCCATACTGTAGGATACTGATGATATTTTACCTTCAAGGAAATTCACTTCATAAAGTGTATGTATTAATAATAGAAAATTTTACCTAATATTTAAATTACAATATTTACCAGTTTATTTTAATATTTATCTCAAATGACCCGACCGACCACAACCTTAAAAATATTACACTGGTATATATGTCTGTCTGTCTGTCTGTATGTCTCTGCATGTCTGTCTCTGTACTGTATGTATCTATGTATGCCTCTCTTTACTGTATGTATGTCTGTCTGTCTCTCTGTATATATGTCTCACTGTCTGTCTCTCTGTGCTATATGCATGTCTGTCTCTCTGTATGTATGTATGTCTCACTGTCTGTCTCTCTGTATGTCTGTCTCTCTCTCTCTGTATGCATGTCTGTCTCTCTGTATGTATGTCTCACTGTCTGTCTCTCTTTATGTCTCTGTATGTCTGTCTCTCTGTATGTATGTCTCACTGTCTGTCTGTCTGTCTGTCTCTCTGTACTATATGCATGTCTGTCTCTCTGTATGTATGTATGTATGTCTCACTTTCTGTCTCTCTGTATGTCTGTCTCTCTCTCTCTGTATCTCTGTCTGTCTGTCTCTCTTTACTGTATGTATGTCTGTCTCTCTCTGTACTATATGCATGTCTGTCTCTCTGTATGTCTGTCCCTGTATGTATGTCTGTCTGTCCGTCTCTCTCTCTCTGTCTTTCTGTCTGTTTGTGTCTCTGTCTTTCTCTGTCTCTCTCTCTCTGCATGTCTGTCTGTCTCTCTCTCTCTGCCTGTCTGTCTCTCTCAGTCTGTCTGTCTGGAGGGGCTTCTGTCCACACCACTGCACAGTAAATTCCTGTATCCTTCAGTAAAGTGTGAAAACTAAAAACATTCAAACATAAAGCGTCTGGTTGGAGCGGGGGTGTGAGTGAGCTGCAGCTGAAGGATAAAACCACAACTCATTAACCCTTTACAGGATCCTAACAGCAGCTTATTACAAGGGCTGGAAAAACATATACATTAATGTGGATTAATCCATCATCATAATGAATCTGATTAAATTTTTAAAGGGGACACGTCATGTTTTAATGTTTTTCTGAAACAAATGTGTTTGTGAGGAGACCCTTCAATTATGAACAATAACACCCTCTGTCCTTTTGTCCTGATCCATTTCTTGTTGGAGGGGGATAAAAACGCTCCATTTTTGATTTTCTATGCATCGTACGTCACATGCATAGATTCATTTAAATACCCCATCCCACCCCAATTAACCACACCTACTGGTAACAGACACCTCTGCCCAGGACACTTTGGAAAAATTCAAAAGTCATAAATAGGAGACAAAAAATATATATAGAAATATGAGATTATCAGTCAAAATTGGGAGATAAAAAAATTCATAAATATGAGATAAAAAAGGCATGGGGTGTGACGAGACCCTCTGCTCATGAGATGAGATAAAACACAAGATTGGGTTCATGAGATTTTAATAAAACTAAATTACAAATTATATGAACGGATAAAAGACTTTTATTTAACTGAGTTACACATGGATTTTATAACTCTGTAAGCGTTAACTTTTAATGAACTTCTTCATGAAGTTATTCCTCTATAAATTGAAACTAAAATAAAATGTTATAAAAGTTCAAATAACATAAATCAAATTATATATTTCTCCTTTTTTCAAAATCAAATTGAGGTCCAATCAATCAAAACATGAGTTTCGAATTTGTTAGTTAGTGTTGTCTGGTTTGTTGGTGTTTTCTTCGCAAGTAGTATAAAGTACAGATATTTATATAAATGTAAAGAGTATAAAGTACAGATATTTATATAAATGTACAGAGTATAAAGTACAGATATTTATATAAATGTAAAGAGTATAAAGTACAGATATTTATATAAATGTAAAGAGTATAAAGTACAGATATTTATATAAATGTACAGAGTATAAAGTACAGATATTTATATAAATGTAAAGAGTATAAAGTACAGATATTTATATAAATGTAAAGAGTATAAAGTACAGATATTTATATAAATGTAAAGAGTATAAAGTACAGATATTTATATAAATGTAAAGAGTATAAAGTACAGATATTTATATAAATGTACAGAGTATAAAGTACAGATATTTATGTAAATGTAAAGAGTATAAAGTACAGATATTTATATAAATGTAAAGAGTATAAAGTACAGATATTCATGAACAAATGTAGGGAATTAAAAATTTACCAGAAAAATAAATACTGAAATAAAGTACAGATGCCTAAAAATTCTACTTACAACCAGTAATGTTAGTTACCCCCCCCCCCAGACTCAGATCCGCCATTATTTTCTATCATATCCCAGAATGCGTACGGTGCGTTGGGGTCTGACCCAGGTTGATGGGCCGGGCTGGTCCATGGGTGGCACCAAAGCATGTGACAGACAGATCACTGAGACACCAGGGAACTGTGTTCACTGGTGGAAAACAGGCACGATACAGTATGTCTGAATTATTTTATTCAGAATAAATAATCATGAATTAAAAAAACATCATGTAACTGTAGCCAATGACACTGAATGAACTCAGCTGACAGTGTCTCAGTAACATTGCACAGATGGAAGACGCTAAACAGCATATTTGAGTACACTGTTAACCCAAATGTTCAGAAAAATGAAATATATTCAGTTGTGAATACTCAAAGTTTCATAAATAGTTCTACTAACTCAAATGTGTTCAGTTGCTGTAACATGTTCTTCTTTTTAAGTACTTCCAACTAGTATTTTTTTTTTATTAAAAGGAACTATTGTGGATATAAGTGAACATAATTTAAAAACATAGATGAGGTTCAACTGAGTGGAATTAAGTCATTAAAGCTGAGAATGAGATTGTACTGTTATTTCTATTGTTTCAAATAAGGATGATTGAAAAAAAATACATTTAACTGATGTAATAGATGATGAAATATAATTTCAGAACACTACAAATAACTACCAATATCTATCACCAAAAAAATTACAATCACAAAACACAGTAATTTTATTCGTAATAATAGTAGATTAGATTTCTATAGTGATTTTCAAGGTACCATCCATTATTCATTCACTCTCACATGCTCCCTCTGGTGGTGGTAAACTACATATGTAGCCACAGTTGCCCTGGGGCAGACTGACAGAAGCCTGGCACTGTGACCACCACCAAACATTCATACACCAGTGTGAGTGACACTGGAGGCAAGGAGGGTAAAGTGTCTGACTGTGTCAGACTGACCAGGACAGAGCGGGAACCAAACCGCCAACCCTTTGGTCAATGGACGACCTGCTCTCCCAACTGAGCCATGGCCGGCTTTTACTGTTATAAAATGTTTCCAAATTTAACTAGAAAATCAAGGTCAGTGAAGTGACCATATTTGTTTTTTTACCTGTAAGCGACCATATTTGAGTTGAGATAGTTGCTTCACTGAAGCTGTAGCCACCACCGTCTTTAATATATGCGGAAATGACAAAAAAAAGTCACTTGCCCAATAAAAGGTGACAGCATTACTTCTCTTAAATCCAGTCCCCATGGTCTAGTGTCCTGTATGTGTTAGATAGGTCCATATTCTTGTTTGTTTTTTTTAAAATACAAAATGAAAACTGAAATGAAATTTTGCTTAGGGCCGCATAAAAGCTTGGGCCGGCCCTGGTTAAAGTGTTAAAGGCAGCAGTGAAAAGATAGAATTTGGGAGATTCAGTCGTACTGCATCATGTCCGATTGTGCTTTAGTGATTGGGTTTGACACGCTGGGGTTTGCGTCCGTGCTGCAGCGTCTCCGCACCAGCCCCCTGTGGCCTGCGTTCACTCACCCTGAACCACATCTGCATAACTGCATCTTTCATGAGCTCTGGTCAATGCCCAATCCATACTGTACACTCCAGTGTGTGTGTGTGTGTGTGTGTGTTTTCATGTGCACGTTCTGCTGTTCTGACAAATCCAGCAAAAACATATTTCCTCCCGCTGTGTCGTGAATGGATGTTTTCACGCCGCTACGTGATTGCGTCTGGGATTAATCATCCTGGTCTTGACTGCGTGGCGATTAAGCGCTCCCTCTTTGGCTTTGCGGCGAATTAGCACCGTCGCCCGTATCTCTTCATCACCTTTTGGTTCCGACTCGTGGCACCTTGTTTAAGGCTGGTCAATATTAGCAAAGAGGGCTGCCGGTAGTCGGTCCACGACCCCTGCGGTTCTTATCAGGCAAAGTGGTTTTTGATTAGTGTTAATGGCTGAGACTAAATGGCCTTCAGCTGCTCCAAAGGCTACACCTGTTACGTGTTCTGCCATGCTCAAGGGCATGGAAGGAATTCATCAAGTGGAGAAACTTACATCTATTGTGCAGTAGTGAACAGGTTTAAAGGGATAGTTCATTATTTTTCACATTAATTTGTATAGAATCAACGTAGTGCCTGCTAAACAACTGTAGTAGTAGTAGCAATAGCAGTAGTAGTAGTAGTAGTAGTAGTAGTAGCAATAGCAGTAGTAATAGCAGTAGCAGTAGTAGTAGCAGTAGCAGTAGTAGTAGTAGTCGTAGCAGTAGTAGTAGTAGTAGTAGTAGTAGTAGCAGTAGCAGTAGTAGCAGTCGTGGTAGCAGTAGTAGTAGGAGCAGTAGTAGCAGTAGTAGTAGTAGTAGCAGTAGTAATAGTAGCAGTAGTAGTAGTAGTATTAGCAGTAGTAGCAGGAGTAGTAGCAGTAGTAGCAATAGTATTAGTAGTAGCAGTAGTAGTAGCAGCAGTAGCAGCAGTAGCAGTAGTAGTAGCAGTAGTAGTAGTAGCAGTAGTAGCAGTAGTAGTAGTAGTAGTAGCAGCAGTAGCAATAGTAGTAGTAGTAGCAGTAGTAGTAGTAGTAGTAGTAGCAGTAGCAGTAGTAGCAGCAGTAGTAGCAGTAGTAGCAGTAGTAGTAATAGTATTAGTAGTAGCCGTAGCATTAGCAGTAGTAGTAGTAGTAGAAGTAGTATTAGCAGTCGCAGTAGGTTTAGCAGTAGCAGTAGTATTAGCAGTAGCAGTAGTATTAGCAGTAGCAGTAGTATTAGCAGTAGCAGTAGTATTAGCAGTAGCAGTAGTAGTAGCAGTAGTATTAGCAGTAGCAGTAGTATTAGCAGTAGTATTAGCAGTAGCAGTAGTATTAGTAGTAGCAGTAGTATTAGCAGTAGTATTAGCAGTAGCAGTAGTATTAGCAGTAGCAGTAGTATTAGCAGTAGCAATAGTATTAGCAGTAGTATTAGCAGTAGCAGTAGTATTAGCAGTAGTATTAGCAGTAGCAGTAGTATTAGCAGTAGCAGTAGTATTAGCAGTAGCAGTAGTATTAGCAGTAGCAGTAGTTTTAGCAGTAGCAGTAGTATTAGCAGTAGCAGTAGTATTAGTAGTAGCAGTAGTATTAGCAGTAGCAGTAGTATTAGCAGTAGTATTAGCAGTAGTATTAGCAGTAGCAGTAGTATTAGCAGTAGTATTAGCAGTAGCAGTAGTATTAGCAGTAGCAGTAGTATTAGCAGTAGCAGTAGTTTTAGCAGTAGCAGTAGTATTAGCAGTAGCAGTAGTATTAGCAGTAGCTGTAGTATTAGCAGTAGCAGTAGTATTAGCAGTAGCAGTAGTATTAGCAGTAGGTTTATATTCTATGGCCTCAGACTTTTTCTTGTTGTACTGTCGCTGCTCATGGCTGCATCACCCTCCCTCTAAAACGTCTGGCATCTGGTGCAACAGACAGCCTTGCATGTTAATGTAGAGTTAATATTATTCTTATGAACTGCGAGTGACTTCGCATGTTAGTGAGCGCTCTGTCAAATTAATGTCACTTCCATTAATGCCGCCGTCTATTTCTTGTCACAACTATGCTCATGCCAGACTCCCCGCTCGCTCCTTCGCTCGCCCGGGCGCACACTGGAGCTGGAGATACCAGAACACACACCAGGAAACACACACAAATACACAAGCCTCCTCTTACAACCGTCAGTGTTGTACAAGTTACACCTAAACTGTAACTGTTACTGATGACACTGGACTACAATTAAAATGCTTCTAAAAGCTAATGAAATGTCCCCACATGTGTGTTAGTGATAAAAAATAAATAATATATCTTAAATGCTGGTTGACTCAAGTTTATAAAATAAGTCTGGAGTCAAAATGTGAAATTTTGGTTATTTTCATTCATTTTATTGATTATTTTGGATATTTTCATTCATTTTATTAATTATTTTGGTTCATTTAATTATTATTTTGGTTATTTTTGTCCATTTTATTGATTATTTTGGTTAACTTTGGTTATTTTTGTTCATTTTATTGATTATTTTGGTAATTGTGTTAATTGTATTGATTATTTTGGTTATTTTCATTCATTTTATTGATTATTTTGGTTATTTGCATTCATTTGATTGATTGTTTTGGTTATTTTCATTCATTTTATTAATTATTTTCATTCATTTAATTATTATTTTGGTTATTTTCATTCATTTTATTGAATATTTTGGTTATTTTCATTCATTTTATTGGTTATTTTAGTTATTTTCATTCATTTTATTGATTATTTTGGACATTGTGGTTCATTTTATTGATTATTTTGGTTATTTTTGTTCATTTTATTGATTATATTTATTCATTTAATTGATTATTATTTTTATCAGGATCAAATATTCAGAGAACACATCACCCCTGTGCTCTAAACCCTTCACTGGCTTCCAGTTGAGTTTTGAATTACATTTCAAATCCTCCTCCTTACATATAAAACCATGTATGGTATGAGCCCCTCTTATCTTAAAGATTAATTAGTTCCGTACCAACCCAATAGAACCCTTTGTTTTCAGAATGCAGATCTATTGAAAGTTCCCAGGGTCTGTAAAAGTACAGTAGGAGAAACAGTAGAGCCTTTAGTTACCATGGTTACTGTCATATGGAATCAGCTTCCATTTAATATTAACGGTGTCAGACCAGGAGTATGTGCAGAACGATGTTAAAGAGGATGTATTACTAAAAAATATAAAATCTTACATAATTAAAATCATACACTTATGGCTTACGAGCAGTTGGTAAGTATTAAGTTTTCTTTGAGTGGGGTTAAGCCCGTCCCCCATTGCAGAGAATCTGAAGTAGCATTAGCATTAGCATCGACGAGAGAAGACGGCACTAGAGTGGCTGCTGCACAAACTTGAAAAAAATGGCGGATCAAACTGGTTCATGTGCTCTGTGTGGAAATAAAGCCTTGTTTTTTTCCCTGCACATTTTCAGAACAAGTAAAGGCACGAAACCTAGCTGGATGTTACTCTGGTAAAGGTATACACACACAGAGAGTGAGAAGGGAGGGGGGAGTGTTCCTTCACACATTCTGAGCCAATCAGAGATGCCTCTTCACAGCGTCATGGACATGTATGAGGAAGTACCGGTAAATTTTTTTCTACCGTGAAAAAACAGCTGTAAATAAAACAATCCAGACATTTTTTTATAGAACCAACACACAATGTATTCAGTAGCAATGGAGAACACAGTAATATTAATGAAATAACCATAGAATGACAGCTTTAAAGAGGTCGACACAGTCTCTACATTTAAAATGAGGTTGAAAACGTTCCTGTTTGAGAAAGACTATGGTCAGGTTAGTTAAAAACAGACTGAAGTCACAGTTCAGTCTAAGCTGCTCTAGGTGTTAGAATACTGGGGGAGGTACAGGCACTGAGTCCTATTACCTCTCTGTCTCTCTCTTGTCTGTATTTGTAATTTGCTAAACCTATCTTACATACCAAAAATGACAACTCTTCACTTTTTTGTTCAGTATAAAATTCCACATGTGTAAATTTTGATGTCTTCAGTGTGAATCTACAATTTTTATAGTCATGAAAATAAAGAAAACTCTTTGAATGAGAAGGTGTGTCCAAACTCTTGGTCTGAGGTCAAAGGTTACAGTCACTAAAAATGTGTTTTTGCAATGATAAGAGATAGGGAAAATCAGGTAACTTCTTTATATAGTTACAACTTGTATTTAAAGATCAACATTAATGTAAAAAAAAAATAAAAATTGATCATTGATAATAATGTTTTGCACATCCTACTTTTACCCAGTCATATAATAATATACAGCACTTTTGTATGAACTACTTGTTTACTAAGGAACAAAAAACAAATCTGCACGTTCAGAAATCTTTCGCAATCATCAGCGGATGACGTATTCAGAGGGCGTCACAGCCGCCATTTTGTTTATAAAAGTGTTCATTCATTCATTCGTTGTTTAGTAGTCAAAGTTCTATTATGTGGTGGGAGGCTCCAGGAATGTAGACAAGAAGTAGTTGGGTATTTCAAACTACTATTTCCCCAAAAATGCTGTGATAAGGTGGTCCTGGGTGAGGTGGAGAACCAGAACCTGGAGCAGTTATTTGTTTGCAACACTTTCAGAATGACTGTTTTGATTTGTCATGTGTGTCTGTTCTAACCTGACTCACATCATCTGGCTGTGTTTCGCCAAACTACACTAGGCTCATGCGACCATCTGAGTATCGTGTCGTTCACGCTTTCTGAAAAATGAAGGAGCCAATCAGGACTTCCCATGACTGGGCGGTGTTGCTGATGTCTCCGTCAACTGTTCGGTACTGGATTCCTCTTCATCTTTTATCTATTCCCCGGCTGTGGCTCAGTTGGTAGAGTGGGTCGCCCAATGACCGAGAGGTTGGTGGTTCACGTCCCGGCTCTGGCTGTCCACATGTCGAAGTGTCCTTGGGCAAGACACCCTGGCTTACCATAGACCTTACAAACCTACTGGTGTATGAGTGTGTTTGTGAACGGGTGAATGAGAGGCTAATGTAAAGTGCTTTGAGCACCATGAAGATGGAAAAGCGCTATATAAATGCAGCCCATTTACCATTTATATATAGAAGGGGTGTCAAACATGCGGCCCGTGGGCCAAATGCAGCCCACCAACGGTTCCAATGCAGCCCGTGGGAAGAAGATCATAATAACCTATTAATTAACATTCAGATTTTCTTCTCAGTTTTTTCTTTGCCTATATAATGGATGACAACTGAAATCTTTTATCAGTGTTTGACTGCAAAAATATAATATTAAATTATGAATATTTACATTTACAAACTATCCTCTAACAATAAATTGTGAGCAACCTGAAAAGTCTAAAGAAAATTAACACAATTTGAACCATTTTCTTCTTCTATTACTAAGAGTTTAGTGTCTTTGAAGAACTGATCAATAAAACACATGGACAAATGATAAATTGAGGCTGAATATTGTTAAAATAGCTTTATTTTTCTGATGAAATATAACTCTTTTTTTGCATTTGGATACTTTATAAAAAATATATTCATAATTGAATGTTTGTGGGGTTTTTTGCACTAAAACAATGACAAAAGTATGGAGTTGTCATTATTTATAGGCAGTGTTGTACCCGAACGAGTTCAATGAACGATCGTTCATGAACGATATCATATTTTTGACGAACGTGAACGACTCGTTCACTTTTGCCAAATGAACTGTTAATACAAGTGAATTGTATTATTCTGAACAAATGTCGGCAACATAATGTTGTGGAATAGCCAATGAGTGTGGGCAGGGCAGAGAGAGAGAGGGGGGGGGTCCAGAGAGTTTTTAGGAGCGGAGAAAAAGAGTTAAATGTACAGAGTGTGACCGGTGACTGGAGCAGGTGTTGTCCCGTTCTTGGAAATAAACATTGAAAACGAAGCTCACTGAAACCACTCCTTGTGTTCTAAGAACCTGCAGAGGGAAGTTAACCCTGGGGTAAGGTACTTACTTTGGCCCTAGAGGGTGGCATTTTCCCCTGATTTATGACTACAGGATAACGTCAAGAACGGTTAATAATAAGTTTACAATAATAACACAAAAAAAGAACGAAAAAGTTATTTTTGGGATCCATGAACTTCTAGTTCATAATTTGGAAGAATGAACGATGAACTGAACTAATTCATATTGAGTAACTTGAACTGAACTTTGAACTAGTTCCTAATCAAGGTGAACTTTCCCAATACTGTTTATAGGTTATTGTGTTTAATTTCGGGCCCATTGGACATGAAATTAGATTGAATGTGGCCCCTGAAGAAAATGAGTTGGAGACCCCTGCCTTATAGTGTCCACAGTAAAATGGTAAAATGGACAGTACTCTGGTGTCTCTCTACCAAGGGAAGGTATTTCAGACATATGCCAGAGGATTTTTCTGGAACATCTGACACGTTACAACCAAGTTCTGCAAGGCGCTGGTCTACCTGTTTTCCATAGGAAGGTTCAAGGAATAGCTCTTGCTAACTGATGTAGTAGATGCTGAAATATAATTTTAAATCACTCCAAATAACCACCAATATCTATTACACCAAAAAAAATTACAATCACAAAACACAGTAGTTTGATCCAGTTGGTAGAGCGGGTCGTCCAATGACTGGCTGTCCACATCTCCATGTGTCCTTGGGAAAAGACACTGAACCCTGACTTAGTCTCTCAGTAGGACTGACAGAACCTTAGAATACTAAGGTAAAAATTAATGTTTTAATTTAAGTAGACTTTAATAAGCCTACATATTCACTTCTGGAAACTTGTATTTTTTAAGTTTCATTATCTTAAAACTAACACCAGGGTGGCACGGTGCTGCTGCGGTGAAGACTCTGCCTCAGAGACAAACAGACCCTGGTTCAAATCCCACACCAGAACTTTCTGTATGGAGTTTACAGGTACTCCAGTTTCCTCCCACCATCCAAACACATGCACTGATAGGTTAACTGGTTAATTAAATTGTCCATAGGTGTGAATGTGACAGTGATTGTTTTGTCTATATATGTTCAGTCCTGAGATGAACTGGAGACTCATACAGGGTGTAATGGATGGACTGTACTTATATAGTACATTTTAAAACGGTAAATGTTCTGCACTTATGTTGCGCTTTTCCACCTCCATGGTGCTCAAAGCGCTTTACATTAGCTTCACCTTCACCCATTCACACACACTCATACACCAGTTGGTTTCTATGGTTCTGTCAGTCCTACTGGGAGACTAAGTCAGGGTTCAGTGTCTTGTACAAGGACAGCCATCCTCGCGGCCATTGGGCGACCCACTCTACCAACTGAGCCACAGCCGCCCGCCTGGTACTACAACTACCACTACTACTGCTACTACTACTGCTACTGCTATTGCTACTACTACTACTACTACTACTACTACTACTACTACTACTACTGCTACTGCTATTGCTACTGCTACTACTAGTACTACTACTGCTACTGCTATTGCTACTACTACTGCTACTGCTCCTACTACTACTGCTATTGCTACTACTACTGCTACTGCTACTACTCCTACTACTACTACTGCTACTGCTATTGCTACTGCTACTACTATTACTACTTATACTGCTACTACTACTGCTATTGCTACTACTACTGCTACTACTAGTGCTCCTACTACTACTGCTATTGCTCCTACTACTGCTACTGCTCCTACTACTACTGCTATTGCTACTACTACTACTACTACTACTACTACTGCTACTGCTATTGCTACTACTACTGCTACTGCTAGTGCTCCTACTACTACTGCTATTGCTACTACTACTGCTACTGCTCCTACTACTACTGCTATTGCTACTACTACTCCTACTACTACTACTGCTACTGCTATTGCTACTGCTACTACTAGTACTACTTATACTGCTACTACTACTGCTATTTCTACTACTACTGCTACTGCTAGTGCTCCTACTACTACTGCTATTGCTACTACTACTGCTACTGCTAGTGCTCCTACTACTACTGCTATTGCTACTACTACTACTCCAGTTGTTTAGCAGGCACTACGTTGATTCTATACAAATTAAATTAATTAAATAATGAACTATCCTTTTAAACCTGTTCACTACTGCACAATGGATGTAAGTTTCTCCACTTGATGAATTCCTTCCATGCCCTTCACATTCACACACACTCATACACCAGTCGGTTTATAAGGTTCTGTCAGTCCTACTGGGGGGCTAAGTCAGGGTTCAGTGTCTTGCCCAAGGACACTCCGAGATGTGGACAGCCAGAGGCGGAACGTGAACTGCCAACCCTTCAGTCATTGGACGACCCACTCTAGTAACTGAGGCATTCACAGCCGCCCCTATGAATACCCCCACCTTCACCCATAGTAGCTGGATTAGGCCCCCACAGACCCCCAGTGACCCCAGTGAGGATAAAGCGGGTTCAGATGATGAGACAATTTAAATTAATTGAGTCAATCCATTGCCTAATCTAACTTATTCAGGTTTACAGTGTAGTAATAATGTCTTACACCACTCAGAGTCCTGCACGGGTTTGGGTACCCATGGGTGACCCGTGGGTGAACCGCAGATTTTCACGAAATGGGTTAAAAATGTTGTGCGGTGTCGGATACGGGTTCGGTTCGGGTCGGACGTGGGTGATGGCGGGTGTAATTTGCGATTCATAGGCTAAAAACTGTTCTTTAGTTTGGACTTGTATAGCTGCCTCCTGTCGGCTTCCTTCTTGATGTGTTTTTCAAGCATGTGTGTGTGTGTGTGTGTGAGCTCACGGATAAAAATATTTTTTGAGTTTATTATTTGTCTACTACTGTTTAACAACATTTTTATTTGGCTCTGCCTTGGCTATGTTACTGTTCAGTATATTCGTGGCAATAAATGTTTGTATTTAAGTTTGGCTATCTGACATTTTCTTCCGGGTTCGGGTCGGATATCGGGTTCATTTATAGCGGGTCGGTTCGGGTGCGGATGTTTTATTTTTTTTTTCGTCGGAAAACGGGTCGGATACGAGTTTGAACATGACGGTTACGGGCGGTTGCGGTTTGTCAAACCGTGCAGGACTCTGACACCACTGTGTTGGAGCAAAAAATAAAAAGTAATGAGTTAGTGTAATGGATTACTTTTAGCCAACACTGGTCTCCACAGTAGATCCATATTCACACATGCACACCTACACACTCGCACACATCCACGGTTGTGGATGCTAAAGATGAGGGGAGGAAAATGAATGTCCTGACTCATTTATCACAGAGCCCCAAAAGTACAGATGAATCCAGTGATGAAAATCTGTCCTGAGAAATGTCAGGAAGATATTAACTCCAATACATCAAAGTGCAGCTGCAGTCTCTAAGCTGACTGCCAGCCCATGCTCCCAGGCTTCGCTTAAATAGAGAGGGTGGGGGGGTATGGGGGAACACAAGCGCCGATGTAATTTTAGCCAGCTCTGACCATTTGTCACACAGAAACGAGTAAATAAAGACACAAGTCACTTTCATCCCAAAGATTAACATCCGAAATGATGCAGAGCGAATTTCATTAGTGCGCAAATGCCATTCTTTAGATCTGTCTGATCTCAGCCAAGTGAAGAGAGTGAAGGCAAAGAAAAGAAGAAGAGCCAAATTGCCTTTTCATGTAGATTTCACTAATCGCTTCCCTAACAAAATACAGCAGACTTGTACTAATAAGTAAGTTAAGGCTCAGTGGACAGATAGAGTGAAACCGCACAGAGGCTAATGGAATTGAGAGCTTTCCATGCCTCCATGGGTGTCTTAATTGTCAAAAAAGGAGATTCTCAAATGAGTATTTCAGCACTCGCCTGCTGGATTGTGGGAAGCCTAAATTGGAGTGCGACTCACTGGACTTGTTTTAAGCCAGAGCTTCTGTCATGTGTGCGAGGTGGATCAAATCCCTGATCCGATGTCTGGAAACTCGTCCAGTGATTCACTCTTGTTTGTTTGTGAAGCGGCAGCGACCAGTAAAAGTCTATTTTTTATTTTTTTCAATCGTATCTAGAGGGAGAGCAGCAGAATACTGACGTGTATCTAAAATCTATAGCTTCTGCTGTTCTGTGCTGTTTCATTCCACACTCTCTGTCTTCTATTATGCACTCATTTATTTGTGCATGGATTTATTAATTCCTACATATTCATTCCCAATGTCAGGCATGTGATTTATATGGAAAAACAGAATAAAAATTATTCCTTTTTCAATCAGATCCAGCTCAGATTTATTTTTTGCTGGTTGCTGTTGTTATCACAAAACCTTTACTGTGATTGATCTTTAGCTTTGCTTTTTTTCTTCTAGTTATTACAGCGGCAGAAAAATCCAACCACTGTGGTTCATTACAACTGAAACTGTAGTTATTATCAAATACATGTCATTTACAAACTGGTATATGTGAATAAAATGACTAAATATAGAACTGTGTGTGGAGGTCTACAATTGAATGTCCACAGTTGAAGGTCTACAGTCGAAGGTCCACAGTTGAAGGTTTACAGTTGAAGGTTTACAGTTGAAGGTTTACAGTTGAAGGTTTACAGGTGAAGGTCTACAATTGAATGTCCACAGTTGAAGGTCTACAGTTGAAGGTCTACAGTCGAAGGTCCACAGTTGAAGGTTTACAGTTGAAGGTTTACAGTTGAAGGTTTACAGTTGAAGGTCTACAGTTGAAGGTCTACAGTTGAAGGTCTGTAGTTGAAGGTCTACAGTTGAAGGTCTGCAGTTGAAGGTCTACAGTTGAAGGTTAACAGTTGAAGGTTAACAGTTGAAGGTCTATAGTTGAAGGTCTACAGTTGAAGGTCTACAGTTGAAGGTCTACAGTTGAAGGTCTACAGTTGGAGGTTAACAGTTGAAGGTCTACAGTTGAAGGTCTACAGTTGAAGGTTAACAGTTGAAGGTCTACAGTTGAAGGTCTGTAGTTGAAGGTCTACAGTTCAAGGTCTACAGTTGAAGGTCTACAGTTGAAGGTCTGCAGTTGAAGGTCTACAGTTGAAGGTTAACAGTTGAAGGTCTACAGTTGAAGGTCTACAGTTGAAGGTCTACAATTGAAGGTTTACAGTTGAAGGTTTACAGTTGAAGGTCTACAGTTGGAGGTTAACAGTTGAAGGTCTACAGTTGAAGGTTAACAGTTGAAGGTCTACAGTTGAAGGTCTACAGTTGAAGGTCTGCAGTTGAAGGTCTACAGTTGAAGGTCTACAGTTGAAGGTCTACAGTTGAAAGTCTCCAGTTGAAGGTTAACAGTTGAAGGTTTACAGTTGAAGGTCTACAGTTGAAGGTCTACAGTTGAAGGTCTACAGTTGAAGGTCTACAGTTGAAGGTCTACAGTTGAAAGTCTCCAGTTGAAGGTTAACAGTTGAAGGTTTACAGTTGAAGGTCCACAGTTGAAGGTCTACAGTTGAAGGTCTACAGTTGAAGGTTTACAGTTGAAGGTCTACAGTTGAAGGTCTGCAGTTGAAGGTCTGCAGTTGAAGGTCTGCAGTTGAAGGTCTACAGTTGAAAGTCTACAGTTGAAGGTCTACAGTTGAAGGTCTACAGTTGAAAGTCTACAGTTGAAGGTCTACAGTTGAAGGTCTACAGTTGAAGGTCTACAGTTGAAGGTCTACAGTTGAAGGTCTACAGTTGAAGGTCTACAGTTGAAGGTCTACAGTTGAAGGTCTGCAGTCTACAGTTGAAGGTCTACATCACATACACATTCATTGTTAACATCAAACACATGATTTATATGAAAAATAAAATAATAAAAATCATTTATTTCCAGCTCAGATGCATTTTCTCTTGTTGCTGTTGTTTTCACAAAACCTTTCCTGTGATTTATCTTTTTTTTTTTTTTTTTTTTACTAGTTATTACAGCAGCAGAAAAGTCCAACCACTGGTTCATTAGGAGGTCTCCAGGATTCCAGCTTTTAATCTAAAAAAGGTCAATGTGTGTGAGCTATTTTGGAGATTCATTGCCAGTTTATAATTGGGGCCTGTTCTGAAGACAATGTGGAATTAAATGAAGACAAAGTTAGCCGGCGAGCGTGCGCCGCCGCTTTGGCCTTTGATGAGAATCAGGGGAGTGAAGAAGACCCTTCATTTGCAACCTTTTTAATCAGTCCAATAAGATCAGATTCACACGTGATTGTAGAAGAAAAGAAAGTGGGGGTAGAAATGAAATGCTAATTAGTATTGATTACCAATGTGCATATGACCCCACGCTCTCCTCCTGCATTCTTAAATCAAACCAAATTATTGGCGTTACTAATTTCATGCTCACAGAAGAAGGAGCCGGCATCACAATGACCCATATGACCCATATGCCCAACGGGGCCGAGGGAAATGATAGCGTTGGGGCAAAAAGGGGTGTTTTTGTGCAGAGGTGTGAACTGTTGAACCCTTTACTGTTCTGTGTGATTTGGTTCATTTTCAAGTGTTCTTCATTGTTTTATTGAAATTTGTTGATTATTTAGTCATTTTTGTCTTCAATTTGTTGACTATTATGGTCATTTTTGTGATTATTTTATACATTTTTGCTCATTTTGTTGATTATTTTGTTGATTTTCAACACATTTCATTTAATGTTATTATTTGTAAAAAAAAATAAAATAAAAAAGATGTGTTTTACAGAGGGGATATTTGAGGAATTGTCAGTTTTTCTAAGTGGAAGTTTTGTTAATTTAATTGAAATTTGTCAATTATTTAATTTTTTCACCAATTTGTAAATTATTTTGGTCATTTTTGTTCATTTTCATGATTATTTTATCCATTTTTGCAAGTTTTCTTGATTATTTTGTTGAAATTTGTTGATTATTTAGTTATTTTTGTCTCCAACTTGTTGCCTATTCTGGTCATTTTTGCTAATGTTGTTGATTTTTTCGTTCATTTTTCAACACAATATTTAACAACAGACCAATGTCTGATCACTTTACAGTTCAAATTTGAGAAGTTTATTTGTAAAAAAAATTCCGTTTTAGAGCACTTTTCTATGGTTATGGAAGGTTTGTTAATTTTATTGAAATTTGTTGATTATTTAGTTGTTGTTTTTTTCTCCAATTTGTTGACTATATTGGTCATTTTTGTTCATTTTGTTGACTATCTTGTTCATCTTTGCAAGTTTGCTTCATTTTTTAATTGAATTTGTCGATTATTTTGTTCATTTTTCAACACATTTACCAACAGACCAATGTCTGATCACTTTACAGTTCAATGTTGAGAAGTTTATTTGTAAAAATGTCAGTTTTAGAGCATTTTTTTCTATGTTTATGTGTTTTACAGAGGGGACATTTGAGGTATTATCAGTTTTTCTAAGTGGAAGTTTTGTTAATTTTATTGAAATTTGTTGATTATTTAGTTATTTTTTCACAAATTTGTTGATTATTTTGGTCATTTTTGTTATTTTTCATGATTATTTGATCATTTTTTGTTCATTTTGTTGAGTATTTTGTTCATCTTTGTAAGTTATCTTGATAATTTTAGTGAATTTGTCAATTATTTTGTTCATTTTTCAATGGTGAAACAAAATATTTCCCAACAGACCAATGACTAAGCACTTTAAAGTTCAAATTTCAGAAGTTTATTTGTAAAAATGTCAGTTTTAGAGCATTCTTTTCTATGGTTATGTGTTTTACAGAGGGGGCATTTGAGGAATTATCAGTTTTTCTAAGTGGAAGTTTTGTTAATTTTATTGAAATTCGTTGATTATTTAGGTTTTTTTCTCCAATTTGTTGACTATTTTGGTCATTTTTGTTATTTTTGGTTTTTATTCTATACATATTTGCTAATTTTGACTATTTTGTTCATCTTTGTAAGTTTTCTTGATTATTTTCTTGAATTTATCGATTATTTTGTTCATTTTTCAATACAACATTTACCAACTGTGCACTTTACAGTTCAATGTTGAGAAGTTTATTTGTAGAAATATCAGTTTTAGAGCATTTATTCTATGGTTATTTTTATGGTGAATTGGTGAATTAACAATTTTTCCAAAGTGACTACATTTGGATTTTTTTTTAAAATCACTGTTCAATACTTTAAACACATATTTTAGCAAAAATTGATGAAAACAAAGACTTCAAATACAAAATGACAATTGTCAATTGTAAATGATAGTATTCTGGTCCATAAATCCTATTCTTTCATGTATTTTGGACCTAAATACTTTACTAGATTATATTCATTGGACTGTTACGAGGAAACTGACCCCACATCTGTGCCGATCAATAGATGATTGATCAGGTGACAGACTTGAAAAGCCAAATTAATCATATTTAAAACATCCTTTTGTATCTGTGGTGTTACTGTTGCACTTCAGAACGGATAAAATAACAAGTGCAGGTGCATTAATGTAGAAGCTGAATATATAAATGTTATTAAAATAATGTCGTCTACATCCCAGGACCGGGACCCAAGGCTGGTAAGAAGTTGAGTTAAGGATGATAATTATTCTGGGACAGTCTGCAAGGTGATTCAGGTAGGTTTTTTTTCCCCTCCAAATTACATTTCACGTCACTGCGTCACTGTCGCTAAGCGATGGCCTCGTCCCTGCCATATATGTATGTAATTACTGGCAGTTAAGAGAGGAAAAAAGGTCCATTTAAGCAGCAAAAAGCAGCCCAATTACATGTATACACAATTAATACACCCATGGGAAATTGAAATTTTCTTTCATATGATAAGATTAATTCCTAATTATGGTTTTACACACACACACACACACACACACACACGTAGTTAATCTACTTTAGTAATAAGCCAGCATACGGTGAAATTGTGGAGAACAGAACTGGCCAGAGACTGATGGAGGGAATCCATGTCATAGTGGACTCGATGAACCCGGACCACAGACTATGGGATGGTGCTTTGCCGCCACCTGCTGGTGTGTCAGGGAACGTCACTGACAGCTGCTCCAGTCTTCTCTGGGAATTAGAAAATGAGGCATGGGTTTGAAATATTATTGGTTTTAGGATTATTATTGGTCATTTACACTTAATGGAGTAGTCTGAGGTCTGATGTGGTCTACAGGGTCTAGAAGGTCCACCTTTAACTGTAGGTTTTATTGTGAAAAGATAATATGTAAATGTAGATTTCAAACTGATAATATGTAGGTAAATACAACACTTTATATTATATTATTGGTCATTTCCACTGACATTATAAGACAGTAATGGAACAGTCTGATGTGGTCTACAGGGTCTAGAACAGGGGTCCCAAACTCATTCCTTTCAGGGGCCACATTCACCCCAATTTCATCTCCAGTGGGCCGGACCAGTAAAATAATAGCAATAATAGCATATTAACCTAGAAAAAAATTACAATTACAATTTTTTGCATTTGTTTTTAGTGCAAATAAACCCTATGACCTTATGAGCTTGCTTTAAAAAACCTATACAATAAAAAAAGGTGTGACCTGAACAAAACTGAAATATCTCAAGAAAAATAAATGCAAGTCAAACAATATTATGCTTCAATATATAATTTACACATGTTCATCATGGATCAGATCTACTACAAAGACACTTAACTGTTAAAATTGTGCTTAATTTTCTTTACAAATGTCAGTTTGTTCATATTCCTTCATGCTTTTCACATTTTATTTTTACAGGATAGTTGGTAAGTGTAAATATTTTCCCAATTTAACGTTATTTTTTTCCACTATAAGAAAGACAGAAATTTGAAGTATTCATTATTTATAAGCATAATCTACATTATTTTCACATCAAAATGAGAAGAAAATATGGATTAATTCTTTTAATATGTTATTCTGCTATAATTTAACTGTAGACCCTTTTGGTCTGAATGTGGAACCTGAACTAAAATCAGCTCCACAGCTTTGACTATATATCGTTTTTGCAAATTCATCCTGGGGGCCGCATTGGAACCTTTGCCGGGCCACATTTGGCCCCCGGGCCGCATGTTTGAGATCCCTGGTCTAGAAGGTCCAGTTTAACTGCAATTTTTATTGATAATAAGTAAATGTAGATATTCTTATTGTTTAATTTTTTTTTTGTTTTTTTTGTTTTTTGTAAGAAACCAAGAAGATGTAGGTAAATATAAGACATGTTCAACACTTTTCATTGTATTTTTGGTCATTTCCACTGACATAAGACATTAATGGAACATTCTCAGATATAATGTGGTCTACTCTACAAGGTCTAGAAGGTCCAGATTATCTACACTTAACTTTAGTATCTTATATTTAAATTTTTTTAAATATTTGTGCAGATTATTCAGTTTTTATTGTGAAAAGATAATATGTAAAAGTAGATATTTTCATTGTGTAAGTTTTGGTAAATACAAGACATTTTCCACACTTTATATTCTATTTTTGGTCATTTCCACTGACATTATTCGACAGTAATGGAACAGTCTGAGGTCTAACGTGGTCTACAGGGTCTAGATCAGTCAGCTGAACTCCACTACATTTTCTAAAGACATTTCAAGTTGTTCATATTTGTGGCAGGTTATTCGCATTTTATTGTGAAAAGATAATGTGTAAATGTGGATATTTTCAGTGTATAATTTTACTTTACCTTAAAACTGAGAAGAGGCAGAAAAAGAGTTTTCAACACTTTTCACTCATTGATCCTTCATCAGGTAAATGAATATTATTGGCAATAATAGATATAATGTGGTCTACAGGGTCTGGAAGGTCCAGTTTAACTTTTTATTGTGAAAAGATAATATTTTCATTGTGTAATTTTAGTTTTTGTAAAAAATTGAGAAGTTGTAGGTAAATACAACACATTTTTCAACATTGTTTATTGCTTAATTATATATTTTTGGTCACTTCCACATATATAATAAGACGGTGATGGAACAGTCTGAGGTCTAATGTGGTCTACAGGGTCTAGAACACAGGTATCAAACATAAGGCCCGGGGGCCAAATCTGGCCTGCCTAAGGATCCAATCTAGCCCTTTGGACCAATTTATGAACACTAAGTTAGAAATCATTTTAGTTCATGCTCCACATTCAGACCAATTTAGTCTCATAATAACCTATAAATACTCACATGTAAAAAAACTATTCTTTGTAAATGTACGTTTTTCCTCCATTTAGTGACACTAACACAAAGTTTAATTTCACCAAAAAATCCCAATAATCAGAATAAATATGGAAAATTGCAAATGTCTTAAGAAAAGTAAGTAGAATTTTTATAATATTCGACCTATTACTAAATATCTATAGATCCACTGATCTGTAAGTTAGAATGTACATGTGTAAATGATAAACTTAAGCCTAATATTGTTAGTTTTCATAATGAAATTTGACTTTTTTTGCTCGAAAGAGAGAGAAAAGTTTGGAGTTGACATGATTTATACATTATAATTATAATGCTTCGGCCCACTTTAGATTAAATTTAGCTGAATATGGCCCCTGAACTAATATGAGTTTGACACCCCTGGTCTAGAAGGTCCACCTCTGCTGATTATTTGGTTTTTTATTGTGAAAAGATAATGTGTAAATATAGATATTTTCATTGTTTAATTTTAGTTCACGTTAAAACTGAAGAGAAGAGGGACAGTAGACACAAACACTTTTCACTGATTGGCCTTTTATTAGAAAAGTGACTATTTTTGGTCATTTCCACATATATTATTAGACAGTAATGGAACAGTCTCAGGTCTAATGTGGTCTACAGGGTCTAGAAGGTCCACCTTTAACTTCAGATTATTCAGTTTTAATGTGTAAAAGTGTAAATGGAAAAGAACTATAGAGCATTTACCATTGTGTAACTGTACTGTTTAATATTATTCACAGTAGTTTCAGTGTCATCTTTCTTGTAGCCAAAATAATTAAATACATTTTTAAAAAACATTAAAAAAAACCTAAAATAACTAAAATATAAAAAATGGTGGTGGTGGGGGGGGTTACGTGGATTGTTTACATTGTTTAAAGAGGGCTTGGTCGGTCACCATACATCTATATTTTAAGTCCCACTCCTGGTATTGTCTGTTAAAATCTTTCCTTTTCTTGAAGGTTAGAGGATCTTCTGTCTCTTCAGTCGCCTTTTCCTGTTTGAAAAGAAACTTTCCAAACACATCTGTTTTTCACTTATTTTGTTAACATGTGGGTTATAGTTTTGCTGTTCAAGTGACAGACATTTTTTTCAAAATAAAAGATTGTTCAGACTCGGATAATAAATACAAAAAGAATTAATTAATTAATTAATTATTAAGTGGCCTGGTACCAATTGATCCACGGACCAGTACAGGTCCACGGCCTGGGGTTTGGGGACCACTGCCGTAGGATACTGACGACGTTGTATGTCACCTTCACAGGGGATAATGTATAGCCCACGAGTTACTATCAGAAAAATATTCCCTGACAGGGGCGAACAGCTGTTGTTCCGTCCTGACTCATGGGTAAAACATTATCCCACTTATTCTACGGTTATTACAGTTTATTACAGCTTATTACTGCTACTACTTTAACAGATTGGATAAAATAGCCGTTACAACGTAGTAAATATTTACTTTCAAAGTGGCCGAACTACTTGCGGAGTGATACGGTACCGTGAATCTGAAGTGACAAAACTCGTTGCCATAGACAGCAGGTGTTAATGGTGCAGCGGGTGGTTATCAAAAAAGATCCACCCACTGAAGGCTGGGAACGTCAATTCAAAGTGAACGGGAGCTGTTGGAACGTTCTAGAGGGACGTAGAATAATAAAGCGTATTTACCAGGTTATTTTAATGTTTATCGTTTATAAAGACCGAACACAACCCCAATGTCATTAAAAATATTTTTTTTAATGACCCGTAACTGTGGGTGACCGCAGGCACCCGCTCACTTCGGGTCAGCCCGCACATCACTGCTACCTGTGTACCGCTAAAGTCTTTTGGATACTGACCCTTATCTTAGTGACCTGTTTGTACCCTGCCCCCCCAGTTACCATCTGGCCACAGGTCTACACACACTATTCCTGTTGTTAAATAACACATAATCTTAAATATTTCCACAGGAAGATTCAATTTAACCTTTTAACTCCTAAAACTTTAACAGTTCCACAGTAAAAAAAATTATAAAATAAGCAACAAAATGAACAAAAATGGCCGAAGTCATCAATAAAATGAACACAAATGAATAATAAACTGACAAAATAAGTAGTAACATGAACAAATTAAGACACAAATGGAGCAAAATTAAAGGAAAAAAAATCAATAAAAACTAAAATGTAGTCTTACTTTCTTCATGTTACTAATTATTTTGTCAGTTTATCATTCATTTTTGTTCATTTTATTAATGAATTTGGCCATTTTTGTTCATTTTGTTGCTTATTTTAATTAGTTTTACTGTGGAAATCATAACATTTCAGGAGTTAAAGGGTTAAATTGAATCATGTGGAAGAGAGAAATATCTAAAACACGTAGGACACCGGCCCCTCGAGGACTGAATTTGGACACCCCTGCCTGACAGTAATAAATAAAACATAATTACAGGACCTACGTTATAATGTGGATGCAGCTCAAGTATAAAGAGTTAAATAAACAAACGTATGAACAGGATCCACTTTGTCAAGGCATGGTTTTATTCTGTGGGAAACATTATTCTCATACATCTAATCTGTTGGTGCAATATGACAGACAGCTACTCAGTACAGCAGTGCCTACAGTTAAGAATATATATCCATGTTTACAAGCAAAAAATAATAGAACAATGTTAAAAAGATAAATATTAGTTTCAGTGTAAAGCACAGCACGCACTTGTCTTTCTTCACTTGCGGCAGTAGAGCTGTATTGCATCAGTCTCACATAAATATTCTGAACCTCTCACTGGTTCTAGGCTGAAACACACACACACACACACACACACGTGCACATACACGCACACACATACACACACACTAGTTTTACAGCAGATACAGTGTCTATTCTGTCGTCGTGCAGCTCCGGGCACAGAGCCTGCCTAAGCGACTGGAGACAGAGAAAAGTGCAATTTAATTTTTAACAGTGACACTAAACATCCAGGGCTGACAGAGACACACACATGGATGCATGGCCGGAGAATTGTGTGTGTGTGTGTGTGTGTGTGTGAGGGTACTGACCGATACTGTGTTTTTCATATCAGGATCACTGAGGGGAAGGTTTTACTGTTAAAACTGTCGAAATACAGCGAAGGTTGGCGGAATGGTTGAAGGTACAAAGACGAAAAATACTGGTAATGAACGCGGGACGATGACGAGGATGATGATGATGATGATGATGTCGGAAAGGGACACACGTTGTAACTGGAGCTCTTTTCTTTAACGACACATGGGTTTGACGCATTTCGCCGGCCGCCATACGTTACTACGAGGAGGAGGAGGGAAGGGTGAGCGGGGTCCTACATGGCCACCGAGGCGTCCAGCTCTTTGGGTCGGTTGCGCACCACGTGTTCCAGTTGTCCCGAGTCGGAGACGTCGTAGCTGGTCTTGTACTTGGCCAGGATCTTCATGAGAGGACGAAGCTTTAACCACCACTGCTCCTTCGGGATCCTGTGGCTGAACACAAAACGAAGGCGTCGTTAGCGTTATCATTAGCGTTAGCGTTAGCGGGTCAAAAGGCAAAGCACAGGCAGGTTTATTTGGATAAAACAATTAAAGGATTCAAGGGATGTTTACTGTTATTAAAGTCAGAGAAAAGAGTGAAAATAGATTCAGAGGATCTGGATTTGACATGTAAGATAAATAAATATGTAATAAATATGAAATATTAATTATGATAAAATGTACTAAAATTTCAGACTCACGACTACAATCATTTAAAAGAAAAAAAATAACATAAAATGTAAGAAATTATTTAAAAATATATACTATGACCCAGAAAAGAGAGAGAGAGAGAGAGAGAGAGAGAGAGAGAGAGAGAGCATTAGCAGAGACCTTAGAGTTCATACAGTGGTGGAAAAAAACAACAACTAAAAACTATGCATTTGTGGAATATTGCATTAAGCGCCACTCTGATAGAAGTGGTAAAAGTTTTAGGTTAGTTTTAGTTTAGTTAGTTTTTATTTTGAATATATCAAGCACAAAAACATGTGATTATTAAAAAGCCAATAATTGATAAAATAACAAAACAAAGATAACATATTCGAAAGGGAGTGGGTAAAAAAAAAGTAAAAAAAAAAAAAACAGATTATCTCCCACCCCTATTGTACCAAACAATAATATAAATGCAAAAAAAAAAAAATATATATATATAAATCTATTCCAGTTGGTTTATCAAATTGATAAAAAAAAATCTCATGTACAAAATATCCCATAATATATATTACTATGTCTTTACACCTATACACTCATGTACACCTGTACACATACTGTACTAACACTTTATAAATTATACGCTCTATATTTTTACATCCAACTATACCTTCATATACATACATACATATGTACACACAAATACAGCAAAAATAAATACATACCCATGTCACTATATACCTACACATATCCAAGTCACTCACATTCTGTACTGCAGTAGAAGTACAACTAATTGTTTGAAAAAATACTCTGGTAAAAGTAGTACTAATTCAACTCCTTTACTGCAGTACAAGTAAAAAAGTACAACTTCTCAATTGTAATTATTACATTTTTTTAACCATGGATGAAATACTTATTTAATCAGGAAAGATCAGAAAAGTTTGAAAAGTATCCAAAAATAAAGTCCTTAAAAGTGAATTACTGTGTAAAAATGTGTTTGATCAGGTCACAGTGACTCAGTTTTGTGGATATAGACAGAATATTTAGGGGAAAAAAATTAGGAAAAAAAGTCACAATTGAGATAAAAAGTCATAAATATGAGATAACAGTTCATACAGTGGTGGGGAAAAAACAAAAAAAATATGCATTTGTGGAATATTGCATTAAGAATCACTGACATAAATAATAAATAAAAAAAATTAATAAAAAAAGGTCGACACAGAACATACATTTAACTATTCAATTAATAATTAAAAAGAATTAAATAAAAGTAAAAAATAAATAAATAAACAAATAAAAAATAAATAATACAAATACAAATAAAAAAATATTTAATTAATTTAAAAACCAAATAAATAAAGACATAAAAAAAACCTACAAAATAGATCAATAAATAAATAATAATAATTTAAAAAAATGAATAAAGGTCGACACAGAACATGCGTTTAACTATCATCCTTCTTGTAGCCAAAATAATTAAATACAATTAATAATTAAAAAATGTAAATAAAAGTAAAACAAATAAATACAAAATAAAAATAAATTAAAAAAATTATAAAAACACCACACAAATAAAAAAATTAAATAAAAATAGTGGCAGGACCTGTCATGTGACTATTACGAACACGTACGTTGTGATGTCGATGCTTAAATAATAAATAGTACATCTGTAGTTAAATGTCACTAATACTGATACTGACCCTGAAATATATTTACTGAACTTTTTAATGGTTAAACATCAGTTAAAGCTCAGTTCTTACCTCGTATTAAAAAGTCACTAAATATTTCAGTGGTATTAGTCACAGTAGTTTTTGCACCGCATCAGTTTGGATAAAAAACACAAGTCAAACTGTCTTTATCTATAAATCATTCATTAACATTAACAGGAAGAACTCATTTATTTTCAGCTAATTAACTCTAATGAGGAACATGACAGATACGGGGTCATTTTTGTTTTTTATATTTTCACTGCTCTCTGATTAATCACATATATCTGGGTATGTTTTACATGATTATTTACTTACACTCTTTAAATGACCCGTTCAATTACCCTCTTAAATTCAATAAATACTCAAATATGCAGTCTGTTTATTTGCCTCAATTTTATTTAACTGACATAAGAACATATTTATAATTTTGTCACTGCCCAGCTCAATAGTTTTTGCATAAATTATAAATGGATTTAGATTCTGATGCCTGCAATGGAATAATAATTATAAAAATATTATAGTTAGAGCTGCTTTAGTAAAGCAGCTACATTTGTACCTGTTACAATGTTTCTGGAATCAAACTAATGAAATGATCCCACATGTGTGTTAGTGATAAAGAAAAAAACTAAGTCTAGGGTCAAAATGTAAAATTTTACTTTTAATTTTACTGAATATCGTGGTCATTTTTGTTCATTTTAATGAATATTTTTGTAATTTTTGTTAATTTTATTGATTATTTTACTAATTTTACTGGATATTTTGGTAATTTTTGTAAAATGTACTGAATATTTTTTATCGTTTTTGTTAATTTTACTGAATATGTTTGTAATTTTTGTTAATTTTACTGAATATTTTGGTCATTTTATTGATTATTTGGATCATTTTTGTTGAAGTATTTTCTTATTCTACACATTTACTGTTTGTTTTGATCCATGTTGTAAATTATTTTGGTCATTTTTGTTGATTCTCTCTATTATTTTGTCCATTTCAAACACCATTCAATAACACTGGTGTTCAAGTAAAATGCTTCCAGAATCAAGCGAATGAAAATGTCAAGGTCAAAATGTGAAATTCTTAGAATGAACAACAGAATAGGTTTTAGTCCAAAGGAATATTTGTCTCAGATCTACCAGATCTACTTCTAAACACTGTCTGCACATTATGATCCATTTACTTTACAGTTTCTAGTGGAATATTTATTAATCCATTATATACATGTACATAAACCAGCACATATGTGGAATAACACACCATCATATATATTAAAAACATGAACTAACCAACACTAAAGTAATTTGTTTTATGATTTATCTGATTAAAATATGTAAGATTTAACACATTTAATGTCTGAAGAATATACTTTGTAAAAAAAATAAAAGGTAGTTTAGTGTTATTATGTTGCTGTACTGTACAGACATGCAGCTGCCTCCACTTTAAGGCGCCTCGATTCAATACATCATGTTTCTTTACGTTTGATTACTCATGCAAAATGTCTCACTCTGTTCTGGACGTCATTAACCGTCCACACACAAAAACACTGGTTCATGTTCATCTATAAAGCTCTGCTGGGTAAACTCCCTAAACACCTCAGTAATCTTCTGTTAGCTCTAGTAGTTTCCATCTTTCTTTCTCCAAGTGGTTGTTTCTGACTGTTCCTCTAGTTCTGCCAGACTTTGGACAAACTGCATTTTCC
Organism: Siphamia tubifer; assembly: GCA_020466265.1. Classification (NCBI taxonomy): domain Eukaryota; kingdom Metazoa; phylum Chordata; class Actinopteri; order Kurtiformes; family Apogonidae; genus Siphamia; species Siphamia tubifer. The sequence goes on along the minus strand of CM035802.1, from coordinate 8,852,006 downwards.
CATCATGCACTGCGGTCATGGCATAATGTTCAAAGAACTGTTAAACTACAACCGTTCATTTCTGTCATGATTTTAAAAGTATCATGAAGGAGGAATGTCATTGCCTTTCTTGATGCCATTATGTTTTATTATTTCAATGTGTATCATTTATAATAGGGGTCTCAAACTCATGACGTATATATATATATATATATATATATGTTAGGGGTGTGACGAGACACTCACAAGACGAGACACGAGATTGGGTTCACGAGATCGAGACGAGATTTTAATAAAGCTAAATTACAAATTATATGAATGGACAACAGACTTTATGAACATCTTCTTCTACAAATTAAAACTAAAATAAAAGGTTAGAAAAGTTAAAATAAAATAATATATAATATATACATATATATATATATATATATATATATATATATGTATATATATATAATATATTTCTACTTTTTTCAAAATCAAATCTGGTGCTTGACTGTGGAAATTGAGGTCCAAATGTGTTGAGGTCCAAATGAGGAAATACAGTATTTGCTCCGGCAGTGCGCCACGACCAGCTGCGGGCTTTACAGAACCCTCCACCCAGACTTCGTCACTTCCTGTGCCTTCTCTCCCAGCACACCAACCACATCTCCAGGGCAGAGACCGGCCCACATATTACAGGTACCAGGGGTCAGCTGTTATGTCAGCAACCTACCAACCAGTGGATGTAGACGGCTATTTTTAGATGGGCCTAAGTGAAGTCGGGGTGGGCAATATATAATGGCAAATAATTAAATATGCATAGTTTATTTCCATTGACATTTACAAATAAATAACTATATTAAGGATATTGATCAACATTTCAGTTTGATGAGGCAACAAAAATCGTCTAGAATTCTGTTTCTGAGCTTGTGATTGGGTGGGCACAGCTGTCAATCAGTGTGGGCTCCGCCCACCCAGGCCCACCCATAGATCCGCTCCTGCCACCATCCCATCTGGAAAACACAGGAGTCTAATGCATGCGCGAGTCAGAGGGTCTCCCAGAAACCCCGTGGTGGGTGTTGTACGCCAGCTGGGTTCCCAGCCCCACGCTCACAGGCAGCAAAATCAGTGGACCATAATGAACCCCATGTCCAAAACCAGAGGGGGAGGATTCCCCAGCAAATCACACCCAGGCAATACCAGTGTTTTCCTACGTCTTTTCTGGCTGCTTGCTGGCTAACATATCTTGCGAGACAGAATTTTAACACGACGAGAAATCTCGCCAAATTATATCTTGTCACACCCCTTATATATATATATATATATATATATATATATATATATATATATATATATATATATATATATAAGGGGTACACACATACAAATAGATAATAAAAATTAAAATAAAAATAATTGCAGGACCTGTGATGTGACGACTGCACATATGTACATTACAATGTCGATGCTCAAACACTATACTGTGCTGCTGTAGTTTTGTTTGGCTGTTACTTTTTTTTAATTTAACCTTTATTTCCCCAGGTGTGTCCCATTGACATCAATGATCCCTTTTTCAAGGGACACCTGTCCTATCAGTGCATGTCTTCAGATGGTAGACATTGACCAGGTTTCTCCTGTAAAAGACATTTCTGATCTCAGTGGAACTTTGTAGTAACATAAAAGTTCAAAGAAGCAGGAATGGTTAACAGTGTAAAAGTGAACCAGTGAATGTTGTCAGTGTCCAAATGATTTAACACAGTTTTTTAACCTGTTACGGTCACTGGGTGAAACAGGTCAAGTTCTATGTCCAACTGCAGAACATTGTGTGTACTGTTAACAGCTCAGTTCTCTGATGCCTGGGAACCTTTGTACGCTTCCTTTGAACCTATGAACACAGATGACATTAACCTGTACTGAACACCTACAGTACATGTGTGTCTATGTTCAAATGTTCTGGCTGCTTTTGTGTTTGTTGTTGTCCAAGAAATTGTTGTTTTTCCTGCAGTTCATATTTCACATTGGATTTAATATAGAGACAATAAATCAATCAAATGTTATTTATATAACACTTTTCATACAGTGTATGTAGCATAAAGCACTTGATATCCAACCCCCCATATCCTGCAGTTGCTGGTACTGTTAAGAAAAAAAAAAAAAAAAAAAAAAAAATAATAATAATAATAATAATAATAATAATAATAATAATAATAATAATAATAATAACTGAACAAATAAAAAATAGTTCTACTTTCTATGATTAGTATTTTGTTTAAATATAATATTAGAGTCTTATCTTTTCTATGTGGCTGTGGTACAATATGGTGAAGGTTTGTCTTAAAGTTAAGAAAAACACCGAGAAGAATCTTAAGGACTGAGCTTTGAAGAATATAAAATGTTCTAAACATTGTTCTTAAGATAAAAGATGAGAAGAAAGTTAAGAAAAAACTTTTGAATTTTATTGAATATAGAACCTTCTTAAGTTTTATCCTAAAAATAGGATAAAACTGGTAATTTTAAGGGAAAATTACCAGTTAACAACAATTTTTTTTCTCAAGAAATCTTTGTGAATCCGGCCCCTGGTGGAGTGGGAGTTCCACGAACAAAGCAAAGCAGCAGCATTTTAGAAAATATTCCAACATTTGTTTTGTGCACATGTTAAAAAGAACTGGTTGATTTGTTCAACTGTCATTAGTTACATCATTAGTGTGTGTGTGTGTGTGTGTGTGTGTGTGTGTGTGTGTGTGTTCTGATGGGAAAAGGCTCTGTGTACATTGTAATAACAAGGTGATGACAGTATAATTCAGTATTTACTAAACACTTCTTCAGTTCCCATTAAGCCAAACCTATTCTGTGACCATTCAGTCATAACCGAGGGATTTAACGTCACCCCTCCCGCATCTTTTTTTATCCGGAGATTCGTCATGCTGTATTAAAGAACCTGATGACATTCACAGCGACTTTAGGTTGAAGCGGTGTCACACTTACACAAAGTCGGTCTCGTCCTTCAGTTGAACCACGGGCTGGAAGACCAGAGCCCTGCGGCGCATTCCCAGTAAACAGCAGGAGTCCTCGGTGTTAGCGAACACTCGGCCTGCGGGATAACTACAATTAGAGGTGGAAAAAGGGGACCGAAAACAGAGCTGTTGGGCTATCAGCTGCTTATGAGGGAACATGAACACAGACAAGGAGTGATGGTGCGGTGGGAGGTTAAACAGGATGATAATAAAGGCTCCATTTTTCTAGCTCCAGAATTCTACTAAAACTGTTGTGCATGAATCAACAGGTGGACACAGGGTGCTTGTTCTGGACCAAATACAAATACTGTCTCCAAACTGATATTTATTTCTACAAGACCTTGACTTCATTTACTGCATTTTCCTGACTATAAGTCACTCCAGAGTGTAAAAATCGCACCAGCTAAACCACAGGTGTCAAACATAAGGCCCGGGGGTCAAATCTGGCCCACCATAGGGTCCAATCTGGCCCCTGGGATGAATTTGTGAAATGGAAAAATTACACAGAAGATAATTAATAATTAACTCTTTAAATTTCAACTCAATTTTGCCTAAATATTTGGATTACTTTTGTACCACATTTGGACTAGATTTGCACTACATTTAGGCCACATTTGGACGACATTTTCACCACATTTCGACTACTTTTGGACCACATTTGGATCACATTTGGACTAGATTTGGACTAGATTTTGACCACATTTGGACTAGATTTGCACTGCATTTGGACTACTTTTGGACCACATTTGGACTAGATTTGCACTACATTTAGACCACATTTGCACAACTTTGGGACCACATTTGGACTAGATTTGCACCACATTTAGACCACATTTGCACAACTTTGGGACCACATTTGGACTAGATTTGCACCACATTTGGACCACATTTAGACTAGATTTGCACCACATTTAGACCACATTTGCACAACTTTGGGACCACATTTGGACTAGATTTGCACCACATTTAGACCACATTTGCACAACTTTGGGACCACATTTGGACTAGATTTGCACCACATTTGGACCACATTTAGACTAGATTTGCACTACATTTGGAACACATTTGGACTAGATTTGGACTACATTTGGACCACATTTGGATCACATTTGGACCACATGTGGACTACTTTTGGACAACATTTGAACCACATTTGGACTATTTTGGATTGCATTTGGACTAGATTTGGATTGCATTTGTACCACATTTGGATCACATTTGGACCACATGTGGACTACTTTTGGACATTAGGTCATGTGACATTTGGGACAGGTTTGGGTAGTTTGCGTAACATTTTTGAGCGACTACTTCCAGGGTATATGTGGACCATTGGAAGTTTAAAGGGTTAAGAAAGTTAAAGTAATTTGACATCAATGCAGTTTAAAATGGATCAGACCATAATTGTAATAAACAATAAATTATGAAAAACACACATTTTTGTCTTCGTCTAGTGAACAAACAAAGAGAATGAATAAATAAATAAAGTACTAGTCTGTAACCTGAAATGTATGTGGAATTTTACCAATATTCAGTATTTTACTAAATGTGTGTATTTGTAAATCCACTATGACGCACATGTATAAATGACTTATTTTTCATAATAATTTTCAAGTTGTTGATATTTTTGTTCATGTTATGTACAAGTACAGTTCGTAGATGTAGACATTTTCATTGTGGAATATACATTTTTTGCTTAAAAACAGAAAACAACGTTGGAGTTGACATTATTTATGAGTTTTTAATCCTATTATTTATATTATTTTACTGGTCCGACCCACTTTATACCATATGAGGTTGAATGTGGGCTAGGGCTGAACATTCTACCGCTTTGCACCGAAAATCACGATTTTTAGACGACACTATTATGGGATCGTCAAAGCTTTGTTTTTTTTTGTAGTGCTGCTAACCTTGTTTTGTCAACTATTAATGGCAGATTTTTCAATGTTTTTTGTATTTTTTTTTTTACATCAGCTTTAGCCAATGGTTGATACAGGCTTAAGCCAATATTTGGAGCTGAAACTGATATTTTTTTTCTGTGTCAAATGAAAACAAATGTGTGAAAATTTTTAATTACAGTTAGAAAATATAAATAGAGAGTTCATCTGATAAATATAACCAAATGTACACCTTACATTTTTACTGTTTTCTTCTTTTTGTTGATGTTTTTTTGGTTACTTGCTCCCTTCTCCTCTTTTCTTCTTTTTTCATTTTTGTTTTTATTTTTCCACCTTTTTCCTTTTCTTTAATTTTCCTTCTTTCTCTTCTTGTTTTTTTTTTCTGTGCTTATATAGCGCTTTTCCACCTTTCTTCCACCTGTCAGTAAATCATAGCAGGCTATGGCATTTATTCTTAGAATGCTATTGTTAATCTTGGGAGAGATTATTGTAATCAGTGTGTGTGTGTGTGTGTGTGTGTGTCCGCAGAGACATATCATTCTATAACTCAATGAATACTTCAGATATCACCATGAAATTACATGGGCATATACATATGCGCATCAGATGCAATAATCCATTTAATTAAAGGTCAAAGATCAAGGTCACAATTAACTAAAAGGTCAAAATGTTATTATCAGTTATAACTCAAGAACGGCGGGTCACAGAACTTTCAGATTGGTACCAAACAATGCGGAATGCAGATTTATATAATTCTCATAATTGGTGTTATTACCTACGACCAATAGTTTTTGATCTCTGGAGGTGTGTCAAACACAGAGATATCATGCTATAACTTAATCAATACTGGATATATTATTATAATATTACACGTACTGATGCGTATATACATATAATGAAATGAACAATATTGCAAAAAGGTCAAAGGTCAAGGTTGCATTTAGCAGAAAGGTCAAAATCACATTATTGCTCTAATTCAAAAATGGGTTGTCATGGAAACTTGAGATTGAAACAAAATAGGGGTGAGATTAGACATTCTGTGAATACTTCCTTTTGTGAAGTTTGCAAATGTTACTGAAGAAAATGGTGAATTTAATTGAAATCGTAATATATACCACAAAAAAAAATTGCAATTAATATCTTTCTTAAAATCTTCCAGTCCTACCCCTTTGTTAAAGCTTTCACAAAACGTTCCAGACGTTTCAAGGTCTAGAAAACGGTGTTTCAAAAGTCTATAGTTTTTAAGACTTTGAAGAAAAGCACCCTGTGGACAATAATACAGAAATGCCAACATAGATTCACAATTGGGAATCTGCCACAAAAAAAGCAACTGATGCAACATAAAGCAGAGTAGACTACAGACTGTGTGATACAAAGCGTGACGAAAAGCAGTTGGTATTTTGAAATGCAAGTAAGTGCCAACACAGTGGATTATGAAAAGGACGGACAAGGACACGGAGCTCTAAGTAAAGGATGTAGATGGTCATGGAGCCAGCATGGAAAAATAAAACAATATTTACCTTCATCTTATGTCATCCATTGAGTATCGAAAATAGACATAAACAAACAAGAGGAGTTTGACTTTAATTGTAGAATGAAGTGGCATGCGGTCATCACTCATAGTGTTAGTGTTAACAGGAAATAATCCAAACGAGGAAAGATATAAGTACATCAGAGGAGATTCATCATCATTTAGTTCCACTGGCTGATGTTAATGATCAATAATTAATTTCCACTGAGAGGATAAGAATACATCAAAATGCCAGACAGAGTGACTCCATGACAGATCTGCTTCACCACGAACACGCCTCTGTGGGAGGGGAGGGTCAGCTACCACAGATCATTACGCTAATAGCCATTTAGAAGCGTAACCTCACCTTGTCTGAACGTCTCCACCAGTTTTTTGGAGATCCACTGCATGGCCTTAGCCGAGATCTTGGTGCCAAAGTTCCGGTCGAACGGAGACGGTGCGCCGCCCTGTGAAAGAATCAAAAATAAATGCATCTGTTTGTAGCTTTGTTAAATTAAAAGGACTTTGTGCTTTATACACACACACACACACACATATATATATATATATATATATATATATATATATATACACACACATATACGGCATATATATATATATATATGCCGCATGTTTGAACCCTTGACTAATAATAAAAGTTCATAATGTAATAATTGACTCATAACGTAATAAAATAATGAGCGTATAATTTTTAGTTTTAACATAATTAAAACCAACACTTAAAGGATAGATGCTCAGCAAATCAGGTAACAGGTGAATAAAAATTATATTAGCACATATAGCTGTGGAGGTTTTGATCGTGACAGAAATTATTTAAAAAATGAGTAGGGATGAACTTTAGGACATACCGCATCATTTCAGAAGGGGTGACAAAAAATGTGACCCTTTGGTCACATGGTTTTATCATTTTTTTAAAAAAATTTTTGTAAAATCTCGAGGTTTTTTATTTTACTTTTAGAAAATATATCAGCCAGTGGAGAAAAATGTTAACGCTTGGAAATGACACCTATGGATCCTATGAATGTTTTATTTATGTTAATTAAGCTAACAAAAAAATTACCATGTTAACAGACATTTTGGTGTGAAAAATTACTTTTTTGATAGTAAAAGTTAAAAAAAAAGGTATCTCACAAACCAATACAGATATTATTATTTTTTTTTTTTGCGTCATTCTTGTCCTAAAACGATCAGTACATGTTTTGTCGTTATAAAGTGGCAGAGATAATTTCATAGTATGAAAATTTTGGGGTAAAATGACCATTCCTACACTTGAAATTTTCTGCTGAATTAAATGTTTTTCTTAATTAAAAGCTATTGATGATGTAAAAATAGTTTAAATATCTGTTTCGGTTTGCATGATAATTTTTTTTTTTAGGATTGTTCTTTAAACTTCCACTTAATTTCGCCTACATTTTTTTAATAAAGTGAATTAAATGCTGTTCTTGAACCATTTTGAGAACATGCAGTTGGTGTTTGCTTATATTATAAATTAAAATATGAAGGAGGAGGCAGGTCCTGTTAAATGATGCAATAGATAAAACACTTGTGGATATTTATTGATGTTTTGGACAATTTGACTGTGACTGTGTTTGTTAGAATATGGTTCCTCTGTGGATAATTATGAGACATAAAGGTTCAGATCAGCTGTTTGCATTTGTATTTTGAACAAATGACTGATTGTACCCGCTGTGGTTATTTTATCGGAAAGTAGCTTATATCGTCCGATGTGCGAGAATCTCCTACATTAGGTCATGTGACGTTTGGGACAGGTTTGATTAACATTTTTGTGCGACTACTTCCAGCCTATATGTGGACCCTTGGAAGTTTAAAGGGTTAAGGCATTGTTACGTTATGAGTTTTTATTACATTATATATAACTGAGGTCAAAATGTAATGAGTTATTTCATTATTACAATTAACCTATTACATTATGATTCATTTATTACAGTATGTTATGAGTTGCTACAGGCTTAAAGTGACATTTGATGTTGTTTTTTTTGGTACATTTTCTATTTCAAAGCCACTATTTTCAAGTGTAAAATATCAGATAATTTTTAAAGAAGCCGGAAAAGATAAGATGCATCTGTGATGTGATCTGAAACCACGCAATTAAAACTCCAACCAAAACCGTTTCTTCTCCTGATATTAACATAAATGTATTTGTTGAAATTCTTAGCTGCGCTGTGTTTAAAAATGTACTACATGCCTTACATTTACATGTCCCCCCCCCATACCACCACACTTCTGTATGCCATTTGCTCACTACAGACATCAATCTCTCCTAAGGGATCATCAAAGTTTGGTTTGATCTACTTTTATCTGTGCTAATCTCAAGACGCACAAAGCCAAAACACAACAAAGCCCATAATGCAAAGCGGGGGCTATGAATACTTAGACAAATATGCAAAACTGTTAATTAAACTCTTCTTAGTTGGGAAGAATTGAAACCCCTGACTATGCTGCAGAAAGCTGTAATCCCATTTAATTACCTGCTGCATGTGTCCGAGCACATTCTTCCTGCAGTCGAACACCCCTTTCCCTTCTTCGGTGTACAGCTGGTAGATGAAGTCTGTGGTGTAGTTCTCGTTGCTGTTTTCATTCCTTAAAAAAAATAAAATAAATAGTGCAAACACATGAAGCATTGCACTGCTCGGAATGTTGAGTCCTATCTAAACATTTCAGTGCCTTGACATTTAGTTTAGTCAATTTATCTGTCTACTACACAGCACTCACTGTGTGCTAGAGATACTGAATCACATAGTTGTTTAACCCTTTAACCCCCTGACACATTATTCTGGGGAAACGTGCTGCTATGAATCTGAGTCATAAACGCTGCTGTGAGTGTGTACTTGTCTTCCTTTTCTTCGCTGGTTTTGTTTTATTGTGTGTTTTAGGGTCAAAACAGGTGGAAGTTTAACAGGTTTTTACTAAATAAGGCACCAATGTACACCAACAGCAGAGTTAAGATGTTGAATATTAACTGATATATTAAATATTACTGATTATAAAATATTCTAGGCCTTTTGTTTTCTTTCTTTCTACTAATATGATGATGATTTTCATTGTTTTTGTATTTGTACATTCTTACATTTTTACTCATGGTTTTATATAAGCGTGTATATCTGTGCTTTTATTTTTTCACCTTGTAAACATTCAGCTTATTTGGACACCAAATAGAAATTAGCTATTGTGCTATAATTTGGCACAGTTACATATACAATGGTATCTCTACTTACGGATACTTACGAATAATCCAAGTAACGAAAAACCTTTACCTCAATTTTTCATCTCTGATTCTATTCACGAAAGGAAACCGGAACCCCCGAGACATAAATACGATGTACATACTGTACGTAACTGCGTAATGTACGTAAACACATCATGTACGTACTGTACATATCATCCCATTGACTATGAGGGAGTTACCCATGATGCTTTTTGTTACCCTTTGACCCTCATTCATCACAGAGTTCTAACCATACACATGTAAAACACAGAACCACCACTCTGCCCTGCGAGTACCCCACGAGCACGCCCACCGAAACCTCACCACAGCACGCACCCGCCACGAGTCCAAAGAAAGTGACTCCCAGCTGCCAACAGAAGTGAAACAGGAGACGACAAAAAAGGAGGAGGCAGCCATCACTCCACCAGCACGAACAAAAGACACGCCGGCGAAACCCCACAAATCCGCGAAGAAAAAAAACACCCTGAAAAAACGTGCCATTGCGCTGACGATGCAAACAGGAAGATCATGAAAAGTCAAAGGCAATTGTCACTGGACCTACACCCCACAAAACATCCGTCAACAAACACTGAAGATGAAAGTGACAATTAAAACAAACACAATGGTATGAAAATGACCCACATGTCTGGTATGAAAATGACCCACATGTCTGGTATGAAAATGACCCACATGTCTGGCATATAAAGCCATTAATGGTATGGGCCCCTCTTATCTTAAAGATTATCTGGTTCCGTACCAACCCAATAGAACCCTTCGTTCTCAGAATGCAGGTTCATTGAAAGTTCCTAGGGTTTCTAAAAGTACAGTAGGAGCTAAAGCCTTCAGTTATCAGGCCCCTGTCTTATGGAATCAGCTTCTCTTTAATATTAAAGACGCCAACAGTCTCTACATTTAAAACTAGGCTTAAAACATTCCTGTTTGAGAAAGCCTATGGTCAGGTTAGTTAAAAATTATGTGATGTATGAGTCACAGTTCAGTCTAGGCTGCCCTAGGAGATAGAATGCTGGGGGAAGTACAGACACTGAGTTCCTTCTTTCTTCTCTTTCTCTCCCTCACACCTGTTTCTGTCATTTTTATAACCTATCTTTCATACCAAGTCTGTTCATGACTAGTCACCTGGTGCCCCCCCCCCCCCCCCCCCCCCCCCCCTGGGGGGAGTGGTGGCTCTTCTGACAGTGTCTGCACGGGAGCCATGGACGACAGGATCTGCAGTATCTCGCCTGTGCCGACCTGTGACCCCGGACCACCGCCCCTGCCTGTCTGGACCAGCCCCCCTTCCTGCATTTATACATGGACGTTCATCTATAGCTTGTCCGTCCATGGGAGTGGATCTCTCCTTCAATGTGGTTCTCCTCAAGATTTCTTCTTTTTCCCACTGGGTTTTGAAGTTTTTTCTTGCCGAGAAGGAGGGTCTAACGACAGGGGATGCCTGGGACTTTTCATGTATTTCTGTAGCTTATTGTGTTTTTGTAAAGCCCTTTGAGACGACTTTGTTGTGATTTAGGGCTTTATAAATAAAATTGAATTGAATTGGTATGAAAATGACCCACAAGTCTGGTATAAAAATGACCCACATGTCTGGTATGAAAATGACCCACATGTCTGGTATTAAAATGACCCACATGTCTGGTAGGGCAGGGCGATTAATCGAAAATGGCCCCTCGATCTCGATTCAGGCACTCGGCGATCTCATTTTTAATAAGATTGAATTACAGCGATTCTACGGCGTCTGTCCGTCTCCTGTTCATGCCGCTGATGCGTGCTACTCTGACACGGCACTCGCTCATTTGCTGCGCAGTGGCCACTGCGTGTGTGGCCACTGCGCAGCAATGGGAGCATTAGCTACAGGATAGCGAACTGTAGAGACGCAGCAGCCGAGAGCAGCCCACCAAAAAGTTTTGAGACAAGAAAATGGAGGAGAGCGTCGAGGACAGTGACCTGACGGACCACAACAACAACGACATCGACAGTGATAACGACGAGACGACTACGACTACAACTGAGACTGTTGTGCTTGTGCAGAAAAAAGTGCCACGCCCCCACCTGGTGGGAAGAAGAGAAAGGTCACCTTAGGCAGCCTTCTTAAAGAAGCAAGGGCAGACGTGGAACCTCCTGCTGCAGCTGTACCAGAGGAGCAGGTACAGCAATGATGTTGTATTACCTGCTTAATGTCCACCTGCTTTCCTTGTTTAGCTAGTATTTCTTTGCATTAGATGTATGATTATGATGATGATGTATTACTTTGCTTATTGTAAAGCTTGCTTTGACTTAAAAGGGTGTGCTAAATGTGCAAATTGTATGTAAATTGCAGGTGGTTGAAATGGAACTGGCTGCTTATCTGCTCCACAAGCCTTTGAATGTAGAGGAGGACCCCTTGGTGTGGTGGAACACAAACCAGGGACATTACCCACATTTGTCCATGCTGGCCAGGAAATACTTGTGCATCACTGTGACCAGTTGCCCATCTGAAAGGCTTTTCAGTACAGGGGGGAACATTGTAACATGTCAGCGTAGCTGCCTGAAGCCACACAATGTTGACATGTTAGTGTTCTTAGCCAAGAACCTTGAAGTGCGGTAGATGGACTGACTGGATAGTTAGGCAAGCCTTTACCAGTCAAGCTCTAAAAAAAAAACCCTTGTTAAAAAAACAAAAACAATTGATCCAGTGAGTTGAGCAGCACTTGATTTTAAGTTTATATTTTTGGTGGCAATCATGATTACTCTTTAAGAATAGTTCAGTCACTGGTGGCTGACGGCAATTCTTTGTTTATTTATTTTTTTGCTGCATTTCTCTTGTTGCGTTTTTTTGTTTATTTATTTTTTTGCTGCATTTCTTTGTTGCATTTTTTTTTTTGCAAGCTGTTGTTCAGCACCGACTGTTCCTGTCATTGTTAGTCTTTACAGAAAGAAAAAAATAAATTTTTCATGGAAAAATGGAAATCGTGTGAGAATCGTAGATCGAGATTCTTGTGGAGAAAAATCGAGATTCACATTTTAGCAAGAATCGCCCAGCCCGAATGTCTGGTTTGAAAATGACCCACATGTCGGGTATGAAAATGACCCACATGTCTGGTATGAAAATGACCCACATGTCTGGTTTGAAAATGACCCACATGTCTGGTTTGAAAATGACCCACATGTCTGGTTTGAAAATGACCCACGTCTGGTATGAAAATGACCCACATGTATGGTATGAAAATGACCCACATGTCAGATTCATTTGAATGGTTTAATGTTTAATGTTCAGTCAGTGAAGACACATTTACCCACTGACACCAATACATTACATCTAAAATTTCTTTGACTTTTAACACATTTGATACAAAACTGTTAATTTTTTAAATATTTTTTAAAAGGTTTGAGGAGTAGTATTTGGGGCCTTAGAAGGAATCAGGCTTTTTACATGTAAAATGCGTCTAATTATGAAAGATTCACGGTACGAAAACACTTCTGGAACGTATTAATTTGATAAGTAGAGGTACAACTACACTGTAAATGGACTGTTCTTATATACCAATGGGTGCCCAAAAGTGCCTCACATTCACCCATTCACTCACACACACACACACACACACACACTCATACACCAGTCGACGGCTGCTGCTGACACTGTATTTCATCAGATAACAGATTATCCAGATGTTTTTATACTTCTAATTTATACTATACTATCTACCTTAGTGTTTGCTCTTGTGTTATGTTTGTCTTTACTGAGGTATACTGTAGTATTCTGCTGCTGCACTACCATTTCCCAGTTTGAGATAGACAAATACATCCATAAAAGCAAAAACGACAAACAAAAGGGTGTATAGAAAATCCCAAACTGTCTATTTTTACAGTGAGTCGGTCTCACTCACTGCTCTGTGTTTTGCCTCCTATTACTCAGGCAGTATGGGGTGCACTGAGCATGCTCAGATGTCTATGGAAAGTGCATGATCTATTCTATCAGTGTCGTTCGAATTTTTTCCTATTGAGCAAATGGTTGAATTTTCTCACCACAGACACGTCAGAGGCTAAAGAGTTAAAATGCAAGAGCAGCACATTATGTCCATCTGGTTTGTAATGATAGCCTTAAATGCATCTGAGCTGTAGGTTTGACTGCTTTTCTGTTTAATCACTGGATTGTCACTAAAGCTTATGGTATGTACATGTACTGTTACCTGAGAACCAGGCCTCTTTGAATGCTGGTCTTCATTTTCTCTGTCAGGTGCTCCACGTTGGCCTGTGGGTAAAAACAGATTAAAAAAAAAAAAGGAATGGTCACCAGGAGATGCTGCTTTCGACGCCGATCCCAGAGTTGAAACACAAGTGCCCCCCAGTGGAAGAAGTGAGAAATGAATGTTTGAGAAGAGAATCCAGTGACACGGTGGTGAATGTGTTGCTTTGAAGGATTTAGCTTTTAATGGAATTATGTATTTTAAAACATTCACCTGTGGGTTACATAAACTGGAAATCACAGGTGTCAAACATAAGGCCCAGGGGCCAAATGTGACCCAAGTAATAATGAAGACATTAACGGTGTAAAAATGATTTGAATTCAGGTTCTACATACAGAATAATTAAATCACAATTGGGTCAGAACAGTAAGATATGATCAGAATTACCTATAAATAATTAAAATCTTTATATCAACAAACCATCCTTTTACAAAAACCTGAATTGATACCTGAAAAAATATGAAGCAACTCAAATATCTGAAGAGAAATAAGTGTAATTTTACAAATATTGTACCTGTTACTAAACGTTTAGTGTGTTTTTAATTGAAATGTCAGTTGTTCTGCACATGTGCAAATGACAAACTGATAAACTGAGGCAGAAAATGGTTCAAATGTCACTTGTTTTTCTTCAGACATGTCAAGTTGTTGATGTTATTCACATTTTGAGGGAAACATTATAGATCTAAATATTATCAGAATGTAATTTTACACTTTTCACTGTTGTTATTTTACTGGTCTGGTCCTGTTCAGATCATATTGGGCTGAATGTGGAACTGAACTAAAATGAGTTTGACATGCCTGCTGTAAATGTTATTCTTGGCTCTGAATTCTTCATTAATTCAACTCTGCAGTTCCATTTTCAAACCTATTTTTGACCAAAGGTCTTTTTTAGCCGCGGCCTTTAATGCCACTTCATGCCCCGCCCCCTCCAGGTTTATGTTGACTGTGCTTCTCTGTCGCGTTCATTCACTTGTGTTCATTAATTCAACCAATAACTGAACATTTAAGGCAGGGGTGTCAAAGCCATTGTAGTTCAGGGGCCACATTCAGCCCAATATGATCTAAAGTGGGCCGCACCAGTCAAATAATATAATTAATAGGATAAGAACTAAAGAACTAAATGATGTCAACTCCAAAGTTTTTTTGAAAATTATTTTTATCCATGAAATGTAATCGAACATGAATAAATATGAACAACCTGAACATATTTTAGAAAAACAAGTGCAATTTTAACAACATTACACCTTATTTTATCATTTATACATGTGAATCACAACTTACAGTTCACAGTGGATCTACAAATACACACATGAAATAAATGATGAGCAGAATATTGATCAAATTCCACGTATTTCTCTGAAGACGTTTCAGGTTGTTTATATTTGTTCAGGTTCTTCACATTTTTTGTTGAAATGCAAACATTTTTGTGTAATTTTATGTTTTTTATACTATAACAAAGAGAAAAAAAATGCTTTTTCTATTATTTCTAGGTTATTATAATAGTATTTTACTGGTCTGATCCTGATTGAATGTCATTGTTTGTTACTATTTTTGCATTTGTAGATTGGACCCTTTGGCGGGCTGGTTTTGGCCCCTAGGCCACAGGTTTAACACCTATGATTTAAGGTAATCAACTCAAAAATTTGACATAATATTCAGCTTTTATTAAAACTGCTGCAGCTGACAATTATGAACCTTTTATGTGCAAATGTCGTAACAAGTTATAAAACATAACAAATTAAGGAGGAGTTAAAACAGATATAAATCCGCTTGATTTTCAGCAAAATTAATAGATAGTAGGGCGTTAACAGAAACGTCGACTAGTCAACACATCAACTCCCGTAGCACAAGTCGACATAAATTTGGAGAAGTCGACAGGTCGCATGTTATTATTTCTCCCCCTCCCCCTCCCTGGGCGCACATGGCTGCTGCAGGTAAAATAGGGTGGTGTGTCTGACAAAACAAAACGACACAGTGACCTGCACAATATGACAGTCCAATTTAAAATACAACAAATACACAGCGTCATCTGAAGAGGCATCTGCTAGCTAACGTCATTTATATGAGCAGTAGCACAGACAAAGCGCATTAAGACAACGCACTCTTTTTTTTCCCAAATATGATGTGGGCGAGCGTGGTGCGTGTGTTGGCGACTGTTGGCGTAAACGTTTGGCACGTTATATAGGGTCATCATATGTCTAGATTTTGTCTGGACCCACGGCTCTAAAACCAGACCTGGACTGTCTGCAGGTCTGTCACGTGTCAGTTCGGGTCTGGTTTTTGAGTCGTGGGTCCAGACAAAATCCAGACATATGTTCACCCTACCGATGTTGTGCAGTTACATTTAAAATAAAACTGAAGTTGTTAGCCTTTAGTTTTGTTGGGGTTAAAATGATTGTGTCTTGTCAGTGGACATTGTTACATTGCAGTGAACTTTAATACAAGTTGCTCATTGTTGGTCAGTAGTTCCTCCCCTGAAAATGTGATGACATCATCGCCACCTGTCGACACGACTTTATAGATGGATACGTCGAGTTGAAAAAAACTGAAGTCGTTAATGCCCTAATAGATAGTATACATATTTTTGCACCACCTGGACGATTTAGGAACAATTACGGTCCTGAAATACACAAATAAATGAACCAAAGATGAATAAAAGCAACTAAAAAGTCAAAATCATATTATCGGTTAGAATTCAAGAACAGAGAGTCACAGAACTTTCAGATTGGTACCAAACGATGCGGAATGAAGATTTCTACAATTCTCATAATTGGTGTTATCACCTACGACCAATAGTTTTTAAGATCTCTGGAGGTCAAAGGTGACATGTGGTAAAATTAACTTGTGTTACACTGTATGTATGTGTCAAACATAGACATATCACACTATAACTTAATCAATACTGGATATATTATCATAATATTACACGCACTGACGCATATATACATATAAGGAAATTATCAACATTGCAAAAGGTCAAAGGTCAAGATCGCATTCAGCAGATCACATTATTGACTCTAATTCAAGAACGGTTTGTCATAGAAACTTGAGATTGGCAGAAATAAGGGGCGGGATTAGGCCCCATAGGCATTATGGTATATTTAGTGCATTTGTATTAGCAGTTAGCGTAAGTATTGTTCATCAATGCTGTACAATAACATATAATGGACATCATTTCATATTTCTTGTCAACTTTTAACTTTTTTATTTATTTATTTTTACAAAAACATGGCGGGCTTTACTAGTGGCTCTACCTTCAGCCTAAGAAAGATTTCTGGGGGAACCCCTAAACATGAAAATGATGCTTCACCTGCAGGTCTCTGATGTCGAATGGCTCCTCATAGATGTAAGCGGCGTCGGCGCCAGCGGCCAGGCCTCCGACACTGGCCAGGTATCCACAGTAACCCCCCATGGTCTCGATGATGAACACGCGCCTCTTGGTTCCACTGGCGGACTGCTTGATGCGGTCACAGGTCTGACAGATGCAAAAGTCACAATGTAAGTCACATTAACTGTAACTAATTCACTTCATAACTGTGGAGCTACCGTACGCTGGCTAATTTACACTTTACGTAGGGCTAGGTAATATACACAAATGATTAGATTTATGAGGATTTTTAATTTCTTTCCCTCATTTATATGAACTCAACATCTAATATGATTCCTAAACTGTTTTTTTTTTACTAGAACTATGTTGTATATGTGTAGAAATGATGTTGCAAATGAGTCAATACACAGCAATATTAAAGCTGAGGGACCTCTAACACCTTTAATACCAAATTACATGAACTGGTTTATTTAATGTTTCTGAATTTTAGTGTTTTACACAGCTTCAGGAGTCCATCATTATCTCATTCTGGTTTGTTTTAAGTTGTGATTTTGCATTTGTGTTATCTGAGAATGCATGATTTTACAAAAAATAACGAAAACATGTTGTGCTTCTGCTGTGTGACTTTGAGAAATATCTTCTTTTTTTTTCATTTAGTAAGTTAAACATAATTTTCATGAATATCTAACCGTTTGTCAACAAGATACAGACATTATTTATTCAAATGAGGAAATAACCAAGAATTGATGCCAATGCTGAACCTTTCCCAAGTGCTTTATCACCATTTATTCTCTCATCCACTGTGTTATGTATTTTTCAGGAAAATTCAGGTTTTCTATATTTAATTTACTGATCATGTGGATGTTCATAAAAGCTCAGAGTAAAAAAAAGCATCTACATTAGGGGTCTCAAAAATATTTTCATCATTTAACCCAATTGTATTTCCAGTGGGCCAAACCAGTCAAATAATAACATAATAATTTATTAGAAATAATGACAATTATAAATATGTGTTGCTGTTTTTGTAAAATGACAGTGTTTCCATGTTCATGACAGAATCTCTGAATGTTTTACCTCAATTATTAACATGTATTAATAGGTTCAGTGGTTCAACAGCTATTAGACTATTTAAGAGCTGTAGGCTCAAATAAAACACAACACTGGAAGCCTCAAAATTTCCCTTACTTTGTGGATTAATAATTGAAAAGTTGGCATCAGAAGGTGTTAGCGGTCTCTGAGGGCTAAATAAAGTAACTGCTGACAGGCTAGAACAGCTGAAAAATATTCACAATTAATATATTGCAACCAGAAACACTGCAGAGGTAGCAATAAATCCAAAATTTCAGCATTTTCGAGTAAAAACTCAGTGAATCAAATGAGCGTGATATATTGCCCAGCCCTAATTTTAAGTCTAGCAAGTAATACATTAAATACCACATTACATTCCACATAAAGAAAACAACATCCATTTACATTCCAGCATGCGTAAGGATCATCTCTTAAACAATTCAGGCAAACTGAAACTAAAATGTTTCACCAAATAGAGTGGAGCCCTGCATAAGGATGAGAAAACACATCAAATGGTAACCTTTACATATCATTTTGAATTGAAATAATGAACACTTGGTGGAAATCATGATTACAGGGGGGAAATTTATATTTTTCTGTGTGAAGTGAAGTTCATTTTTACACATTTGAGCACCAAGGTCAAACTTTAATAATCCAATGTTGATGAACTATTCATAAATGAAGTGAAAAGTGTGCAGACTTTTAGATGTAGTGTTTTAAAAGTGTATTCATTCAGCTGTAATTTAAATCAGGTGAAGGTCAGAGTGAGGGCTGACACTGTGTAATTTTCATCCTCTTTGCATTAGCATCTGAACAAGCTGCCTTACCTCTACGATGGCATTGAGGGCCGTGTCTGCCCCAATACTTAGATCTGTGCCAGGTACATTGTTACTTATGGTGGCAGGCAGCATACACATCGGGATGCAAAACTCCTCATAGGTAGCGCGAGCATCATACAGCTGCAGCAGACTCTCAAGTGCCTGAAGCGGCAGTATATAAAAATGCATTAGAGCAGCGGAAGGCTGGCTACTGAGAGAGACGTGAATCTCCCCCAGTTTGCTAGAGCGTATCCTGCCATTCCGGCTTTCTCCGTGTGATAGCTGCTATGGCTTCCCTTTGGCAGAACGAACGAACGGGAGGAAAGAAGTGCGAATGAAGACATGGAGAAAGAGAGGGGGGAGGATTACAAAGAAAATGTGTGACTGGAGAAATAAAATTTTGTTGGATGTAATAGAGAAAAACGAATATTTGTGAGCGTTGGTAGCTCATTGCAAAGGGCGCGGGAGTGACAAGCTTTCATAGAACATGATGGAAAAAATATGCTGTGGAAGGTTTGATGCAGGCAGAAGAAGCACTGATCACATCTGTACGACCAGAAGGATGACGATGAAATAAAAGAGGATGATGGCCGAGCCCAGATTCAGGCTCAGATACCTGCTAGTCTAGTAACTCTGGGTCATTATACGCATTATATGTTAGTTACAGTGATATAGAGCTGCCAGCCATAGAAATGTATTTTGGCTCAATAACATGTAATAATGGGAAACGTTTCATGTTATAACATATTTATCATGTTATTTCATTATATGGTGTTTTCACGTTATAATGTAGTAATAGTAGTAATAGTAGTAGTAGGAGTAGTAGTAGTAGTAGTAGTAGTAGTAGTAGTAGTAGTAGTAGTAGTTCTGTGATAATGTGAAAACGAAATAAAAGTGATAAGTTACAACCCCCGGTATCCTCATCCGAACATCACCCTGACCTGATGAGTGGGTCATAAGCTCACTTTGATCCCGGTCCACCAGGGCAACCCCCCTCCCCCACACCCCCTCCACAACCGGGCTCAGAGAGGTCACCCCCTGAGCCCCCAGCAGACACCTGATCGCAGGGGCCCTGGGTCTGGGACCTCAGCCAGGATCAGAGGGGGGCCCAGTTAGGGTTAGGGCAAGAGTTAGGGATTAGGGTCTGGGGTCAGGGGTCAGGGGTTAGGGTTAGGGGACGAAACAAAATAACGATGCATATCTGGGAATGACGTGACAGTTTCACATCATGAAAAATAACATGATAAGTATCACACTATAACATTATAATGTGAAACTTTTCATGTAATTACATGATACTGAGCCAAATATATTTTAAGTATTGGCAGCTGTGAGTGTCCATATATTAGCTTCACATAATGCTTTAGGTAGAGTAGGCTTTAAATGTGCCATTTCCTAAACAAGCATTATGGTATAACGTTGGTGAACAAGTTAGATATGTATTTTGCAGGTGGGAGATGTGTGTTGTGTCGCTGTGTGTGAGCTTTGTTTCTAACGTCACACATGCATGCTAACATGTCAACCACTCATCTTCATGTTAAGGCGTGGATGAACACAAACACACATCAGCAAAGGGCAGGCAGAGCAAACATGGCGGTCACCACACTTGTGCATCTCACAGCATGCCTCCATGTTGTCACTCACTTACTTACCTGCTTTGGAAGGGAGGCTCACTACTCTGTGTTGGGTTTTATGTTTACCAGTCAATCCTTATAGCACAGGCACTGTTTTGAATTTGAATTTTACTTTCACATGTGACGGATGCTCACAATTTAACCTTGTACTGATCATCAATTTAAATGCAATATTTTTCTGGGGGTTTTTTTCAGTACCAGATGCCTATTACTAAATGTGTAGTGTCTTGTTGTTGTAATGTACAGTACATGTGTAAATGACAATCTGGGGCATAATATTGTTAAAATTGACTTGTTTTTCTTTGGAAATTTCAGGTTGATGAATTTTCTTATTCACGTTTTTTCTTTAAACATATTATAAATTTTCTAAATTTCATTTTTACACCAAAAATTTTGCTGATATTTATAGCTGTTGCACTGAGGGGAAAAATGGAAATCTGACCAAGTATAGTTTTCTCATTTCTTGTCCAAATATCGCATCAGACTTAAAATAAGACAGAATCATCTGCAGAGGAACTTTTCAGTGAGATAGACCATGATAATTTTCACCTATTCAATTGGCAGATTTTTTTTGCGTAATTCAAGCAAAAATATCTTGTATTTATTTATATTTGCTACTTTTTAGAGGGGAATTTTTTCCAGTGTGATTAATTTGAGGTCAGTTTGGGCTAAATGTGGCCCCTTGACACATACAATAGGTGCTTACTATGATTAAGGTGACTGGTAAAATAACTGAGTGAGCAGATTCTCCCTTCTCAGGAACGTGATTGGTCGGCTCACTTTGTAACGAGGAGCGTGCCCGAAGCCTCTGCTTGTGTTGCGTTCTATTTCTCTTTATATTTCTGCTCGCCAGCCCATCACTTACAGTAGTGATGGCGTTCAAAGCCGTGTCGGCGCCAATGCTGAGGTCTGAGCCCGGCACATTGTTGGAGACAGTGGCTGGGACCATGACCATGGGAACACAGAGCTCGTCATATTTCCCACGTGCCGTTAACAATTCCAGCAGTGACAGGAAGGCCTGCAGGGCAGAGCCAAGGGCTTTAGTGTCTGCAAGGTTGGAAACTGGTACTGCGCTTTGGTGGAGTGGTGCTACTTGCCACAGGGGAGGAAAAGACATAAGTGGAAGGTGCCAAGGGGAGGAGCCAGGTCTATCACAACGGACAGCAGCGAAACAGACAGGTACCACTCTACACACACTTACAGAACTCATTTCCTTGCATACTACATCACAGGAAAGTTAAAGCTGGTGAGCATCTAAACAGGATTGCGTGAAATGACTGGAGGAAGGCAGGAGTTTTCTATTTCCACTATAACTGGGGTCTATGCACAGACAGACCCACCATGTCCTGAACTTCAGGTGACTCCTTTATTTTCTGTCTTTCATTAACGGACACCAGGGTTCTCGCCAGTGCATTTCAGCGTAACATAATGTTATGCTGTCAGTTCGAAACGTTACGCTGTGATCAGGTCCACTACACTTCCTTTCAAGTTGTGGGATTGTGTTTTGAGCCCATTTACTTGCATCATATTTCCATATTTTATATGACAAAACTTCTTTATTGGGGCAGTTGGTGCTGTGAAAAAATGATTTTGACAGATAACACCACGTGTGTTTGTTTTTATTGACTGGGTGCCTATCTAGGTTAATTTATGTCTTACTTTAGCTTATATTTAACATATATTTAGCTTATAATTAACATACATTTAGCATGTATTTAACATGTATTTAGCTTATAATTAACATACACTTAGCATGTATTTAACATATATTTAGCTTATATTTAACATATATTTAGCGTTTATTAAACATATATTTATCTTGTATTTAACATGTAAAATACTATAAATATTATAAATAGTCTCGAACACCAATACCAATAAAACCAATGAAAAAAATGTGCCACACCATGTTTCTTTAAAATCTCTTCTTATTCTCTTATAATGTTCATCAACATCCGGTTTTTTTTTTTTTGTTTTTTTTTTTATTTGCCTCGAAATAGTTGGAAAAAAAGTTATTTCCATTGCAGTTTTGTGCAATATACCATTTGTGCTACGCCTGGAAAACCTTACACAACTGGAGGGTCAATGGGAAAGTGACTACGGATTAGTCCAGGTTTGTCTGCTACTTCCTGTTGCAATGACTGATTAATTAGACACACCTGGATTTATCAGTGCATCTAATAATGAAAGATGGGAAATAAAGGAGCCACCTGAAGTTCAGGAAATAATGGGGCTGTGCACTGAGTCCATTCAAAAGGCATACATTCAGAGAAATAACAAATAAATGCTTCTACTTTTACAAAGATTAGCTTTTTGTCTAAAGTATAGAAGGATAAGGTGACTGAGTAGGATTAGACTGATGAAAAGGATCAACATTAAAGTGTGAAACATAAAATAAAGTGGTACCTCTACTTACGAAATTCATTCAGAAGTCCAGAAGTTTTTCGTAAATAAATTCGCATTTTATATGTAAAAGGCCTGATTCATTCCACGGCCCTAAATACTACCCCTCAAACCCTTTAAATATTATTTTAAAAATGTACCAATAATGTATGAAATATGTGTTAAAAGTAAAAGAAAATGTAGATTTAGATTTTAGCTGTAATGTATTGGTGTCAGTGGGTAAATGTGTCTTCACTGACTGAACATTAAACATTAAACCATTAAAATGAACCAAACATGTGGGTCATTTTCATACCATTGCTTGTTTTAATTGTCACGTTTGGTGTGGTGTAGATCCAAGGACGATTGCCTTTGACGGCTTTTCGTGGTGTTCCTGGGTTGCGCCATTGGGGCGATGGCATGGCTTCTGCGGGTTTGGAGGGTTCATGGGGTTTCACCTACGTGTCTTTTGTTCGTGCTGGTGGAGTGACAGCTTCCACCTCCCAATTCACTTCTATTGGTGGACAGGAGTCACTTTCTTTTGGCTCGTGGTGGGTGGTGGGTGGTGGGTGCGTGTTGTGGTGGGGTTTCAGTGGGTGTGCTCGGGGGGGGGGGGTAGCGGTGGCTCTGTCCTTTACCTCTTTACGCATGTATGATTAGAACTCGGTGATGAATGAAGGTCAAAGGGTAACGAAAAGCATCATGGGTAGCTCCCTCACAGCCAATGGGATGCTACGTACATGACATGTTTACGTAGTTACGTAGTTACATACAGTAACGTACATAGTATTTAGTCTCAGGGGTTTCGGGTTTTTTTATAAGTAGAATTTTGTTTCGTATTCAGAGAAGTGTTTTTCGTTACTTGGATTATTCGTTAGCTGGGTCTTTCGCAAGTAGAGGTACCATTGTACATATGAACAGCTAGCTACAGTATGTGACTAGCAAAAATCATCCATTTTAAACGTATAAGAAAAATATCAGTTCCATCAATTAGGAAATATTAGTGGTAAAGATATAAGATTTTCACCTAATGGACAAAATTAATGATTAAGATGAAGCTCTAAATCACATTAACTTATATAAAAATTAAAAACAGGTTCAAACGTACCTCAAATCCACCAATAACTAAAAGTGCATTAATGTTGTGCTCTCTCATCTGATCTGCAATTTTGTCTACGTGCTTTGCAGGAAGTGTTCTGAGGAAAACAGAAACAACAAAACAAAAACCACTCATTTACTCGACAGCTTTCATCAGTTGCAGCTTATACATTTCCTATGACCACATTAGCTAAATCTCCATGACAACACTCATATTAAGTCCACTCACTGAGACAAATTATCTCATTCTTTTGTTCTTAACTCATCCTTGCAGCTTTATGTTCCTTACCAGCTGCTTCCTTGTGAAATACATATTTAATGTGCACCTTTTGATGGAGAAGTTGTCTTCCTCTGGCAGATTTGATGCAGACAAATTCACCAATTACTGGAAAAGCTGAGTTGGCTTTATGACTATGAAGATATGATTTTACTTGATTACACTAATGTGCATATAGACCCAGGTAAACCCTTGGTTTGTGTTACATATTTTAAATGTTTGGTGTTAATCTTATGCAGGGAAACACCATTTCTGGAAGGAAATAATGGAATGGGAAACACACTTATTTCCCATCAACTCTATGTTCAAGTTACTGTGCATATGTTTCACTATTTCTGTCAATAGCCCTGTTTACATGGTAGCTTTTATTCCTGTTTAATTCTGAATAGAGATTAATTCCTCTTTCAGATGAACCATGTAAGCACCTAATTCTAGTTGAAAATGGCCATTCTGAATTAAAATTAATTCTGAATAAAATCACTGGTTTATTCCAATCTTAATTCTGAATTAGATCATTCTTCTGACACGGAAATTCCTTGTGTTGGGAAAATTACAAATAATATGAAGTAGAAATATTAAAGCTCTGAAAGACCAATTAACTAGAGCGTGTCTTCGGAAAAAAATATAAATCATAATTAAATTATATATTCATGGCTAATGAGCCGATGATAAGAATTAACCTTAATTGAATCTTTTCCTTGTCTTTTCATTATAGTAATATCACAAATATAATTTACAATTAGTTACAAAGAATTGAAACGTTATTTCAAAGTTACATAGTCAAACATCTTTTGTCTCTCGCCTGAGTGCATGCAGCCTGGGAGGCCGCATGGCACTGACTTGCTCCTCTTTGCCCCTCCTCCTTCTTGTAACTTTCCGTTTGGGGGTGTCTTGCCTCTGGAGAGTTCCATCGTTATCCTAATATAAATGACCCCATCCCCCTACACCACAGGTCTCAATCTCATTACTTTTAGGGGCCACATTCAGCCCAATTTGACCTCAAGTGGGCCGTACCAGTAAAATAATAGCACAATAACGTAGAAAAAAAATTACAATTACAAATTTTCGTTTTTGTTTTAGTGCAAACAAACACCATTACCTTATGAAAATACTGACTTAAAAAAAATAACCTAAAAAAAATTATATCTCAAGAAAAATACATGCAATTCTAACAATCTTATGCCTCAATTCATCATTTACTCCCATGCATTATGGAGCAGATCTACTACAAAGACACTAAATTGTTCACATTTTGCTTAATTTCCTTTAGAAATTTCAGCATGTTCATATTTGTTTAAGTTTTTCCACATTTTCTTGTTACAGGATAGTTTTGTAAGTATAAATATTTTCCTAATTTAATGCAATTTTTTGCACTAAATCAAAGACAGTAATTTGAAGTTGTCATTATTTATGGGCATAATGTAAATTATTTCCACATCAATGTGAAAGGAAAATATGAAGTCATTGTTTTTTGTGGGTTATTCTGCTAAAATTTGACTAGATAATATTGGTCTGTATGACCCAAACTCCAAGGAGTACAAACATTAAAACATTTATATCTGACATTACTGTAATTTCTACAATAAGCAGATTATACCCATTTCCATAGAAACCTTTATTCGGAATTAACATGTCTATGTAAACATAAAAGAAATGGCTTTAATTCCAAATTATTTTATTCCGAATAAATCAATCAGAATTAAAAAACATCATGTAAACATAGCAAGTGCTCCCCAGTGTGAGTGTGCTTTTGTTTTTTCTTTACATATATAGAAGTTCTATACAAGATGTAAGATGTTTATAAGATAATGCTGTCTGAAAAATAATAATAAAAAGATAATTCCCACTCCCAAAGAAAAAGAAAAAAGTACCTTTTAGTTCCCAGCAGAGATCCACCCTGTCCTGTCCATCCTCCTACATCAGCCCATTTAATCTCTTTAATCTAAGGAAACATAAGAGCAACACACACACACACACACACACACACACAATTAGTGTCTTATTGAAGAACAAATGAGGAAAATGAATCTACAGGAATAATTAAACATTAGTGTTTATACCCTTCTCATTCAATACAAATCTGTTTTTACATTCCAAACCTTCTTGCTCTGCACCATCATTTCTGTCCTTGGGTTCTCAGTGCAAAGATTCAAAGGAGATTTAATTTACCAGATACACTGTTATATTGTCGACAAACTGCTTCAGTGGAAACAAGAAGGCGTGTAGCACAAACTCCAAGAGCACTAAAGTATTGAAATCCATTACCGCGACGGTCTAATCTGCTTTGGGTCAGTTAGTGCATCCTGATTTTTACCAAAGACTGGACAGGATGTTTAGATTCAATTAGATTCAGATAAAATGTCAGATAATTCACAGATGTGTAGGGCTGAACGATAATAGAAAAAACTGACATTGTGTCATTGTTGTTCTTTTTTTTTAACCCTGCGATATATACATATATATATATATATATATATATATATATATATATATATATATATATATATATTGCAACATGTAAAAAAAAAAAATCTTCAGGAGTAAATAACATCTGTGTGGTGACGATGCAAACGGTCAAACAGATTAGTGGTCGTACGTTTCAGTGTCATCCTTCTTGTAGCCGAAATAATTAAATAAAATGTTATCAAATTAAAAATACATAAAAAAGAACATGAAAAATAAAAATACATAAAAATAAATGAATGAAAGAAATACATAAAAATTTTAAAAAATCATAAAAAACTAGAAAAGCACTCTGAGAACGAAAACCTCCACTGTTTGTCTGTCTGTCTGTCTGTCTGTCTGTCTGTCTGTTAGTTAGCAAGATAACTCAAAACGTTATGGACGGATCTTGATGAAATTTACAGGGTAGGTTGGTAATGGCGAGATCTGGAAATTATTAGATTTTGGTGATGATTGAAAAACTTATGGACGGATTTTGACAAAATGTTCTGGTTATGTTGGGAGTGTCACACGGAACAAATTATTTCAAAGTGATTCAGAATCCAGGATCTCTTCCGGATCACTACCAAAATGTAATCATTTGTTCCCTGTGACACTCCCAACACATCCTGAAAATGTCATTAAAATCTGTCCATAACTTTTTGAATTATCCTGCTAACTAACAGACAGACAAACAAAGTCAAAAACACAACGTCCTTGGCGCAGGTAATTAAAATAAGAATAATTGCAGGACCTGCAATGCGATTGCACACACGTACATTGCGTTGTCAATGCTCAAACCATATATTGTGCAGCTCCACAGATGAGACAAAAGTCTTTTTCATCAACAAGTTGAAGTGGCATAAGAGCATGAAACCAGTTTTGCTAGTTGTCAAACAGAAACAACGCCACATCTCAGATTACCTCCCTGGAAAAACAACACAAGTTTCCACTAGACACATCCAGACCTACCGCCTGTTTTTACTACCACTACATTATTAACCAGCCTGCACTCCCATAATACTAATACTCTATTACACAACTGATAATTCCTTAGACGTGTATCCTAACCCACCACAGACTGTGTTTGACTGCTCTCTGTTGCCCTCTGTTAGTTTATGGCGGTACTGCATCGTCTTTGTCTGAGCAGAGGAGGATGAGCCAGTGTGAGGAATTGGTTTACATTAATCTGGACAGATTATCCCCTGGCTTTTCCTGATTTTCTCTTCTGTCAAGAGCCAACAGTGATTGTACACTGTCTGCCTCTCATCAAACTAAGCCAATTCTCTACAACCGACAAAATTACCCCACTACACACAAATTTAATTAAGTTATTAGGTCCAATAATCGAATGAATGTATTTATTGTAACGACTGCTCTCGATCGGAACGCTTCTAACGTATTAAAATTAGGGCTGCCAAATGATTATGATTTTTAATCAGATAAATCTCAGGGTTGCTTTGGATTAATTTCAATGAATCATGGTCAAAACACTTTATATCGGTCGACTGTTCTGTCTATGAGTGTGTTTTTGGCAGCAAATTTCCCACAAAATACACTAAGAAACACAAAACACTAAGAAACAAAGGTGCACAAACATGTTGAAATCCACTACAATTCACAAGAAACAGTAAATGAATACACGAGTGAAGAACAATCCAAAAAATGTGAAAGAATATCCGAAACATATGCAAAATTATGAATATATAAGCAATTAACTCGTTTATTCAACACCCTCAACAAAACAGCAGTTCCATTTCTCATCAGATTCAACATGATGATGGATTAATCTGCATTAATTTTGACAGCCCTAATTAAAATAGAACCCATCTACTGCATCCCACAGATACTCACCTGTCCTTTACAGAAGCCCTCAAAGCCGTCATTGACAGCGAACATCTTATGCCCCTCTGAAATGCCCACTCGGACGGCTGAACGGACGGCTGCATTCATGCCAGCTGCAGGCGCGCCCACATTCAACACCGCCACGTTGAAGTTGCTCTGAAAATGAACAACACACAAGGATGGAAGCAATATATAAGTGACATAAGAGACAGTAAAGCAAACAGGTGTCACAGTATATAGATTTTGGAAATATGTGAAGTGTTACAACAAAGATCCTCTCTGGTGTCACAGAAAACAAGTGTAATGAGGTGGAACAAAAAACATTTGTAATATAAACAGTAAAACGTAAAAGTACTTCATTACTGGACTTAAGTAGATTTTTTTAGGTATCTGTACTCCAGTTTCCTCCCACTATCCAAACACATGCACTGATAGGTTAATTAGTTAATCTAAATCACCCATAGGTGTGAATGTGACAGTGATTGTTTGTCTATATATGTTCAGCCCTGAGATGAACTGGAGACTCATACAGGGTGTACCCTGCCTTCGCCCATTGTAGCTGGATTAGGCCCAAAATGACCCTAGTGAGGGTAAAGCGGGTTCAGATAACGAAACGAGAGGACACTGTTGAGCATGTTCTTTATGCGATAATTACGTTAACATACCAGGCATGGTCTCAGTTCTGTCATGACCTCTGCTCCAGTGACCTTTCCCCCAGTGTTCTCACACTCACCTGGCCCCGCACTGCGCAGCTGCAACCTGTTCCTTATCCTCGACTATAAAAGCAGTGAAGCTTGCAGTTGCCAGTGCGGGACCATTCATTATTGTCACCTCCATAACCGGGACAGTTTCCTATCTCCTCAGTCACCATAACCTGGACAATTATCATCACCACAGACTCTGGCCGTTCTATTCCCAGGTTTTGGTTTGGTTTTGTCTGTGTCTTGTTTTTATGTTGCGTTTTTTTTATTAAATCTGTTCTCTCTTCAGCACTGTGCATCTGAGTCCTCACTCACCTCACCCCTTTCATGACAAGTTCCTTATTTCTGCATCATGTAACGTTAGCAAAATGTGTTACGTTAGCATACCGTACAGCTATTCAGCCTGTTGTTCTATACTATTATTTTAAACTGCTTTTCAAGATGAAATGTCTGTTCTTGGTGTTAAGATTTTATCAAATAAATTTCCCCCAAAAATGCGACTTATACTCCAGTGCAACTGATATGTTTTTTTTCCCTTCTTTATTATGCTTTTTTTTGGCTGGTGTGACTTATAGTCCAGAAAATATGGTAAACAAATTATTTAACTTAACAAAACTAACACTTCATTTATCCCTATAATAGCTTTGGTATTTTGATTCTATGAAGTAAGAAGAAAACAAAGTACAAAGAACAAGAACCAGTTACAAATAACCAATATGTGACTAAAGTTATTTTCACAACACATTTAGTGGAAACACGGCTGGAGGAAAAACCCAAAAATCAGATATTTAGAAAAGTGAAGTGGAACTAACATTAACTGAAAGTGTTTATTCTGTTGTCGATACTGTTATTGAGTTTAAAAAAACCTGATGATTTAAGTGAATAATGAATAACATCAAGAGGTTAAGAGTATATCAAAGGCTTGTCAACTATTAATTTTGACGGTTTAATGATTATAATGTCAGGTTCAGCACTCTCAAACAGAGTACGACATGTTGGAGTTGATGGAGGACAGCTGATTTGCTCCACAGAGAGTAAATCAATAACCGGTTTGTGGTCTGCTCTTGAACGCATGCTGAGCCCACCGTGGCCAGTACTAACCCTTAGGCCAGCTCCGCAGCGTGGAGTCTAGCATGCTGCCTCTACACATCACTGATCTCCAGTTTGAGTTGCCTCCTTTGGAGAAACAGCAGCAGGCTCTGACAGCTCGTGGTCGGGTTGAACAAGTCAACCCTCAGCGGGGAGTGGAGTGTCATCTGATATCACTGCACAACAACACCTGTGCCTCCTGGGAAGCCATCAGTATCAACTATAATTCACTATGAAGATGAGTAACACAGCAGGCGGCTACAAACTGTTCATTAACTGGCCGTGATGATAAGTTAATGTAATGGGAGTAATGAAATCAGACCGTCCCTGATGGATGTCGACAAGACCCCAGTGTCAACACCTGCAGTACAATTCTGATTGGAATTAGCCAGGTCATTTGAGGGATGTACTGACCCAACTTTTTCAGTTCTGATGCAGATACTGATCAGATATCATTGTTAATTTGAAGCAGAGGTTATCGTCATGTATCAAATTCATTTGCATACTTGCAATTTGCATAACAAAATATTTAACTATTGAACTATTAATTTAGCCTTTCATTAAGTGGAATATCATTATATATTGATAGATTATTATCAGTAAGCTTAGTTGATAATTATTGTCTATATAATGACTTCAAATTGCCATCGAGTTTCGTTTATCTAATGTTTAGATTTATTTTTTTTTAATCCAACATGCTCTACCATGTAATAAATAGGGCCATGTCTTCAGCGATGTGATAAGCAACTGCTGCAGTTTTTTTTCTTTTTGCTTGCTGGAGCTCCGTTGTATATAGTGTCGGTTACAGATGTTGTTTTTTTTTGGACATGCATTTTCAGGGGTCTTGTTTCTTCATACTGGTGTTTGAGGGGAATAAACAGGTTGGTCATGTTGTCCTGCTTTACTGCTACTAGAGCAGAACACAGGTAATGTTGACATGTTAGCCTCACGTTAGCTGAGAAGCTAACTGAGCTAACAGCTGTTACGTTTCTGTCTGTGAGCACCAATTTGATTGATGACTGGTGTTAAATGATTCAGGACATTCTCAGCTTTCTACCGGTGTATGGCATGACTATACTTATTAAGGAATGGGGTTCCAGTTTTTAACTAAAGTGTCGAGCATTCCAATTCCAACTTCAAGACGACGTTGAGCGTAAATGCGAAGCGAAATATCTGCATTCCGTTTTTTTCTGACCCACTTTTTTGTTCGACATTTATTTCAAAGTGATTCAGAATCCAGGATCTCTTCCGGATCATCATCAAAATCTAATCATTTGTTCCTTGTGGACACCCCCAACATGTCATTAAATATTCATCAAGATCCGTCCATAAGTTATCTTGCTAACTAACAGACGGACAGACAGACAAACTGGCAAAAACATAACCTCCTTGGCGGACCTCTCTTCATTCAGAGGGGGGGGGTATGCCTTGGCGGAGGTTTGCACTCTCTGAGTGCTTTTCTAGTTTTAAGTGTGATAAGATATTTTGACTAGAAATGAGAATAATACACTTGGTAAGATTTAGATGTTTTTCCAGTGATCCACTACAGTGCGTTCTCCACATACAGGTCCATCATGCTCCTTTTAAAACCAGGTTCAGCATTCATGATGTAGCCCATGTTACACAAATCTTAAGCGGAAGGATTGGTCTTACAGAACGGTCCCAGTCCAGCTAAAATATTGACTGATATCTGATCCTAATGGTTGGATCAGTGCAACCTTAAATGATTTACTCAGCAAGTGAGTTAGAGTTTCCAGAGATTTGTCTGAAAATAGAAGCTGCAGTGTATTATTGCTGTCTCTATGCCTGCAGCAGCTGAGTCATTGTTTGTGGGTAGATTCTACGGGCCACATGCTAAAAAAAAATTAACATCTTCGTGAGTCAGAGCGGCTGTTTCAGCACTACAAACATGGTAGGGTTTGCTATGAGTGAAAATAACAAGTCGTCCTTAGTGCGTGTCTGTGTGCATTCTGGGTATGTGTTAGGAAGCTGACAACACTAGAAAATACCAGACAAATGTCATGATGTCAGGAGGTGACTTACAGTTGGCAGTTCAGACTCTGGTTTCCGATGAGCCAGCAGTTTGTATGTCTTCAGGTTGTTTTCGAAACTCCTGCAATAAAACATGGACAGCGTGTTCAAACAAACACCTTCGGGGCGAACGGAAGGAAAATGAATCAAACCTGAAGGTTGCTTTTTGACATGTACATGAATTTAGTTTCCCAGTTTGACACGTGCTGATTGTTGGTTTTATCCCGCTATAAACAACAGGTAATCCACTTTCACCGCTCCACCTGTCTAAACTAAGCACCATCAAACTGATCGTCTTGATCTGATGGCTGCGGTGTGTCGGATTGGTCCCAGCAGGCTGTCAGTCTTACCGGCCTCGGAGCTTAACTGCCTCCTCAAACCGTTTCTCGTCCATGGCTTTCTGGACTTCTTGAGTCTAAGGAGAAACAAGAAAAATGTTGGAGCTTTAAATTTCATATTTGTTAACACTGCATATGTAGGAGTGGGGGGTTAAAAACGCACAAAGAACTAGAGAAGAGTAATCATTTTATCGTGTAGTACAGTCTGAAGTGAAGTCATAATCAGTTTTGCAAAGAGTATAAGCCACAGGTGTCAAACATAAGGCCCGAGGGCCAAACCCGAGCCACCAAAGGGTCCAATCTGGCCCATAGGATGAATAACAAGATATGAACAGTGTAAAAATTATTTTAATTTAGGTTGTACATACAGAATAATTCGATGTCAATTGGGTCAGAGCAGTAAAATATGATCATAATTACCTATAAATAATGAAAACTGCAGATTTTAATGTAAAAAAAAGTCAAATTATATGAAAATCTTTATATTAAATGTTCTGCACTTCTATAGTTCTTTTCCATCTTCATGATGCTCAAAGCGCTTTACATTAACCTTCACATTCAGCCATTCACACACACTCATACACCAGTAGGTTTCTAAGGTTCTGTCAGTCCTACTGGGAGACTAAGTCAGGGTTCAGTGTCTTGCCCAAGGACACTTGGAGTTTGACACGAACTGCCAACCAGTCGTTGGACTACCTGTTCTATCAACTGAACCACAGCAACTGGGCAACTGTGGTTGTTAACTAAGCAGCTGAAATATCTGAAGAGAAGTAAGTGTCATTTTACAAATATTGTGCCTCTTATTAAATGTTTAGTGTATTTGTAATTGAATAGACTGATAGACTGAGGCATAAAATGGTTCAAACTGCACTGGTTTTTCTTAACATGTGTGAAGTTGTTGTTGTTATTCACACAAACTTTATAGATGCAAATATTATCATAATGTAATTTGACTCTTTTTGCTGTTATTATTTTACTGGTCTGGCCCTTTTCAGATCATATTCTATAGATCATGTTATATATTCTCTTCTGCCCACTTCCTTGCTCCGCCACCCAAAACCAAGCCTCAAACCTGGGGGGACAGAGCCTTTTCTGTAGACGCCCCAAACCTCTGGAACTCACTCCCCGCAACCATCCGTCAGTGTTCCGACCTCAACACTTTTAAATCCTTTTTAAAAACTAATTTATTTAAGATTGTTTCGAATGTTTGATTACTTTTATTCTGTCTGTTTTAAATTGTGATTGCTCTGTTTTCTATTGATTGTTTTTATTGTATTTGGACTCCTATTGTTCTATTTTTACTGCATGTAAAGCGCCTTTGAGTGCCATGAAAAGAACTATACAAATAAAATGTATTATAATTATTATTATATTAGACTGAATGTGGCTCCTGGTATAAGCAGAAGCAAGGCCATGCAACAAAGAGTCATTGTTAGTTTCTATGAAAATGAGCTGCTTTTCCATCATCAGCCTTGGAGGCAGCGAATGCTTTAGATAATCATTAATTAGACATAACTGCCTCTCAATCAATACAAGTCTCTTGTGGACATGAGAGCCACTCCATACCCAGTGGGCTGTGATGTTTGTCATCATTACTTAAGCCTCTGCAGTGTGTTCCCACTGACTCCTCTCTGAATCTTAGTCATTTCGAGTGGCTGGATGCGCTCTGTTGCTTCCATCTCTCTCAGCTTTTGTCTTTTGTAAATATGAATGTGTGCTCTGATTGTGTGGCGGCCTTGGCTTGGTTCCATGCCAGTGCATTACGTACCATCTGTACACACTCCATTAGAGGCAGGCGCACCGATTGGTTACCGCACAGAGAGACCACACAGGCTGGTGTGTTAGCGGTGGTCTCCAGAAGGGCGAGAACGGCCTCCACGCCCATACGACTGGCCTGGGTGAATAAACACAAGATTACACTGCATCAGCCTCGCTATCAAAACTGCATTTGTTTCCCCTGTACCAACATGTCACCTTCTAACTTCGGTCATCTCTCAGAGGTTTATTGCATTCATTTGTCTGTGGATTTGGTTACACTTTATAATACCTCCACACAATTCACCATGTATTAACCATTTGTTACCTATTTGTTAATGTTTGTTCATTATGTATTAACCATTTGTTACCTATTTGTTTATGTTTGTTTATTATGTATTAACCATTCGTTACTTATTTGTTAATGTTTATTCATTATGTATTAACCATTCGTTACTTATTTGTTAATGTTCGTTCATTATGTATTAACCATTCGTTACTTATTTGTTAATGTTCGTTCATTATGTATTAACCATTTGTTACTTATTTGTTAATGTTCGTTCATTATGTATTAACCATTCGTTACTTATTTGTTAATGTTTGTTCATTATGTATTAACCATTTGTTACTTATTTGTAAATGTTTGTTCATTATGTATTAACCATTTGTTACTTATTTGTAAATGTTTGTTCATTATGTATTAACCATTCGTTACTTATTTGTTAATGTTCATTCATTATGTATTAACCATTTGTTTCTTATTTGTAAATAGTTTGTTAGGTGCAGTGTTTATAACTGTTGTTATAAAGCAGGTAAACAAACACTGCATGTGTCTGTTAAAAATAATCACATTTTACAGCTAT
Source organism: Siphamia tubifer (assembly GCA_020466265.1). Taxonomy (NCBI): domain Eukaryota; kingdom Metazoa; phylum Chordata; class Actinopteri; order Kurtiformes; family Apogonidae; genus Siphamia; species Siphamia tubifer. The sequence goes on along the minus strand of CM035802.1, from coordinate 8,816,472 downwards.
TTATTAATGGTTTGTTAACAAATGGTTTGTTTATGATGAATTGTATGTGAACAATACATTAACAAACTATTTACATTTGCATATTTGTAATACATAGTGAATTGTGTGTATTATAAAATGTTAACCGTGATGAACTACAGTACTTCACATGCTGAGTCATAAATCTGTTAAGGTGCTTAACCTAAAACCGGAACCCTCTCGCCATAGACACAGGATTAAACTGGAAGTTGTCTTTTGACCTGGACAGGACCTTTGACACAAACCCATTAGCGTCCATGTGAATATTAGATTACCAACACAATTTCAGATACAAACAGTATTATGCTTCCCAGTTTTCAGTGTGTAATAGCCTCCGTGCAATATGTCATTTTCAATTTCTCTCTAAGCTCTTAAAGGTAATTGTATTGAGACCTCTTAATAAAAACAGTGATAAAAAGAAGTATTATGAGATGATATCATGAAGTAGACGGAACCATCTTTCTAAAGTGACTCGAGCGGAAATAATTTTTACAGACTGGATAATCCATTAAAATTTTATTACATTTAGTGACATGTACTGATGTTATATCAGTCTAATTAAATGGCTGCAGGTTACATTAATTATTAACGAATGTGAGTAAAAGAGCCGGTTGCAGTGAATAAGATTACAGGTTGTGAACAATGTCAGAAGTAGGACTGGGTACCACAGACAATTTCCTTCATCGATCGGATTTAGATTCATATGATTATGAAACACGATTCGATCTGATCCAATATCGATTTGACTGAGTATAATTTGAAAGCTTGAGATTCATGATATTGCTGCATGATATTACATTATATTGCATTTGGCAGACATTTTAATCCAAAGTGACTTATAATAGAGGACATAATTATAGCCCATAGCACTAACAGTTACAAGGTAGACAGGAAATATACACAACAATAGGTGCAAATGCTCTCTGGGGTTAGGAGGGTTTTTTTCTCAAACACAGGGTATTAGATATTCGAAAAAAAACTGACATTGCAATAACCCTGCAATATATATTGCGATATGAAAAAGATCCTCAGGAGTAAATAACAGCTGTGTGGTGTCGATCGATCAAACAGATTAGTGGTCGACACAGAACATACTTTTCAGTGTCGTAATGAAATAAAATTAATAATTAAAAATTAATTAATTAAATAAATACATGAATAAATAAGACAAATAAATGAAAAATTAAATAAATAATACATGAAAATAAATGGATAAAAATAAATATATTTTTAAAATGTAATTAAAAATTAATAAAAATATATACAAACTACAAAAGCACTCTGAGAGCGCAAACCTCCGCCAAGGCAGACCTCCCCCCTCCGAATAAAGAGAGGTCCGCCAAGAAGGTTATGTTTCTGAGAGTTTGTTTGGTGGATGGATCTTGATGAAATTTGCAGAGTAGGTTGGGGATAGCGCAAGGAATGATTAAATATTGGTCGTGATCTGGAAGAGATCCTGGATCCTGGATCACTTTGAAATGTATTTTCCTTTTAGCACAATGTAAAGTTTTAAAGTGATCCAGAATCCAGGATCTCTTCCGGATCATCACCAAAATGTAGTCATTTGTTCCTTGTGACACTCCCAACACATCCTGTAAATTTCATCAAGATCTGTCCATAAGTTTTTGAGTTATCTTGCCAACTAACAGACATACAGACAAACCTCCTTGGCAGAGGTAATAAAAATAATTTTTAAAAATTCAATAAAAATTATTGCAGGACCTGCGATGTGACTGTTGTGCACACATACACACGTGGGTGTGGATCTAAGTTAATATTCCTAGAATAACCGACTCCTGTGACCTGCCTTGGAGAACCACCCGCAGTGCTTTTCCCACCCTTCCTCAGTGCCAGAATCATCGTGAGCACAAGATTGAGACACCCTGTCTCCCCCAGGGGTCCATGAGACAAGGCCAGCTGTGCCTCATCCTGCTCTGAAAAAACATGATCTCATCCACGACTACTTAATAACACAAAATTTAAAATGCAATGGATTATGTTTTTTTGGTGTAGTAATATTAATATTTATTATTTATTTTTTATTTTATAATAAAACTAAATATGTAATTCGTGTAATGAATGGAAAGAGTCAAATGTATTATGTATTTTCGCATAATATTCAAAGGTTTCAGTCATTGCACATAAACCTAGAAGTACCAAGTAAGTTTTAATAGTGTTGCGTGTTTTGACGCTGCCCATGTGCCTTATAACGCAGGGACAGTTTATGCCAAGTCACATGACTCATATAGTTTACGGCAGGGGTGTCAAACTCATTTTCATCCCAATATGATCTAAAGTCAAAATTTGTCCAAATCCATCCCAGGGGCCCGAGCTGGATCCTTTGGTGGGCCAATTTTGGCACCCGGGCCGCATGTTTGGCACCCCTGGTTTACAGTGTCACTGTAAACCAAGGACTTACTAGGTGCTTTACCTAGTAAGTTGTATATGTTGGTTAAAAGCAGGTGGGTGTTCTGTGTTAGTGTAGTGAGTCGTGTTCTACCTTCTGGAGTAGATCTGCACAATATATTATTTCAGCATCGACATCGCAATGTACGTGAGCGCATTATTCACATCACAGGTCCTGCAATTTTTTTTTTTGTATTTACTTTTATTTACTTTTTTATTTATTTATTTTATTCCTAATTATTTTTTTGGTTTAGTTTTTATTTATTTAATTTTTAAATTGTATTTTAATTATTTCGGCTACAAGAAGGATGCTTGTGAAAGCTTATTTACTCCTGAGGATTTTTTCATATCGCAATATATATCGCAGGGTTAAAAATTATCGCAATGTGAGTTTTTTTTCTAATACCATGCAGCCCTATTCTGGAGTAAGGTTTACTTAGGTACTACTAATTAAATTAAAGTCAGTGATGCATGGGCTGACCAGAAGTGAGCAGATGCCCGTGGTATTTTTAATGATATTTGCGGTCAGTTGGGTTGTTTTTTGTTTGAGATAAACATCAAAATAACCTGATAAATACACTTTATTAACTGAATTTCCGTGAAGGTGACATACAGCGTCGTCAGTATCCTACAGTATGGAGGGAGCAAGAGAGAAAATACAGTACATACAAATAAAAAAAAGTAAGTTTTTGGGACACATTCACTGAGATTTTTAAAGATGATGAGCGCCTCCCAGTGTTTTCTTTTCCGTGGAAACCAGGTTCAGATGTGTCTTTGGATGTTACAGGTTATCGACCCCTGGTTCAGATGCTGGGTTAGCATTGATAAGTTTAGAATGATGAAGCAGGACAAAAATGTAAGCAATGACATTGGATTTTAACACAGAAATAAATGCAGGTATGTGAGTGAGGTCATGTGATGTTCATAAAGACCTACTTTTCAAAAATGTGGGTCCAGAAGCGGGTCGGGTACGTCCTTTTCAATTCTATTTCTTGCAGTCCGAGTTGCGGGCAGGCTAGTTAAAAAAAGCGGTTGACCCACGCATCACTGATGCAAGTACATTTTAGTTGAAAAAGTAAAAAAAGGTGTAGTAGGTTTTTTTTTAAGTAAACCCCGCTCCATATTTTTTTCAGTCTTTATTTTCCAGCCCTAGTTGGAAGCATGTAATATAATGTAAATGACAAAATCAACTAGTCACCTGTTAATATAGAAATGTGAGACTTACCAGGATGCGATCAAAAGCAGACGGTGTTCCTCCTCTCTGAACATGGCCCAGGATTGTCACTCTTGTGTCAAAACCCAAGCACTTGACAACAAGCTAGGACAAAAAAAAATGTACATGTAGGGATTAAATGAAGCTGCAGCAGGACTTATATTTGTATTTGTAGAAAATACTGAATCAAATGCATATATTGATATTAATCAGTCTTACATGCAGGGTATCGGTCAAGAATACTCTGCAATATGATGTAAATACAAGTACAAACGCACACACACACACAAAAGGACATATCACATTGAAACAAACAAAACAGAAAAGCTTAACAGAAGGGGAAACGGCAAAGCACAAGCAAGCCATTCTAATTTTTCAGTCATGTTAGCGCGGAGCTTGTAGCTTGTAGCTTGTAGCTTATACCGGACATTACAAAGGATCCCAAGCACGTAAATGAAAGATATTCAAATATTGAGTAAGAAAAAATAATTAACATGTCATACGGTTAGTACAGGGATGTGACAGACTGAGATAAAACCCTGAGAGTGAAATGTGAGTGTCAAATACTATACACTGAATAATAAAAAAGTGTGTATTTGTATTTGCAAATAGCTTCAAATGTCTCAGTGTGAGTTGAATAAAAGCTGATCAGGAACAGCAGTAGTAGTAGTAGTAGTAGTTGTAGTAGTTGTAGTACTGGTGAAAAGTGGTTCTTACCAAACTAGAATGTGTGTCTGACAGAGCATTCCAGAAACACAGCAACAGAGTCAAAGCCACACCAGGGCAGCAGTACAGTAGTAGAGGTCATACAAGAGGGGGTCGAAACTGGTTTGGAAACAGTGGAACTGGCCACACTTTTTGCACAAACCTCCGTACTTACTTACATTCTTAATATAGTCAGTAGTTATGGGCTTGTTGTTATGATCAATCGCGCCTTCTGCTACAATTATGATATTCAGCCTTTTCATTCCTGCTCGGTTCTATACAGGGAGGGGTGGTGGAGAGACGACATGACAGAAAAACTCAGATTGTGGCTGTGACGTGGGCTTTCAGAAGCACGGGGGCCCGATGGCGGGAAGGCGTCATAACCTGGACAGTGTCAGCTACAAGAGCATGATGGGTAATTTGTACACAGCAAATATGCCAGTGTTCATTTAACACTGATGGTGTTGAATCTAACACCATTTAATGACTTAATTCCACTCAGTTGTACCTCATATGTTGTTATACTTATATCCACAATAGTTCCCCTTAATAAAAAAAAAATATTAGTTGGAAGTACTTAAAAAGAAGAAGCAACTGAATACATTTATTTATGAAACTTTTCAGTGTTCACAATTGAATATATTTAATTCTTCTGAACATTACAGTGCAAGTACTGTGTTAAATCAATGTGATGTGACGTTAATACCACACCAACACTCTCTATTTAACACTGACACTGAACATTTAACACTCCCATATTTGCTGTGTATCCAATCCGCAAGCAAGACTTGTCTTATCCCCACCGATCATCATGAAAAACCCACTGAAAACCCATTTATAATGCAGTATATTTCAGCTGTTTGTCATCAGATTCCCTCTTGTCAGGCCTCTGTGCTTCTGGCTTCCCCTTTCTTTACACTCAAGTACTCACATCCTTGACAAGACTAGAGGTTATAGGCTTTCCATGTCTGTCAATGGCTCCCTCAGCAACTATGATTATGTTGAGTCTTGTGCCCCTGGAACGGGTCTAAATCATGGAACAATAGCATGTTTCCAAAGCAAAACAACAGTCAGATATTAGATGTGTAAAGATAAAGACATGTCCTGAATAGAAGGGCGAAGTCAAGGGAAGGTTAATATCTGGTCAAAAACATTTAAGGACCAAACACTGTGTACTATACTGTCCTCCAAAGTAAAAAAGGCAGTAACTGCACAGACACTAAACTGAAGAAAATGACCTGAAAGTTCTCTCATTGTTCAGCCCCAGTAGTTGTAGGTAGATTATTGGACATGAGGCAGTTATTGTTACTGTATATTAACTAGTTCTACAAAACACACAGAGCGCCTTATATATGGATTAATTCTGGTAGTGCTTAGTGACTGGGAATTTAGACTTTATCTCATAATTTTGACTTTTTAGCTCATAATTTTGACTTTTTAGCTCATAATTTTGACTTTTTAGCTCATAATTTTGACTTTTTATCTCATGATTTTGAGTTTTTATCTCATAATTTTGACTTTTTATCTCATGATTTTGAGTTTTTATCTCATGATTTTGACTTTTTATCTCATGATTTTGACTTTTTATCTCATAATTTTGGCTTTTTATCTCATGATTTTGAGTTTTTATCTCATGATTTTGAGTTTTTATCTCATAATTTTGGCTTTTTATCTCATGATTTTGAGTTTTTATCTCATAATTTTGGCTTTTTATCTCATGAATTTGAGTTTTTATCTCATGATTTTGACTTTTTATCTCACAATGTTGTCTTTTTATCTCATGATTTTGAGTTTTTATGTCATAATTTTGACTTTTTATCTCATAATTGTAACTTTTTATCTCATGATTTTGACTTTTTATCTCATAATTTTGACTTTTAATCTCATAATTTTGACTTCACTTAATGCGCCTTATATATGAAAACCCTGCACTATAAGGTGCAGAACATACAGTAATTCCATAATGTGTTTCAGTCTAATACAGTGATTTACAAACTATTAGTGCAGGGTCCTACATGGACATTGGTAAGAACACAGTAATGGTCTTTACTGTCTTTTTGTTTTGCTTTACTAGTACTTTTTGCAGTTTCTGTACAAACACCCACCAATTTTCTCCAAAATGACAAACATTTGAGATGAGATATTTTATTAAATGACAAAGAATTATTTGAATGTTGCAAAAAACACAATAATACAGTTATTGCCGTTTTGCTTTGTGGGGCAGAACACTGGACCACCAGGCTTTACTTGCCCCCACCAAGTAAAGCCTTTTTGTGTATTTGTTTGGAAATACACATAAAAATTTTAAATTGTATGGTATATTTTTTTCTGGATTTTAGAAGTTTGGAGTATGTTTTGGATTTTTCATCATTTCTTTGGGTCAGTTTATTTTATTTTATTTTTTGGGTGAATTTTAGCATTATTTTTCTCCACATTTTTGTGTTTCTTTTCATGTATTTGGTGGGAGTACAACCTCCCCCTTACAGAAAAGTCAACTGATGTAAAGTGTTTTAATCCTGATTAATCAAACTGAATCCAAAACAACCCTGTGATTAAACTGATTAAAAACACAATTAACACAATTCAATAGAACAGTTGTTGACAGTTGTTTTATTTAAACTGTTGAAAGTGTTAAATAAACATGTTAACTGGACATACATTTCTATTTTTCTGTGTGTGTTTTGAATATTAAAATACATTTTTTGGTATTTTTCTAGATTTTAGAAGAAGTTTGGAATATGTTTGTTGTAACATTTGTTTGTTTCTTTTGTGTATTTAGTGGAAAATTTGAGTATAAATAAAATTTTATAAAAAAAAAAAAAATCCAAATGTATCATATTTTTTGGTATGTTTTTCTGTATTTTAGAAGTTTGGAATATGTTTTGGATTTTTCATCGGTATTTTGGTTCAGTTTATTTTATTTTTTTGTATATTTTTCTTTTCTCCACACGTTTGTGTTTCTTGTCATGTATTTAGTGGGATTAATCAAAATGAATCCAAAACAACCCTGTGATTAATCTGATTAAAAAGCCATATTTTTTTTGTCCATATGTAACACAATAGTTTGTAATATCCTATATTTAAAAAGATTTTAAACTAAATTTTGTATTTGGACCTTGACAATTCTGTGTAATATTTATGTTAAACTAGTCTCGTTGAAAAGTTCTGATTAAAAAAATAGCGGGCGGTCCATCTGTGACGCCCTTGACCTCGCCCAGAAGTCTTCTCTGATTCACATGAGTTCACTGTGTGAAACATTATACAGTGTAAACATCAGTACAGTTCAGTTGTCATTGTTCGCTGAGCTTAACAAGTAAGATCATGTTACCGCAGACAGTTTTTGACACATCTTATCCTCCCAGCCATCCTCTGGGGGCATCTCGGGGATCAGGACCCAGTCTGCACCACAGGCCAGGGCGCTCACCAAGGCAAGGTATCTAATTATAACCAAATAAGATCACGTTGGAATATTTAGCAGAGAAAGGGAGCTGATAATGGCCTCTATTATTCTTATGAATAGCCTACTAGTTTAATCAAATGTATTCTTACCCACAGTGTCTGCCCATCACCTCTAACACAAATGTCCTCTGGTGACTGAAAGATAAAAACATCAAATATAATGTAACGGCGTGTTAAATAATACAGCACAAACCCTGGGTTACTTGAGAATATTCAGATATTTGAAAGATGATGCTGAAAGGAATATAAATGAAGCCCAGAAAATTGATACCATTCACTTAGTGTTCAGTTTCTTATGGAGGATTTAGAAATATCTGTCTATTCATGTTTTATTTGGCAGTAGTTTTATTACAGTAGTCCCAACTATCAAAGCAACTGTTCAATTTGGTAAAAAAAGTATCACATTTGTAGATTTACATATTCTGAACAAATTCAGATGTGGAGTCAGTCGAGATATTTACTAGGAGAGACATAGTGATGATTAAAAAAAATGGCCGCACATACAGTTTAAGTCATGTTAATGGTTTCATCGAGTTCATTAAATGATCACATGCTCTGCTTTAGAATGAAAGAGTATTTATTACATTAGCTAATTATTTAATGGATTGGATTTATATAGCGCTTCACATTAGTGACCCATTATTCATTCACTCTCACATGCTCCCTCTGGTGGTGGTAAACTACATACCATACCACAGTTGTCCTAGGGCAGACTGACAGAAGCGTGGCAGCCATTTTGTGCCTACGGCCCCTCTGACCACCACCAAACATTCATACACCAGTGTGAGTGACAACGGAGGCAAGGAGGGTGAAGTGTCTTGCCCAAGGACACAACGGACTGAGTAGAACAGAACGGGATTTGAACCACTAACCCTTCAGTTAATGGATGAACCGCTCTACCAACTGAGCCATGGCCGCCCCATTATTTGGGTGACATTATGTATTAATGAGCAGCTAATCACAACAATACATAAATAAATTACAGCAATATATATAAAGTAAAAAATGTTTAATATCCCAGAATTGCTAACAGTGTGAGTCAGCTTCTTCTTGATTGCATGGTGCAAGTAAATGTCAAAATTGGGCGCAAAGAAAGTGATTCTCGGTCCGTCACACAAACACTGCCGAAGTTGAAAGCTGACCCAAATGGGCAAAAAGCAGTGACGACAAAACAACCACAATGGTATGCAAATTATATGCATGTCTTGTTCATTTTAATAGTTTAATAAATCATTTTCTTCTACTTTTTACACATATTTCATACAAAATGTGCATACTTTTATCATTTTTAAGGGTTTAGGGGATAGTATTGGGGGCCTTGGAACAAATCAGACCTTTTTACATGTAAAATGCAACTCTACTTATGAAAAAAATCACATTACAAAACAACTTCTGGAACGAATTAATTTTGTAAATTGAGGTACCACTGTGTGTGCGTGTATACATATATATATTATATATATATATACATATATATTATATATATATATATATATATATATATATATATATATATATATATATATATATATATATATATATATATATATAAATGGCAGCCATTTTGAAAATGGCCACCATATCCTACTCTATATATGTGCTAAATGTGGTGCTTTTATACTGATTTGAACAATTAGTTTGCTCCGCCATTGGACTACAGTGTGTTACTGCCAAAACAACACTAGCACACTCTCGGCCTGCTTACCTCTGGGCAGTTGTCATGATGGCATCCACTACTTCAATTATTCTGTGCAAAGCCGAGTCGGTTCCGATTGTCATGTCAGTTCCACAGAAGTCGTTGTCAATAGAGCCGACCATCCCCACGATGTGAAGGGCTGAGTATTTCTGGACAGCGTCAGCTTCGATAGAGCCTGGATGGAACAGTCAATTACAGCTCAACTACTATTTCACTGTTGGTTTCAACACTAATACAAACAGGCTTCTTGTATATAGAGGACCAAAAGTGCTAAAATGAAATAAGTAAATACGTCATTACATATGTCATTAATTCATTAAAATTTGAATTAAATAGATACATGTGTGATTAAATGTGTCATTAATTCATTACAATACCAATTTATTTGACGTAAATAAATAAATAAATAAATAAACAACAACAACCTATTATTTCACTAATTAATTAATTATTTCCTGGTCCTTGTGTTGCACTGCATCATGAATTTATTTTATCTGTCAACCTTGTCCATCAAAATCAGTGTGTGTGTGTGTGTGTGTGTGTGTGTGTGTGTGTGTGTGTGTGTGTGTGTGTGTGTGTGTGTGTGTGGGCAAATCTCGCCAAATCCAATCTGTTGGAGCAGCATTCTAGATCATTATCAATTGTCTAAAAAGTTTATTTAATTAATGACATGTTTCATGAATTATTTAATGATATATTTATTTGTGGTACTTTTAGTCGTCCATACTTGTACAAGTTGGACTCAAGGAAACTGCTGATTTCACTCATTTACAAATCCATGCCTTCAGACTGTGATACATATTCTGTTTAACTCCAGTCTGTTTCTGCCTCTATTTTATGTTCGTCAACAAAAGGAAAAGGAAAAACCATGAAGATTGATCTTTCCTGAGTACCTTGTTCCACCAGCTCCGTGAGCAGTCCACTCCATTCCTCTCTGAAAAGGTTGGCGCCTGTCAAGCTGCCATCTCCACCAATCACACAAAGGTTAGTGATGCCGTGCTGCACCAGGTTATGAGCTGCCTTCAGGCGTCCTTCATGTGAACGAAACTCTTTGCAGCGTGCGCTCCCGATAACAGTCCCACCCTGACAAAAATGAGGCGAAAGAAGAAACACCATCATAATATAATTATAACCTACTGCTTACAAGAGCTGTGCATCGACATCGCAATGTACGTGCGGGTTAGGGATGTTAACCGATGACCGTTTGACCGATAGTTGACCGCATCAACGTTGTCCGGTTATAATTTTCTGTTGTCGGTTCAAAAAAAATCCATCCTGCATCAGTCATTCCACTGAACAAACTCTTTATCATTGTAGTGTAGGTTATAAAGAGGATCTCTCCATAGCATGTCTTTAAAAATGATGAATTTGAACATTAGCAGTAGGCTACAAGACAGAATTTATTAATATCAAACTCAGACCTCAGTTTATCTATGTGTTACGACCATTTCACACCAGTTTAGAACGTTTACTCAATATAGATAGAGAGATAAAGTGTCACCATGACAACCTGACAGACCTATTTAAAGCTACAGCTAAAGCAGTTTGTGCAGAACTAACGCAGGCTGGTTGACATCAATAAGGGTTTTTCCCACAATATTTAGCAGCAGAATTTTCTGGAACATGTAATGTTTTCTACATGTGACACTTTATAATTAGCTTTTAACATAACATCAACCGACTTCAACCGGTTAATGAAGCTCGGCAATCGAGATTTTTTTTTTTTAATTTTGCCATCCCTAGTCTGCGCAATAGTCACATGACAGGTCCTGCAATTGTTTTTTTTTTTTATTTTATTTGTATTTTTTATTTATTTATTCATTTATATATTTTTATTTTATTAAATTAAAAAAAACATTTTTTAAAATTTGTATTCATTTATTTTATTTATTTATTACTTATTACGTCTTTTCTAATGTATTTATTCATTCATGTAATCATTTATATAAAAATATTTATGTATTTATTTATTAATTTATTTATTTATGTTTATTTTATTTTTTATTTCTATTAATGCATTTATTTATTTTTAATTATTACTTTTATTTATTTATTTTGGCCACTAATCTGACCGTTTGCGTCAGTAGCACACAGTTGTATTTGTTTCATATCACAATATATATCGCAGGGTTAAAAAAAATCGCAATGTCAGTTTTTTTCTAACATTATGCTGCCTTACTGCTTACTATTAAATATTGTCTTATTTATTAATACTTTTTTTTTTAATTCATGTTTAAATAGGGCCTGTTGTTACCATCATTTGTGATGAAAATCGGCTCATCAAGATAATACTAATAATAGCACAACAACAACAAAAATATAACACAATGTAATCCTACAACCGAGCCTTGAGAATAACAGTCAACAGTAAAGTAAATATACATGTTGGTACAACAAGAAAGTAAGGCTAAGCAGAGGAGTACCCTATTGACGGAGATTTTAAAAGTGTTTACGTTTGTGATGGTAGGGAAGACCGAGGCTGGAAGTGAGTTCCACAGTCTACTTGTCCTTGGTACATATGAGGATAAGTGGAGGTGTGTGTTGGATTTTGGCACCTTGACAAAGTGTGGGTGACCACTTGTTGTTGAACGTGTTACACGTGTTCTAGATGCTGGGGTTGGCATAATTCCTTTCAGTTCCTCAGAGGGTTGTATAAAGAAGTGCCGGTAGAAGGTGCTCATACTTGCTACTTTTCTCCTGTGGTCCAAAGGGAAAATGCCAACCTTTTGTGGGTCCCTAATTTGCAGTTGGCGTACTGCTTTCTTTTGAAGGTTGTCAAGCAGCCTTTGGGATACTATCACCACTAAATGACTTCTGCAGGTATCAGTAAGTCTAACTTAGTACCTTTTTTAATGCTACAAAGTGAATGTCCATGTCTAACCATAGATACAGTTTTATATAAGCACATGACTGTTTAACTGTTTAACTTCCTCTTCCAATCACTTCTGCTGAAACTTGTATTTTCCCATTATTTCCTAATATTCCCTCAGCTCTTTCACCACAACATGATCACGCTCACAGCAAACAATAGCCAAATAAAGGGTCAA
>CM035802.1:8461428-8798928 GCA_020466265.1 Siphamia tubifer | reverse complement strand
ATAACGTCAGGGTCTCGGCACATTTCTGACAAGCAAATATAATGACTTTTATAAAAAATGTATATATTGACATATAGTCCGGTGTCCTACATGTTTTAGATATTTCCCTCTTCCATAAAATTCAGTTTAACCCTGTAACTCCTGAAACTTTAGCAGTTCCACAGTGAAACAAGACTAAAATAAGCAACAAAATGAACAAAAATGGCCAAAGTCATCAATAAAATGAATAAAAATTAATAATAAACTAACAAAAGTAATTAGTAATGTAAACAAAGTAAGACAAAAATTAAAGAAAATTCAAGAAAAAATAATAAAATTTAAAAAAAGGAGAAAAAAATATAATGAGCAACCAAATGAATATTTACAAAATTATAACATGGAAAAATTGGTAAAAAAAAAAAAAAAAAAGAGAGAGAGAGAATTAGTATTGAAATTTGGTCCCAGCTGTTTTAACTTAGTCTTTTTCTAAGTTAATTGCCTTTTCATACCTGTTCTATGAACAAAACTAAGTAAAAAAAAAAGAAAGACAGAAAATGGTTGAATTTTTCTGAATATTTAAACTAAACCATCAGTTCAACAGAAGACTCATAATGATGTCATGTCTTACAGGTGTGATGGAAGAGGGAATTATCGAAAACATGCAGGACACTGGCCCTCCAGGAATGGAGTTTGACCCCCCCTCTCTGCTCTAGGTTGAGGCCCCAAGGGTTTTTTTTTGGTTTTTTTTGCCAATTCCACCTTAAATTCATGCCCACATTAAAACAGACCATAGTCATGAAGCTTCACCTGTGTGAACATAACACCTGAAGGTTTGTAAATCAACTGTTCGGCATCATATATTTGTTACCCAATAAGTTTCAAGTTTTTACACCAAATAACAATGATTCTACAATGATTTTAGTAAGGACAGCACAAAGAAACCATTCACACTTGTGTTTGTGCAAAACTAAATCTTTTTTTTCTCTCTGTTTAGTTTCATATCTTGATGAATATTGATCCAATTTTGAAACTGATTCCACAATTAGAATCTTTGAAGTGTTAGCTTCCTTTATATCATACTGTATTACATGTATTATGAAATACCATGCAATACTAGATTGCCATCGCACATAGTTTTTTTTACATTTCTATGTACATACTCGGCATTATGACTGTGTTTGACTGAGAAAAAAAATGGTTGACATGTCATTGTAGCATAAAGTCACAACCTTCCAAATTATGAGATTTAAAAGGTCAAAATCATGACATAAAAAATCCAAATTATGAGATAAAGTCAAAATCATGAGAAAAAAAGTTTAAATTATGAGATAAAAAGTCTAAATCGTGACATAAAAATCCAAATTATGACATAAACAGTTCAAATTATGAGATTAAAAAAAGTCAAAATCATGAGATAAAGTCAAAATTATGAGAAAAAATGTAAAAATTATGTAATAAAAAAGTCTAAAGTATGACATAAACAGTTCAAATTATGAGATAAAAAAGTCCAAGTTATGAGATTGTCAAAATCACGAGACAAAAAGTTAAAATTATGAGATGAAAAAGTCTACATTATGAGAGACAAAAAGTCCAAATCATGAGATAAAAGTCCAAATTATGACATAAACAGTTCAAATTATGAGATAAAAAAGTATAAATGATCAAACTGTGACTGTCTTGGGTTCATGTTCACGTATTCCAAACACTTCTTCTTCGCCTGTTCTACTCATGAATAAATGCTGCTAAAAGGTGTGATTCCTGTTCTATTAAACACACAACATCTCTATGATAGAGAAAACATCTACTTCTTCAGCATCTCGGTAACAAACGACACTAGCTAAACAAATAACTTGCGTGAAAAATAATCCCGGCGTATGTTTTTCATTAACCCTAGATGAAATGTAATACCTCCTATGTGAAATTTAATGACACACTTCAAAAAAATAGTGATATATAATGCTTTTTAAGAGCTTAAAAAACACATATTGTAAATAAGATTGTAGCGAAATACCTGTTAATAAATGACAAAGGCCTGTTATTGAAATGGAGTGGATATTTAAAGTGACTGCAGTAAAGTAGAAGGACTATCTTTATGTCACAGTTCATCAGTGTCACTGCGTCTGCATAAAAGCTGCACTGTCATTTTATTTTGTTATATAATATCATTGACAATCATCTCTTGGCCTATCAGTGAGTGTGCTGTAGTTCCTGTGTTTAAGCTGTTAACTCTAGCAATGATCATCATCATAATAAATGGAAGTTGTGTTTATTACTCACTTATATTTTAGTATCAGTAACAGTTTAAACATAAATATTCAGCAGCAGGCATTGGTTTTTAGTCCTATTGCTTTCATTGTCTTTTAAATCTGTCTTGTGTATTCATCTGTTCAAATTACAGCTGTAATATATATATATATATATATATATATATATATATATATATATATATATATATATATATATATATAGAGAGAGAGAGAGAGAGAGAGAGAGAGAGAGAGAGTCTAAATCAGGGGTGTCAAACTCATATTAGTTCAGGGGCCATATTCAGCTAAATTTAATCTAAAGTGGGCCGAAGCATTATAATTATAATGTATAAATCATGTCAACTCCAAACTTTTCTCTCTCTTTCGAGGGAAAAAAGTCAAATTTCATTACGAAAACTAACAATATTAGGCTTAAGTTTATAATTTACACATGTACATTCTAACTTACAGATCAGTGGATCTATAGATATTTAGTAATAGGTCGAATATTATAAAAATTCTACTTACTTTTCGAAAGACATTTGCAATTTTCCATATTTATTCTGATTATTGAGATTTTTTGGTGAAGTTAAACTTTGTGTTAGTGTCACTAAATGGAGGAAAAACGTACATTTACAAAGAATAGTTTGAATGTGAATATATGTGAATATTTATAGGTTATTATGAGACTAAATTGGTCTGAATGTGGAGCATGAACTAAAATGATTTCTAACTTAGTGTTCATAAATTGATCCAAAGGGCTAGATTGGATCCTTAGGCAGGCCAGATTTGGCCCCCGGGCCTTATGTTTGACACCTGTGGTCTAAATTATCAGCTAAAAAGTCAAAATTGTGAGCTAATATTCATATAACTATAATATATAAAGTCACAGTTTCTTTCCTCCATTGATTTTCCCTCTGAAATAACTAATATTTGTTTAGTTTGAAAAAGTAATGAGTCTATTCTGAGAATGTAAAGAGTACAGATATTTATGAACAAACGTAGGGAGTAAAAGTAAAAAGTTGTGAGAAAAATAAACACTCAAGAAAAGTACAGATGTGTAAAAAAAATCTTTCCACCTCTGTTAGCAACAGTGTGTGTAAAGTTCTGGTGTAAAACCATAAACTATTGTCCTTATACGTTAGTTTTCTCACCGTGTTTATTTCCTGCTTCTAAACTTCATGTGACACAAACTGATGAATGTTGTTTATTGTTTTGTTATTTAGGATGATAACTGACGTTGAGTTCTCGTGAAGGTCCGTGATCGCTCCAGACAGAAGTATTTTGTAGTATATTGATGTATTTTTAAGGCGTGGTTTTGAGGGGTGGGATGACGAAGAGGCATGGGTGTATACTTTGAAAATATAGCTTATAGGAAATGTTGTCCAAGATCTCCTATTCTATCTTTGACATTCAATTTCAATGGGTAAAGAAAAGGTTGGTATAGTCGGAAAAAAAGACAGAGGATCAAATAAAATAAATACAAATAAATTAAAAAATAAATAAATTAAATAAAATAATGTAAAAATAAAATGAAATAAAGTAAAGTAAAATAAAATAAAAAATAAAATAAAAAAATTAATAAAATAAAATAATATAAAAATAAAATTAAATAAAATATAAATAAAATAAAATAAAATAAAGTAAAATAAAAATAAAATAAAAAGTAAATAAAATAAAATAATATAAAAATACAATCTAAATAAAATAAAGTAAAATGAAATAAAATAAAGTAAAATAAAATAAAATAAAATAAAATAACTCTTATATGTCCACTTGGTCCAAATTCTGGAACACTGGATTCTTACTTTCAAAATATAACTTGCAAGAACCATTTTCCAATATCTTCTACCCTACCTTTAACTGTCACTATTTAAATTTTCTAACTGTAATTAAACATTTTCTGACTTTTGTTTTCATTTGACAGAGAAATAAGTTCCGGCTTCTTATATTAGTGGCCTGTATCAATCATTGGCTAAGGCTTATTTACTTATTTATTTAATTATTTTTTAATTATTATTATTTATTTGTCTTTTTTATTTATCAATTTATTTATTTATGTTAATTTAATTATTTTTAAATTTTGTACATTTTTATTTATTTATTTTTAACTATTAATTATATGTAATTATTTCAGCTCCAGAAGGATGATACTGTGTCGACCACTAATCTGTTTGATCGCTTGTGTCGACACCACACAGCTGTTATTTACTCCTGAAGATTTTTTTCATATCGTAATATATATCGCAGGGTTTTTAAAAAATGGCAATATCAGTTTTTTTCTAATATCATGCAGCCCTAGTTTAACCCTTTAACTCCTGAGACTTTAACAGTTCCAGTCAAAATTAATAAAATCAGTAACAAAATGAACAATAACAGCCAAAAAGTAATAATAATAATAATAATAATAATAATAATAATAATAATAATAATAATAATAATAATAATAATAATAATAATAATAATAATAATAATAATAATAATAATAATAATAATATAGCACTTTTTTGGCCACTCAAAGTGCTTTACATTAGTGACCCATTATTCATTCACTCTCACATGCACCCTCTGGTGGTGGTAAACTACTTATGTAGCCACAGATGCCCTGGAACAGACTGACAGAAGCGTGTCGAACAAACCAAGAAAATAATAAGTAACATGAACAAAATAACACAAATGGCACAAAAGTAATGAATAAAATATAATATTAAATGTAGAAATATAAATCAAAATAAGGAACAAAATAAATAAAAAATATATATATATAAATAACTTAATTAAAATAAACCCAAATGAAGTATAAATAAATAATAATGTAATATTAATATTAATATAATATTGTTTTTCTTTTTTCTAAATGAGTTGCTTTTTGACACCTGTTTATTTCCATATATCAGATCCATGAACTAAACTCAGTAAAATTACATCAAAAAACAATATTGAATATTATTTTTTTTAGGTGTGACCATAAAAGGTCAAAATTACGAGAATAAAAGTCAAATTCATGAGATAAAAAGTCTAAATTATCAGATAAAATGTTAATTATTAGATAATCATGAATGCTTTATGCTTTATCCTTTCAGAATAACCTCCTCGCTGACACATGAATCCTGCATAACTGTGTTTATATGCTCTATCTGACTTGGGCCAAACTTTATGTCTCACCACATTTCACTCCCATTTTAGGTCATGAGGGTTTGTAACTCCTCCTACATGAACATAATGTCTCTATAGTCGGTCCAAGTGACCTCTTTAACCAGTGCTGTTCTCTGACTTGAATGCTAATGGCATGTTAGCGTACACAGTGAAAGTGGCAGAATAGCTAATGTTTCACCCACACAAGGCTGACAGAAAGTTGGCCGACGAAAACACACATAAACAACAGAAGAAAGGACTGCGTTTCCTTTCTCTACCTGAATAAGGAACATTACTGGGCACTCACATGGTGCTGTAACTAAGCAGCAAAAAGCTTGATAAGACAGTAAGAGAGGAGAGAAAGTGAAAGGACAGTCTGTGAAAATGTTCTATTTCTTTCTAAATGGTGAAGGAACAGAACGTGAAGATCTGAAAACAATGGTTATTGAGCGACTGCAGCCGCTCGCCCATGACCCGCTGTCTTCTTACATAACTGGGTTTAAATGGACAGTCAAGCTTAATCACATCTACACAAGACACGAGAGATTTAGACCCCGACAACCGGCAAACGGCAGAACCAGAAAGATGGTTAGAAATGAAAGTTGATTAGAGACACGATGGATGGTTTTAGTCCGTTAAGCAGACACTTGGATGTCTTCACCACAGCACACAGACAGGACATTTGTGGCCTTCTCGTTCTGCATGACTGACACTGTTTCACGTAAACTGAGTGAAAAGAAAAGACAAGGCCTCACAAAGCCCTCTGACACTGATGTTCAGACCCTGTCACGCATGCCTCTGCCTCATTGGCTAAAGGTTGGTTCTGGGGCCAGCGATTCTGCATGTGTGCACGGCATGTACGGGGGTACGCTCACACTGAAGGCTCACAAATAAACCACCAAATTTAAGTTTATATATATATATATATATATATATATATATATATATATATATACACTGTAAACCCAAATGTTCAGAATAATTAAATATATTTAGTTGTGAATACTCAAAGTTTCATAAATGTATTAAGTTACTGTAACATGTCCCTGTTTTTAAGTATTTCCAACGAATGTTTTTTTATTAAGGGGAACTATTGTGGATATAAGTGAACAACATAGATGAGGTTCAACTGAGTGGAAATAAGTCATTAAATGCTTAGAATTATATTGTACTGTTATTTGTATTGTTTCAAATGAGGATGATTGAAAAAAATAAACTCAATTGATGTAATATAATTTCAGAACACTCCAAATAACCACCAATATCTATTACACCATAAAAATTGCAATCACAACAACACACAGTTCAGTTGGTAGAGAGGAGCATCCAATGACTGAAGGGTCAGAGGTTCACGTCCCAGCTCTGTCTGTCCACATGTCCAAGTGTCCTTGGACAAAGACACTGAACTTAGTCTCCAAGTAGGACTGACAGAACCTTAGAGTGTGTGTGTGTGTGTGTGTGTGTGTGTGTGTGTGTGTATATACAGTGTTTCACCCAGTGCATTATAGACCTGGGGGTTCTTGCTAAGCCCTCCACCAGGCTAAACACGACTATTTATTCTTTGATTTTATTTTAAATAAATGTATACGCATTACAACCAGTGATACTAACCATAATGTAAGAGTTCGTCCTGACTGGATATACATTTAAATATCTGTATAATAAAGGGTAAATGTACCCTTTACACTAGAAAATATCTATTAAATAAATCATAGTCAAGCCTCAATATGAAAAACCTTTATTCCACTTAATCCGTTTTGTGGATTCTTCATTGACATGTATTTATTTATTCATTATTAAATGTGATTAAGGTATATTTCAATGTACATTTTGATTAGCAGTTGGTGTAAATATTGTTAATAAACGTGGTAAAATAACACATAATGGATAGAATTTCATACTTTTAATTTTTTTTTTTTTTACAAAAACATGATAGGCCACTACGGCATCAATGCTTAGTGAGATTTCTGGGGGAAACCCTGTACACACACACACACACACACACACACACACACACATATATATATATATATATATATATATATATATATATATATATATATATATATATGTGTGTGTGTGTGTGTGTGTGTGTATGTGTGTGTGTGTGTGTGTTCATTCTATGTCGAAATGTACTTGCTTGTTGTGCATATAATGACAGTGCTGTTTCTAAGGAAGTGCAACAAGTAGAGAAACAAGAGTGTAACCAAGGTTTATAGGTTAACCATCATATGAATCTAAATCTGAATGACATCTTTTCGGTAAACAGAAACTGAAGATTGGTTTTATATGAGCTTTACCTTTTCCTGTGTATATTTTAAATTTTGATATAAACCTTAATATTTGTAGTAATACCTCACATGACAGCATCGGTTTAACAATTTACAAGATTATTGCTATGAAAATGTCCTCTGCATTCAAAACAAAATGAACATTTCAACTGACATGTCCCTAAGAGAGTCAAAAAATGTAGGACTTAACATCATCACTGGTTTCCTGAAGCATTTTAATGTGATGGAATTTGTGATTGAATGCACAGATGCACATGTTCTGCTTCATAGAATAAGTACATTCATTAAGATAGATATTATAGATATATTTATTAAGATATTATAATACTTATATGGTGTTTAATTTTCTGTTTGTTCTCATTATTTGCTTAAGTTCATTGTTGTTTTTCATTTTCTATTGTGTTTTGTTGTTATGTACTTTTATTAATACTGTGATTGTTATAAATTGCAGTATTTCCAAGAAATTGCGATGAACATACAAAATTTTTATAAATCATTCATGTAGGGAGAAGGGGTGGAATTAAATAAGTTTCATCTTCTTCCCACTCCTTTTTGAACAAACATTTCATTATCTTGTTCTTTCTTGTTTGTTTTGTTCAAAATAAATGTAAATAATAATAATAATAATAATAATAACAATAAGTTTACCCATAAACACTCCATTTTAACGTAAAACTTTTCCAACTTGGACGCATTTAGTAAATTCAAATATGTAATAACATTTGATTCACTAATCCTGTCATTTCATTTCCAGGTAAAATGCAGCTTCTTTTCTTTTCATTGTCATCAAATGTAGGTTTTGTAGTGATTCAGTATGAAAAACCAAAGTAGCCTGTAAAATAACAATGCTTGTAAATGCTTGTTTTAATGTTCAGTTAGTCACATATTTTGCTTTTTTGTTCAGTTTTGTCTGTTTTGATATAATCTTTACTTTACGCTGAGCTTTTATAAACATGAACATGTTTTACAGATAAAAATAAAGAGAAAATATAAGCAATACAGGAATGATCCACGATGGAAGTCACTCCAAAGAATGATTTTTGATACTTATTCTATTATAGTCATCTGAGAGTATAATGCTCCCAGAATAAAACTAATGAAACGTCCCCACATGTGTGTTACTGATAAATAAAACTAAAGTCTTAAATGCTGGTTGGCTCAAGTTTCCAAGCTAAGTCTGGGGTCAAAATGTGAAATTATAGAATAGGTTTTAGTCCAAATTAATATTCAGATCTACTTCAAAACACTGTCTGCATATTATGATCCATTCACTTTACAGGTTCTTTCTAATGGAATATTGTACACATTGTATTCATGTACATAAACCACCACATATGTGGAATATGCATTAAAAACATTAACCATATGTTTTCTGATTCAGATCTGATATGTAAGATCTAATGTCTGAAGCAGACACTTTCTAAAAATAATGTAGAGCACTGTAACAAATGCATAAGGTTACTGTTTTCCCATCAATAAAAAACACTTGTTCTTGGTAGATATTCTGTGATCTTTGCTGCACTCTTTCCACTGTCATGGTGTGACACTAGAGTTTCTGTCAAATAAGGAGACAAGCCGGTGATCACGTGACCAGGGTTTCCTCTCTGACGCAAAGGCCAATGGGAAAGAAGCACCGGGGATGTATGCAGCTCATCACGTACACAGGATACAGGCATCCCACCACCGGCCCAAACCACACACACACACTAACCGGCCTTAGCTCTCAACATCTTATCTAACTCAGTATTAACATGTGACAGTTCACAGTGTGTTGCTGTTACCAGTTGTGGATAGTTTCGGTTTATCACCAGGGCAGTTGATATCAGTATAAGGACGCGACTCATCATCATTTAGAGTAATAATAGTACATCAAGTGGCCGTTAAGTCTTCATTTAGGTTGCACTTGTGAGGCCTGTGGATGGAAAAGTACTATGTGGCTCGACCTTGAGGGCCTATGCGGCGAATAAAAACACCAACAAATCAATGGCAGAGGATGCTGTTAGCTTGTTAGCAGGATGTGTCTAGTTAGCATGCTAACGGGCGGGCTCGCGCATCACATCGTAACCTTTGACTGTGGATTTTGTCCCTGCGGAAAAGTCCTGCGTTTTATTTAAATTTAAAGCAGCCTCCGCTTGACTGACACTAAAACCATCACACATTCGAAGTCGGGTATTTTCGCCCTCTATAGGCTTGTTTACACTGATACAATGACAGCTCCATATCGGTGAAACTTGAGCATGTATTTTTACCTTGAGCATCACCGCCGCTCGTGAGCACCGCGATGGCTTTCCCCGCTCCCGACAGGTTCTCAAAGAAAATTTTCTTGCTATCCGGCTGCGCCATTTTCACTACACTTAAATCGATATCTTAGTCCAATTGAGTATAGTAACGCAATAGGCCCTTAAACTGTGTACAATTGTGCTGAAATGATGAAGGGCAACGGCCGTCCGCCCCCTTCTCGTACAGTATGCCCGCTATGTTCTCCTTCTCCCTGTTCCGCATCTATTGGTCGATTTGCATAGTTCAGAACGAAGGGTGATTGACACAAGAATGAACCAATAGAGTCTCGCTAGTTCCGCCTAGTAGCCAATGGGAGGATTCACATATGATAATGGGGCGGGGCTGATGTCGGTCTGGATGGAAGTTCCCAGGGATAGCCTCAGTTCATGTATTGTGCACACTGCACAATGCAATTACGTTTATTTTGCTGATCTTGTCTTGCACAGCGTTTTTTCTTTCTCCTGGATGCTGGCCATGTGCTATAACTTAGATCAAAGATATCCTTTCTAAAATCTACTTCCATGTCTTGACGTCATATTTTTATTTTAAGTCTTATGTAATCAGCTACTTAGACTTTAAAATGTTCCACTGGTATGGCATGGAGTAGGAAAATAAAGTAGGCTCTGTTGTAATTTTGTAAGTCATTATCATTTATTTTATGATTTGATTAAACATACTAATGGAAAATCAAATTTTTAACTGGTGCTGAGATTAAATTAGATAAAATAATACAAGGCATAAAGCAGTAAACTGTCAAACTTGTGCCAAACTACAAAGGTTGTGACAGCTGCATAATACAGTGCTACAGTAAGATTATAATATACTATTACAGTGATACTCATGCAATATATCATTTTATCATAGTCGTAAATAACTACAAACAAGGTCAATTAAAATCATTAAGAATCATTAAGATTATATATATATATATATATATATATATATATATATATATATATATATATATATGTATATATGAAAAATAAATGTATTATGCTGTTTCAAATCAAGGAAATCATGTATTTATTTCATGTAAAATGGCAAAAATGTTTACTTACTGGGTCTCAGGAGAATATTATAGTTGTAAAAATAAAAAGTACAAACAAGGACGTTTAAAATCAATCCAATTCTTTTTTAAACTTAGACTCACAACTTTAACCCATTTGTGCATATGGTCACTACAGTGCTCAGCTGTTCAAAATGTTCTATTGTATATTAATGGGTGTAATTGTTTTAGTTCCATATCATCCAAAACAGTGGAAACTTATGCATCATCCCATACACTGTAATTCATACCATTTTTGCAAATGTATTGTTCTATCTAGACAAACCTGATCTTCAGTAACATGTTTGAGTAAAACTGCCAACTGTTATTAAATTATAATTAACTGTTTTATCCATATTATCCCCATGCACATATGTATAATGTGAGAAATATCAGATTAGTAGCATTAAACATGATTTTATTTTATTTTTTATGCAGTATCTGTAAATACATGTTCCTTCACTTCTAGAATTAAACATAATAATTCATGAAAATGTTAATTAAAAGTAGAAATGCAACAACATAAAAAAATATAGCAATCTAAATTCCCCATCAGTAATAGTATAAACATTTTAATAGACAAATATATTAGAGCTGCACCATGGGCGTCACACCCGTGGGGGATGGGGGTGTTGCGATACCCCCACTTCTCCAACCAGATGATTTCATACCCTCCACTTTTTCCTGAGTTTATATATTGTATCGTTACTGGATCCAGGAAAGGGACACAGAGTTGGTCTCACCTACTTTTTATTTGAGGATAAACAGTTACTGTCGTCACAATCACACCAAACAAACATCAATAACATTTCGGGGCTGTTACAATATCTATGGTTTAAACTGTTTACCCGCCCGGGCGGCACAACAGCATATGTAAATGAAGCGCACCTCAGTTCACCGGTAATGTAAACAGCTCTTCTTCATGGTGTTAACAAACAGTAAGTAATGAGAAATGTTGTCGTTATTAAACTAAGTTAACTAAACTATGTCTTGTTCTGTGACATTTACCCTAAGACAGTGGTTCTAGAACTTTTTTCACTGATGTTCCCCCTGAGGAACATATTTTTAGTCGTCTCCCCTGACATGGACAAAACATTTTTGTAAGAAAAAAGAGGAACAGTGTTTGTAAAATCAGTGTCTGATTTTTTTTTATCCTTTTTATGTCATAATTTTGACTTTTTATCTAATAGTTTTGACTTGAATTGAATAAATGTTTAATTGAGCCCAATATATTGTCTGAGCGTCGACATCTCAATCTGGTGAACGGACAATAACCTCACATTAAACATCAAAAAGACCATCATTAATTTCCAGTAAAAACAACACATGGAGGATGCATCACTCATCATCAAGGGGCAGGAAGTGGAGCACGTCACCAGTTTTACATTTCTGGGAACCCACATCACCCACCCACATGGTCACTGAACTCCTCCACCCTGGTAGGAAAGGCTCAACAGCGCCTCTACTTTCTACCACCTGCTGCTGAGCTGCTCAGGACCTTCTACCTCTGCTTTATGGGGAGCTTTAGGCTCCGCCCCTTCCAAGAGGCTCATGGAGCCTGATCAGAAAATTAATGAATGGTATTCAATGGGAAATAAAATGCTATAATGGTATCTGGTTTGGCAATGCATCGTCCAATCGACCTTATGGAGAAACCGCCCATGGATACTGCCATTGCGCTTCGTCCGTCATCCGTCGTCGCCTAAAATTCACTAAAATCTTTTCTCCTCCCTCAATTATCAACAAGTTTCAATTCTGATTGATTGATTAGATCTAAGCACTGGGCACAAAACACTTTGTCGAAATTTCCCTTTGTAAACAATTCGTTTACAAGTTTGTTTATTTTCCCAGTCTGGCACTAAATCACTTCTCCTCCCTCAGATTTAAATTCTGATTGATTCATTAGAAAGTAATTGATCCAATATTAGTTCCAACCAACAACCTCCAGTGTGTCATTTACTATCGTTAACCACAGTCATATGTTATTACCCAGTTACCTTCTGTTGTTCAGTCACATGTTACCCCAGAAGAGCTTTGGGGGTTTCTTACCATTCACACTGTTTTAAACACACACACACACACACACACACACACATACACACACACACACACACAGTGGTTTGATTTTTATCATCGATTGAATGACTCCCTTTTGTCGTTAACAGATCTGATGAGCACATCTATCTATTTAAATCACACACTTTTGAGCCCCTTATTTATATCATATGTTGTTTTGTCAGTGTTTTTATTCTTTTTTTAATCATGAAGAATGTTATGTATGTGTGTGGAATTGTTTATTTGCACTCAGGATGGCACATTACAAATAAAGTCTATTCTATTCTATTCTATTCTATTCTATTCTATTCTATTCTAATGTATGTGTGCGCAATAGTCACATTGCAGGTTCTGCAATTATGTATTACTTTTTTAAAATGTCTTTTTCTTGTATTTATTTATTCATTTTTATTAAATTTTTTAATGTTTATTAATTTATTTTTATGGGGTTTTTTCTCTTTTTTATTCATTTATTTAATTTTAAATTTTGTATTTATTAATTTATTTATATTTTTTGTTATTTTTTATTATTATTATTATTATTATTATTATTATTATTATTATTATTATGATTATGATTATGATTATGATTATTATTATTATTATTATTATTATTATTATTATTATTATTATTATTATTATTATTATTATTATTATTATTATTATTATTATATCATGCAGCCCTACACTATAATATATAGCCTACTATATACCCATAGTAAATGTGTACAGTCATTTTTTGTGCATTCATTCTTAATTCAGCAGCTGGTAATTGTAGGGGTTCATTTTAATCAGTCTAATATTGGGTAGTTAATCTATAATAAGATGTCACATTTCATTATTTGATTTTTATTCATTTTTAAATATGAATCACCAAAGTACATTAAGAATTAAAGATGTAATGTGGGATTAAAAAGTACATTATCTGTTTCCATTAGCAGTTGAATAGAAGTATAAAGCAGCAGGATATGGAGATATTAATTTATTAATTTATGAATCTCAAAGTTATATTTGAACTTGAATAAAAGCACTTTTAGAGGAAGTTACATAACACTAGTGTTTTTGCTTTCACTGACTGTCTCCATCTAGTGGTGCATATATTTAATTACAATTATGACATTATAATACATAGTGCAATTTAATAAATGAAGAAATAAACTTGGACTTTAAACATATCTAATCTCAACCTGAAACATAAATGAAGTGTGAAGGTATGTCAGGTTGTTCATACACTGCATTTATTCAGGTTATTCACATTAATAAATACATGGGGGTGTTTTTTCCACCACTGTATGTCCTGGTGAGAACTGCTCCTCAGGGCCGGTGTTCGGCATAGGCAGACTAGGCGGTCGCCTAGGGCACCAGATGGCTTGGGGGCACCAAGTCCCACAGAATTAGAATATTAAGCTACCGTATTTTGCAGACTATAAGGCACATTTAAAAGACTAACTTTCTCACAGTACACCTTATATATAGATTAATTGTGGTTGTGCTAAGTGACTGGGAATTTAGACTTTTTATCACATAGTTTAGACTTTTTATTACATAATTTGGCCTTTTTAATGCATAGTGTAGACTTTTTATTGCAGAATTTGGACTTTTTATTGCTTAATTTTGACTTTTTATTGCATAATTTTGACTTTTTCTCTTAGAATTTGGCCTTTTTATCACATAGTTTAGATTTTTTTTATTGCATAATTTGGAGTTTTTATTGCTTAAGTTTGACTTGTTATCACATAATTTGGCGTTTTTATTACATAATTTTTTACATTATCTCATAATTTGGCCTTTTTATTGCATAATTTACATTTTTTTATTGCATAATTTTGACTTTATCACAAAATTTGGCCTTTTTATCACATAATTTTGACTTTTTATAACATAATTTAGATTTTTTATTACATAATTTAGATTTTTTTATTGCATAATTTGGCCTTTTTATTACATAATTTTTACATTATCTCATAATTTGGCCTTTTTATTGCATAATTTTTACTTATTATTACGTCATTTTGACCATTTAATCTCATAATTCAGCCTTTTTATCACACAATTTGTCCTTCTTATCACATAATTGTTTTGCATAATTTAAACTTTTTATCACATTATTTTGACAGATGTTTCTAATTCCACAAAAAGGAAGGAGGGGTGTTCGCCTAGGGCACCAAATTGACCAGAACCGGCCCTGCTGTTCCTTATAGGTTACATTAGTGCAGGGGTATCAAACTCACATTAACCCTTTGTTGGTCAGCTCAACCGTTTGGTTGAGGTAACTTTGAACCCTGATATCTAATCTAAATTTAATTCCTTTGACACCAAACTTCTTGGGCAGTCTTCCCCTTTTGTAAGAAGCATGTAATGCACAAAAACACCACTGGGTGGCACTGTCAATGATATATTCAGGTCATGCTAGTATACCAACAAGGAAGAAGATGGAACATATTTTAGTCGTCTCCCGTGACATGGGCAAAACATTTTGGTAAAAAAAAAAAAAAAAAGAGGCTGTCAAAACAGTGTCTGATTTTTAAAATCCAAATTTATATCAGTTTTTTATCTCGTGATTTTTACTTTTTATCTCAGAATTTTTACTTATGAATTGAATAATTGTTTAATTAAGGCAAAACACATTTATGTTATTATTTTCGGCCATCTATTACTTTTTTAATATAAAAATGTAACTATTAATGGATAATTGTTCATTAATTTTCCGATGGTAGATTCAGAAAATTTTGCTCATGTGCCACAACCTCGAACACTCCCACATTTTAAATGGCTGTGACGCCCCTGATGTATTGATTTTATTAAGTACATTTAAATATAATACTTAAATCCAAAATAATGAAATTATTAGTTGAATTATTTTGAATTTACTTCAGATTTAGCACATGTTGAGTAAATCCAAATCAATTTGAGGGGGAAAACTGTCATATTTTTTACTAGTTATCTGGAAAATAGTAACTCATATATACCAAATATCTGCAGAAAATCATTTAGACTTACAGTACTAAGGTGGAATTAATTCATATTCCTATATATCTGTATGATATTTACCAAATTTATACATTGTTGACTTTACTGATAAAATATAATGAATTTCTACTCAGTGATTTTCAGCTGATATTATTCTAACAAAAAGGAGTAAAATGCAATTTATAAATAATTAATATACCATTAACTCAACATAAGAAAGTATCAAACTTTTTTTTTTGTCATGTAGAGTTTAATATAATTTAATTTGTTAATATTAATTATTTTTAGAGTGTGTTTGACACCTGTGCATTAGTGAGTTGCTTTCCTTCAGGCTTTTGCAGCAGTCATATGCTTTGACTCCATGAGGTTTTTCTCTGGGATCTGATGCAGTGACTCTTGCCAGCTGGAAATTACACTCGAGCCTCTTCATCTGTAATTTTTTTTTTTAAATTTTTGTGCTGTTTTGACGCTTGAAAACTCTGTATCTGCCAAATTATGTCATCTGCTACAGTACACCGAGTGTCATCTGAGCACAAAGACAGACGACAAAGACGTTTTAATTCATGTGACAAATGAATACAACTTAAATAGCAGGCATCTGTTTTCCTCTCCTTGCCTCTTTAGCTGAGTGGATTTGTAGGTATTCAAATTTATGCACCACAAACATATTGCAGACAAGGTTACGTGATTATAGCTTAAATTTGTGTGCATCATTATGTGACAGTGAGGTTTTTCTAAGCTTCTAATTACACAAGCCAAACATTTCTCAGCAAAGCCAATGTGATACCCGCATTATCTTACTTGTGTGAAGCAGCTGAGCGAGCAAGAGAGAGAGAGAGAGAGAGAGAGAGAGATTTAGCGGTTGGCAACTTGCCATCCGTTTTGTTTTCACGCCGTACCTGTACAACAAACAGACCTGTTTATTTAAAGAGCTGGCTCACATGGGGAAGTCAGTGTTTGTTTCCCACTGATACACTCTGGTAGCTTCATCCTGGAAACCTGGAAACCTGGAAACCTGGAATGTAATTGACACTTAGTGCAGTGGTTCTCAAACTTTTTTGGCCCAGGTCCCCCTTGGAGGGGTGAAATTTTTCCATGTCCCCCCTCATCCTCGCGATACTGAAAATGATAAAAAAACACTTCAACAATGATTATTATGAAACAATGATAACCTTTTTTAATAGTGCTTTTGTGCAAACCAGCGGAATTTTCAGGTATTATAATATAAATGAGCACTTCAGAAACAAAAATTTTAAATAATTTTAAAATAATAAACGGAACAAAAGACACACAAAATTGTGTGTGTGTGTGTGTGTGTGCGTGTGTGTGTGTGTGTGACAGACAGACAGAGACTTAATGAGAGGGATGAGCTTGTCAAACTCAATATAACTATCAATGTAAAAAAAGTTTGCTTAAGGAGCGCTACCTGGACTCAAAATAAGTAATAATAATTAGAGGTGCTCTATTGGATAGGAAAAAACAGCAAAAAGAAAGAAAAATTCCAAGGCACTCTCTTAAAAGTGAAGAATAAAAAGCCTTTGTTAAACTGGCTTGGTTACAAAAACCTATAAAAACATATAAAAACCCCAACGCGTTTCGGCATAAATGGCCTTCATCAGGGAGTCAGGAGTCAATGTACTTTCTCTTTTTAGGGTTAGGGCGTTTGTTTTTGTCATTTTCATTTTCATTGTCATTTCCTTTACCACTTCTTGAGGAACTTGGCGGACACAAAAATCGATCCATGTTCGCTGCAGGGTGGCTAAAAATAGCCTGTGACTCGCTCCGTCTCAATTTAGTCAAGCTTGTGTCAAACAGCGGTGTTACTTCACTACAAAATAAAACTTCCGCATTTCAAAATAAAACAGCAAAAAAAAAAAAAACGTGAATAATTTCGCATACCCCCTGGACATGCGCCACGTCCGCCTAGGGGTCCGTGGACCCCAGTTTGAGAACCGTGGACTTAGTGTATTTAACATGCACTTAGGAATTCAAATTATTGCCTCACTCTGATCAAGGACTGAACTGGAGTTTCCGGACATCTCAAGTTCCGAAAATTCATTTCAGGTAGATGCTTATCGACCGTTCCAACCCCCAACCCTACCCCGTTTCCGAACTACTGAACGAAAACATGTAATTCATGAGTAAAAATTTGATAGAAAATCAATGAAGGGATATTAATTAAATATACGAGGCGTGTTTTGTGTGTCTAGATCAGGGCTATAAATTAAAGGCCTATTGGAGTTCAGAGGTCACATGACCCACACACTATTGAACAAAATGGTGTAATTTGAGTAAGCATTTGCAAGAAAATTAATACTTATTAATTATTCCTTTATTTATGTATTGATTCATTCATTCATGTATTTGTTCATACATGTAAGATTAATTTAAAATTGATTTAATGGAGATTTTTTTGTTTTGTTTTGTTTAGTCTTGCGGTCAATTTATTTTGTGACCGTCCCTAAACTCCCTGACAACAAGGAAGTCTGTGTCCGCTCCTGAAGCCTCTCCAGTAGGTAAGGCTGAGCGGACAGGCGCTGATGCTTGTGTAGAAGGTGCACATCTGTCAAATATCAAACTGAAGCAGCTCACCTGGCATAACTTTGATTGGAGAGTCGGTGGAGAGGTGCCTTTACCATAAAGTCTGGAATAAAAGCACAGATTCCACCATTAGCCCACAGTCCAAAATAATACAAAACCTCTTTTTCACTAAATTATGTAACATTCTAGTTGAAATAATGACCTTTGTGTTGTTAGGGTGGTTTTGAGCCACTAATCAATCAATCAATAATTTTTTACATGGCACCAAAAGTTATATCATTCCAGTTTACATGTAAATGTTGTGAAACCAGACTCAAGCCACTTCACAGACTCCCAACAGTAACACTTGTAATATACTTATAATTAATATAATTATTTAAAAACATTTAAAATATTAAAATTAAAAAGAAATAATTAGAGATGAAATCCTGACGACGCTGTCAGATCCTTTAACACTCATGTGAGCTTTTGTGGATTCACCTTTTGCCTTGTTTGCACAAAACCAAACCAGACAAGTGTTGCCAGGCACAACAAACCCCGCCCCCTTTGCATACATTAGACCTGATTGGCTCAATCTCTTATCATTGTGAAAACACATTTTTGGTGACTGTAACCTTTGACCTACATTCACCAAAATTTAATGGGGTCTATTCTGGACCACCTCACACATTTAGTGAAAATGTCATGGAGATTGGTCCAGCTGCTGACAAGCAAACAAACAAACAAACAAACAAACAAACAAACAAACAAACAGACTCAAACACAATACCCCTCTGTTCCTTTGGGGGGTAGGGGGTAAAAAAGATGGGTCGTGAGGTCAGTTAAGTATAGAGGTGGTGACACATCCAGGAGTAGACTGACAAAAAAAAAGACCCAGAGGCCCCACACCAAAAATATTACTACTAATATTTTCATGGATAAAGAAGCAGAACAAAGGAACAAGAAATGATTAGATAATACATAATTGTCCTTAGTGTATTTTATAGATGATTTAAGACGTGTCAAAACTGATCCAGTAACACAAAACACCACAAGAAGGTTCATCCATAAATCCCCAAATATCTACTGTATTATTATTATTATTATTATTATTATTATTATTATTATTATTATTATTATTATTATTATTATTATTATAGATATCAGCTCTTAAATTAGTTTCAAATATTTGTATTGATTTTTTTGCCATTCAAAAATACACAACCCCCCCCCCCCCCCCCACAGTAATATAACATAGAAAGTCCAGGGTTGAGCAGTAAAATATTACATAATATATACTTTCACATATGATTAAGTTATATGCAGAATAAGTAAGGCAGAGAAAACTTGATGAAAATATCAGTAGTATATTACTGATGTATATATATATATATATATATATATATATATATATATATATATATATATATATACATATATATATATATATATATATATATATATATATATATATATATATATATATATATATATATATATATATATATATATATATATATATATATATATATATACATATATATATATATATATATATATATATATATATATATATATATATATATATATATATATATATATATATATATATATATATATATATATATATATATAAAATGTTCCTCTCGCCCCACCTGGGCGGTGTCTCCTTCAGGCTCGGGTCCTCTACCAGAGGCCTGGGAGCCTGAGGGTTCTGCGCAGGATCTTAGCTGTTCCTAGCAATGCGCTCTTTTGTACAGAGATCTCTGATGTTGTTCCTGGTATCTGCTGGAGCCATTCTCCCAGCTTGGGGGTCACTGCCCCTAGTGCTCCGATCACTACTGGTACCACTGTTGCCTTCACACTCCACATTCTCTCTAACTCCTCTTTCAGCCCTTGGTATTTCTCAAGCTTCTCATGTTCTTTCTTTCTGATGTTGCTATCACTGGGGACTGCTACATCTATCACCACCACTGTCTTCTCATGTTTATCCACCACCACTATGTCAGGCTGATTGGCCATCACCATCTTGTCAGTCTGGATCTGGAAGTCCCACAGGATCTTGGCCTGTTTGTTCTCTGTCACCTTTGGGGGGTTCTCCCATCTTGACCCTTGACCTCCAGTCCATACTCTTTACAGATGTTCCTGTACAGTATGCCCGCTACCTGGTTATGCCTCTCCATGTATGCCTTGCCTGCCAGCATCTTACACCCTGCTGTGATGTGCTGGACTGTTTCAGGGGCTTCTCTACACAGTCTACACCTGGGGTCCTGTCTGATGTGGTAGACCCCGGCCTCTATTGCTCTGGTGTTCAGGGCTTGTTCTTGTGCAGCCATGAGTAGTGCCTCTGTGCTGTCCTTTAGTCCAGCCTTTTCCAGCCACTGGTATATATATATATATATATATATATATATATATATATATATATATATATCAGTAATATATTACTGATATAACTAACATATCTTCCATACCCAGTCAGTTCATGGCCTGGTGGTGGCTCTCTTGACAGTGTCTACGTGGGAGCCGGATCTGCGGTGACTCGCCTGTGCTGACCTGTGACCCCGGACCTCCTCCCTCACCTGTCCGGTGTCTGGACCAGCCTTCATTTACAAATGGACATTCATCTATAGCCTGTCCGTCCATGGGAGTGGATCTGTCCTTCAGTGTGGTTCTCCTCAAGATTTCTTCTTTTTCTCACTGGGTTTTGAAGTTTTTTTCTTGCCAAGACGGAGGGTCTAAGGACAGGAGATGTTTGGGACTTTTCATATATCTCTGTAGTTGATTGTGTTTTTGTGAAGCCCTGTGAGATGACTTTGTTGTGATTTTGGGCTTTATGAATAAAATTGAAATATTAGCCTAGCCATGCTATCCCCATTCATTACATGTATGAGTCTAGTGGTACTTCATAGTCAGGGGAGGTGGACTACAAGGTTGTCTTTCAAATCCCTCTGTATACAATAGGATGGTACTACAACCTAGGAATGGGCAGTATGTAAGTTATCATACCTTATGAAGTATTTCTTTGTCAACAGTAGAGATTTTTTCCATACCGTTCTACCGTCCATCCTGTAGATGGCAGTGATGCAAAGTTTCCAACTTTCGCTCGGCAGCATCTAAGAAGCAGCTAGCACCATAGTCTTCCTAGATGCTGTGTTAGCAGAAGCATTTGGTTTAAATAAGCTACAAATATAAAATATATAGTTTATGTAGTGCACTATTGGTTATAATGGTATGTGATGACAACATATTTAGATTCAGGACTCTACAATTTAATTTACAGGGTGTCTGAAAAGCGAGCTAACAAGCTAACAGCCAAAGTCATGACAGTTATAGAGTTTATGATGATAACAAAACAATTGTGTTAAACGTTAACACTGCCTTAAATTTAACACACTGCACCAACCTTAACTGTATATTACTATATCCAGGTGAGTTACTATTAGTCATGGTCATGACTGTTCAGAGTTACAATTTCGTTTAGGATTTCGCTAACGTTAGCATGGTAAGTACTGCTACAGTGATTGCTACCATTGAGATGTGTTGTGCTATGAATATAAAGAAAGTCTGCACAAATATGAAAGACTGCATTTGGAGCTATATGACCACTAACAAACTATTCTGGTGTCATTTATACTTTATTTATTATTATGTATAGTAGTCTACAAAAGTACTATACCGTGATATATACCGTATACCACCAGTGGCTCAAATTATACCGGGACATACATGTTTGACTATACTGCCCATTCTTACTATCTTTAGGATGACTTAGTTAGAGCGCTTGACAGTTCATGGAGGAGTCCGGAGAAAGTGAAAAGGAATGACTAAAAAAAATGGTGGATTAGTAAAGGATAATGTATCGGAAAAATATTTCCCAACCGGGCTGAACAGCATCCCAATGCTGAAGGTGGGATAAGAGAGGGTTATTACAGCTTATTGCTGCTTGTTGTTTGTAAGCAACACTCCACTGGCGCTGTATAGGCTACTTTGTTGCGTTGCTGCCTCTGATCTGTTAGCCATATTTGTTGACGTTAAACTGCACAAACATTTACTTTCAAAGTGGCCAAACTATGTGCGGAGTGATATGGTACGGTGAATCTGAAGTAACAAAACTCATTGCCATTGGCAGCGGGCGTTAATGGTGCAGGGGCAGTTATCGAAAAAAAGACACCCACATAACGCTGGGAACGTCCATTCAAAGTGAATGAGAGCTGTTGCAACATTCTAGAGGGCCGTAGAATAATGGACCTTAATGACTGTTGTCGCTTCTGTAAAAAGAAGTTAAAGATTGTTAAAGATTCACCCAGTTGGCAGCCATCTATTGTCATTGTTGTTCTTCGTCTATGATTGTTTCCGGTTGTTTCTCTTCAAATCGTTGCAGTGTCACTTTGTTACACCTACCGTCTGAGTCTAGTTACATTGAGTGTAACTAGACTACTACGGTAGCACATTAGATTTGCTGTCACTAGGGGCGGCTAGTGCGGCTAGGCTACAGTAATATCCACCCTCCACCTCAGCTCTGAAATGTAACTGTTATGAGCAATTTTTGTTGTTATCATGACATTTGTCCAAACAAATGTACCTTTGATGGAACCAGTCATTAAAATAAACAAGAAATTGCAGAAAACAAGTAACTGTACTTCCACTTAGATACACAACATGAGTACTTTTACCACCTCTGGTGAAAGGGCTGAGGGTTTAAAGGACTAAATGAAAAAAAATCCAAAGCTCTCATTTGTAGTTGCACAGTGAAACGTGAGTGAAATGGAATGACAGGGTTAAGAAAACCCCTTCCTCTGTCTCAAATGACATTTCCTGTTTGTAATTTGACACCACATCCATTGTCTCTTATTGCGTTGCCTTATTTCTGCAGTGTCCTGGGGGAAATCATGTCCTATTTGGAGCAGGTTCAGCCAACAGCCTCGTATTGATTGTTTGTTTATTGGCAGGACGTTGTCATTCAGATTTTTTTATTTATTTATTTTTTTGGGAAGAGGGGCATTAGGTTTTAGCACATCTGTGTCCCAAAGGGATGGTGTTCAATCTGTTATCCATCCCTGGAAATACCTGCGCTGAGCTGGATGAAGAAGGTTAATACCAGGGTTATTATAGTCGAGGAAAAAACACCACCGAAAAAAAGTGGTGACAGGCTCAACAAGCCCCGCCCCCCTCAGGCACAACGGGCCCCATCCCCCTCAGCCACAACAAGTCCCGCCCCCCTCAGGCACAACAGGCCCCGTCCCCCTCAGGCACAATGGGCCCCATCCCCCTCAGGCACAACAGGCCCCATCCCACTCAGGCACAACGGGCCCCATCCCCCTCAGGCATAACAAGCCCCGCCCCCCTCAGGCACAACAGGCCCCGTCCCCCTCAGGCACAACGGGCCCCATCCCCCTCAGCCACAACAAGCCCTGTCCCCCTCAGGCACAACGGGCCCCGTCCCTGTTCTGGCAAAACAAACCCCACCCCCTCAGGAACAACAAATCCCGCCCCCCTTAGAAACAACAAACCCCACCCCCCTCAGGCACAACAAAGCCCACCCCCTCAGGAACAACAAACCCCGCCCCCCTCAGGAACAACAAAGCCCACCCCCTCAGGAACAACAAACCCCGTCCACCTCAGAAACAACAAACCCTGGCCCCTTGCACACATTTGACCTGATTTGCCCTGTCTCTTATTATTGTGAAAACACATTTTTGGTAACTGTGACCTTTGACCTACATTCACCAATATTTGAACATACATTTTTTTCATTTCATAATTCATTCATTCATTTCGCATTTATTTTGAGCAAGTAATTACATAGTAATAATAATAATCATAATTATGATTATGATTATTATTATTATTATTATTGTAAGATTTTGCATATAACCTATTCATCTTAGAGACTTCTAGTGAGCACCAAAATCTCCAAAGTCTTGTCTGCATAGATTTTAACCTGTTGTTGATCCATGAGGTCAGGGGTCACTGGATCAACACCTAAAAATCTAAAATAGACAATAACAGAAAACCCAGTGGACATAGAGACTTAGTTGCTATTGTTGACAGATAGGAAACCTGGCATGGGCTTTGAAATCATGACCTTTAACCTTGAGTGACCTTAAAAAGCTCTCATGTTTTGAGAGGGAGATGTCCATTAAGAGCTAAAACTTCTGCAAGGGGCGGGGTTTGTTGAGTCACTTATTATCATTATATTTGTCCAAACAAATGTACCTATAGTTGTATCAGACTGAAGAAAACAAGTCTTTTTTCACCAGCGTACTGTCCATCTGCTGATGTGATGCATCATTTAAGCTGAAAGAAAAAACACTGTAATTCCTGGTTTATTCATTTTGCTTTTACAGGTAAGATTGAAACTATTGTTGCTGCCTCATGCGGGGGTTAATGGAGGCCAGGTGTTGAATGGGGGAAGGCACATTTTCAGCATCAAATCGCTGAGGAAAGTAACAAAGCAACAACAAAAAGACGCTTTATAATGTCAGCTAATAGCACAGAGGTTGTGAACTGATTTCTTTCTGTATATATATATATATATATATATATATATATATATATATATATATATATATATATATATATATATATATATATATATATATATATATATATATATATATATATATCTTGATTGCTTCATGGAAAGAAATGAGCAACCTGACAAATTGCTGATTAATGAAATGTGGGAGGACAGCTATAAGCGGTGGTGGCACTGCCTACCCACAATCCTTCACTGATTTTTTTTTCTGATTGGGCTAATCACCCCATTGTCCCTTCGCACTTTGAATGTGGATTTTTAAGAGCACAGGAGGGGGAAAAATGAAGTGAAATATAATGAAATGCAGTAAAAATTCACTAAAAGTGGAGTAAAATGTAATAAACATTCACTAAAAATTGAGTGAAATGTAGTCAAAATTAGCTAAAAATGGAGTGAAATGTAATAAAAAGCAGTAAAAAGACATTAAAATGCACTAAAAGTTGGGTAATTGATGTACTGGTAGATGGTGCTTGCTTCCTGCATTGCTGCCTGTCGCATCTCCTCTGGTGCCCATGGGTCAGTTACATGTAATAAAATGCAGTAAAAATACACTGAAATGCACTAAAAGTGAAGTAAAATGCAGTAAAAATCCACTAAAATGCAGTAAAAATGGAGTAACATGTACTAAAAAGCAGTAAAAAGTAGCATTGCTTAGCATTGTTGCCTGTCGCACCAGGTTGGGGTGGGGGGTTGTGGGGGCTCAGGTTGCTGATTAATGAAATGTGGGAGGACAAAAAAGACAGCGGTGGTGGCACTGCCTACCCACAATCCTTCACTGCTTTTTTTTTTTTTTTTTTTTTTACTGATTGGGCTAATCACCCCATTGTCCCTCAGCACTTTGAATATGGATTTTAACAGCACAGGAGGGGGGGGGTAAAAACTTAAGAAATTCACACTACAAACTCCATTTCTTACCCCCCCCACTTCTTCTTTTCTCCCATCTTGCATCATTAGCTGCGGTTTTTCCATAACGCCTCATGTGTCATCCATCTAGCTCACTTTAATGGCAGCCTCATAATTATTTAGATGATTATGTGTTGCAATCCATTTAGCATGCTCAATGACACATGTTTAATTTATTTGCTGCTGCAACTCCTCACACCACAAATAGAGAAAAAGAATCTAAGATGGTGGCGGTGGCGGTGGCGGTGCTGCTCGTGCTGGTAGCGAAGCAAATCACTGCCAAAATTGTTTGATAAATTGCAGCTGTTGTTAGAATATGCTATGCCACATCAAAGAGCTAATGTGATACAAATAAGGGACGCTTTGTGTAGCATCGCAAGGCAACGTTTGCTCGGGCTAATGGCGTGTGTCTTGGTTGACCAGTGAACCCGCAGAAGACGCCGCACCATTGAACAGGCTATTAGGACATGATAATGGGCCAAGCTGCCTGACGCCATCTCCAATGCACACGACGCTGCTTCCATAAACTCCTGCAGATTTGAAGAAGAGAATAGTGTTAATTCTGCACAGAGTTAAGCAGGTGTACTGTAGATGAATACAATATGTAGT
Organism: Siphamia tubifer; assembly: GCA_020466265.1. Taxonomy (NCBI): domain Eukaryota; kingdom Metazoa; phylum Chordata; class Actinopteri; order Kurtiformes; family Apogonidae; genus Siphamia; species Siphamia tubifer. The sequence continues at coordinate 8,772,354 of CM035802.1, read as the reverse complement.
CTTAAACTAAAGAAAATACACTTTATGTTATTCATGACAGTATCTGTGCATAACTGCTGCAGATATGACGTAGAGAATGATATAAAAAAAACAAAAAAAAAACCATCTAATTTTATACTTTTATTGATGTCGTCCCAAATGCAGGTTTCATACTACAGGAAAATCTACTAGAATATAGTTCCTTAGTTGAGGAAAATACACTTTCAAATACATTTTATGCAATTAATGACGTCATCTCTAATTTTACTCCACTTTTAGTGCATTTTAGGGTATTTTTTACTGCTTTTTATTACATTTCACTCAAATTTTAGCTGATTTCTAATTAATTTTACTCCACTTTTAGTGCATTTTGGTGAATTTGTACTGCATTTTACTACATTTCACTCCATTTTTACTGCATTTTGTTAAATCTTACTCCACTTTTAGTGCATGTTAGTGTAATTTTACTGCTTTTTATTACATTTTACTGACTCATGGGTACCAGAGGTGCGACATGCAGCGATGCTAATCAGGAAACACCATCTACCTGTACATCAACGATACTTCCCAGGGCCCACATATAGGCTGGAAGTAGTCGCTCAAAAATGTTAATCAAACCACCTCTAATGCAGGATTTTTTTTATTTGTATTATTATTTCCTGCAGATTTAAGTGAGGGGATACAGTTAAATTCTACAGTAAAAGAAAAATCTATTAAGATTAGTTCATTAGTTGAAGGGTTGAGGTTAGTTGAGCTTAAACTAAAGTAAACACATTGGTAACACTTTATAATACCTACATACAATTGACTATGTATTAACCATTTATTATCCATTTATAAATGGGTTGTTCATTATGTATTAACCATCTGTTACCTATTTGTTAATGTCTTGTAAAGGTTCATACTAGTGTAAATGTAAAATTTGATTATTGAGTTTAAGTACATCTGGATCTTATTCACGACCAATGGAAGGATGGAGCAGGAGGTTGACAAGCGGATTGGGGCGGCAACTGCAGTAATGCGGGTGCTAAACCGATCGGTTGTGGTGAAGAGGTAGCTAAGCCAGAAGGCAAAGCTCTCGATTTACGCTCCGACCCTCACCTATGGTCATGAGCTGTGGGTCATGACCGAAAGAATGAGGCTGAAATGAATTACCTTCACAGGGTGGGCGGGCTCAGCCTGAGACATAGGGTGAGAAGGTTGGACATCTGGGAGGGTCTGACTATTGAATGTAATGATTTGAATCAGCACATAAATATAGATCTATATTAACTGTTCCGTCACATCTGATGACAGATCAAATATGTTTGGCAGCGTAATGGAAACTCAACCTGAGTTAATTACCAGCTGAAACTAACAAGGTCAACATCTGTCTCAACCAACCACAAACAGCCTCAGCATCAGACACTAAGAATATATTCAGCATCTGTTGTCTTAGAATAATCAAAGAAAAACAAAGAGAGCAAGAGAGAGATGCTGCCAACGAATTGTAAATAACGTCCTGTGTCTTACAGCTGTCATTCCATGGTTATTTCATTAATATTACTGTGTTCTCCATTGTTATTCAATACATTGTGTGTTGGTTCTATTTAAAAACAACGTCCAGATTGTTTTGTTTCCAACTGTTTTAGAAAAATGACTGGAGGTTGAACAACACAGTTTACCGGTACTTCCTCAAACATGTCCATGAAACGATGACGATGCGTCTCTGATTGGCTCAGAATGTGTGGAGGAACACTCCCCCCTCCCCTCTTGTTCTCTGTGTGTGTTTACCTTTACCACAGTAAGATCCAGCTAGGTTTTGTACTGTTGCTTGTTCTGAAAACATGCAGGGAAAAAATTAACCAGTTTGATCCGCCATTTTTTTCCAGTTGGTGCAGCAGCTACTGTGGCGCCGTCTTCTCTCATAGGTGCTAATGCTAATGCTACTTCAGATTTGCTGCAATGGGGGATGCGTTTAACCCCATGTGGGTGACGCTACAGTCCATCTGACGTCAGATGGACCAGCTTTTTCTGGGTCCCTGGTTCCTCTTGTTGTTTTGTGTGAATGCAGTATGCAGCCAGTATAGGTGACGAACCACTGTCAAAGGAGCATGTGTTGGTAAGTCTGGGTGACCCATCAGATTCCAAAAGTGGTTTTCAGCAGAATGACACCTTTAAGGACGTGCTTCATGTGATTGCACGCACGAACGTTATAACTTTCGCTTAACGTGATCTACGAAGTTGTCAGTATTCATCATTACTAGAGGTGGGTAATTCCAGGTCCATCAGGTCAAAGTCCTGCCAAGTATTGGTTCAAACCTGTTCATTGAACCAGTTCATTTTGATGAACACAATTCCTCATCCAGGTAAATGGATAATTAGCAGAACAGTGAACAGGTTTGAACCAAAACATGGCAGGACTTTGACTTGATGGACCTGGAATTACCCACCTCTGATCATTACACTGGAACAAATTATATTTAATCCCCGAGGTGGTCCAGTTTTTGTTTGGTCCTTCTACACTGTCCAACGGTTCTCAGTGTATTATGGTACATTTCATTATATAATAATAAATTACATTTATATAGTCCTTTTCAAGGCACCCAAAGCACTTCACATTGGTGGTCCATTATTCATTCACTCTCACATGCTCCCTCTGGTGGTGGTAAACTACATATGTCGTCACAGTTGCCCTGGGGCAGACTGACAGAGGCCTTCGGCCCCTCTGACCACCACTGAACATTCATACTCATTCATACACCAGTGTAAGTGACACTGGAGGCAAGGAGGGTGAAGTGTCTTGCCCAAGGACACAACAGACTGACTAGGACAGAGCAGGAATCGAACCACCAACCCTTTGGTTAATGGACAACCTGCTCTACCAACTGAGCTATGGCTGCCATTAATGATATTTGTGACCTCCTCCCAGGATACTTTAGATTCATCAGTCCATGTTAGTTATGGCTACTGTTCTTATTCCAAAAAACTCAAAAAGGTCAAAATAAAAAAGGAGGAAGAGGTTTAAGAACTCACTAGATAAATAAAAAAAACACTCATGGAGATTTTTCTCTTTTCAAAAACACTTGGGATTTATTCAAATAAACAAAAATATCATCCAGGTTGACTTACATTAAATAAAACTAAATTAACTTAATGTACTGTGGTTGAAATACTGTATCACTCCTCACACTCGTGCACACCCGGTGGACCCCCTCCCTTATCAAAGTTGAAGGGAGGTGCATCGTCTGGGCAGGAGGAGGTCAAAGGTGAGAAGCAAACACAAATAAATGAATAATTCAAATGCTTTAGCCTTAGCATTATATAAATAATAATAATGATGATGATAATTCCAAATAATAAAATCGACTATTTGGGGACTGTGGACCTGGACCTCCTGGACCTAAACATCCGTCTCCTTTGGGCATCTGACTGTGGCGTCCATGGACTAACAGTGAAATTAACCCTTTAACCCCTGATGCGTCAGCAATGACGTGTTCTGAAAAGATGGTTTAGTTTCAATATTCAGAAAAAAATGAGAGTTTTTTTTAATTGTGATTTTATTGAGTTTTGTTCATGGATTTGATATATGGAAATAAAAAGGTGTAAAAAAAATTTTAAAACCAAAACTAAAAATACTGGAAACAAACTACAATATTATTTATTTATACTTCATTTTAGTTTATTTTAACTAAGTTAAGTTATTATTTTGAAAATATTTATTAGTTTTTGTTTATTTTGTTCCTTATTTTATTTTATATTTCTACATTTAATGTATTTTATCTTTTTTTTTTTTTTTTTTTACCCTTTCTGTCACTGCATGTGTGTTTGGGGATGGAGATGCACATCAGCTTGGGGGGGGGGGCGTGGAAATATGTTAGATTCAAATAGTTTGCAGTGAATTTCGAATAGTGTTTTGGACCAAAAGTCACATCTCTAGTTATAATGTTTGTTTTTTGACTGGCTGAAACATTTCATGCCATGTCACCTTTAACCTTTGAACCAACAGGTACATTTGTAAAAAAAAAAAAAAATCTATATTTTGTTGCGTTTTTGTAATCATTGTAATCATTTATTTTCCATCTCAGTAAAAGATAGTTTTGAGGACCATATCACAATGACTTTGAATTAATTTTTCAGTAAGTAAATATTTGAAATATTAATTAATTTTGATTACAAAAAGGTGAAAAAAAATCACAACTATTTCCCACAACAAAAGCATAAAAAGCACCATCTAAAATTTTCAGAAAAACTCATGCAACATCAGACATTTTTAGGACAAAGCAATCTCAAAAAATTCCGGCCAAATCCTGGAAGGACTGGATATGACACCATCTAAAAATTTAGATTTTTAGTATTTCCATAGCTCCTGCAGATGTGACTGAGTGAATATGGATAAATGCTGCGCAAAGTTACACAGAAAAAACAACAACTCCAAAATAGTCCAATAGTTGAAGAAAATGCCTAAGGTAAAAAAACCAACAACAACATTTTATACATAAAATACCATTTTAAATGCAGACATTATTTTTCCATAGGTTCTGCACATGTAAGTGAGGGAATACTGTTTAATTCTGCAGATTTATTTATTTATTTACTTAAATCTACTGAAGATTCATTCCTTAGTTGAAGAAAATAAAGTCTTAAACGAAGGAAAATACATTTTATTCATGTACTGACACCATCTGGATGCAACCATTAGTGACATAAATGATAAATTAACAAAAATGTGACAGTAGAGTCTCACTTTAAAACATATTAGTATATATGTATACATATATTTATTCAGAGTAAAACTAATCTCATATGAAAACATGTTTCATTTGTTGTGCTGCAGTAGTATATACTCACCACTAGAGGGGAGTAGAAGCTCAGTAAAAAAACAACCAGTGAAGCTGCTCTGCTTTTAATCAGTGTTTTGTCTGAAAACATATGAAAGTATGTTTTTATCAGCTGTCATATGTTTATTCTGTCCTTAATTAACAAGTGGCTAATTTTTTGGGGCTCTAAGAAAAGTGATTTATGTTGAATTTAATGTAAACAGATGGTTTAGAATCCAAATGTATATGTGTAATAAAAAATAATTTTGTTTTTGTTGACAAAAGCTAAAAGACATTTTAGGAATGTTTTTTATTTCTTATGTCTGTTTTTTTATTGGTCATCTATAACTGCATTATATATTTAATTATAGTTATCGTCACAAGACCCACATTTACATCTTGTTTCGTCTCGTTTTTTGTCACGTGATAAAGGTTCGTTGATGACAATATTTAGTCAGTATAAGGCAAACTGTCAATGAATGGTTTATTTTTAAGGCTGTTCATATATAAGGTGAACTGAATTATAAAGTGCATTAAGTGAAGTCAAAATCCTTAGATAAAAAGTCAAAATTAAAATAAAAGTAAAAATTTTGAGAAAAAAAGTCAAAGTTATGAGGGAAAAAAAAGTCAAAATTATGAGATAAGCACAGTCACTAATCACAACCAGAATTAATCCATATATAAGATGCACTGTGGTTTTTGGAGGTAAGTGTCACCTTAAAGTCCAAAAAATACAGTAACCTTTTGTTTCCCAAATGTCCTATTCAAAAATTGATATAGACATTTTACAAACATCCAAATATTGGTATGGACACGTACATAGCATCCATATATATATATATAATGACAAGTAAAACAAAAGGTATAATTTTGAAATGACATGTTGATCACCAGTTACATCATGTTCAGATTAAAAATGACAAGTAAAACTGAAATAATGTAAAAGAAACAGTGTGACAAAAATACCTGAAGACGAAATAACTAAATAAAAATTATGTAACAAAGCAAACAAAAGTTAATGAAATTAAAATATCATAAATGATGTAACAAAAATAGAGAAAAGACGTTTCAGAGACTATGTGAAAAATAATGAAGGCATTTGAGACCAAAACACAAAAAGAATGTAAAAAAGTAAAGTGTGTTTTGACACTAAGAACAAAGTTTTAAGGCAAACTAAATCAAAAGATGTAACAAAACACATGCAAACCATCATATAAAATACATGAATATCATTGGAGACGGTAGAAGAAAATCTACAGTAATAATACAGTCCATTTAAAGGAAATATATGGTCTCTGTGGGAGACTTTCTAATCATTGACCTCCAGTAGGAACATGTTAGAAGAATAAAAAGACAGTGTTTGAACAGTAGGAACATACTTATAAGTCACTTTAACTATTAAGGGTCATATTGTAAATAATAATACATACAATATATAAAATACAACAATAATACAGTCAAATTAAATACAGTCTAATTAAATTAAATGTGGTAGATTTTCTTTAGGTTGACCTCCAGTAGGACCAAGTTAGAGGAAGAAAAGAGACGTAAAAGACAACATTTGCAACATTAAAGACAACATATTGCAAGACACGACAAGAAAAAAAACAAAACACAAATACCACCTAAAAGATGCAACAAAATGGAAAAAAAAAACAGCATTTGAACAGTATTTTAGGAATTCAAATAGGTGTAGAATATACAGTGATAAAACAGTCTAATTAAAGAATATATATGTTTTCTGTGGTAGATTTTCTTCACATTGACCTCCAGTATGATCATGTTAGAGGCAGAGATGAGACGTAAAAGACAACATTTGCAAGATTATGGCCAAGATATTGCAAACCACAATAAGAAATTAACACAAACACAACCCAAAAGACACAATAAAATAGAAAATAGAAACAGTATTTGAATAGTAGGAACACACAGTTCAAGTATTAAGGGTCATGTAGTGGAATATACAGTAATAATACAGTCTAATTAAATTGAATACATGCTTTCTGTGGTAGATTTTCTTTAGGTTGACCTCCAGTAGGACCATGTTAGAGGCAGAGAAGAGACCTGAAAGACAACATTTGCAATATTAAAGACAAGATATTGCAAGACAGGATAAGAAAAAAAGATGTACTAACACAAATACCACCTAAAAGATGCAACAAAATGGAAAAAATAAACAGTATTTGAACAGTAGGAACATATTTTTAAGTCAGTTGTGACTTAAAAATATGTAATGACAGCCATGTTGTAGTAATAATACAGTCTAATGAAATTAAATGCATGGTTTCTGTGGTAGATTTTCTAAATGATGACCTCCAGTAGGACCATGTTAGAGGCAGAGAAGAGACGTAAAAGACAAACGCCACCCAGATAACAAAAAAATAAAAAAAAAATAACAGAAGAAGAAGAATAAAAAGACAGTATTTGAACAGTATGAACATATTTTTAAGTCAGTTGAACTATTCAGGGTCATGTTGTGGAATATATAGTAATAACAGAGTCTAATTAAAGGATATACATGGTTTCTGTGGTAGATTTTCTTAACGTTGACCTCCAGTAGGACCATCTTAGACGCAGAGAAGCGTCAAACGTTGCCGTATCGGAGTATCTGTTTGGTCTCTTGAGGATTGCGGCGGACGCTCAGGGCAGATTTGTGGCTGCGTGGAGCTGAACAGCACAGCTTGTGAAGGCGACGTCGGGTGCAGTGTGCTGCAGCTGGGTCTTGACGTTCGCTGAAGTCTGTCACTGTGCTCCCGGTCCGCTCTGTCATCCCCAGCATCTGGCGTGACTTCTTGTTGGAGAAGCTTCTGGAACAATCACAGTTCTCTGGTTGTCAGCACCTGGTGTTCCTGTCTGCTTCCCTGCAACATGTCACTCTAACACACATCTCTGCACTTATATCTGCCTCCAAAAACAAACACCAAGTATATTCAGACTGAATATTTCAACTTATGGAACCCTTTAACCCCTGACGTGTCTGCAGTTGCTTTTCCATTGGATATAAGTGTAAAGCATTACTGATATTTACTAACTATTACCATTAAATCACAAATGGGGGATTCTCATGAAGCTAAAAAAAAATATCAACGGCCCTGAGGTTTAATGGTTAAATATGAAATAAATCCTATATATAGCATTATTTTTCTGTACAGGAAAATGTGTTTTTTTTTTCTTTCACACTCGGTAATTTTAAAACATTCTATTTTTATTTTCCACCTTTCCACATATACATAATACTACACATGTAATAAATTAAAATTAATGAAATTAAACATGCTTGAAAAGGAGCAAAAAGAAATTAAAAAAAGTTATGTACTCGTATTGATTGAATATGATCTCTGTATAGCAATTATTGTTTTATATGAATATCAATGTAATAATAATAATACATATAATTACATAACAAGTATTAATTCCTCACTCTCATATTCACCAATACAGCGATACCCATTCATAAATGATCATACTAGCATTAGCATTAGCACTCCCATATTAGCAAAAACACAAGAAAAAAATACCAAAATACACATGTAAATCCAAAATATTTTATATTGGCTCATTGTAATATAGTAATAATATATTCATATAAGCCTCTTTGAACTAGATATTATCAACACACGTGTAATTCTCATGAAACTAAGAATAAAAAAAATAAATGACCCTGAGGTTTTAGTGGTTAAATATGAAATAAATCCTATATATAGCATTATTTTACTGCAGAAGAAAAAGTTGTTGTTTTTTTCACACTAGGTCATTTTAAAACATTTTATTTTATTTTTTCGACTTTTTTATAAATTTTCTGGGCAAATTGTCTTTACCCAAATGTGGCCTGACCAACATTTCTGGTCTATGAATTAGGGAAAAAAACATAACAATAAATATATAAATAAATAAATAGAACTACAAGTACATTGTGATATGGGGAGGCTAAATCACGCCCTTCTACTTCCGGTCCATGGGTGCTTAGTTGGAAACAAATTTGAATGGGAGTGAAAGGAGCGAGTAAAACTAAATTCTGATTCTGTTTGACAAGTGCTCTGAAATTCACATATGATAGTGGTTAATAATAAATATTTGATGTGGCATAGGCAGAGCACCTGTTTATGATGGGAAGCAAACATGACGTTAGGTTTTATGTGGGTTTAGTAAAGTGACTACAATGCGTCGCGTATGTGACGTCACACTCCGCTCAGCTGTGGTGTGGAGTCTGTGGTGACGTCACATATGCGCCAGGTGTGTAGTCCAAACTATTAACAGGATTTACTCACAAATTAATCATCGGTTGGTAAACAGAAGCAGTTGAAACACACATCAATAATTATAATTTATTATGAGGGACAACATGTGTGTGATTCAGGGCACATGACAAAACAGATACGATTTTAGCATTTTATTTCCCATTGAATATCATTCATTAATTTTCCGATCACAGGCCCAATGAGCCCGAAAGAGCGGAGACTTAAGCCCCCCATGTTTTGGGTATTTTGTATTTTAAAAATTAATATTCATAATACACAGATGTAATGTATAGACATGGTTAGCTTAAATAGCATTAACGTTAGCTTCATTACGCGTTCACAGAACAGATTCAAAGACTTGACTAACATTTAAATTTATATTGTTGATGAACCTGTACACTTACGAAGACAAAAAATCCGCAAGGCACAAAGGTGAAAGTCAAGCGCACACCTAGTATGAATAATTATTTTCTGTGAACTTAAACTGTCGAGAAAACATACGTTCCTCACCAAACGTAGAAAATACGTCAAAGCTCATCTCTAGTGAAGAGCGCTCACTATGTATATGTAGAACCGTAGCGCACAGCGATTAAAAGATCTTTAAGGTAACAGACATCTCACTGTTATCATTCTTAAAACAACTACATTGTAACAGATTTGAACAGAGATTTAACATATTGTAACTGATAGAAATAACTCATACAAATGAGGTATGTCTTTGACCTAAATGCATTACAAATGTTGTAGAAAATGGTGTTGTTTCCACACTAACTATGTAGCCTCTGGTGATGATAAAAAGCTGATAAACTGCATTTTAATTGAATTATTTCAATGTATTGATCATATTAATAGTGCCAAAGTTATTAATATTTTAGATTAGTAGCTGCTTTTATGTCATTGAGATTTAACCTGAGTGAAAAAAAAAGTATTGTCTACAACTTACTGAACTGCAAATTTTATTACAAATCACTCAAAAGAAAGCAGCAGAAATGTGAAAAATGTCATCTTCCATGTCTGTCTTTTCTGTTTGGATGCGGCCTCAGCAGAGTCCATGTTGGTAACGGTAAAAGAACCCCAGTTCCATATACATCCACTTTTAATATCATTAACAAACACAAAGGCTCGCTCCAGTATTGATGAATGTTCTGGGTGTTTTCTGGGTCAGTATGTAACACTGAACCAGATGGCTGTATTTAATGTGTGGAATATTTTAAGAGTTAAGGACGAGAATGAGGCCTTTACGTAGCAGGTGTATAAATCTTTAAAACATGAAAACAGAAAACGCCTCCAACCACCTAAGGAAATACTTTTGCAGTTACATTTATAATTGCAACAGAGAGAGAAGAATTTTAATGGTCACAATGGACTTAGAGTTTTATTTTAAAAAAAATACTGTGTTCCTTGTGTTGAAGTGTCTCTACGTGCATCAGAAGTGGGAAATAACCTAGTAAAAGTACTTCATTACTGTACTTAAGTAGATTTTTATTAGGTATCTGTACTTTACTGGAGTATTTATTTTTCCAGCAACTTTTTACTTTTACTTCCTACATCTCTATTTTATTCTCCTTACATTTATATAAATATATGTACTTTATACTCTTTACATTTATATAAATATCTGTACTTTATACTCTTTACATTTATATAAATATATGTACTTTATACTCTTTACATTTATATAAATATATGTACTTTATACTCTTTACATTTATATAAATATATGTACTTTATACTCCTTACATTTAAAGAAATACCTGTACTTTATACTCCTTACATTTATATAAATATATGTACTTTATACTCTTATATGTACTTTATACTCTTTACATTTATATAAATATATGTACTTTATACTCTTTACATTTATATAAATATATGTACTTTATGCTCCTTACATTTATATAAATATATGTACTTTATACTCCTTACATTTAAAGAAATACCTGTACTTTATACTCCTTACATTTATATAAATATATGTACTTTATACTCTTTACATTTATATAAATATATGTACTTTATACTCTTTACATTTATATAAATATATGTACTTTATGCTCCTTACATTTATAGAAATATATGTACTTTATACTCTTTACATTTATATAAATATCTGTACTTTATACTCTTTACATTTATATAAATATCTGTACTTTATGCTCCTTACATTTATAGAAATATATGTACTTTATGCTTCTTACATTTATAGAAATATATGTACTTTATACTCTTTACATTTATATAAATATCTGTACTTTATGCTCCTTACATTTATATAAATATATATGATTAAATACAGTAACAAAGTACTTTTACTTAATTACTTCCCGCTCTCTGTCATCAATACAAGATCAACATAAATACATGTTTTAACCCTGGATAAAATGTAAGTAACTTTTTCGGTCAGACAGGATGTTTTTGCTTCAGTGGTTGAATCTTTATCCTGTGTTTGTTATAGAGAATCAACAGTGGTTCCCACAATGCACGTCGCGACAAATTTCTGAAAATGCCTGAGTGACCTCCCGTCTCTGTAAACAAATGGATTGTTTATGGTAGAATACGCTTTGAAATTGTTCAGGGAAGAGATTCAGGTCCATCATCACAGAAAGACTGGATTCATGACACTAAGGCTGAGTAGGTTTTTACAAAAAAAACAATTCTATAACTTATACTTGTTTTTCTTAATCTTCTTCTTCTTCTTCTTCTTCTTATTATTTAATTTATTTTATCATTCTGCTGAAAACCACTTTTCCACTCTTCTTTTGGACTCTGATGGATCACCCTGAGTTCCCAACACATACTACGTTTGCTGCGTGGTGTGTCTCCTCCACTGGATATATTTACCATTTATAGAAATTCCAAAAAAATTCTCAGTCATGGATTTTCGCTGTCATTGGAATTTATCTATCTCCTCCTTGGCCGTTGGGTCCAATGAGCTCAAAAAATCAGTGAACACGATCTAGACAAGTGGGACAACTAAAGTTATCCAAATGTTTTCAAAAAGTTGCATCGTTTTTATGCTACGCTGTTGCAAAGTTTGCGAAGATTTCGGGAAAAATTACCACTACATAAACTGCTTCTGCTCAGACATACAAACACAGATTTGGCTGAAATTTGACTCAGACGTCTACTCCCAGGTCTACATCCATTTAGCTAAAGACATTCTGAATTTGTATTATAGCGACCCCTAGAAATGTAATTTTATTAAAATGGCTGTAGTTCAGACATACAAACACCGATTTGGCTGAAATTTGACTCAGACGTCTATCTCTTGGTCCTACACCAGTTTATCAATAGAAATTGTGATTTTGCTCTATAGCGCCCCCTACAAAATCACCTTTACTAAAATGACATTAGATCGGGCATACAAACACCGATTTGGCTCAAATTTGACTCGGACGTTGCGAGGGATGGCGAAGGCCTTTGAGACTGCTTGCAGTTTTAATTATGTCATTGAACCTCACTTTTGTGTTTTACTATGTCAATGTTGCTGCTCTTACAAAACAGTTTTCCTGTTCTGGGATCAATAAAGTATGCTTATTCTATTCTATTCTAATCTATAATGGATGGGGTGAAAAAAACAAAAAAACACCTGAAGTTCGAGCCGAGTCGATGCGTATAATTAGCTTCCGGCTGAAATTCAGACGATTACTTCCCTGGGCGACAAGTTTCCACGTACTCCTCAAACATGTTCCTCCTACTCTGACATTTGATCTCAGTTTGATCCTGTAGCAGCGCAGAGACGTACCCGACGGGAAACAGGAAGCAGACTTTGCAGTTTTGCTGGAATAATGAAAGCTTCCCTCGACATCTAAAGTAGGACGCTGCCTCTTCCTTATCGTAATTACTTAACGATGGAACGATGATTGAAGGTTCCCTCACCTGAATGCTTATGTGTAGATATTTAGTTTGGCTTGATTGAAGTCTTTTAATCAGCAGCCGAGTCTGTAATCAACACCTGATTGTAATATAGAAACATAGTGTTGCCCCCCCCCCCCCACACACACACACACACAACAATCGACCTATAACTGAACCAGTCTTCCCATTTGTCTCAATTAATCCATTAATGGTGTTGATGTTCTATCTGTCATGTGCTTTTGTTTGGACTTCCATCATGACAGATTGATCATGTTTCCTCAGCGATCGATTCAGCCAGTCAGGTCCCGGGGTTCACTTCAAATGACACCACATCTTTTTCTTTTTTGCTGTAGATCTGATGTTTCCTTATCAGTGTGAACAACATTGACTGAAGCTTTTTCAGCTCCTGAACCCAAAGCGAAAAAAAAAAAAGGTGCCACAAAATCAGATTCCGGGACATGCAAATGAGCTCCATCAGAGCTGCGTTTAATCTCAAAGAGTCAAATCTAAAACAGACGACTCTTTGCCTGGCGCTCGGGAAAGTGCCTAAATCCGGTCAAAAGTTCCCAACTACAAAGCGTGATTGAAAAGTCTTCAAACGAGCGGCAAGGTGGAGGTACGGAAACAAATGCGACACCTTCTGTTATTGGGTTTTCTGCACATTTTCCATGTCTGTTGGTATCTGTCGCAACCATGTGTCGCAGTTATGGGTGTCTGCTGCTTTGGCTTCCATCAAGTACAGGTTGAATTTTGGAGGAAAATGCTTTAATGTTTTTCTTGTTGGATATTTAACCATCCTGTTCTGTTCATTTGTCAGGAGCAGCAGTGGTGTTCCTGGGTCAATTTGACCCACTGCATGTTTAACAAGTACAGTGGTACTTCATTCCAGAAGTGGTTTCGTACTGTGAATGTTTCGTAAATAGAGTCGCATTTTACATGTTGGGCGGCTGTGGCTCAGTTGGTGAGGTGGGTCGCCCAATGACTGACCAATGATCTGGCTGTCCACATGTCGAAGTGTCCTTGGGCAAGACACTGAACCCTGACTTAGGCCCCCAATAGGACTGATTTTAGACCTTAGAAACCTACTGGTGTGTGTGTGAATGGGTGAATGTGAAGCTAATGTAAAGCGCTTTGAGCACCATTAAGGTGGAAAAGAACTATATAAGTGCAGAACATTTACATGTAAAAGGCCTGATTTGGTCCAAGGCCCCAAATACTACCCCTTATACCATTTAAAAATTATTTTAAAAATTACCAATTTTGTATGAAATATGTGTTAGATGTAATGTATTGGTGTCAGTGGGTAAATGTGTCTTCACTGATGGAACATTAAACATTAAACCATTCAAATGAACCAGACATGTGGGTCATTTTCATACCATTGTGTTTGTTTTAATTGTCATTTTCACCTTCATCTGTGTTTGTTGACGGACGTTTGATGGGGTGTAGATCCAGGGACAATTGCCTTTGACGGCTTTTCGTGGTTTTCCTGGGGTGCGTGGGGCGTGAGCATCGTCGGGGTGATGGCACGGCTCGTGGATATTTTTTCGGGATTTTTTTTTCCACGGTTTCGTGGGGTTTTGTTCTGGTGGAGTGATGGCTGCCTCCTTTTTTTGTCGTCTCCTGTTTCACTTCTGTTGGTGGTCGGGAGTCACTTACTTTGCGTTCGTGGTGGGTGCGTGCTGTGGTGAGGTTTTGGTGGGTGTACTTTGGGAGCAGCGGTGGCTCTGTCCTTTACTCCTTTAAGTGTGTATGGTTACAACTCTGTGATGAATGAGGGTCAAAGGCTCATTAAAAGCATCATGGGTAACAGCCAATGGGATGCTAGGTACAGTAGTACGTACATTATGTAGTTACGTATAGTACTTACAGTAATGTACGTAGTATTTATGTCTCGGGGGTTTCAGTTTCACTTAAAATAGAATTTTCTTTTGTATTCAGAGACGAAAAATTGAGGTAAAGGTTTTTTGTTACTTGGGTTATTTGTTAGCTGGGTCTGTAGTAAGTAGAGGTACCACTGTACTGTCCGGCACAACAAACTCCGCCCCCCCTTGCACCGATTTTAGCTCTTAATGAACATCTCACTCTCAATATGTGAGACTGTGGGTTTAACCTTAAAGGTCGCTCAAGGTCAAAGGTCATGATGTCATTTTGGAGCCTACATGTAGTTTATCTGTCAACATTCGCAACTGCGTTCTTACCATCAATCTGTTTGCAGTTACCAGCATTTAAAATCAGGTGACCTTGATTCTAATCATTCGAGGTCACTCAAGGTCAAAGGTGATGACATCATTTTAAAGCCCACACCAGGTTTCCTATCTGTCAACAATAGTAACTAACTCTCTATCTCCACTGGTTTTTTAGTTATAGTTGAGGTTTTGACCCAGTGACCTTTGACGTCTTGGGTCTGTAAAATAAATACTTCAAAAGTTATATACATACATACATACATACATACATACATATACTTTGAACATTACTATGACCTTTGAACATTACTATGACCTTTGACCTAGAGTCTTCAAATTTCTGATGTTAATGCACAACAACAGTGAGAGCAAAAACGAGTTATATGTGTGTCTGTCTGTCCGTCTGTCTCAGTGTAGTGATTTTTTTTCTTTATTCATCCTGCGACTCTTTTGTTAATGCTTTTTATCGTGTGTTAATTGTTTATTTCTGTGTGTGTCAGTGTGTTTCACATTCAAGAGGCTTTTATAGAGAACGCTGACTCTGCTGTGGAGGTCTTTCAGTTTCCATTTTGCAATTACCACTGGTTGCACCTCTGGCATTCCTGCCATATTAAGGAAATGACTGAGTAAAGTGTTTGTTACCAGCCCTTTTTTGGGATCATTACAATGGGTTAATGAAGTAAATTAGCTAAATTTAGGTATGTTTATGTTGAGAGAGGACTAGGCATTTATCCTGCCTTCTGTCTTGACATTAGACTAAGCTAATTAAAATAAGAGACAAATAAGCAATCTAAGAAAAGGCTTGTGTATGTGTTTTTTCCTTGAGGTTTTTATAGGTTATATAGAAGTAAAACTGTTTCATCAGATTTTGAATTTTAAAAGCCACTGAATTTTTAATACAGATTTTTTTTGCACCAAAATTAAGCATCTGAATTATTTTTGCACTATAATGAAATATCAGAATTAGCTAAATTTAGGTATGTTTATACTGCAAAGCAAAAAGGCAGTAACTGCCTTTTTTGGTGAAAATTAGTTATTGTGTTTTTTTACAACATTCAAATCATTCTTTGTCATGTAATAAAATATGTCATCTAAATGTCTGTCATTTTGGCAAAAATTGGTGAGTGTCAATGAATGGTTTTTATGAAGGTTTTTCTATAACAGGTGCATTAAGTGAAGTCAAAATTATGATATATAAGTCAAAATCATGACATGAAAAGTCAAAACTATAAGATAAAAATTCAAAATCCTGAAATAAAAAGCCAAAATTATGAGATAAAAAGTCAAAATGATATAAAAAGTCAAATTTCCAAGTCACTAAGCACTACCAGAGTTAATCCATATATAAGGTGCTCTCTGGTTTTAGTAGAACTAGTTAATATACAGTAACAATAACTGCCTCATGTCCAATAATCTACCTACAACTACTGGGGCTGAACAGTCATTTTTCTCAGTTTGGTCCTCTGCGCAGTTACTACCTTTTTACTTTGTAGGACAGTATATATATATATATATATATATATATATATATATATATATATATATATATATATATATATATATAATTTTATTTTATTTTTAATTTTTCTATTAAATTGTGGCTATGCTTTTATGATTGTATTTATTTATTTATTTATTAATGTCTATTAACTGTGGCAATGTGTCTTTCGTGGAGAGGGTGTTTGCTGTAAGAAGCCGTGACAAAGAACAATTCCTGTTTTTTTATGTGGAACAGACAATAAAGCTATCTATCTATCTATCTATCTATCTATCTATCTATCTATCTATCTATCTATCTATCTATCTATCTATCTATCTATCTATCTATCTATCTATCTATCTATCTATCTATCTATCTATCTATCTATCTATATATATATATATATATATATATATATATATATATATATATATATATATATATATATATATATATATAAACTTCAGATGCTTACTTTTAGTGCAAAAAAGTCAGTGTACAAAATTCAATGGCCAAGTCTAATGAAACAGACATAGTTCCATATATTTGATGCATAGACTGTTGAAATAACCATATCTGGCTTAATTTTCAATTATTCAGATATTTAATTTCAGTACAAGAATAATTCAGATGCTTAATTTTGGTGAAAAAAAGGGTTAGAATGGCTTTTAAAATTCAAAAATCTGATCAAATACTTTTACTTCTATATGACGCTGTACAAATCTAAAGGAAAACAAAACATACAAGGCATTTTAATTAGCTTAGTCTAATGTTAAGACAGAAGGCAGCATAAATGACTTGTCCTCTCTCCACATTAAAAACATACATAAATCTATCTAATTCTAATATTTAATTTCAGTGGCTTTTAAAATTCAAAATCTGATGAAACACTTTTGCTTCTGTCGCTTTGCCAAAGCTATGTGCCTCTCCAAAAATACACCTACTGCCCCATCCTTGATTCCTTCAGGCCATTGTAATTGTACTTCTTACGTGGATTATAGTGAAATACTGATTACCTGACAGAGGAAAATGAGAGCACGGCCAGTGTTAGTGGGTTTTTTCCAAATCTGAATTGACAGGGCGGAGGTGGGTGGTTAGGTTCAATCCACTATTGCTGATGAGCAGGCTGATTTCTATTAACCTGCAGCCTGCAGATCAAACAGACTGTTCCATTCTGCTGCTGAGAGAGAGAGTGAGAGAGAGAGTGAGTGTATGTGTGCGCCACCAAACTTTTATGACACAGAAAGTCTGCTTAATGGGCTGGAAGATTCTTCCCATTTAGCCCCCGTGCGGAAATAAAAAAGGAAGCTGGTCGGTGCTCAGGAAAAATAGCCACTTCCAGTTAAGTCCCCCTGTGGATTTGAAATTAGGAAATTATAAGCAGAGTGATCAATCACCGAGGAGTGTGTGCATGAAACGCCCCAGTATTATCCTAAATGGCTTTTGCATGAGTCTGGAGTGACGTAAAAACTCTGAGCATTTTCTTCTAGTGTAGGTGCATCGCTTTAAAAACAGGAAGTCTGTGCTCGTATTTAGACACACATAGAACAATAGTGTAGGTGATGTACGGTTAGGGTTATTTTTAGGAACTGACAGGAAAATGCGATGTAATAATAACATTAATAATGGATTGGATCTGTATAGCACTTTTTTGGCCACTTTCCATTACTGATCCTCTATTCTCTCACTCTCACATTCTCCCTCTGGTGGTGGTAAACTATAACCTGACTCATGTCATCTGGCTGCGTTTCGGTATGCTCACGCAACCATCTGAGTATTGTGCAGTTCAGGCTTTCTGAAACACAAAGGAGCCAAGGAAGCTGTGGCTCAGTTGGTAGAGTGGGTCGCCCAATGACTGAAAGGTTGGCGGTTCACATCCTGGCTCTGGCTTTCCACATGTCCAAGTGTACTTGGGTAAGACACTTAACCCTGACTTAGTTTCCCAGTAGGACTGACAGAACCTTAGAAACCTACTGGTGTATGAGTGTATGTGAATGTGAAGCTAATGTAATGTATGTAAGTGCACAACATTTATCAATCAGTGTCGCTGGGTCGGTCTTCCCATGACTGGGCAGCGTTGGTGTTTGGCACTTGGTTCCTCTTCAGCTTTTTTCCATTCCCTTATAGAGTACTCTGGTGTCTCCCTACCAACTGAAGGCATTTCTAACATTGTGAGAGGATTTTTCTGGAACATCTGACACGTTAAGACCAAGTTCTGAAAGCCGCTGGTCTATCTGTTTTCCATAGGGAAGCCCCCCCCCCCCCCCCCCCCCCCGGTTGTGTTGGTAGAGGACCAAGTCAAAGAGGCTGGTAAACTAGGGCTGACAGTAATGGAACTGGGAGGAAGAAATGACAACCACATCCACAGATGGTGTTCTGTAGCCCCAAAATATGGCTGAAGGATAAATGTAGAACCATGCTTTCCTCCTATGTTTACCAGAAGAACTTGGTGGGCATTGTAGTAGACGAGGTTATAAATAAATGTCACATATAAATGGTAAGTTTAAATCCCTTCTGTTGATGTGTATGTACCCGATGGAAACTATTTTGCTGATTAAGTGACTAGACTTCAACGTGAGTGGCTGTAGTGACGCGTCAGTCAAGATGACGGACAGATTTTTCATCTAATTACATGTAAGGATTTTAGATAAGACCCCTCCTTTGAAAACAGATTGGTTGTGGAAGGGTCTGAGATGGTATTGTGAGATACCATCTGATGATAATAATTGTATGCATGTACATAAATGGCACTTTCACTTTAGTTTTTAGTCCTTCAGTCATTTACATTTTTTAATTGTTATATTTAGATATATATTTAATAATGCTATAATTTTTAAGCTAATTTTCATATTTCAGATATGCATTTTTATTTATCTTATTTATGGATTGATGCTGCCAGAGTATACACATTGATATTTAATTTGATGTGGGACTCCTGGTGTTTTTATCAAATGATAATAAAGCGAGTCTATAGCTGCGTTTCC
This sequence comes from Siphamia tubifer, assembly GCA_020466265.1. NCBI lineage: Eukaryota > Metazoa > Chordata > Actinopteri > Kurtiformes > Apogonidae > Siphamia > Siphamia tubifer. Next base: position 8,752,824 of record CM035802.1, on the reverse strand, counting down.
ATTACCCTTGGAAATACGCAAAACGTAAATATCGCTAGAAAAAACTGGTAATGGACACACCTGAATTTTGAAAAAACACTCAAATATCGATACAAAGTTTTCACGCTTTGATGAGGTGGTTTTTCAGATGTTTCCATATTCTAATATATCGCAAAAGCGCAATGGAAACACTTTTTCTGCAATATATGTCACAGGATGTGACGTACATAGTCACATGATCACTTCTCTCGGAGTGAAAATGACAGGCGCAGTCACTGTAACTATGACAACCGTTGGCTGCTTATAATTTGTTGTTGTTGTTGTTGTTAAGAGCTGAGTTTATTTACACTTAATATTCCAGTCTGACAATGTCGGGACCACATGTACAGACCCTTATAATGTGAGACAGGTGGTTTGTTTTACATGTTACTGTCTTTAAATAGTTCACCAGTGACTTTTACTGACGAGAGAATTAGCCGATTCATTCATGCTAATAGCAGGGTGATAATGCGGTCAAGTGATTTGAAGCTCCGAAGGTGACAGCAGTGAAATGTCGGGGGATGATATTTCACGAGAGTTACGATGCTCCTGCCTAGAACAACCGTCAATAGAAACACGTTCAAAGTGCAAATATACTTTGTCGAACTTTGAGGAATATCGATATTGTTTTACGAAAAACTGTAATAGAAACGCAGCTTATGACTGTATCTATAAACCAGCAAATATGTGGAATAACACATCATATATATTAAAAACATGAACTAACCAGCACTAAAGTCATTTGTTTTCTGATTCATCTGATTAAAATATGTAAGATTTAACACATTTAATGTCTGAAAAAGATACTTTCTAAAAAAAAAAAAAAGATAATAAAAGGCAAAAGTGTGATTTGTGTTGATTTGTCATATATGACGCCTACTAGTGACATGCGACTAAAGAAGACAACAGCCAGTGTTAAAAAAAAAAAAAACATAGCCTCGGTGTCCCAGAATCCCTCTGGATGACAGCTGGAGTAGACACAGCCCGCATCAGCAGCAGCAGTGAGAGAAAGAGAGAGAGGGAGTATAAGTTAGAAACAGAAGTGACTGTGGATGATGGGAACATGACAGCCACGGTCATCCTTCAGGCTTAGACGGGAGGATATTGATGTAAAGTCATCATGACAAACAAGATGCAAATTGTCATTGTGAACATCCACCAAATTTCTACATCTGACAGTTGGAGATATTTGACTGATAGTGAGTAGGAGTGAAACGTTTCGTATTGACATGGTATTAACTACAACCTCCATCGTGGTTTGGTTTAGTTTATTTGCACATATAAAACGGAATATAGGAAGTAAATATAAAATACATGAATAAAATATGCAAAGGATAATGTTTGGTTACTATCAGAAAAATATTCCCTGACTCGTGGGCCATACATTATCCCGCTTATTCTACGGGTTATTACAGTTTATTACTGTCACTACTCTAACAGACTAGTGTTGTGAAATAGCGAATAAGATGCGGGTTAGGCGGGGCAGACAGAAGGGGGGGGGGGGAAAGAGTTTTTGGCGGAGAAAAGAGAGAGACGGATGTACACAGTCAGGTCGGCGACCGTTCTTGCAAATAAATACTGAAAACAAAGCTCACTGAAACCGCTCCTTGGTTTCTAAAAACCAGCATAGAGGAGTTAAAATACTTACCCCGGCCCTGGAGATTTTGTACGAAAGAAGGACGGCAATTTACCCTGATTTTCCTGACTACAGGATATGTTAACATTGGATAAGCTAGCAGTGACAACGAAGCGAATATTTACATTAAAAGTAGCCGAACTACCTGCAAAGTGATATGGTACAGTGAATCTGAATTGACAAAACCCGTTGCCATGGGCAGCGGCCGTTAACGGCACAGCAGGTGTTAACGGCACAGCAGGTGTTAACAGCGCAGCGCGCAGTTGTCGAAAAAAATCCGCCCACTGATGTCAATTGAAAGTGAATGGGAGCTGCTGCAACATTCTAGAGCGGCGTAGAATAAAGAAAGTAAATAACCAATACATAATAAATGTGCTGGAGGCAGAAAAAAGCCAGAAGGTTTGTTCAAGTTCAGCTCCATTACAATAAAGAGCATAATTAATGATGATAATAGTAACACAAATAAAGGAAAATACAGTGGTACCTCTATTTATGAAATTAATTTATTACAGATGTGTGAATTTTTTGTACATAGTCGCATTTTATATGTAAAAGGCCTGATTTGTTCCACGGCCCCCAATAGTACCCCCCAAATACTTTAAAAATGATAAAAGTATGCACATTTGTAGGAAATATGTGTTAAAAGTAAAAGAAAGTCTAGATTTTAGATGTAATGTCAGTGGGTAAATGTGTCTTCACTGACTGTGGGTCATTTTCATACATGGTTTTGCTAACTTTATAACTTCTTAGGATTAATAGATATTTAATAAATAATAGATAAAATACATCCGTAACTTAAAAAAAGTTTGAAATTTTAATAACCCTTAGAACCATTTCAAATTGTTGATGACATCCGTCTTTGCCGCGAGTTGAATTTCCAGACTAATATCCTGGGAAATCTGCCATGTGTGTAAATTAGAAGTAGAAATTCTACCACAAATTACTTCTCCTGTTTCAGCAAACATGGACGTCCTCAGATAATATTAGTCCCATTCATTAGTGAATCAACAACTGTAATTTGCAGAATTTCGCAACTTTGATTGATTGATTTATTTATTTTACATTTCCCACATGCATTTATTCAGCCTATTTCCTGGTTGGTAATTTAAAGTTTTACTGCTTTTTTCGGGGGTGAAAATATAAACTCTGTGTAAACATTGATAAGCAACACGTGCATTGAAGAAAGGCGAACAGCGAGAAAAGATTCTTACTGAAGGTAAAGGAGCAAAGTACTGAAGATGTCAGTTTTCAGAAGTGTTGTTGTTGTTTCCAGATGTTTGTTACATTTAAATTCAGGAGGTTTTCAACATGATAGTTTGTAGATTTGTGGAATTTAGCTTTTTTTTTCCACTCAAAAACACAGAATATTTGGCATTGTAATTATTTTATACATATATATATTTTATACCTTTCTGTGTGGAGTTTACATGTTCTCCTCGTGTCTGTGTGGGTTTTCTCCAGTTTCCTCCCACCATCCAACACATGCACTGATAGGTTAACTGGTTAATCTAAATCACCCATAGGTGTGAATGTGACAGTGATTGTTTATCTATATATGTTCAGCCCTGAGATGAACTGGAGACTCATACAGGGTGACCTCTGACCCCGCCTTCACCCATTGTAGCTAGATTAGGCCCCTAGTGACCCCCATGGCCCTAGCTAGGATAAAGTGGGTTCAGATGACGAGACAAGACATTTTTATCCTATTATTATTTCTATCATTATTATGACATTATTTATATCATTTTCCTTTTGCGGCCTCTTTATATCATATTTGGTTCTAACTCTTACTTTCCTAACCAGTGATGCACAGGCTGACCCGAAGTAAGCGGGGTCCTGTGGTCACTTGCAGTTGCGGGTCATTGAAAAATATTTGTTCTGATATTTGGGTTGTGACATAAACATTGAAATAACCTGGTAAATATTTGAATTTAAATATTAGGTAAAATTTTTTATTATTGATACATACGCTTTATTAACTAAATTTCTGTGAAGGTGACGTACGACGTCGTCAGTATCCTACAGTATGGAGGGAGAGAGAGAGAGAAAATAAAGTTGGGTGAGTGGAAGCTGCATAAACATACAAACAAAAAAAGTAAGTGTTGGGACACAAGATGATGAGCAGTTCCCAGTGTTTTCTTTTACATGGAAACTGGGTTCAAATGTCACTTTGGGTGTTTCAGGTTGTCGACTCCTGGTTTAGAAGTTTAGAAACGCGCTGATAACTTTCGGGGTGGCCATGGCTCAGTTGGTACAGCGGGTCGTCCAGTAATTGAAGGGTTGGTGGTTCAAATCCAGCTCTGTCCTAGTCGGTCCATTGTGTCCTTGGGCAAGACACTTCACCCTCCTGCCTCACACTGGTGTATGAATGTTTGGTGGTGGTCAGAGGGACTGTCAGTCTGCCCCAGGACAACTGTGGATACATATATAGTTTACCACCACCAGAGCAAGCATGTGAGAGTGAATCAATAACGGGTCACTAATGTGTAAGTAAAATATCATTTATATAGCGCTTTTCACAGACATGGGTCACAAAGTGCTTCACAGAAAGAACATTAAATGATCACAATAAAATAGAGTTCAAATACAGGTAAAATAATACGTTTTCTAACTTTGAAAAGCCTTCTCAGAGAGGAAGGTTTTTAGGTGTTTTTTAAAAAAGTTTCTACTGAGTCCAGGGAATGAAGGGACGAAGGCAGATCATTCCAGAGACAAGGCACCACCGCTTTGAAGGACCTGTCTCCTCTGGTTTTGAAGCAGGTCCGAGGAACCATCAGCAGGTTTTGTCCTGTAGACCTTAGACTGCGGGCAGAGCTATAAGCCTATCCATGAAGAGCTCTGAAAGTCAGGACCAGAATTTAAAAATGTATTCTAAAACAAACTGGGAGCCAATGAAGGGACTTTAAAATGGGAGTGATATGGGCTCTCCTGTTGGTGCGGGTCAGAAGCTTCGCAGCAGAGTTTTGCACATATTGTAACCGGGTCAGCTCCTTCTTGCTGAGGCAGGTGAACAGACTGTTACAATAATGTGTTATTATTATTATTATTATTATTATTATTATTATTATTATTATTATTATTATTATTATTATTATTATTATTATTAACTTTTGAATGCTGAAGCGGGACAAAAAATATTTTCAACCAATGCCATTGAATTTTAACATGGAAATAAATGCACGTATGTGAGTGAAGTCATTTGATGTTCATAAAGACCAGTGAGTACTTTTAAAAAATACAGGTCAAGAAGCGGGTCGGGTGCATCCTTTTCAAATATATTTCTTGCGGTCGGGTTAGTTAAAAAAAAAAAAACGGTCGGTGCAGGTCGTTTATACATCGACCCGCACATCACTGTTCCTAACGTATAAAAACACATTTTCACATAATTGACAGGAGCAAAAATAATGATTCTGCTCTATTTTCTGTTCATTCATTGCTTTGTAACAGTCTAATCTACACAACATTCTGTACATTTTAACATGCGACTAATATGTTATTTAAATAAAAGTGCTGTGAGTAATAATAGGAGTCTGGGAAGTGTTGCAGAGCCTGGCGTCCACAGTGGGAATTGGGAAACATGTGCCTCTGCAGAGACTCCACGCTCTGTTTCTTCACCAGCCGTGCATATCGCTGCACTAATGCCTCACAATGCTGTGTCATTCCTCACACACATTTCTACTCAACATGGATTTTTTTTTTTTTTTTTAGCCTTGTGGGCTCTTAGTTTTGCAGTGATTCATTCTATTAACTCTGACTATTTAGTGTAAAATCTGCCAAAATGTGACACAGTTAGAAACCAGCACTGAAGAGGTCAGTGTGTTTACACCAGGGCACTTAAACTTATGTTCTCTGCTTGGAAACTTGAGTCAACCAGCAGTTAAGACTTGAGTTTTCTTTATCACTAACACTAACATGTGGGAATATTTAATTAGTTTTGCTCTGGAAGCATTTTACTTGTAGACTAGTGTTATTGGAGGGTGTTAAAATGACCAGAAATGAACAAAATAATTAATAAAATGACCACAAATGACCAAAGATATTCAGTAAAATTAATAAATGTGACCATATATTGAGAAAAATGAAGAAAGATGACCAAATTAATTATTTATATATATATATATATATATATATATATATATATATATATATATATATATATATATATATATATATATGTATATATATATATATATATATATATATATATATATATATATATATATATATATATATATATATTTTTTTTTTTTTTTTACAAAAATAAACAAAATATTCAGTAAAATTTCACATTTTGATCCAAAACTTCTCTTGGAAACTTGATCCAACTAGCATTTAAGACTTGAGTTTTCTTTATCACTAACACACATGTAGGAACATTTCATTAGTTTTACTCTGGAAGCATTTTACTTGTAGACTAGTGTTATTGGAGGGTATTAAAATGACCAGAAATAAACAAAATAATTAATAAAATGAACACAAATGACCAAAATATTCAGTAAAATTAATAAAAGTGACCAAATATTGAGGAAAAATGAAGAAAGATGACCAAATTAATTATAAAAAAAATTAACCAAAATATTCAGTAAAATTTCGCATTTTGATCCAAAGCTTGATCCAACCAGCAGTTAAGAGTTGAGTTTTCTTTATCACTAACACTAACATTTGGGAATATTTAATTAGTTTTGCTCTGGAAGCATTTTTCTTGTAGACTAGTGTTATTGGAACGGTGTTAAAATGACCAGAAATGAACAAAATAATTAATAAAATTACCACAAATCACCAAAAATATTCAGTAAAATTAATAAAAGTGACCAAATATTGAGGAAAAATGAAGAAAGTAATAATAATAAAAAAATGAACAAAAATAAAAAATTCACATTTTGATCAAAGACTTCTCTTGGAAACTTGATCGAACCAGCATTTAAGACTTGAGGTTTTTTTTTTATCACTAACACTAACACTAACATGTGGGAACATTTCATTAGTTTTATTCCAGAAGCATTTTACTTGTAGACCAGTGGATTCAATGGTATTTAGTTTATCTGTAGAACAAGCTGTGAAGAAAAAAACATGATGCGCTACAAAAGACTGACCACAATTTCTGAATCACCATGGCAACATTAATTTTCTAACATCAAAATCTAACCCAACAGAATTCTTCTTCACGTAATCCGTAAAACGTCCTTGAACATAACGTTGGGATACTTAATTTTGATTTATCCTTGTTTTTGACCGAACTCCGCATGTTCACACTTCCTCTTTAGAATATTCTCTGCCCCACAATGACAAATTACATCCCAGAAATAGCTCATGAATTAATGTTTTGGTGGGTTTTTTTTGGTAATAGAGGAGAGTATTAATGCTGTGAAATGGAGTTTGTGATGAAAATAGGTTCTGTGATGAAGGGTGTGGGCAGTGAAATGTTTGCTATAAATTGTCAGTAACGGGGTAGAGATGAGAAGTGAGGAAGACGCAGAGGGGAGTAATGGCTCAGAGATGTCTGGGATGGCTATAGGATGAGTGCGTGGACGGGTGATTGTGCTGCAGCCTGCACGGGGAGCTGCAGTGGCGGTGGTGGCGGCGTGCTGATCATTCATGATGGCACCTTAGAGGCCATCCTGTAAGGAAGAAAAATGAAAACTATTAAAGGCTCGCTGGGCTATGTTGGCTTTGGTGTGTCAGCAATTATTAGCCAGGGACAGCAGTCTTTAGGTCCACAGACATAGAAGAGTAGGAGGGAAGGACATCCTGTTTTATATATATATATATATATATATATATATATATATATATATATATATATATATATATATATATATATATATATATATATATATATATATATATGTGTGTGTATAAATGGAGACCCTCAGTAAAAAACGTGTCACTTAGGTCAAATTTCAGAAATTAAAATCTTATATTTATCTGAAAGCTTCTTAAAAATGCTTTCCAATAATGTATTTTCAACATTGCCCTAGCAACAAGGGATTTTGTTTACTCTCGAAGGCTTTGTTCTGAGGCCTCCCATTGGTACAAATATATAATTATATACATTTCTATTTAAGGGTTGTCTAGAGGGAATCATGATCATGATCAGGGAAATACCTAACACAACGGTGAAGGAAAGCCATGTTTTTACTGTGTGATTACTGTCAGAGTCAGTTGTTGTTCTTCCCAAAAGGAATGATTTGAAGCATTTACGGTAGAATTTTACAAAAACCCATAGAAGTGTTCAGGAGACATTTTACTTGGATTTTATGCATAAACTTCAAACGTATTTATGGCTATAGCTAGAAATACTGATGTGAGACTGAACCACTGGTTTTGTGATGGAGGGTCATATATATATATATATATATATATACTGTATATATAAACTCAAAGTTAAAGGAACATAAAGTTTCAATACATTTGAGAAAGTACAAAAGTCAACACATACAGTACATATATATATATATATATATATATATATATATATATATATATATATATATATATATATATATATATATATGAAATTAATTTGTTCCAGAAGTGTTTTTGGACCATCAATTTTTCATAAATGGAGTCATTATTTTATATGTAAAAGGCCTAATTCGTTCCAAGGCTTCCAATACTACCCCTCTAACCCTTTAAAAGTTAAAAGAAATTACCAATTTTGTATGAAATATGTGTTAAAAGAAAATTTAGACTTAGATTTTAGTCCGTCCAAGCTAATGTCTGTGTCTAGGACAAAAGAGTTGATCCACGTCTGGGTGAGAATGAGGATGCATCAGTCCGGTGGATCATGTTTGGTGTTTAAATCCATCTTCAGGTCCAGTTTGTTTTCCAGTGAGCGTACGTTGGCGAGCAGGACTGATGGAAGCGGCGGTCGGAACGGAATAGCTGTTACCTTAGCTGTAAATCCACCACAACAGCCGCGCTCCTGTTTCCACTGTAGGGCACTCTGGGCTTGCGGAGTTCAAGTTTTTCTTAAGCTGATGATAGTCTGCCGGTCATATACAGGTAATTGATGAAGTCCATATATATATATATATATATATATATACACACACACATATATATATGTATATAGATAGAATTTTTGAATATGTTTGACAAATGAATGCTGGTGTGAGTTCTGTAAAAGTAAAAGCTGAGTCATGACTTAATGGAAGAGGGAGGGGTGTAAATGTTGGTCCCAAAGGGAAGTGAAAACAACTCAAAATCTCAAAGTTAAAGGAACATAAAGTTTCAATACATTTGAGAAAGTACAAAAGTCAACACATACAGTATATATTTATTTATTTATTTATTGAGTGACATAGCGGTTATATGAGAGGTCACAATATCACAGGAAACTTCCAAACAACCAAACGGCATATTTATATAAAATTGCTGCATATGACTACCTTTAATATTAGATTTCCATCGTCAATAACGTAAAAACAGCCGCCTGTGGGGACATGAATTATAAATCATATAAATGAAGGTCAGTGTAGCCATTAATGCACAGCCTGCTGGTCATACTCACATATTGCATTATCAGACTCTACTGGCTGTGGAGCCTGGTGTCCTTGCGTTTGCAGCCCCCGCTGGAAGACAGATCCTCAGCGGACCCACCCTCATTACTCATTACAGTGTTAGAGTACGCGGGGGACCACCTGCGACACTTATAAATGACTTGCTTGTACAGTTGGCCCAGGGCAGAGCTGATGCAGGGTCTGACCAGATGGCCTGTGATCCACTCTTCTACACATACAGCGTGTCCGTCACATACCACAACAAATGCAGCATCATCTGCACACGCTGCAAAACTCGAAGTCTGACCAAGTGTATTTTTTTTCCTCAGTTCTAGTACAAATATCTCAAACAATCAACTACAACCACAGTATATATCATATGTTCTGGTCTTGTTCATAAGTTGCCCATTTTTGGTCCTCTTTTTTTGGTGTATTTACTAATTTACTAACACTTTATATCATGGGTGTCACACCTGTGGGGGATGGGGATGTTGTGACACCCCCACTTCTACAGCCAGATGAGTTCATACTCCCCCCCTTTTTCCTGAGGTTATATATTATCGTTCCACTGGATCCAGGAAACGGACGGAGACTTGGTCAAACCTACTTTTTATTTCAGGATAAATGGTTACTGTCGGTTACAATCACGTCGAACAAACTGCAATAAGCCCTGATGCGCAAGCTTTCAAAATGACCACATTAATGCAGATTAATCCATCACCATGATTAATCTGATTAAAAATGTTAATTTAATTCAATGGAACAGTTGAAGCTGATTGTTAAAGCTGTTGAACATGTTAATTAAATAATAATGTGATATTTTATCACATTTTTTTGTGTTTTTTTTTTCATTTTAGAAACATTTTTGAATACATTTGGAATATTTCATTGGTTTTCTGTGAATTTTTGTTTTTTTTTAACATGCTTTGTTGATTTTTCTTTCTACACATTTGTTGTGTAATGTGTATTTTCTGGGAAATTTGAGTTAAAAAAACAAAAACAGAAACAACACAAAACAGTCGTGCCACATAAAAGTATTTTGATCATGATTATTTCAAGTTAATCCAAAGTAACCCTGGGATTAATCTGATTAAAAAGTTTCATTATTTGACAGCCCTAATATAAATAAATACTATAAATATTCTTACCACTCCCTCACACTAGAAATTCATATTTCCATTTGTTTCACAGGTTTTCATTTCTTCATTAGAGTTATTCCACAGATCAACTCCTTTAACTGAAACACAATGCATTTTTAAATTAGTACGTACAGGTGGTTTTTTAAACATATAAATTCCCCTCAGTTTGTGTTTATTTTCCCTCACTTGAAACAACCCTTGGACACTTTGTAACTGTTTTAAATTTGCTTTGCGTATTATTTTATTTATTATTTTAGGTTCTCTATAGGTGCTTTTGGTTACACTCCTTATTGTTTTTTTTTTTTAAGTCTGAATATTATTTCTGTGTTTGTTCTGTATGTGTCCACCCACTCATGTATGTACTCTCTCTTACTGATGCTTAATTCTATTTAAATGGAAGGACACAACTTCTCCAACTCATAGCCATTGGATCAGAGATATGATGTCGAATAGAAAACTTGAAAAAATTCAATGCACGCTAAATGGCTCCCTACAGACATTCTATTAAAACCTGGGACCCCTTCATAAAAAAAAAAAAAAAAAAAACTTTGTTGGTGCTGCCATCAGGAACAGTGACATTTGCACTTTTGCACTTCATTCACTTATTTTAGTTATTTATTTCATGGTCTGGCTCTGTTTTTTTTTTATTATTATCATTATTATTGTGACTCTAAACCCTTAAATTCTATTTATTTATTTTTACTCTTGACTTTTATCTTTTCTGAGTTTTTATTGCTTATATTATATTTGTCTTTTATTCATTTGATCTTAATTATTGTATTCTTGTATCAAAGAATGCTGCTATATTGGAGTGTAACTGAGCACTTTGTTCTGTTTTTGTATTTTTTTATATACTCCACCATTGTACCTTAATTATATGTGTTGTGTGTCGTCTGTTGGAATCAAATGTTCACCCTGAATGCAAAACAAATCTACCCATGGGTACTAATAAAGTAACCTTGAACCTTATGTGAACTCCCTACACGGCCTGTACCATTGAAATGACCTTGTGACCTTTGATCATCCTGTTCTATCCTATTCTATGTATGAACAGTGAATGCACTTTGTTTTTTTTCAGTTTTGTTTTTGTTTGTGACTGTATGTAAGAAATATCTTCTCAGGGATACTTTAACTGATTTTTGATTGTTTGTTCACTGAGAAAATCACACACACACACACACACACACACACACACACACTGATCATCATCAAATTTTTATACCTTCTTCCTTGTGTCAGTATCAACATTTTCTGAAAATGTCAGTCAAATCCATCCATACCTTTTTAGTTATGTTGCTAACAAAAGGACAGAGTTATTCTAACAATAGACAAAGTCAAATGTAACCAGATAACTTCCAGTGTTGGAGTTAACAGAGGTTTAACACTGTCAGTGTCATGTAATCAGTGTTGGAGTTAACAGATTTAATAAACAGAGTTAATTCATCACCGATAAGAGAACGATACCTTTCACTGTTAAAAGATAATGACTCTGAAAAGCCCCACCCATCAACCTCTGCGCTCAAACTGACATTGAAAAACTGTGGAAACACATTCACATCATCAGAAGTGATCTCTGTAAATTATATGCACAGGCAAATATGTTGGTTCGAAAGTTTGGAATGTGTTAATAATGTTCAAATATCTTTGTTTAAAGCTGTTACTTCATTAATTTTACTGTGTTCTCCATTGTTATTGAATACATTGTGTATTGGTTCTATTTTTAAAATCATCCAGATTGTTTTGTCTCCAGCTGTTTTTTCACCGTACAAAAATGACTTAAGGTCGAACAACAAAATTTACCGGTACTTCCTCATACATGTCCATGATGAGGTGTCTCTGAATGCATGAAGGAACACTCCCCCCTCCCCTCTGGCTCTCTGTACGTGTTTACCTTTACCAGAGTAGCATCCAGCTAGGTTTACTGCTGTTGCTTGTTCTGAAAATGAAAAAAAAAAAAAAGTTAATTTCTACAGACAGCACATAAACCAGTTTGATCCACCTTTTCTTCCAGTTTCTGCAGCAGCTACTGTGGCCCCGTAGATGCTAATGCTACTTCAGATTCGATGCAATGGGGGACAGGTTTAACCCCACGTGGGTGACGCTAAAGTCCATCTGTTGCCAGATGGACCGGCTTTTTCTAGGCCCTTCGTTCCTTTTGTTGTTTTCTGTGAATGCAGTATGCAGCCAGTGGAGGTGACAAACCACTGTCAAAGGCAACATGTGTTGGTAAGTCGGGGTGACCCTTTAGATTCCAAAATAACCTTTTGGTCTTTAAAGCCTTTTGCACACCACTCTATACTGCCCACTTGTGGTGATTTTACACAAAGGTCAAATGTAAGAAATTGCAAGTTTCATACAATGATGCTGCTTAAGTCGTAGCCATGTGTTTGTGCAAAAATAATGTAATTACACTGAATGTTAGCATTAGAAATGTCATTAGTAAATTTATGGTGAGACTCATGGACTCAGAAAATGACATCATAAGGGTTTTTGTTTAACACACTAATGTCAGATACACTTTGGAGGAACTGGAAAGGACAATGATTGCAATGTATTTTTCTTATTTGTCTTTCTATTTGTTCTTATCATTTTTATGGACCTCTTTTTGAGTCTGGAATAAAGTTTGACTGACTAACTGAAAAAAACAACTAATGCTTTTTTTTTTCATTCAAACAGAATCTGTGAAAGAATAAAGTTATGGCGTGTTGAGCCGCATTTAGTGTTGATGTCACACATATTCTGCTGTCGGCATTAGTTTGTTGATTCCTATGGTTGATTCAGTTGAGCTGCTCTGCTGATTCGTAATTATCGCAAAAATAAAGTCAAACGTCACATATTGTATCTGGTCTAACATGTTAATAGTTGAAAGGAAAGCAATTGTTTTCTTCCTATAGACATCCAGATGTTAAGCGGTCGTTCTGTCCAATCAGAACCCTCTGTCAGTCCCTCCAGGATTTCATGGGCCTTTTTTCAGATTGTTTCATCCTAAAATGTCTGATGTTGCATGAATTGTGGTGCTTTTTAGACTTTTGTTGCAGTAGGAAGTGAACGCTGTGATAAATAGTTGCGATTTTCCATTATTTTAATAAAAATTAAATAATATTTCAAATACTTAGTTACTGGAAAATTAATTTTAAAAAAAAGTCATAGTGATATGGTCCTGAAAACTACCTTTTACCGAGATGGAAAATAAACGATTGCGAGGATTATAAAAATGCAACAAAATATATATTTTTTCCAAATGCACCTGTTGGTTCAAAGGTTAAAGGTCATATGACCTCACGACACTACATGAAGTTATAAAACATAACATAAAAAAAACATATATAGGAAAAAACCATTATTACTAGTACTGTGTACTATGTAGTAAAAGCAGTTTCTGACAAAAATAGAACAAAGACACTGAGATATTAAGACAACCTTTAAAATATGACAAATAAAATATTACCTGGATGATAAAAATGCAACAAAAAATGTACTCTTCCAAATGCACCTGTTGGTACTAATGCATCATTTTAGTCGTTAAATGTGAACTGCTGGTTGCGCACATGTTGTTACTGTAATGGAAACAGGAAAAGGTGGAAGGAGCAGCTCAAGACGTTGCAAATGACTGGTCACATTTTGCGGGAAAGTCATGATGATTGGTTAAAATTGCAACATCGTGCTGAATTCACAGGGATTGACGACATTTGCGTTGAAGTTGCAAATCACAACATCACAAAATCCTGGAGGGTCTGATAAAAGGGCGGCTGTGGCTCAGTTGGTAGAGTGGGTCGCCCAATGACCGAGAGGCTGGTAGTTCACGTCCTGGCTCTGGCTGTCCACGTGTCAAAGTGTCCTTGGGCAAGACACTGAACCCTGGCTTAGGCCCCCAGTAGGACTGACCTTAGACTTTAGAAACCTACTGGTGTATGAGTGTGTGTGTGAATGAGAGGCTAATGTAAAGCGCTTTGAGCACCATGAAGGTGGAAAAGTGCTATATAAATGCAGTCCGTTTACCATAAAAGTGAGTTAATGCGTAGATAATGCATTTGATTAGGTCACAGTACTCAGTTTTGTTGGTATGGGCAGAAAATTATTTAGGAAAAATGGGGATGGGGGTCACAATTTAGATAAAGAGTCAACATGAGAAAAAAGTCTTTAAAAAACATAATTCTGACATAAATTGGCTGAATTTGCATTGAAATTGCAAATTCTGGAAGGTCCAGCTCTGAAACACCAATTAATTAGAGTGGAATACACCTGCTTTCATGGACAAATGAAGGAAATAGTTTTAATTCCAAATGATTTTATTCTGAATTATTTAATTCAGAATTAAAAAAAACGTCATGTAAACGTAGCTAGTGTGTGGTTTTAAGGGCTAGAACCCGCAGCTGCTTTTTAATATCCGAGTGACTCCTCACCTCAGTTTTCATGTCCTTGAAACATCCCTCTATTGTTCCCAATTTTTGCACATAGCTACAAAAAAATCTGATAAATCTTTCTCATCTTCTTAAAAGATTTGTATTCTGTCCGGGAAAATGGGTATGGAGCAGGGACAGCACTAACGTATGTGACAGTAATCCACGCCAGAGAGGGAAGGTGATGCAAGAGGTCGGCGAATGTAAACGGCGCTGTTATTCGGTAGTGTTAATCCCCCGGGCACAGCCACTGAGCATGCATCAATCACAGCTGTGTGTGTCCAGAGGTGAGCCAACAGGCATTAACCTTGAACCACCAGTCAAACACTAGCTGCTCCTCCCCCACGGCCACAAGACATACCACCATTGTGTGTCCACTCATGGACTTAACAAGCCGGAGTTTAAACAAAGTTAATGTGGGCCAGGAAACACTGCATGTCCTTTTTCCAAACATATCATATCGTCACATATTAAATACTAACAGTGGACCTGTTTACATGACAGGTTTTATTCCTGTTTAATTCAGAATAAAGGTTAATTCCTCTTTCAGATGAACCTTATTCCAGTTGAAAATGACAATTCCGAAATACTGCTTCTACCAGCACCCTGAGCAGAAAACGAACAAGAAACCCCTGGGACCCCACCCCACCTGTGCATGCCACAAAAAAAAGAAGTTTTTTCCACAATTTCTGGGACATTTGACATGGTCTTCGCCGATCCTTAAAAGTATTTTTTTATTTACAATATGTGGTTTATAAAGGTGTCATTCCGCTGAAAACCACTTTTTCACTTTTGGAATCTGATGTGTCACCCCGACTTACCAACACATGCTCCTTTGACAGTGGTTCATCACCTCCACTGGCTGCATACTGCATTCACACAGGGACCCAGAAAAAGCCGGTCCATCTAACGTGAGACGGACTTTAGCGTCACCTACGTGGGGTTAAACCTGTCCCCCGTTGCAGCGAGTCTGAAGTAGCATTAGCATCTACAAAAGAAGTTACAGAAACTGGAAAAAAATGGCGGATCAAACTGGTTCATGTGCTCTCTGTGGAAATAAAGCCTCGTTTTTTTTCTGCACGTTTTCAGAACAAGCAAACCAAGCTGGATGCTACTGTGGTAAAGGTAAACATACACACAGAGTGAGAGGGGAGGGGGGAGTGTTCCTTCATGCATTCGGAGCCAATCAGTGACGCCTCGTCACTGTGTCATGGACATGGATGAGGAAGTACCGGTAAACTCTGTTGTTCAACCTCAAGTTATTTTTCTACCGTGAAAAAACAGCTGGAAACAAAACAATCTGGATGTTTTTTTTTTAAACAGAACCAACACACAATGTATTCAATAACAATGGAGAACACAGTAATATTAATGAAATAACCATGGAATGACAGCTTTAAAGGTCTTAAAATGGTTTTGAAAAGCATTATATTTGCTTGTCAGAAATGTGCAGAGACACTTTTGAGATAAAAACTTAAATTAGATTCTGATTCAAACTCTCAGTTACAAGTTTGACATCAAATATCTCATCAAAGAACAATGGCAGTTCATGTGGGTGCAGTGTTTATGCAGATTATTTATTAAAACAAGGTATTGCTCTAATATTATTTATCTATAAATGTTCTGCATAATCAGCACTTGCTAGCTAGAGCCTACGCTAAAGCTAGCTAAGTAGTTTTTCAGTTCATTGAGTGGAATAATAAACTTCCAAATATGGAACATAAAAGGCTTAACTGGTTAATTAAATTGTCCATAGGTATGAATGTGAGAGTGAATAAGTGGGTTTACATGACTTTTTATTCCTGTTTAATTTCAAATAAAAGTTAATTCCACTTTAAGATGAACCATGTAAACACCTTATTCCTGTTGAAAACATTAATTCGGAATTAAAACTTAATTTGCGAAAAAAGTCACTGGTTTATTCTGATGTTAATTCTGGATTCCTGTTCCATGTAAAGAGTTAATTCCGCTTTAACATTATACCTGTCGTTCTGCGCATGCTCCTGGTCTTGATGCAATTACGTAGGTTGTTACGCTGTCTATGGTTACGCCGGAACACACATATTCCGCGCTGCTGACATTACTGTATGAATGTTTTCTGCGATGGCTGTACGAAGCAAGCGTTGGAGTCACGGTGAAGTAAAATATTTGATTGGATAAATATAAGATGTAGTATCTGGTCTTCCATGTTGATAGTTGCAACAAAAGTGAAACAGGAAGTGGATGCAATTGTTTTCTTCTGGTAGATGTCAAGACATCACATGGGCGTTCTGTCCAATCAGAACCCTCTGTACCCTCAGCTCTTAAAGCCAAATTAAGTAGAGCGGAATAAACCTTGTTTCCCATGTAAAGGCTTATTCGGAATTAACATGTCCATGTAAACACAAAGGAAATAGCTTTAATTCCGAATTACTTTATTCAGAATAAATAATTTATAATTAAAAATCACCATGTAAATATACGGAATAGCAGTTCATGTGGGTGCAGTGTTTATGCAGATTATTTATTAAAACAAGATATTGCTCTAATGTTATTTATTTGTAAATGTTCTGCATAATCAGCACTTGCTAGCTGGTCCAAACAGTAATGCTAGCTTGCTTTTTCAGTCCATTGAGTGGAGTAATAAACTTACACCAACTACATTTCCAAATATCATGGAACATAAAAGGTAGAACAGATTCTTTTGCTTTATGCACCATTTTTCCTTCTTTATTTACCTCAAATAAGCAAAGAACGAACACCCAATGGATAGAAATTATTGTAAATGAGTAGAAGCATTAGCATCTAGATTCCACAATTCCTTACACTCCAGCAATTTGAAGTGACTAGCCTGGAACGCTACAAGTTCTAGGCTAGTCGTGACAGTACGACTTACAACTCCAAAATCGTAAGTCGTGTTTTGAAGGTGGAAAAATGCGAGTTACAGGTGGAACTGGAACGCAGCATTATTTTTGACCGTTTTGTCCGGTAGATTTACATTTTTTTATTTTATTATTATTATTTCTGCAACTTTTTGCCTGCTGGCTATTTCAGAAAAAGACTAAAGTGACTTTATAGCTCAGATCTAATCATAGTTCCTCAGAAAGCCACATCAGATAGGCTCCCATACGTTATCAGAGTAAGCAGACAGAGGAATCACTTCAAACATCTACCACCAGAAGGAAGGAAAAAAGAAAAAAAGAAAAGAGTAATTCATGGCTGTAATAATAATTAGAGGGAAAAAAAGTCAGAGAAACAGGGTGAAGAAAAAAAACATAACAAAAGTATGCCTCGGAGGGTTTTGTGATCGGAAAAGGAAAAAGAAAAGGGGAAGAGGGAATAAAGAAACAACCGCTGACTTTTATAACATTTCAAGAGCAGATGAGGATGATAAGCTTGTGTTGCGCTGTTTGATTCCTCAAATTGTCAAACAGCCTTTTATTTCCTGCTCGGTTCTATAAACGGCGCTCATAGGGAGAACATCAAAATTCAGTAATTCCCTTTGAGATGAATGTTATTAGATTTTCATATGAGTGGAAGGTACCTTTCATCTTGTCAGGAAAAAAAGCTGAAAAGCATGGTTATGTGTTTTCACTGGTATCATCTGAATTAGCATAAATGTATAGTAATGACAGGGCCGTTCCCAGGCTTCATACTGTAGAGAGCTGAGGCCCCGCCCCCTTCTGGTTGTGACCTTCTGAACTGTACATTGGAGGGGAGAAAAAAATGTGAATGACAGAAACTTTTGCCGTCATTTTCAAATGGTTGGCGAATTAATTAATAAATAAATAAATAAAAGGAAAAGCGATTATGAGAAAATAAATCACAGTTTAAAGCACAAAAAAGATTTTTCCGCAAATATTTCACGATAATATTTGAGATTTTGTCGAATTTTAAGGGTGTATTTTGTATATTTTTCCACTAGTGTATAATGTGGGAAACCTCAGCTTTATATAAAATTAACAAAATATGCAGTAAAATGAAAAGTAAAATTTCACATTTTCACCCCAGACTTATCTTGATAACTTGAGTCAACCAGTATTTAAGACTTGAGTTTTCTTTATCATTAACACATGTGGGAACATTTCATTAGTTTGATTGCGGCTGTGGCTCAGTTGGTAGAGTGCGTCGCCCAATCACTGAAAGGTTAGCGGTTTGCGTCCCACCTCTGCCTGTTCATATGTCAAAGTGTCCTTGGGCAAGACACTGAACCCTAGAACCTTAGAAACCTACTGGTGTATGAGTGCATGGATGAATGTGAGGATAATGTAAAGCACTTTGAGCACCATGAAGGTGGAAAAGCGCATTCCATTTACTTTTCCATATTTATTTATATATATATATATATATATATATATATATATATATATATATATATATATATATATATATATATATATATATATATATATATATATATATATATATATATATATATTAGGCATGTATTAATGCTGATTAATCTATCACTGTGCTTAATCTGATGACAAATTTTAATGCAATTAAATGGAATATTTGTTGAAGGTATTGAATAAACCTGTTAATTGCTCATCACTCATCATGTGAACCCACTTTATCCTCAATAGGGTCACTGGGGGCCTAATCCAGCTACAATGGGTGAAGGCGGGGTACACCCTGTATGAGTCTCCAGTTCATCTCAGGGCTGAACATATATAGACAAACAATCACTGTTACATTCACACCTATGGACAATTTAGATTAACCAGTTAACCTATCAGTGCATGTGTTTGGATGGTGGGAGGAAACTGGAGAAAACCCACACAGACACGAGGAGAACATGTAAACTCCACACAGAAAGGTCTGGTGTGGGAATAGAACCAGGAACCTTCTGTCTGTGAGGCATGAGTGTTAACCACTGCACCACCGTGCCACCCCCTGTTAATTGCTTATATATTACTATTTTTGCATATGTTTTGGATATTTTATCACATTGTTCTGTGTTTTTTTCCCTTCATTTTAGATGAGTTTTTGAATATATTTTTCAATATTTCATCATTTTTTTGCTAGTTTATTATTTTGTGAATTTTATTAGATTTTAGCTTGTCCTGTATATTTTTCTCTGCATTTTTTTGGTGTATTTTGTGCAAAATTTAAGCACAAAAAAACCTAAACAGATGCACAACAGTCAACTGACTGTGTTTTTGTCATTATTAATCAAAGTTAATCCGAAGCAATCCTGTGATTAATCTGATTTCAAAATTGTAATCACTTGAAAGCCCTAATATATATATATATATATATATATATATATATATATATATATATATATATATATATATATATATATATATATATATATATATATATATATGTACAGTATATGATAACTTAAATCTATTATTATTATTAGTAGTAGTAGTTATAGTAGTATTCATTAAAATAATACAGTTTTACTGTGGTAAATTCTATATCAAAATAGACCAAATTGCTTTTCTGTTATCAGTGATGCCATGCTGTGTAAAGAAAATGAATCATTATACAATACATTCTGGAGTCTAATAAACCACTTATTTATTTTCGGCCAGTGTCCCTTGATTGTGTTACCATGATATCTACGTGTAACCAATCTGTTATTAAATGTGAACTTTCACTTAAATACTTTTTTATTGACGCGGCCGAAGCTGCGTCAGAGAATATTGTGGCAGGTATCGGAGTTGTCCCAGAAAACGATTTGCCACTTTGAAATGCTAAACGGAGGGTACAAATTAGCCTGGAAATGCATGTAATTAAAGGCCCCAATGAATTCCAATAATCAAACAGGCCATCTTCTGAGAAAACTATTACAGGAGGATTATTAGTGTCGCAGGTTTCACTAATCACTCAGTGACAGCCGGGCGCAGACACACAAACACACACTGGCATGTCATTAGAGCCGTCCACGTCCTTCCAACACGCATGTATGCATGTGGACAGGCTGGTCCACAGACAGTCAGTCAGTCCTATTGATGTCACCCTTTTGCTCTCAGTTATCATCTGCACACAGGCAGGCTTCATATTGAATCACAGGGACGCGCTGAAATAAAACTGGAAGGCTTTCACTTCCAATCTCATCCAGTTTCCAACTTACACACGCCTGCACCCAAAGATGCAGCAGATAGAACCGCTGCGGATGTCAACACACATAGGCTTTTATTCTGGAGAGCACAGGTGTCAAATATAAGGCCCGGGGGCCATATATGGGCCCGCCCAAGGCTCCAGTCCGGCCCTGTGGATGATTTTTGTTTGTTTATTTCATCCCTCATATTTATTTTTGTTTGTTTCTTCCATTTCTTTCTTCCATCCATTTCTTTCTTTTTTTTCCTTTTTTCCTTTCTTTCTTTCTTTCTTTCTTTCTTTCTTTCTTTCTTTCTTTCTTTCTTTCTTTCTTTCTTTCTTTCTTTCTTTCTTTCATCCACTTCTTTCTTTTTTTTTCTTTCTTTCTTTCATCCGTTTCTTTCTTTTTTCGTTCATTCTTTCTTTCTTTCATCCATTTCTTTCTTTGTTTCACTCTTTCTTTCTTTCTTTCATCCATTTCTTTCTTTCTTTCTTTCATCCGTTTCTTTCTTTCTTTCTTTCTTTCATCCATTTCTTTCTTTTTTTTCTTTCTTTCTGTCTTTCTTTCATCAATTTCTTTCTTTCTTTCTTTCATCCGTTTCTTTCTTTCTTTCTTTCTTTCTTTCTTCCATCCATTTCTTTCTTTCTTTCTTTCTTTCTTTCTTTCTTTCTTTCTTTCTGTCTTTCTGTCTTTCTTTCTTCCATCCATTTCTTTCTTTCTTTCATCCGTTTCTTTCTTTCTTTGTTTCATCCGTTTCTTTCTTTCTTTCTTTCTTTCTTTCTTTCTTTCTTTCTTTCTTTCTTTCTTTCTTTCTTTCTTTCTTTCTTTCTTTCTGTCTTTCTGTCTTTCTTTCTTCCATCCATTTCTTTCTTTCTTTCATCCGTTTCTTTCTTTCTTTCTTTCTTTCTTTCTTTCTTTCTTTCTTTCTTTCTTTCTTTCTTTCTTTCTTTCTGTCTTTCTGTCTTTCTGTCTTTCTTTCTTCCATCCATTTCTTTCTTTCTTTCATCCGTTTCTTTCTTTCTTTCTTTCATCCGTTTCTTTCTTTCTTTCATCCGTTTCTTTCTTTCTTTCTTTCTTTCTTTCTTTCTTTCTTTCTTTCTGTCTTTCTTTCTTCCATCCATTTCTTTCTTTCTTTCATCCGTTTCTTTCTTTCTTTCTTTCATCCGTTTCTTTCTTTCTTTCTTTCTTTCTTTCTTTCGTTTCTTTCTTTCTTTCTTTCTTTCTTTCTTTCATCTGTTTCTTTCTTTTTTCGTTCATTCTTTCTTTCTTTCATCCATTTCTTTCTTTGTTTCACTCTTTCTTTCTTTCATCCATTTCTTTCTTTCTTTCTTTCATCCGTTTCTTTCTTTCTTTCTTTCTTTCATCCATTTCTTTCTTTTTTTTCTTTCTTTCTGTCTTTCTTTCATCAATTTCTTTCTTTCTTTCTTTCATCCGTTTCTTTCTTTCTTTCTTTCTTTCTTTCTTTCTTTCTTCCATCCATTTCTTTCTTTCTTTCTTTCTTTCTTTCTTTCTTTCTTTCTTTCTTTCTTTCTTTCTTTCTGTCTTTCTGTCTTTCTTTCTTCCATCCATTTCTTTCTTTCTTTCATCCGTTTCTTTCTTTCTTTCTTTCATCCGTTTCTTTCTTTCTTTCTTTCTTTCTTTCTTTCTTTCTTTCTTTCTTTCTTTCTTTCTTTCTTTCTTTCTTTCTTTCTTTCTTTCTTTCTTTCTGTCTTTCTTTCTTCCATCCATTTCTTTCTTTCTTTCATCCGTTTCTTTCTTTCTTTCTTTCTTTCTTTCTTTCTTTCTTTCTTTCTTTCTTTCTTTCTTTCTGTCTTTCTGTCTTTCTTTCTTCCATCCATTTCTTTCTTTCTTTCATCCGTTTCTTTCTTTCTTTCTTTCATCCGTTTCTTTCTTTCTTTCATCCGTTTCTTTCTTTCTTTCTTTCTTTCTTTCTTTCTTTCTTTCTTTCTTTCTGTCTTTCTTTCTTCCATCCATTTCTTTCTTTCTTCCATCCATTTCTTTCTTTCTTTCATCCGTTTCTTTCTTTCTTTCTTTCATCCGTTTCTTTCTTTCTTTCTTTCTTTCTTTCTTTCTTTCTTTCTTTCTTTCTTTCTGTCTTTCTGTCTTTCTTTCTTCCATCCATTTCTTTCTTTCTTTCATCCGTTTCTTTCTTTCTTTCTTTCATCCGTTTCTTTCTTTCTTTCTTTCTTTCTTTCTTTCTTTCTTTCTTTCTTTCTTTCTTTCTTTCTTTCTGTCTTTCTTTCTTCCATCCATTTCTTTCTTTCTTCCATCCATTTCTTTCTTTCTTTCATCCGTTTCTTTCTTTCTTTCTTTCTTTCTTTCTTTCTTTCTTTCTTTCTTTCTTTCTTTCTGTCTTTCTTTCTTCCATCCATTTCTTTCTTTCTTTCATCCATTTCTTTCTTTTTTTTTCTTTCTTTCTGTCTTTCTTTCTTCCATCCGTTTCTTTCTTTCTTTCTTTCTTTCATCCGTTTCTTTCTTTCTTTCTTTCTTTCATCCATTTCTTTCTTTTTTTTCTTTCTTTCTGTCTTTCTTTCTTCCATCCATTTCTTTCTTTCTTTCTTTCTTTCTTTCTTTCTTTCTTTCTTTCTTTCTTTCTTTCTTTCTTTCTTTCATCCGTTTCTTTCTTTCTTTCTTTCTTTTGTCCGTTTCTTTCTTTCTTTCTTTCTTTCATCCGTTTCTTTCTTTCTTTCTTTCTTTCTTTCTTCCATCCATTTCTTTCTTTCTTTCTTTCTTTCATCCGTTTCTTTCTTTCTTTCTTTCTTTCTTTCTTTCTTTCTTTCTTTCTTCCATCCATTTCTTTCTTTCTTCCATCCATTTCTTTCTTACTTTCATCTCTTTCTTTCTTTCTTTCTTTCTTTCTTTCTTTTTTCTTTGTAAATGTTTTCACACATTTACACTAAAATAAGGTATAATTTGGTCAAAATGTAAATCATCTGAACAAATATAACAGAAGCCAGTGCTATTCTAACAATATTCTACCTGATATTAAATGTTTTGTTTGTTTGTGTTTGAACCACTGTGATCTGTGAGTTACATACATAGCAAACAAAAGCATAATATTGTTAAAATTCTGCTTATTCTTTCATTACATTAAATTACATTCACTTCTTCCTTCACTTTGTTCGTTTTATTCATATCATTTGAAAGGATCGTTTGTTGATATAAATATTTTCATTGTTCAGTTTGACCTTTTTCTGTGTAAAATTTAGAGAAAAGTTTGGAGTTGACATTATTTGTGTTATATTATTATTTCACTGGGTCAGCTTCGTTTCAGATCAAATTTAGCTGAACACGGCCCCTGAACTAACATGAGTTTGACATCCCTGCTGTATAGTCTGTATAATCTGTTCAAACAGAGCTGGAGAAACACTGAAGCAGCCTGAATGTCTGACCAAAACTAATCTACTCTGCTTTGTTTTTTTTTTTAAATACAAATTAAAACGAGAAAAAAAAAGCAAAGCGAATTAAGTCTAAATGATAAAAAAAAAAAATAACAGTATGATACCCATTGTTTGTTCTTTCTTTTAATGTGGTAAAATACTCACCGCACTGAAAATAAGAAAATTAAACTCATTATTGGGCTAAAAGTGTCTTGTTTTAAGTCAAATTATCTAACTGTGTAGAAAGAAAATTGCATTTAAATATTATCTGAGGATGATAGAATACTATAAAAGTGTCTGCTACTGGAGGATGCTGTTGTTTTTATGTAAATTAGAGTCTGGTTTTGACTGGTTCTATTTGTAAAGTGTCATGAACAAGTGTTAACCTCAGGCAACTAGTATTCACACAATGCCTAATCTTGCCTCTATTTTGTGCCAATGTCAAGTTTCTATCACAACCTGTTCTTGAATTAGAGCCAATAATTTCTGCAATATTGTTAATTTCATTATATGTATATATGCGTCAGTGTGTGTAATATTATGCTAATATATCCAGTATTGATTAAGTTATAGCGTCAATGCTTGACACACTTGTGTTACACAACTTAATTTTGCGACATGTCACCTTTGACCTTTGTGATAACACCAATTCTGAGAATTGTAGAAATCTTCATTCTGCATCGTTTGCTACCATTCTGAACGTTCTGTGACCCTCTGTTCTTGAGTTATATCCAATAATGTGATTTTGACTTTTCCACTAAATGCACCCTTGACCTTTGACCTTTATTCAAAAGGATCATTGCATTTGATGTGCATTAGCTATATGTATATGTCCATGTAATTTCATGGTGATATCTCAAGTATTCATTGAGTTATAGGATGATAAAAACTGCAGTTCACTGTTCCTCCACTAGGGGCTGGTTGCAAAACACAGTCAGTCCCCACAGACTCCCATGTTATAAAGGTCAAAGTTCACAGTAAAAATAAAGTTTTTTTTAAGGGGTTGTCACTGCTTCTTCAATAGCATGACTTATTCTGAGTTATTGTTATCATGAGTTAGTTACTCCATCTATAGCTACCTACCTACTAGTGATGCACAGGTCGATGTATAAACGACCCACAACCAACCGCTTTTTAAACTAAACTGCCCACAGCTCAGACCACAATTAAATAGATTTGAAAAGAACACACGACCTGCTTCTTGACCCGCATTTAAAAAAATTAACCAATGGTCTTTATGAACATCACAGCTTACTCACATATGCCTGTATTTATTTCTGTGTTAAAATCCGATGTCATTGGGGTCAACAACCTGTAACATCAACTATTTGAACCCAGTTTCCACGGAAAAGAAAACACTGGGTGCTGCTCATCATCTTTAATAATCTCAGTGAATGTGTCCCAAACCTTAACTTTTTTGTTTGTATGTTTCCAGAGCTTCCACTCTCCTAACTTGACTTTCTCTCTTGCTCCCTCCGTACTGTAGGATACTGATGACATTGTACGTCACCTTCACGGACATTCAGTTAATGAAGCGTATTTACCAGGTTATTTAAATGTTTATCTCAAACGACCCGACCGACCAGAACCCGAATATCATTAAAATATTTTTTAATGACCTGTAACTGCGGATGACCGCAGGCAACCGCAGTTACCCGCTCACTTCGGGTCAGCCCGCACATCACTGCTACCTACCTGTCTGTCTGTCTATCTATCCCTTCTGCCAATCTGTCTGTCCTTCCCTGTCTCTCTTTCCATCCATCTATTCATCCCTTCATCCATTTCTTTCTTTCATTAAAAACAGACTAAACTGTGTAAACTGTGTCCTGTTTGATGTAACCCAGTGTGTTTATAGATTACTAACAGGTGAGTGGATTCCATTTGGCAGATCTAGTGTCTGTGCTTATAGATTACTCTTTGGCAGATCTAGTGTCTGTGCTTATAGATTACTCTTTGGCAGATCTAGTGTCTGTGCTTATAGATTACTCTTTGGCAGATCTAGTGTCTGTGCTGGAGCTGCCTCTTTTTGCTGTCGTCGAGGCTTTTTCCTTCAGGACAAATGTGTTCTAGTTGAGTTGATCCAATCCCCTCTCCGTTGTTTTTATGTACTTGTGTTTAGCGCTCCCCCAGCTCCACTGACTACCTGTCTGTTTAGGAGCCTATAAACATAAATCAGACTTGTTAGAGACTTTTTCATAAATTCCTCGCTGCAGAAAAAAATGCTGCTTTAACAGATGGATAAAACACCGGCAGGGCTTTTCCCTCCTGTTTTGTGAAATGAATTTCTGTCCTGGCATTGTTCACAACATTATTGGTGTCATTAAAGCGCTGATGAAAATCTGTGGCGGTAAGCCGGGAGTCACAGCGCCCAGCGACTGTTTTATATCCACAGTAGATTTAACTTCTATAGGATCAGATCAGCTGGAGGACCATAACTTTTGTGCATCCGTATGTTTACATTCTGCCACCAGTCAAAGCCCTGAAAGACATTGTTTATCATTTATACAGTAAAGCCCAGAAGGCCTTTCCTCTATCATCTACATAAACTATAAACACTGCTGTTCTGTCGTGCGTTACAAACGTCATAACAAATGCAAATTCCAGTCGCTTAAACTGCAAAGGCCCCACACGGTTTGATAGAAAACTCTTCTGACCTCTGACACAGTAAAACCACCAACATTAACCCTCCTGTTATGGTCATTTTTCAGGAACAGCAGTGGTGTCCATGGGTCATTTTGACCCAGTACATCTTTAACTAGACTTCCATATATTTCCTGAAATAAATGTAACCTGTGTTTGGGCGGCTGTGGCTCAGTTGGTAAAGTGGGTCGCCCAATGACCAAGAGGTTGGTGGTTCACATGCCAGCTCTGGCTGTCCACATGTCAAAGTGTCCTTGGGCAAGACACTGAACCCTGACTTAGGCCCCCAGTAGGACTGACCTTAGAAATCTACTGGTGTATGAGTGTGTGTGTGAATGGGTGAATGTGAAGCTAATGTAAAGCGCTTTGAGCACCATGAAGGTGGAAAAGAACTATATAAGCGCAGACCATTTACCATTTTTACCATTTGTCTCTTACTGGATCGCTGGAGTCGTGGCTGGTGAAAGGAAGAAATATCTGTTGTTCACTTCATATGTGAATCTGTTTGTCAGTGTTTGTGGACTGAGTCAGTTGTATTAAAGCTCCTCCCATTTTCTGTGAGTAAGGGACTTTCCCCGTTGCCATGGAAACCGGCCTGGAGTTACACACGCAGACACAGACACAGACACAGAGAGCTGACATGGAGTAAAGCCTGTTGGAATGTTAAACCATGCCTCTGAATTTCTGTGATTTTTGGGAAAACTGTAAATAATTGGTGAAAACAAAGGAGATCATGAGTGGCATGAGGTTCTGACGGACAAGTAGATATGTTTATTTTTTCCTGTACTGTGAAAAATAAGTGAGATACAGTAGTTTTAATACCACTGAACTCACTAAAATGAAGCAGATCTGTTAGTCTGTCAGTCATGTTAAAGCCCCGCCCACAGTGTTTGTCAATCATGTTAAAGCTCCTCCCACAGTCTTAATTGTCTGCAGGTGTTTCATAGTGCCAAGAGCACTGTTGCCATAGTGATGAGCAGTGGCGGGAACTTCAAACAGTAGACATAGAGAGAGCTCCACACTGTTACATGTAAAAATAGGTGTGAACATACTGCCAAAAACCTGCGATTTTTGGGAAAAGTGTAAATAATTGGTGAAAACAAAGTTGATCATGAGTGGCGGGAGGGTCTGAGGAACAAGTACATGCACTTTTTATGTGTGTACTGTGAAAAATAAATGAGTTAGGGCAATTAAAAAAAAACACTGAACTCAACAAGAGACAGAAATAATTTTTACAATGGAAGTCTATAGACAGAAAGTACTGACATCTTCCCAAACAGGTTCCTGTCATTTCAATTTTAAAATGAGCTAGATCTTCAAACCCTGGTTTGTTTGAATTCTCAGAACCATGGCAACATTTGTGGAAAAGATTGTTTGTCTACCATTTATAGTTTTGCCGTGAGGACGAGTTATTGAGACATTTTTCAGGTACATTTTTGTTTTTCTCGTGCTCTCTGACATCAGCCACTGATGAAAAGTCAGATTTTTGTCTTTTAAGGGTGGATTTAATGAGTTCTCTATCGAAAACCGTAAATCACACCGTTATGAGAATCACATCCAGTGGAGAGGACAAAAATGCCTGCATTTTGGAAGGGATAAGTAACGCATGTGCAATACATTATCCTGCTTATTCTACGATTATTACAGCTTATTACTGCTACTATTTTAACAGACTGGATAAAATTGCTGTTACAACGTAGTGAATATTTACTTTCAAAGTCGCTGAACTACCTGCGGAGTGATATGGTACAATGAATCTGAAGTGACAAAACCTGTTGCCATTGGCAGCGGGGCATTAATGGCGCAGTGGGTAGTTATCGAAAAAAATATCCGCCCGCTGAAGGCTGGGAATGTCAATTCAAAGTGAACGGGAGCCGTTGCAACGTTCTCAAGGGCCGTAGAATAAAAAGTTTAAATTAAGTCTGTGCAAAGGTGTTCCTTACTTCTAATAGTTAATGGTTCAATAAAGAGATGTCACTCGTTTTTCATTTTTTAAAAATTCTTTTTTTTTTTTTTGCTCTGCCAAGGAATAGCATAGTTGTGTTGTTCACGTAAGGAGGCTGGTCTGCCTTGGCGGAGTCTGCACAAGAAAGAAATAGAAATGTCTTCACCCTTTTACCTCCAGTTTGACTGCTGGGTCTAACTGACCTGAACAGTATCTATGTCATATAAATCTTAAAGGGGTTGATCAATAATATGTGATATGAAATGTTTTTATATTATATGTTGATTAAACTTATTAAAGCAGAAAAAGTTTTATCCTGAAAAAAAACAACTTTGAACTATTTCTCCTAAATATTCAAACTTTAAAATGGGTCAATATGAGGAGGAGTAATATAACACTTCAAGAGTTAATTTTAACACTACCTCAGTGAACATATGGTCCCTATCTACAGAGTGTAAAATTTACACTGAACATAGAGTTACATTTACAGAATCACTATTACATCTTACACAAGTAAGAGTTAATATTTTACACTAGAGTGATTAGTGCCAGTCAAGTTTTACACTATCTGAGAAATAACACGCATAGTTATTTACATTCAACACTGAAGAGTTAAGCGGAGTGATTTATTTATGAACATGTAGTGTTAAGTAGGTTTAACACTAGAAAGGTTATTTCGTAACACTTAACTCTTCAGTGTTGAACGTGAATAACAGTATGGGTGTTTTGTTTCATATACTGTAACACTTGTTTGACACTATTTAGTGTGAAATGTTAAGTCTTACTAGTATAAGGTTGACACTGGAAATTTAACTATATTCAGTGTAAATTTTACACTCTGTAGATAGGGACCATATGTTCACTCAGGTAGTGTTATAATTAACTTAACCATCTTTAATCATTAAAAATTAACACTCTTGAGTAATTTATTCATGAACATGTAGTATTAAGTAGGTTTAACACTGGAAAAGTTATTTCCAAACAAAGAGTGATTTTCAAATCTTTATTCTCGCACAGATTCTGCTCGTATGAAAAAACAAAAGCAAGACTTTATTTCAAAACAATTATTGCAGTTTGAGTGCCAGAGGTTGGTGGGCGGAGCTTTTCGGAGTCATTATCTTTTAACACTGAAAGGTATCTTGCTCCTATCAGTCAAAAATCAGTTTACTTTAACACTGAATATATGACACTGACATTATAAAACCTGTGTTAACTACAATAATTTTCACCAACACTGGAAGTTACCTTAAATTTGACTCTGTCCGTTTGTAGAATAACTCTCCTCCTTTGACAGAGCATTTTTTTTACACTGGCAAATTCACTGTGTTGTAGCTACAAGCCTTTATCGATATTTCTATCATGTCGTCCACTTTGATTTTGAGCCTAAATTGCATTTGTTAGTCTCTATAACTCTGTATTTTTTCCCCTCACTAGTCTTTTCGCTCAGAGGTTTGACCTTTGTCGTCCAGCAGTAGAGAATCTATGTCACCTCTGGCGCTCCCATTTGTCCCCTCACTGCACTTCAGTGGGAAAGATAATTACGCTTCAAATGAAGCCTCGTTCATTGTGTCGGCTAATGTCTAAAGCGCTCTCTTTCTCCCGCTCGCTTTGTCTCTCTCTCGCAGCACAATGGGGAGGGTCAATGGATCTGCGCTCACCTCTTATTTACAAGATTCATGTTTATCTAATGCAAAATCAATAGCTCAGCACCAGGGAGAAGTTAGGGCTCAGCTAACAATCGTTGAGAGCTACTTAACAGCACATCTGCCGCTGCTTTACTGGGCCATAACGGAGAGGGATGGACCTGGAGGAACGCCGCTGTCCAGGCGCCGCACAGGGTTAAACTGCTTTTAAAATAATGACACATCACCGCCATGTTTACCAACAATTTTACACAATAAGATGATTGGGGTTTTTTTTGTCTTTTTTGTGGCACAGGAAGTAGAGCAGGTCGCCTGTTAATCAAAAGGTTGCCAGTTCCAATCTGTTGTCTGCCATTGTGTCCTTGGGCAAGACCCTTCACCCTCCTTTCCTCCAGTGCTGCTGCTCACTGGTGTGTGAATGTTCTGTGGTGATAAGAGGGGCTGAACTGGTGTTTTCACTATATATGTAATTTAGCACCACCAGAGTGGGAATGTGAGAGTGACTGAATAATGGAGACAATAGCCCTTTGGACATGGCAGTTTTTATTCTTGTTTAATTCAGAATAAAAGTCAATTCCTCTTTCAGATGAACCATGTAAACAAATAATTCTAGTTCAAAATGGTTATTCCAAACTAAACTTAATTCTGAATAAAGTCACTGGTTTATTCCTATGTTAATTCTGAATTCAATGATTCCTCTGACATGTAAACAGTTAATTCCTCTTTAAAATTATTCCTGTTGTCTTGAACATGCTCCTGGTCTGAAGCTGTCGACATTAGTTTATCGATTCCTATGGTTGCTTCGGTCAAGCTGCTGCTTCATAATTATCACAAAAATAACGTCACAAATTACATGTAGTATCTGGTTTAACATGTTGATAGTTGAAACCAACACAAAACAAGAAGTGGATGTGATTGTTTTCTTCTTAAGCTCTTAAAGACCAATTAAATAGAGCGGAATACATCCATTTCCATCAAAATGTTTACTTGAATTTAAATGTTCTGCACTTATATTGTTCCACCTTCATGGTGCTCAAAGCGTTTTACATTAGCCTCACATTCACCCATTCACACACACTCATACACCAGTAGGTTTCTAAGGTTCTGTCAGTCCTACTGGGAGACTAAGTCAGGGTTCAGTGTCTTGCCCAAGGACACTTGGACACATGGACCGCCAAAGTCTCGGTCATTGGGCGACCCACTCTACCAACTGTGCCACAGCCGCGGTGCGGATCAACCACAGATCAGGTGAATGACGCGACGAAAAATAATATTTTAAATAAATTGGGGTGGGTTGCAGTTGAAGCACTCAAATAAAAAATAATAAACATTTTCCATATTATTCCAAAGGTAAATAAATGAAGGAAAATTAAACTCAAATAGTTTTTAATCAGACAATAACCTGTTGATCTGGTCATTCACTGCCTTAGGTCACAGTACACATTAATGAACATTTCTGTAAATGTGTCAGTATTAGCATAAAAAAAGCTATTTTCCAACCATTGTTCCCGGGCCAGATGTAATATGCTAGCATCCATAAAGTTAAAAATATTTTAAAATATACGGTTTTACCCGCTGGCGTTCATGTTGTGTGGTGGGTGGAGATTATTTTGGAATCACTGTAAATTACATTTTTTCAACAAAGGCTCCAGTTTTAAGCAAAACAATAACAATATTCCTCAAATTTTGACAAAGTATATTTCCACTTTGACGTGTTTCCATTGATGTTTGTTCTAGGCAGGAGTGTCGGAACTCTCGTGAAATATCATCCCATGAGTTTTCACTGCTGTCACCTTTAGAGCTTCAGATTGGCCATCACCCTGATAGTATTAGAGTGAATGAATCAGCTAATTCTCTTGTCAGTAAAAGTCCCTGGTGAACTCTTTAAAGACACTAACATGTCAAACAAACCAGCTGGTTCACATTATAAGGGTCTGTACATGTGGTCCCTACACTGTCAGGTCGAAATATTAAGTGTAAATATGCTCAGCACTAAATAACAACAACAAATTATAAATGTATGTTGTGCTTTTTACACAGTTCTTGTACTTGACACTTTACAGAACAGAGAATATATTTATCTGTAAAAAAAAAAACCAACCCAAAAACAACTGAAATATTCCAAAACTAACAGATAATAAAATGAAACCTTCACTGTGTCTACTGTAGGAATCATCCTGATCATCACTCTAAGTTCTCGTGTCCCAGCAGCCAATGGTTGTTATGGTTACAGTGACTGCGGCTGCCATTTTCACTCCGAGAGAAGTGATCATGTGACCATGTAAGTCACATATTGTAACATATAATTGTGGAAAAAGTGTTTCCATTGCACTTGTGTGATACATTAGAATATCTGAAAAACCACCTCCTGAAAGCGTGAAAACCTTTTATCGATATTTGAGTTTTTTTCTGAAAAATCAGGTGTTTCCATTACCAGTTTTTTATGGCGATATTTACATTTTGCGAATTTCCAAGGGTAATGGAAACCCAGCTATAGACTACTACTGAACTACACTGTTTGTAAAACACCATAGACATAGCCCTAAAAGCAGAGGCATCTTCATTGGACCGAAAAACTAATCAGCGGTTGGCGATTGCGGATCATCTGTGCATCTCTAATATTTACTCCCTTTGATATTCCACTGCCTTTACAATATAAAAGGTAGCATATAACCTCCCCCCCTTTTAAAAACTTTCTAAAATTCTACTTTTACATTAACATGTATTTAGACACACACACATACGATACAAAAAACTAATTACATCACAAACCTATTAAAATAAAACAGGGTCATATCATGCATAAAAAGGAAAACATGAATACATTTAAACTTCTCTTTACATTGTAAAAAGCAGTGTATTATTTTTAAATGCAGATTTTATGTGTGTACGTCAAATAAAACTCCACTACATCTGAAAAATAGTTTATTTTATTTCAATAAATAGGCCTGTGTGTTTTTAAACCTAGACCCAATGTTCTTCCAAACCTGCTTGGTAACATTAATCGACATTTTTAACCCTTTCTGTCCTGCTTTCACACATTCACCCATTTCCATTTCCTAACCTCGAATGTTACGATCCTGCACCGTCTAATCCTTCCCTTTTTTCTTGGAAGCATCCTTGGAAGTGGTTGAACTGTTTACAGCTCAAATGCATGCACATGCCTGTTACGGGGGGATTAAGGCTAAACATTGCTGGGATAAAAAACATCTTATGCCAAATAAAGTTGGAAAGCGGCGCTGTAAATTCTGGCTTTGATGCGTCATTGCAAATTGCGTTATATCTGGTGTAAGCAGCCCTGTACTGCATGTGTTTCAGGTCATTTTCCTCCAATCTGTTCAACAAATGCTCAATAAACGTCAGGTATCATTTGCATTGTACATGTTTTAAACCTGTAGGGGGCAGTAATTGCATTGGCCGTTAAGTGTTGTCTATTTAATCCCCGAAAATAAATAAAAAGAAGAAAAAAAAAGGCCAGAATGTTTGGTTTACATCAGTGGTTCCCAAACCTTTTGGATCCTAAAACCCTATAAATCAATGTCTGCCTCCTCAGGACCCACGTGAACAAAAACACAACATGAATTAATATAATATATGTTTTTTTTATTGACTTTAATACCATAAAAATAATACTGATAAATGGGGTTGGCTGCAATTTAAGAGGCTTAAGATATTTTCAATCACCTCTAACAAAGGCAAGTAATGTTATTTACTGCAATTCACTGTCAGCAGTTACAGACACACAGCATAATAACAATAATAATGATAATAATAATAATAATAATAATTATGATGATAATAATAATAATAATAATAATGAAAATGATGATGATGATGCTGATAATAATAAGATTTTTGATTTTTACAACCACATTTATTTACATTATGTATTCACATATACAATAAATAACTAGTGTTCTGTGATTGTAAAAAAAATAAAAGCATACATTTAAAACCAATACAAAACCAAAATATGAACATGTTTAGCCAGAGAGGCAATCAGTAAAAACAAGCATATTATCTTTTACAGTGCACAATGTCTTATTAAAACCCCAAATGTTTTTAAAACTGTTCAAATCATTGGTTATTGTGTAAAAAGCGAATTCCAGCCTCAGTCTGCACTTGATGTTACAGCGCCAGACTGAGGCTGGTTCTGTCCCTGCCCTCCCCTCTATCTTATTTTTCCTAGTTGTTAAAATTGCCAGCTTCGCCTCCCCAATGATAAAATTTAGTAACTGAGTTTTTTCTTTTTTTGTTTTCTGATATTTGACCCCATTAATAAAAACTGGAATGCTAAAAAACTCATTGGACAGTTTAAAAACATCGGTTAAAAGAGTGAAGAGACCTGACAGTCTTCTACACTCGCTAAAAACGTGAAACACTGTTTCTCTAAAATTACAAAACGGGCACTGGTCTGACACAGCGGGCTCGACGTGGGAGATGAAGGAATTTGAGGCGAAGGCTCCGTGTAAAATTCTCCACTGGAGGTCGGCTGTCCTCTTCTTCAGGGGAGGTTTGTACAGAGCTCTCCACTGTGGTTGGTGGTCTCCTCCCAGTTTGTTGGTCCACACAGTGGGAGCTCTGTCACACAGTCTGTCTTTATTGATGGCCTTGACACAGCTCCTGTACAGTTGTTTCTTGTCCGCGGTGTGGAGGTCGATGTTCTTCAGACTCTCGAGGAGAGGTCCACCACGGTCTCCGAGGTCGGGATAGATGTCCACTTCTGGGAAGGGGTGTCCTCGGTCGGGTTCAGTCCCTCTGGCGAAGTCTGTGAGGAGACCCCTCTCTCTCCCCGAGAGTCTCTGCCTCCACAGCTGTAACATTTTCTGGCACACCCTGGTGGACCGGACCCCCAGCAGAGAACTCACAGCCCGGGCATCCGACAGCTCCGGCCCCGCCACGTCCACCAGCTGCCCAAGCAGCAGCGTGCCGGTGCGGAGCAGCGCCGTCGTCAACCCAGGCGTGGCTCCGCCGGAGACGTCCAGTCTGGCTCCATGCACCAATGGCTCCTTTAACAACCAGAACAGAGAGTCAGAGCTTTTGCATGGACTGCTTTTAAAAAGGGCCCAGGACTTAAAAACACTTTGATAAAAAAGAGGAACCCCGTTAAAATTTAATAATTTAGAATTCATTAAAAACAGGGCTGTGTCCACCCCCAGGTTACTCACACGTTTGAAGATACAGCTGGCCGCCTCTCGCCACACAAGATCTGCGGGCCCTGTTAAAAACTTTTGTAAAAACTGTAATCTAAAAACTGCTGTTCTACTGGCCAGGTGGATAAGGCCCTGGCCCCCCTCCTCTTTTGATAAAAACAACACCCCCTGTGGCACCCAATGCCGACCCCCCCAGAAAAAGTCCACAAGCATTGCTTGGACCTTTTCCAGCAAACCTGCGGGGGGGTCCATGGTAGCGAGGCGGTGCCACAGGAGGGAAGCAACTAAATTGTTGAGCACTAGTACTCTACCTCGATACGACATCTGAGGGAGTAGCCATTTCCATTTGTTCAATTTGTTTTCTATTTTTTCGGTGACGTCCTCCCAGTTTTTTTTGTTGTTCTTCCCCAGGAAAACTCCCAGGTATTTTAGGCCATCCCTTTTCCATGGGAGCCCCTGGGGAAGAACCGGGAGGCCGCCACGCCATCTGCCAACAGCTAGGGCCTCGCTTTTCGTCCAGTTTACCTTCGCTGATGACAGATGGTTAAACAAATTGGTTAAAACTTTTAAAATGTCAATGTGAGTCTGATTTTTTATAAAAACAATGACATCATCCGCATATGCGGATAAAACAATGTTCTTATTAAAACCAGGTAAAATCAGGCCATCAATGCTAGTGCGTATCTTACAGAGGAGTGGCTCCAGGGAGAGTGCGTACAGCATTCCGGACAGGGCGCACCCCTGCCGGATGCCTCTACGCACCCTAAAAGGAGCACACAAACTGCCATTAAATTTCAGTATACTTTCAATGTCACTATACAATACCTGGATCTTGGCAATAAAACCAGCGCTGAACCCAAACTTCCTCATGGTCTTCCAGAGGAAGCTGTGTTCAACGCGGTCGAATGCCTTTTCCTGGTCTAGTGAAATCAGCCCAGCGTCGACGTCCAAAGAGCTGGAGACCTCCAGAACATCCCGAATGAGGTAGACATTGTCTACCATTGACCTGCCGGGGATGCAGTAGGTCTGGTCCCGGTGGATGACCTGCTCCATAGCTTCCCTCAGCCTGTTAGCCAGGGCCTTCGACAATATCTTGTAATCCACGCAGAGGAGGGACACAGGGCGCCAGTTCTTAATTTCCTGGAGGTTTCCTTTCTTCGGCAGGAGAGCCACCACCGCTCTGCGGCAGGACTGTGGCAGGGACCCTTCAGCCAGGCTTTCGTTAAAAACATCAATAAAATCATCAGCTAAAATGTCCCAGTATGCTTTAAAAAATTCGACAGTTAGTCCATCCAGTCCTGGAGCTCTTCGTCCCTGCATGCTCTGCAGAGCGGCGATTAACTCTCCTGCCTCCAGCGGCCGGTCCAGCAGTGAGTTGGTGTCCTCCGATACCTTGGGGAGGTTTTCACAGAAAGTGTCCAGGAGATGTGGGTTGTCCTCCTCCAACTCACTGCTGTAGAGGGTGGAGTAGAACTCCACCGCTCTTTGTCGTATTTTGACCGGCTCGCTGAGTTCCTGCCCTGTGTCCGATAGTAAAGCGTGGATTGTTTTCCGTTGCCCCAGCTTCCTCTCCAGGCCAAAGAAGAAGCTAGAGGGAGCATCCATCTCTGTGATGTTTTGTATCCGGGACCTGACCAGTGCACCCTGTACCTTGGTGTCCAGCAGGTCGGCCAAGGCCATTTTTTTAGACTTGAGGGTTTCAATATACCCTCTGTTTCCTGTGGAATTAGTGATGGCTTCTAACTCCACTATTTCAGTTTCCAGGTCACGAATAGATCGACAAGTATCACGAGTGACATTGACAGTATACTGCTGACATAAAACTTTTATTTCTGTTTTTCCATGGTCCCACCACTGCCTAAGACACGTAAAATCATTTTTTTCTCTGTCTAAAATTACTCCAAAAAAACTTAAAAGCCTCTCTAAAACCTTTATCAAAAGTTAAAACCGAATTAAAATGCCAGTATGCACTCTTGGGTAAAATATTTTTCATAAAAACACTACATAAAACTAAAGAATGATCAGTAAAACCAACTGGCAATATTTTACATTCTTTAAAAACATTAAAATGATACTTAAAACAATAAAAACGGTCTAATCTGGCTAAAGACATGTAGTTCTCTTTTAGGTGGGACCATGTATACTGTCTACAGTCTGCATGCATCCTTCTCCATACATCCACCAGACCATGAGAAGCGACCAGCTGCTTCAGCGTGTGCTGGGAGGCAGGATGAGGCTCTGCATGGTTTCGATCTAAAAGCTCATTTTCTGTGCAGTTAAAATCCCCACCCAAGATTAAAACCTCCTCTGGACCACAGCAGTCCAGCCTTGTCTTCACTTTTTGTAAAAAGCTCTTCCTCTCTGCGCCATTGGTCAGTGCATAGATGTTGATAAAAACCAGGGTGTGCTGCTGGAACTGTGCCTTGACTAAAACGCACCTCCCCTGGACAACATGTTCGACCTCCAGAGAGGAAGGAGTGAATGTCCTGGAGAACAGGAGGCCCACTCCTCCACTGAGGGAGGTGTTGTGGCTCAGGACCACCTGTCCCTCCCACTCCTTCCTCCAGTCTGCCTCCACCCTCTCATCTCCGTGGACTTCTTGTAGGAACAGCACGTCGATCCGCTTTGCCCTTATTGTTTCAAAAACCAGTGCCCTCTTTCTTGCCTCTCTGGCACCGTTCACATTTAAGCTTCCTATTTTAAAACATGACATGGTTAATAAAATAAGAAAAATAAAAACACTAAAAAATAAAAATAAGCGAAACATCAGTTGTTTTCTCACTTTTACTAAATGTTTGTTTAATCTGTAAATTTCTTGTGTGGTGAGGTCTGATGTTGCTTTGTGTTTTATTATGTGTCTGGCTGAATGATAAAAACCGAGTATGTTTGGAAAATGTAGTGCCATGTTTAATCGTTTTACTCCTTTCGTTTGTTCTAAAAAGTTTTTGATCATTTTTTCTGAGTATGTGTTTTTTTGACTAGCAGTGACCTGGGATAATGACAGGTCACTGCTGTCAGAGAGTTCTTCATCAGAGTCAGTGGTTTCACCCACTGCCTCCTCCATCCTCCCAGCTTTGTTACTTCCTGATTCTACACTTATATTTTTTCTCTTGCTTCTCCGTTGTTTTCCCGGCACAACCTCCCAGCTTCCCTCCAACACTGCAGCCCCAAGAGTTGTACCTACACTCACTGCCCCTGCTCTCTCCCTCACACTCTCCTCTACCTCGCCTGTCGCACACACACTCTCACTCACTCCTCCAGCCTCACACACACTCTCACTCACTCCTACAGCCTCGCACACACTCTCACTCACTCCTCCAGCCTCACACACACTCTCACTCACTCCTACAGCCTCGCACACACTCTCACTCACTCCTACAGCCTCACACACACTCTCACTCACTCCTACAGCCTCGCACACACTCTCACTCACTCTTCCAGCCTCACACACACTTTCACTCACTCTTCCAGCCTCACACACACTCTCACTCACTCTGACAGCCTCACACACACTCTCACTCACTCCGACAGCCTCACCCGACTCACACAAACTTTCAGTCACTTTCTCAGTCTCACATATCTCCCCTGTGTCACCTACACCCCCAGTTATCTCACCCTTCTCTCCCTCTATCCCACCTGCCCCCTCTATTCTGCTGGTCCCTTCACCCACATCACCTATCTCCTCCACCCTTGTGTTCCCCCCTCCCATTCCACCCTTCTCTCCCCCCTCTCCCACCTTTTTTTGTTTAATTTTTTCATTTTTTTTCCATTTTCCCTCCACCATCACCTTCTCTCCTCACCTCAGTGTTTTCACCCACATGCATTTCCTCCACCTTTTGCTCACACACCTTAGCGCTTCGCGTTATAGCCGCAGGGGGTGCCTTGCGCCGGGCCGCGGGGACGGGCCGCCCCGGGGGGGCGGCAGCCACGACCGCCGGCGATGGACCGCCACCACCGGCCCCGGAGCGGCCGCGGATGGAATCGGGGCGGGCGCACCAGCTCCGGCCCGCGCCGGAGCCGCAGCGACCGCGGCCCACGCCGGAGCGCCCGCGGCGGAAGCCCCGAGAGCCGCGGACGGAGCCCCAGCCCCGCCCGCGGGAGCCGGAGCCGCCGCCCCCCCGGCGGAGCCCCGCGGCCCCGGGGCCGCACGGTTCGGACATGCTTTGGCGAGGTGTCCTTCCTCACCGCAGCCAAAACATTTATTCTGGGATGACGTGGCGAACAACATGTAGTCGAAATTTTCCACTCTTACCGTGAACCGGCAGTTGAACTCCTCCGTCCTGTTGTTCAGGATCATGAACAGCTGTCTTCGGTGCGACACTACGTGCTTCAGTAGAGGTGACTTGCACCCAGACAGGATTTTCCTGATGGGGGAAATCACTCTACCGTGCTTAGACAGCTGGTCAACCAGGAAATCGTCGCTTACGAAGGGGGGCACGTTCGAAAGAATCACTCGTGTAGCAGGCTGAACGAGAGGGAGTACCTGCTCGTACAGCCCGTTAACGGTGAGCCCCGCCTCCACCAGCTGATTCACCTGGTCGACCCGCTCCAAAAACAGGACCACGGCCCTGTTCATGCGAGCGGCGGATTTTATTGATCCATGACCAATAATGTCCCCCACAGCTAAAGCGACGTCCTCCACGCTGCACGCAGACCCAGCACCAACCCTGATGCCGTGTTTGCGCGACAGCGATGTGAGGGGACTGGACGCCATGACAGGGTGCGGCGTGTCCACCCCGCAGACCAGGTTTGGTCTGCAAAAGTGTAAAAACCACCACCCGTTTACAAAAATAACACCACTAAATGAACAATAAACACTTTATCCCACCACCACTATCACCATGTAAAGAATAAAGAATGAAAAATAGTGAAAAAGCAAACAATCGCACAGTGTCTCTCTCCCTCTCCTCAACACACCCTCCACCCGGAAGAAGAAGAAGAAGAAGAAGAAGAAGAAGAATCATCATCATAATCATAATCATAATAAAATCTGTTTATTGATGTTAGTATGTAATATGGATACCAATGCATTTTATCCTAGGGTAATCTTCAGTGCCTTTAACTGGTCTTTTAAATAATGAAATTAAAACTGTACAAAACACTGTAACTCGCAATACAAATAAATTATAACAGTAACATGAACCATTCCAACTTGAAAAAAAAAATGTAAATAATGAGTGTTAATAAAACTATGAAAAGCTATACAATTAAAAACAACAAATCAATAAATAATAATAAAAGTATGTATATATTAAGGATGGGACACGATATTCAAATATTCGTGACATGCTCAAATATAGAATATTAATTTTGAATGCATTACTTGCCGTAGAATGTCGTATTGACTTGCATTATACGGTGCCAGCAGGGACAAAGGCACCACATTGACAAAACACTGCAAACATAAAACAATTGCAACAGCAGTACACTGCAAGAGAAAAATGCCTGAATAACAGAAACTAAATCGAAGTAAAAATGTACAAACATGCCAAAACAAATGCGAAAGAAAAATGCTGCAAATTCACTCCACAACAAAATGGAAGTTCACCAAAATAAAACGGAAGAAGACGAGCTCTTGTAAATCAAAGTTACTACCACGCTAAACTTAGCGATGTACTTATGCTGCTCTTCTATGATATCAGCTGATTATGGCCAAGTGTTTTAAAAAAGAACAAGAGAAAGGTACATTTTTATGTATTTTTATTAGTTTTTTACTTATTCATGATTTGCAGGTTTTATTGGAGTTTTTGTTTTATAATGATAATACAGGAATTCTGATTAAATTCTGATGAACCAATATGGGAGTTAAGAATATTCATTTAAAAAAATGTATTATCTTTGATTTTGTGTATTAAGACCTAAAGTAAATCTCATCACTTTACAAAATTTACCTTTATTTTGGTGTACAGTTATTTATTTATAAATGACTTTGTCCTTTTTATATTTTTAATTAATTCTTAATGTAAAATAATAATAATAACAATAATAATAATAATAATAATAATAATAATAATAATAATAATAATAATAATAATAATAATAATAATAATAATAATAATAATAATAATGGATTAGATTTCTATAGTGCTTTTCAAGGCACCCAAAGCACTTTAGTGATTTGGGTGCCTTTAGTGACATTAGTGATCCACTATTCATTCACTCTCACATGCTCGCTCTGGTGGTGGTAAACTACATATGTATCCACAGTTGCCCTGGGCCAGACTGACAAAAGAGTGGCAGCCATCTTGCACCAACAGCCCCTCTGACCACTACCAAACATTCATACACCAGTGTGAGTGACACTGGAGGCAGGAGGGTGAAGTGTCTTGCCCAAGGACACAATGGACCAACCAGGACAGAGTGGGAATAGAACCGCCACAAATACCCCCAAATATAATTGATTAAAAAAATATCTTCATTATCCATGAATATATTTGACTGAAAAACACTCAAAACATAATGATTCAGAATGATTCCTAAATAATAAAAAAAAAAATACAGACTTGTGTTATTCTTTAAAGTTGTTTTTGAAGTGTCATTCATAAAGTCCATTAGAGGGTTAAATTCTGATTAGGCATATTGTGTGGTTTGATGATGTACCTGCAAATTACATTACGAACTACTGGGAAAAGCTCCCCTTTATATACCCCTAAGTTCCACCCATGGGCATAACAATTACCACATTCTTTAATTAACACACAATCTACAATGTTTACATGGAACATACATGAAACTGAAATCATATTAACTCATAAACAATGGCCACAATTATCCTCCATACATAAACACAAACAGAAGAAAAACCCAAAACAATGAATGAATGTGTCCTGTAGTCAATGGTCATGTGTTCTATGAAGCATGTGAATTATAAATATATAAGCAGGTGTGTGTGTGTGTGTGTGCCTGTGCACCTCCAGACCCCCCCACCCCACCACATTGGGAAATGGCTGAGTACTGATGTCAGGTCCAGATGACAATATCCAGTTTAAACATATGTCGTGGGAGAGCTGCGCTTCACACACTCTTAAAAAAAAAGATAGGAAAAAAATAAAAACACATACGGGGCAGAGATGACGATGCGCTAATGTCGCACCGTCACAATATTTTAAAAAAAAAAAATCTTTTTTTTTTTTGTGTCCTCTCGCCTATTGGGGAAGGCTGTTCTACAGCAAGTAATGCGTTCAAAATTAATATTCTATAATCGCGCATGTAACAAATATTTGAATATCGTGTCCCATCCCTAATATATACATACATTTATTATTATTTATTGATTTGTTGTTTTTAATTGTATAGCTTTTCATGGTTTTATTAACACTCATTATTTGTATTCTTCTATACAGTACTGTTTTTTTTTTTAATTTTAATTTTTTTTTTTTTTGGGGGGGGGGGGTACAGTTTCTATATCTTTTAATCTCTTCTGTATTTAATTATTTTATTGTGGTTTTAATTTTTCTTCTGAACAGAATTTTGGTCCAATTCTGAAAAACACTTAAAACATAATGATTCAGAATGATTCCAAAAATAATAATAATAATAATAATAATAATAATAATAATAAAAAAATGGTGGGCTAATCAAAAATTAAATACAGACTTGTGTTATTCTTTAAAGCTGTTTTTTGAAGTGTCATGTAGTTCATTAGAGGTTTAAATTCTGGTTTGATGATGTACCTGCAAATGACATTCCAGTGTAAAACCCCAAAACAACACTACAACAGCAGGAGTTAAAAATCTATGAGCACATTCCGGTGTTCCCGTTTAACCAGAGATGATGCGGCTCCTGCTCCTTCACTGACGCACGACTATCACTCTTGATGTACACCAGCACATCACTCCAGTAAGCAAAATCCCCAGAGACGGGTCTTTTTTCAGCGCTAACATGTGAAATATTGCTTTGCTGGGTGTTCAGTCAGGCGAGCAGAAATCATTGCCTTTCTCTAGGTAAGCTTGACAGATGGCCATCCACAGTGTGAGAAAAACAACGGCCTGGATGGCAGAGTGAACAAGCGGGTCGGCCCGTGTTTTATCCTCATTTCACTTTGTAAAACCGCCTCCAAGGTTAGCGTTAGCCGCCTTGCTATTTTGACTTTTATTTAAGAAAGACTGTCAGGATGACGTATATTTTTCAAAGTTTAGAAGTCGTGTTTAATTGTTTTTTTCATCATTATTTTAATATTATTTTCAATTTTTCTAAATTTTATTTTATTTATTGCAAGTCAGATGCGTGTTCAGTCTAATGAAACATTGAGAGGGTTTCACATCATCCAGTGTAAATGTTTTTTAGATTCAAGAAAGAACAAAAAAAGAACACAAAACAGTTTAATCTATAGTGGATTCCCACCCATGTGACCCCTCCTGGTGCGTTCGCCATAGTGACGGTCTACCCCCCCCCCCCTCTTAGATCAGTTCTGATATAAATGTGTTTAGTCAAATATTAGTTCAGCTTTATTTATTTTCAAATGTATCGGTAATTTAGCCTCAAATTTCACAGCAATACACTTTAAAGACATCTATGCTAAATAGATTTTACATTTCAATAAGAAATACATTTGAAAATATATATTTTAATACTTTTTAGGTACAATCCTAGTGAGTTAATTGTCCAAATGTCAGTAGTAGTTTGTCCACTCATTTCCAGGGTTCCTTTCACTACTGACTAGACTGGATCAGGCTAATGCTAATGCTAATGTTTGCTAGTGCACACAAACCTGCTGGATTTCTTTGATAACAGAAAATTCATACATTTTACTCCAACGCCAAAACTATATTTGCAGAGAACTCAATGAATTACTTTCAGGAGTGCAATTTACCTGATCCAAAATGAAGACTGCAAAGCCTCATGTGGTGCGTTGGACGACAAATACTGTCATTAGCATTTTGACTGTTAATTACAAACTACTACTTGTTTCTACTACTTGTTTCTCTGTGTTGTTTCTTTTGGGATACGAT
This sequence comes from Siphamia tubifer, assembly GCA_020466265.1. NCBI lineage: Eukaryota > Metazoa > Chordata > Actinopteri > Kurtiformes > Apogonidae > Siphamia > Siphamia tubifer. The sequence continues at coordinate 8,708,383 of CM035802.1, read as the reverse complement.
ATAAAACTATTCCCTCAGAATGATCAATAACTGTACAATATCGCTCAGACATTGTTGGTTTCTGCTGTTTGTTAAGGAGACTAATGTTACTGGTGGTTCAGTAGTTAGCGTTAGCACCGTCAAAATGGAGGCGCTCTGTAATGTGACAACAAGTACGAATCCCCTATAAGATAATGAATGCCGTTATTTTTTGCAAATGGCGTCTTAATTATGATGCAATTTGAATTGTTCTACTGACCCATGTTACTTTTAGCAATTTTCATTCCTCTGGAAGAAATTAGATGTGCAAGTATATCCACAAAATGGCATATAGTGAGAGTTGGCAGGGCAGCAACTTGCAGATGCTAAATCAGTTAATTTATTAAAATCAGTTAACCCTTTCACTTCCTCAAAACTACCTTTTACCAAGATGGCACATTTTTATGAGGATTACAAAAATACAACAAAATATACAGTATATATATATGTTTTTCTAAATACACCTGTTGGTTCAAAGGTTAAAGGTCATATGACCTCACAACAATACATGAAGTTATAAAACATAATATATCTCATAATCTCAGCCTGTCAAAAAAACATTATTACTAGTACTGTGTAAGGTGTACTGTGTACTGTGTAGTAGAGGCAGTTTCTGACAAAAATAAAACAAAGACACTGAGATATTAAGACAACCTTTAAAATATGACAAATAAAATATTACCTGGATGATAAAAATGCAACAAAAAAAGTACTTTTTCAAATGCACCTGTTGGTACTAATGCATCATTTTAGTCGTTAAATGTGAACTGCTGGATGCGCACATGTTACTTCGTTGTGTAAGTTAAACAGGAAAAGGTGGAAGGAGCAAATGATTGGTCATATTTTGTGGGTAAGTCACTGTGATTGGTTAAAATTACAACATCGCACTGAATTCACAACATCACGGAATCCTGGAGGGTCTGAAAAATGAGGCTGAAATCACTGAATGAACAATTTAAATCAACAGTTTTCTCTGATGGTGCAGTTCATGTGGGTCTGTTTCCCTGTTGGGGGGGTCATGTGGGTCTGTATACATGGTGTTCATTTGCTCATGAATGGAAATTGGGGCAAATTAAAAACAGGGGCAGTTTTTCACAGATTTTATTGCCATGGTACAGCCAGGCACCCTGGACCAGGACTCACTTCTCTGTCAGGTCAGTGTCCCCAGACAGGACACGTTCTGAGGGGGTACCAGGGGTCGACCTGGTGGAGGTCAGGCTGAGTTAGGCCTTCCAGACCCTGTAGACCACATTACACCTTCCAGACCCTGTAGACCACATTAGACCTTCCAGACCCTGTAGACCACATTAGACCTTACAGACCATGTAGACCCAATTAGACCTTACAGACCCTGTAGACCACATTAGACCTTACAGACCCTGTAGACCACAGTAGACCTTATAGACCCTGTAGACCACATTAGACCTTACAGACCCTGTAGACCACATTAGACCTTACAGACCCTGTAGACCACAGTAGACCTTATAGACCCTGTAGACCATATTAGACCTTACAGACCCTGTAGACCACATTAGACCTTACAGACCCTGTAGACTACATTAGACCTTACAGACCCATGTAGACTACATTAGACCTTACAGACCCTGTAGACCACATTAGACCTTCCAGACCCTTGTAGACCACATTAGACCTTACAGACCACATTAGACCTTACAGACCCTGTAGACCACATTAGACCTTCCAGACCCATGTAGACCACATTAGACCTTCCAGACCCTGTAGACCACATTAGACCTTACAGACCCTGTAGACCACAGTAGACCTTATAGACCCTGTAGACCATATTAGACCTTACAGACCCTGTAGACCACATTAGACCTTACAGACCCTGTAGACTACATTAGACCTTACAGACCCATGTAGACTACATTAGACCTTACAGACCCTGTAGACCACATTAGACCTTCCAGACCCTTGTAGACCACATTAGACCTTACAGACCACATTAGACCTTACAGACCCTGTAGACCACATTAGACCTTCCAGACCCATGTAGACCACATTAGACCTTCCAGACCCTGTAGACCACATTAGACCTTACAGACCCTGTAGACCACATTAGACCTTCCAGACCCTGTAGACCACATTAGACCTTCCAGACCCTGTAGACCACATTAGACCTTACAGACCCCGTAGACCACATTAGACCTTACAGACCCTGTAGACCACATTAGCAGTGTTCAGTAAAACCTGTCTTTGATGTTAATAAAAGTAAAAACCTCTTCCCTGCTTTGACTCACAGTCCACATGAACGCCGGCAGGATTTCTTTGACACGTTCTTACACTTAATCAGCGCGCTTAGAACTTAACAACTTCAAACTCAAACGCAATTTGCATGTGTTTGCTTGTGCAGAATAATCAAATCATTTGGTATTAGGCACAGGAGACAGTGGTTTTGTTCAAGTGGAGGTAATTGAGCCCCTCTGCCGTCTTTTTTAGAACAGTGTCTGACATAACCACTGGTTGTCTGCAATCTGACGCCGATCAGATGAATAATATTAATGTTAATTACATACTAGCAGAAATATATTGGAGAATCTTTTCATGATGGGCAATGAAGGAAGTTAAAGATGTCGTTAAATGCGGCGCTGGGATATTTTTAGAGAGCGAGTGTTGCGCATCAGTTTAATAACTTTCTTTTTTATTTTGTTAAATGTAGAGTTTCATTAGGTTTTAAGTGTAATTCAGGATGTCAGAGTGATAAAAGTAAAGGTGGTGGTGCTAAAACTAAAAAGGTAGTGAGAATAATGGGAAATACAAGATGATGAGGGGAGACCGGGGACGACTGGAACATGTTTTTGTTTGAGCAAATGTCAGTGAGTTGTTGTTTGTGCTGGAGATCTCAGATTTTGACATGTAGGACCCATATTTGTCTGCTATAAAATATATTCCTTTGTACTTTTAAGAAAGTAATTATTGTCAAAAACAAAGTGGTATGTTTTTACAACCTGTCCCGGTACTGGGGTAAGTCGTAACACTATTCGGAGATGGTTGACTTTAATGAATTATAAAGAAGAATACTACGAATGTACTAAGAATACAAAAATAATGACTAAAAAAATGGGTAAAAAGTGCGAGTTAAAGACAATAAAAACAAAAACTATGAAATAAATCAAGATATAAAATGCAAAAAAAATGGAGATCTATGGAACAACCAACAAACCACTTCTGAACCTATTAACCATGTAAACTGCAGTTTCCTTTAAGCACTGGCTGTATTGATGACATCACCACAGCTTCTTCTTGACTGGTCAAACTGAGAGTGTTACAACGAGAAATAATAATAAAAAACTTTATTTGTCATTATAATATTGTACAACGAAATGTATCCTCTGCATTTAACCCATCCATCCTTTGATGCTGTTGGTGCAACTGTCCCAACTGTCCCTGTGTTACAACTGTCCCCAGTCTCCCCTACTTAAAACACATCCAAACCAACTGTCCCTGTGCTACACCTGTCCCTATGTTACACCTGTCCCTGTGCTACACCTGTCCCTATGTAAATGGTAAATGGACTGCATTTATATAGCGCTTTTCCACCTTCATGGTGCTCAAAGCGCTTTACATTAGCCTCTCATTCACCCATTCACACACACACATTCATACACCAGTAGGTTTCTAAGGTCTACGGTAAGTCCTACTGGGGGCCTAAGTCAGGGTTCAGTGTCTTGCCCAAGGACACTTCGACATGTGGACAGCCAGAGCTGGGACGCGAACCGCCAACCTCTCGGCCATTGGGCGACCCACTCTACCAACTGAACCACAGCCGCCTCGCTATGTTACACCTGTCCCTGTGTCACACCTGTCCCTATGTCACACCTGTCCCTGTGTTACACCTGTCCCTGTGTTACACCTGTCCCTGTGTTACACCTGTCCCTGTGTTACACCTGTCCCTGTGCTACACCTGTCCCTGTGTTACACCTGTCCCTGTGTTACACCTGTCCCTGTGCTACACCTGTCCCCACTCTCCCCTACACAAGAGGCTGTCAGTTACTTTCCGTTGTTTCCCAAAACATAGAAATGTTATCTTTTCTATTAGCGCTGATGATGCTGAGCCTCTGATATTGTTTTTTCATGGGTTTAATCTGCACTTAATTTCAGAATATAAGATATCGATTGGCTAACGTACCTGCTGTGATTTCTCCAGAACGTCTGTACGACGGCCGATGAGCTCATTTTCAACCCCCATGACATGCTAAATTCTGAAAATGAAATGGAAGATTGATTCAGGGGATATGATGAAAATCTAGGTTTGATTACTGGCACATTTTTGCACAAGTGTGTTCTGCTGCTTTTATTTGACTGGAATAATGTGACATCAGTGAAACCATATTAAAAAACTGTGTGAAATGTCAAAATACTTACTAACTTTAAAGTACTGTCATGTAATACTACTGATGTGTACTTTGACATGACAAAAAAATTACATCATTTTAACCCTTGTGTTGGAAATTACAATGGAACCACAGATATAAATGTTGTAATAACTATAAATGTTTGTTTTCTTTGGGAGTTTGACTCTGTGGTGGTGATTACAGTGAAGAAATTTGCATACAGAGATACAGACGTGACATGTGTGGGACGATCCTGTGGACAACAGACATTGAAGGGGGTTGGGGTAAATTAGAATAAGAACCAACAATTGAAGTTTCCAGAGACAGGACACCCTGAACAGAAAAAAAACCCCATAGCCTCTTGGTCGACAAACCCCCCCATGTAAAGCTCCAAGATACCTGATGCCTGAAAAAGGAAGTTCCTGCATCACATGATGTCACCTGATGTCACCTGATGTCACCTGATGCATGTAGGAGGGGACTCTCTGGTCACAGGGACACAACTCTGGGAACAAAGGAAGATTTTTAGTGTCATGTGGCCGTACACCGACCAGAGTTGGACTGGACTTTTAGGACTCCTGACTAAGTCATTTTAAAAAGTGATCTTTCTGAATTAGGTTGTAATACTGTAAGTGATAGTAAACTATGATCATGATGTTAAAATAACAAAAAGACAATGAAAAGACTTAAAGGGTTTATCTTAACCAGGTCCACTCTTAGACCATAGACTTTGAGTAGAGTTACATATGCTTACTTAATTTTATTTAGTATTAGTATAATTTTACCAATACATCCTCTATGGCCACGGTTCTCAAACTGGGGTCCGCGGACCCCCAGGGGGACGTGGCGCATGTCCAGGGGGTATGCGAAATTATTCACGTTTTTTTTTTTTTTTTTTTTTTGCTGTTTTATTTTGAAATGCGGAAGTGTTATTTTGTAGCGAGCGGGCGGAAGTAACAGCGCTGTTTAACGCCAGCTTGACTAAATTGAGACGGAGCGAGTCACAGGCTATTTTTAGCTTTTGTTCCGTTTATTATTTTAGAATTATTTAAAATTTTTCTTTCTGAGGTGCTCATTTATATTATAATACCTGAAAATTTCGCTGGTTTGCACAAAAGCACTATTAAAAAAGGTTATCATTGTTTCATAATAATCATTGTTGAAGTGGGTTTTTTTTTTTTTTTATCATTTTCAGTATCGCGAGGATGAGGGGGGACATGGAAAAATTTCACCCCTCCAAGGGGGACCTGGGCCAAAAAAGTTTGAGAACCCCTGCTCTATGGGACTTATCAAAGACATTAATATATATATATATATATATATATATATATATAAAACTTTTGATTTTAAGTATATTAAGGCTTAAAGTAAATTTCCTATGCTCACTTTACAAAACTGACCTTTATTTTGGAGTACCCTCATTATTTATTTTACTGTAGTTATTTATCTTATTTATTTGTTCCAATAGGTTATATGTTTTTATATTTTTCATGAATTCTTAATGTAAAAAACAATTGATAAAAGAACAATGGCTTCATTTTCCATAAACATATTTGATTAAAAAACACTAACATTTCAGGGGAGTGGGGTTTGTTGTGCTGGACACCACTTGTTTGGGTTATAGTGTATTTTTATGTGTATTTTAGTATATTTTAGGCCTCTAGAACGGAAGTGCAAAGCATAGGCGTTAGGAGTTCAGGAAGTAAAGCATAAAAACTTGTCTGTAGGTCAAGGCAAGGGAGGCGGGGCTAAAATGTTGTCTTTCAAATCCCTCTGTACGACAACCACGGAAAAGTCTGGAGAAAGTTAGGAATGAATAAACAAAATGGTGGATTATGAAGCTTAACAACTGTTGTCGCTTGTGTAAAAATAATTTAAAGATTGCTGATGTTTCCTCACATTCTTCATTCATCTTTGATAAAAGGAAATCACCACCTGTTGTTGTTGTTCTATGGTTGTTTCTGGTATTTTTTTGTGCTTTAGTTTAATTTCATGTGCATTTCAATATATTTTAGTGTATTTTGTTGTATATCTCACAACAAATGTATTTTTTTCCCTGTGTATTTTACATATTCTAGTATATTTTAGCAGATTTTTTGGAATATTTAACTAAAACTTTTGGTATTTTTACCCCACACCCTGAAGGGGAGAGGGGTATTATGTTTGAGTCAGTTTATTTCTTTGTTTGTTTGTCTGTCAGCAGCTTTACGCAAAAACTACTGGACCAATTTCCATGACATTTTCAGTAAAGGTGAGAGATGGTCCAGAATAGATCCCATTACATTTTGGTGAATGTAGGTCAAAGGTCACAGTCACCAAAAGTTTATTTTCACAATGATAAAAGATGAGCCAATCAGGTCAAATGTGTGTAAGAGGAGCAGGGTTTGTTGTGCTGCAGACCACTTGTTTGTGTTATAGTGTAGTTTTATGTGCATTTTTTAAAAATATTTTAGCATATTTTCTTGTATATAACATGAATATTTTTGCTATTTTAGAGTATTTTTATGTCTTCTAGTATATTTTAGCATATTTTCTTGTATATAACATGAATATTTTTGCTATTTTAGAGTATTTTTATGTCTTCTAGTATATTTTAGCATATTTTCTTGTATATAACATGAATATTTTTGCTATTTTAGAGTATTTTCATGTCTTCTAGTATATTTTAGTGTATTTTTTTTGTATATTTCACTGCAATTTTGGGGGGGGGGGGGTTGTATATTTTTGTGTGTCTTTTGTGTTTTAGTGTAGTTTTATGTGCATTTTAATATACTTTAGTGTATTTGTTGTATATCTCACAACAAATTCAGTTTTTTCTTGTGTATTTTAGTGTTTTTACATCTTCCAGTATAGTCTTTTAGCATATTTTTTGGACTATTTAGCATATTTTTTTGAACATTTCACTATAGGTTTTGGTATTTTTACCCCACACCCTGAAGGGGAGAGTGGTATGGTGTTTGAGTGGGTTTATTTCTCTGTTTGTCTGTCTTTCAGCAGCTTTACGCAAAAACTACTGGACCAATTTCCATGAAATTTTCAGTAAAGATGTGAGGTGGTCCAGAATAGATCCCATTAAATTTTGGTGAGTGCAGGTCAAAGGTCACTGCCACCCAAAATATGTTTTCACAGTGTTTTTAGAAATTTTTAATATTTAAATTTGAAGTGCACCTTAAGGAAGAACCGGAAATACAATTTCGTTGTTCTGTAAACATGTTTATTGTAACAATGACAATAAAGGAAGTCTAAGTCTAAGTCTAAGTCTAAGTCTAAGTCTAAGTCTGATAAGAGATAGGGCCAATCAGGTCAAATGTGTGGAAAACATGAGAAAGCACATGATTTTCACTTAAAAACTCAAAATACAGAGGATAATATTATATATATTTATATACTGTATATACTGTATATTTATATACAGTGATAAATAGCTTAACAAAGGTTAAATAGAAACACAAATTAATTAGGGAACTGACAGAAAAGTCGCACTAGTTCTTTATGGGTCAAGAATACTATTTTTCTTCCTGGCACTGTTCTTATTAGCAAAAGATTAGAGCGGCATAATTGTAAATAACAAATATGCAGAAATAAAAATAAACACAAAAACTACTGGATCAATTTACATGAAACCTTCAGTAAAGGTGTAAGGTGGTCCAGAATAGAGCCAATTAAATGTTGGTTAATGTAGGTCAAAGGTCACAGTCACCAAAAATGTCTTTTCACTATAAGCAATATGGCAAATCAGGGTAAAAGATATGTGTGTGTGTGTGTGTGTGGGGGGGGGGGGGGGGTTGTTGTACCAGGCACCACTTGTTAAAATTACCCTTTTTTCCCCTAAAGAAATTTCTGTTTTTTCTTTTTTTGTTTGCTGATGTAACTAAACTCAAAAAAGCTGTAAGAGCAAAATAAATATGCTGAAAACTGTTGAAATCTTTCTAAAATATCTTGTTTTTTTAGATGCAGAATGACACAGTTTACGTTGTTTAACTTCAACCATGGCACATGGTGGATGAAATAGCTTTAAAATGTGACATTTTTAATAGTTTTTTAATACGTGATGAAGTGAGTAATGTATTTGTCTCATAATTAAGTGAGGAATTTGTTGAATTGGAAAAAACAATAATTAATTTACATACTGTTATAAAGAAATGTGAGCATGATGGGAAAAAAACAAATAGTTAAGTTTACTGAGTTGTTTTTGATGTGATGTACAGGGTGGAGTTTAAAAAGTACTGCTTCTGCTAAAGCCTTTTTGGTTATAAATATTTTTTTATCTTGTTAAATGTACAGCTTTTTGTTTTTATTGCTGTTTTTCTTGTGGACCAAATAACAAAGTAAAGTTCATTCATCCATTTCTTCATATGCAATATAGAATTAGATGATAAAATAAAATGAAGGAACTATAATCTGCTACTGGAAAATACAAGAAAAACCTTTAATATATTAAGGCCCCGTCCCATTTCTCCCCCTTAAAACTTTCACTTGGTTTTAAGTGCCCTAAAAAGTAAATTCCACTCATCAAGGGGAAATAATTCCCCCTGAAAATGGGACACCACTCGCAAAGTGAACGTAACAAACGTGCTTACGTCACACGCTGACAAGTCTACCCCGCGAAATATGAAACCACCCCTCCGCAAGACTGACAGCAGCTGACTACTATTTACACGGAGGACAAATGGCGGTCCCAGCTGTGTTGCCTGTTGTGTTGGTTCTGTTTATTTACCTTCGGGATGCGCAGAGAAGAAATGCGGCAAACAGAAGACGCATTCGCCGTCTACTTTGCCTTTCGGTCTTGTCTCAGGTATGTTGATTTATTTAAATATTTTCATGTATTTTTTCTTCAATAGTTGGCGATTTAACATTAACATTAACGTTAGCATTACCGCTAGCTTGACAAGGTAACATTACCGGTCCAGTTCCTCCAGCTGCGGCCGCCATTTTTGTTGTCAGAAATCAGTCGGCTCGCTGAGCTCGCAGTGCATCATGGGTAATTTCATCTTCCACTCAAAACGAAGTCCGCAACCAACTTCACTACATTTTGAGGGTTGATTTTAAGGGCAAAATCGCACTCCCACTTGCTCCCCTAGGTAATGGGACACCCTACCCCTACACATGAATGCGCAAAATCTAGGGTTAGGGGAAATTTTAGGGTTAGGGGAGAAATGGGACAGGGCCATAGTCTTGACACCTACACTGTCCTACAAAGTAAAAAGGCAGTAACACCAAAACTGAGAAAAATGACCTTAAAGTTCTGCTGTTGTTCAGCCTCAGTAGTTGTAGGTAAATTATTGGACACGAGGCAGTTATTGTTACTGTATATTAACTAGTTCTACAAAAACTACAGTGCTCTTTATATGTGGATTAACTCTGGTAGTGCTTAATGGCTGAGAGTTTTGACTTTTTATCTGATAATTTTGACTTTTATCTGATAATTTTGACTTTTATCTCATAATTTTGACTTTTTAACTCATGAATTTAACTTTTTATCTCATGATTTTGACTTTTTATCTCATAATTTTGACTTTTTAACTCATGATTTTAACTTTTTATCTCAGAATTTTGACTTTTTAACTCATGATTTAAACTTTTTATCTGATAATTTTTACTTTTATCTGATAATTTTTACTTTTTAACTCATGATTTTGACTTTTTATCTCACAATTTTGACTTTTTAACTCATGATTTTGACTTTTTATCTCATAATTTTTACTTTTATCTCATAATTTTTACTTTTTATCTCATGATTTTGACTTCTAATTTATCTTTTTTTATATTCAAATTTTGGGGATGTGACTATTTTTGGTAATTTCCAACCACTCCAATACAGCTATGTTGGAAGTGTTGTTAGAAATATCATGACAAATATAAGTAGAGTCCATGAACCACTTAAATCTGCTTGTGAATAAAAAAGTTACTTTGGTGCCAGTGGTAACCATTTATTGGGAAAGTGACTATTATTTTTGGTCACTTTAACACATAGCACTCTAGTTTCACAGACCTGGTGCAAGCGGGGTGTGTCCAGATGACTTTTGCGAGTTTGGCACACGCGCAAACTGTCGCAAGTCCACCTTTCCTTTCCTCTCACTGGCGTAAGTAGGAATGAGGGAGGAGAAAGGGTGTGTGATGGATGTAACAAAGGTGATTCAGATGCACCATTAGCTCCTGTCCTCGCAGACACACACCGCGACACAGGCTGACTGGGTCTGTTTGGGTTTTGTTTGTTTTCTTTAAACAAGGTTTTGATTTCATGTAGGAATCTTTATGGTTCTTAAGTTTTGTTATTTTAGTTTTGGGTTTGTAGATGATCGTTGGTTCTATTTCCAGGTTTAATTTCATAAACCCATAACACGTACACTACCGCAACTTTCTGTCCCGTTCTCGCCCACACCCACAGATATAACATAAAATAATATATATTTCGTACTGCTCCCACCGGCACGACAAGGGATGCAAGGGAAGAATAAACTCAAATGTATTCAGTTGCTGTAACATGCTCTTCTTTTTAAGTAGCTACTTCCAATTAATTAAAAAACATAACTTAACAACACATGGAGGTACAACTTAGTGGAATTAAGTCATTAAATACTGAGAATGATATTGTAGCTACTGTTATTTTTGTTGTTTCAAATAAGGATGATTGAAAAAAATTACCCTAAATCTATACCTAATGAAATTAAACCTGAAAATAGAACGGTGGTAGATCGGGTATTACATTAAAATGTGTCTGACACTCTGGAAACCTGTCTGTGAGGTCGTGGTAACGTGTGCGCCGGTCTGCCAAACTACCACTAGACTGGCTGTGCTGCGCTGAGATGTGCCTTCAGCTGACGAGCTTGGCATGCGAATCTGTCACTGTGCCGAACTGGATCAGTGGTCACCTCCCACAAGTGCACCGTCACACCCGTCTTGACGCACCGCGGTCTGTCAAACTACCAAACTGCTCTACACCAGCCGCACCATGTGCTGTACCCAGAAACTAGAGCCCATAGTCTTGATGTATGTGCAAATGTTGCTTTTACCGTTTAAATCTGTATGTGGAAAAAAAAATAGTTCGCTGCCAGTATTAACCCTTTATTGGGGAAGTGACTATTTTTGATCATTTCCAGACATTGGAATAAAGTTGTTTGAAGTCTTGATGTTATATGTACAAATGTCATGACTGCCTTTACGTGCAGTCCATTTACTATTCAAATTAAAACTTTTGGAACTCTTACAGACCCCAAATAAACCAATAAATAAATGAAGCGAAGTCAGGCTTTAAAATAAGACACGTGTCACAGGGTTATGTGTGCCTATGTCATATCTTTACATTTCCCTTCACCTTGGTCCAACACCGCGGGCTATGAATCATGCGGATGGTGGAGTGCGGCGGGTGACATAAAGATGACCAGCTCTGGCTCGGCAGTGATGGAGACGCTCCGTCGCTTTGATGCGTGGGCTCGCAATATGTGTCAGCAAAATGGACTGGATGGCTGTAAACGGCGGTGCGGAGCTGTAAGTCTGCATATAGACAGGGTCACTTCACCTGGTTACTGGGGGGCGAAAAGCTGCTCAGTCAACCCTGAAAGCATGTGTGGAGGCTGATTCGATCTGCTGAGGCTGCACAGAAGGAAAAACCCATCAGTCGCTCACACGGAGGAAGAATTGTCTGGCGCTAGAGTCCAAACTTTTGAGATTGAGGCGCTTGAAACTCATTCAGGATTAAAAATAACATTGCGAGCTCCTGCGCTACGTTGGTATCATGTCATGCTGAGAGCACACGGTCAGCGTTAACCTTCTTTTTATTCTCACTGCTGTGCTTGGGTGTCCATCATGCTCAACATTTCATCTGGGTGACCGTAACTCAGGCGGAGTTTAGCTGCAGAAGACGACTCCTGTCCTTTGGGATCAGCTCCCTGTTACCCCCCCCCCCACCCCCACCCCCCCTCAGCATTGATTAGCCCTGTGTTACACTGACATGGACAGAGACGGATAGAGTTTCCTGGATGTGTCCGACCGATAATACCAGTGCCAAAAGAAGGGGGAGGACGCCAAACCAAACAGGCACAATGTGTTCCGACATCTCGGAAGACGGCGCTCCGACAATGAGGAAATGAGGAGATGACCCCGTCGAGGCCAGGATGCATATTGCTTTGACCCTCCCACTTGGCCCCGGTCATTGTTTTTCAATTAATTGCAGCCATTTTGCGCAGAGCGACACTGACAGATGGCAAGGTCTTTGTCGAGGTTTGCAGGGGTACAAGGCAGATAGTGCTTACTGGTGGGGAAAAGTTAATTTTGGGGCCATGAATGAACAAAAATAAACAAAATAATCAATGAAATGACCAAGATATTCAATAAAATTAACAAAAATTATCAAGATATTCAGTAAAATGAACAGAAATGGCCAAAATAATCAATAAAATGAACCAAATATTGTGTAAAATTAACACAACCTACCAAAATATTCAGTAAAATGAACAAAATAATCAATAAAATGAAAAAAAATTAACAAAATATTCAATAAAATTAACAAAATAATCAGTAAAATTAACAACATTGACCAAAATATTCAGTAAAACGAACAAAAATAATAAAAATATTCAGTAAAATGAACACAAATAACCACAATAATTAATAAAATGAACAAAATATTCAGTAAAATGAACAAAGATAACAAAATTATCAATAAAACTAACAAAAATGACCAAAACATTCAGCAAAGTGAACAAAGATACCAAAATTATCAGTAAAATGAACAAAAATGACCAAAATATTCAACAAAATGAACAAAGATAACTAAAATAATCACTAAAATGAACAACAATCACCAAAATATTCACTAAAATGAACAATAATGACCAATATAGTCAGTAAAATAAACAAAAATGACCAAAATATTCATCAAAATTAAAAGTACAATTTCATATTTTGACCTCAGACTTATTTTGGAAACTTGAGTCAAAGCCATCCTTTAACACTAGAGTTTTCTTTATCACTTACACACATGTGGCCCAATTTAATGTTTTATTCCAGAAGCATTTTCCTTATAGACCAGTGTTGATGGACGGTGTTAAAGAATGAAAGGTGCCTTATAGTCTGGAAAATACAGTACCTAAAATGTCCAGCTGTTGTTTGAAATGGGACAGAGCAGCACAGTCAACAAACCTAGAGGGGGCATATTGCTTTGACCCTCCCACTTGGCCCCGTTCATTGTTTTTCAATTAATCGCAGCCATTTTGCACAGAGCGACACTGACAGATGGCAAGGTCTTTGTCGAGGTTCGCGGGGGTACGAGGCAGATAGTGCTTACTGGTGGAGAAAAGTGAATTTTGGGGCCAAATGATACACACCCCCAAGCAGAGCCGCTGAGGCAGATTTCTAAGTGCTGATCTATTCAAAGTGCAAGGAACCAGGAAATAAGGTAGAAGTGTCTGTACAGGTCCAGAGGATATTACATCGCCATGTCAGGGAAGAGTTTTTGCATGATGAAGAGACTGCATTTAAATATAGTTAGTGAATTAGTGTTTTAAACTTTAAGACCTGTACAGCCCTGTGGTCAGAGTTTGAAGAAGTTTTGGAAGTATATTTCCTGATGTAAATGTGGCCCAAAATTACAAAGGAAAAAGGCACTTTTTGGTGAAAATAAGTTATTGTGTTTTTTGCAACATTCAAATCATTCTTTGTCATGTCATCTCAAATTTCTATCGTTTTGGAGAAAATTGGTGGATGTTTGTACAAGTAAAACAAAGGAAAAAGACAATAAAGACCATTAATGTGTTCTTGTGTGTTCCCATTTAGGACCCTGCACCAATAGTTTGTGAATCCCTGTATTAAACTGAAATAGATTATGTAATTACCATATTTTCTGCACTATAAGGCGCACTGGACTATAAGGTGAACTGTCAATGAATGGTTTTTTCATATATTAGGTACATTAAGTAAAGTCAAAATAATGAGATAAAAAGTCAAAATCATGAGATAAAAAGTCAAAATTATCTTATAAAAAGTCAAAATAATGAGATAAAAAGTCAAAATTATCTTATAAAAAGTCAAAATTATTGGATAAAAAGTCTAAATAATGAGATAAAAAGTCAAAATCATGAGATAAAATATTCCCCAATGGGGGCGAACAGCATTTAAAGGGCCAGCGCTCAAAATGACTTTTCTGGTGTCATTACTTGGAAATATTTCTACATTTACGTGATGTTTTTCCACCTGTAAACACTATATTAAGACTAAAGTTTGGAAAGTCTCAACTTTAAAGGTAAACTTGATATGTGGGAAGATTTTGGACATAATTTGATGGGTATCATTTAATGAATCGATTCAGAACCAGTGAAAGTGAATCGTCAATGATGTAATTCAACAGGAGAATCTGCAAACCTCAGAGCAGACTTTTCCAATATCCCACCCCACTGTGCATGAAGCCAAAACAAACAACCATGGCCTCATGTCTCGCACTTTCATTACTTCAAATCAACTTTACCATCTCCACTCTTCTTCCTGATATCTCAAAATTAAAATGAATTAATATCCTTTAGTCAAATGGTTTTTAAATAGTGAGGCGGGTCTCCACTGGGGGACACCAGAGAACGACAGGGGGTACAATAAACCTGAAAAAAATAAAAATAAAAATATGTGGTTAGTTAATGATATGATGAGATGTGAGGAGCAAAAAAAGAGAAGTTAAAAAACATATGTGGAAATGTATTTTAAAAATCTGTTAAAAACAACACATAGATTTTCAGATGTGTTAAAAGAGACATAAAAAAAACCATGTAAAAATATAGTTAAAAAGATGTTAAAAACGTACAAAAATGTTAATATGTGTTAAAAGAGATGTTTAAAAACATACACAGATGTAAAAATGTAGTTAAAAAGATGTTAAAAACACAAAAAGTTTGGGATGTGTTAAAAAAAAAAGACATAAAAAAAACACATACAGATGTTAAAATGTGGGAGAAAAAAGATGTTAAACACACACAGATGTGTTAAAAGAGACACGTACATACTGTAGTCCGTAAATGGCAAAAACGCACAAAGATGTTAAGATTTATTTAAAAATGGTTAAAAACACACAAAAATGTTAAAATTTGTAAAAAAAAAAAAAAAAAAAGAGGAATTAAGAAACATACACAAATGTAAAAATGTCATTAAAAATATGTTAAAAACATACATACAAATATTAGTATGTGTTAAAAAAATCATTAAAAACACAAAACAGTTTAAGATATGTTAAAAAAAAACATCCACAGATGTTAAAATGTGTTTTTAAAATATATTTAAGCACATATGGGAATGATGATGAATATGTTAAAAATGTTTAAGAATATATATTTAAGGGTTAATAAATAAATTAATATTAAGATAGACAGGGATGGGGGTGTGTGACAGTGTAATATGTTAAAAGAGACGTTAAAAACACACAGATGTTCAACACATACATATTGTAGATGTAAAATGTAGTTAAAAAGATGTGAAAAACACAAAACAGTTTAAGATGTGTTAAAAAAGACATTAAAAAACACATACAGATGTTCAAATGTGGGAGAAAAAAGATGTTAAACACATACAGATGTGTTAAAAGAGACATATACATACTGTAGTCCACGAATGTACTTAAAAATATGTTAAAAATGTAAAATGTTAAGATGTGATAAAAATGTAAAAATATTAAAAATAGATATATATGGAACGTGTGTGTGTGTGTGTGTGGGGGGGGGGATACAGCTGCTTTTAGGTTCATCTAGTTGCTTTACTCTGTATATACCAACGCCGCCGCCGCCTCCACACGTTCTTTTCCAGTCCTAAAAGTGTCCAAGGTGTCACCGTGTTTCAGACGTTGGCCTTCGTCATTCGTCAGTCTTCAACTCCTGTTCAAGGTCGCTGTCTACAGTCGGGCTATAATTCAACTATGGTCTAATTAAGGAGGCCAATGATCATTTCAAAGGAGTAATGAAGTATAGAAAATGCCGACGTCAGACCTTATTAGTGCCAGGCAGGACACTTTTAGAAGTGATGAGCCATTAGCCAAATGGATACAAGTAAATGAACAACTAATTAGCATCTCAAAGGAAACTTATAGTGCAAATTGGTTAATAATTATTGTAATATCACAAAAGATAATAAATATTGCTACCCGTTCAGTCGTTCATTGGATTGGTAACATTTTGGCGTATTTAGTTTGGTAATGAATCTCATTAATATGCATAGAGATGAGCTCCAATTAAGAGGATATTTTGTAAATATATGATAATGAAGTAAATCTTTAACCCTTTACTATTCAAAGATGCTTTTGCCTCCAACACCTGAACAGTGCTTTTCCAAATTAAAACTCTGTTCTTCAAGCGTTTGGAGTACAGATAAAAGAATGGGCTTTTTGTTAAGGAAACACCCTGGAGTTTGGACTAAAACACTCACTTTTACTGTTTATTTAAGAAGTAAAAGGTTGAAGACTGAAAAAACACTAATATATATATATATATTTTAAATCCCCCCCATTGCCTTAACTTGGGCCAAAAATACACTGAAATACACTTTAGAGTAAAATGCTTTAAAAATGGAGAAAAATATACAAAAAAATTGTCTAAAATCCACTATAGTTCACTAAAAATAAAATGAAATGCACTAAAAATACAGTAAAATTTAATAAAATGACCTAAAATCCAGATAAAATTCATAAAAGAATGGGGGCTTTTTGTTAAAGTAACACCCTAATACACACACCCACTAATATATATTTATTTTAAATTCCAAAAATGCCAAAAATACACTAAAATGAAATAAAATGCACCACAAAAAGACTAAATTACACTATAAATAGAGTAAATGCACTAAAAATAAAGAAATATTTACTAAAATGACCTAAAACCCAGATAAAAGAATGGGCTTTTTGAAAAGGAAACACCCTGGAGTTTAGACTAAAACACTCACTTTTACTGTTTATTTAACAATAGGAACAAAAGATGTAAACTAAAAAGCACTAATGTATTTAAAATTTTCCCCATTGCCTTAATGTTTTGTTGTAAACCAGAGTGTATTTGTCTGTATATAGATAGATATGAACAGAAACACCATTTACCAACAGACCAATGTATTGGCATTGTGAAGGTCAAAGTAATAAACTTTATTTGTAAAAATATCAGTTTTAAAGCATCTTTCTATGGTTATATTAATGCACTTTACAGAGTGGACATTTGGGAAATTATCCATTTTGGCTACATTTGGAAATTTTTGGGAAAATAATTAGTAACTACTGAATAATTCAAATACATATATTTGAGCAAAAACATATAAAATAAATAAATAAATAAATAAAATATAACATTTCCCATACAAAATGACCATTGGTCAGTAAAAACTGGTAAAAATAAAATTCAAACTAGAGTTTTGATCCAAATTGTCCACATTCACCCATTCACACACACTCATACATCAGTAGGTTTCTAAGGTCAAAGGTCAGTCCTACTGGGGGCCTAAGTCAGGGTTCAGTATCTTGCCAAAGGACATTTCAACATGTGGACAGCCAGAACAAAAAGCCCCAGAAGTCACAGTGCTAGACCAGCGCCCCGGCAGATGCCGTAGTCCCACTACGGGCCAGCCGCACGCAGAACCCCGCCCCGGAGGGAGGGCCAGGCCGCACCATCGGAAAGCGAGGGCCAAGAACCCCCACGCCCACCCCGGAGCCGGCACGCCCAGGATACAGGGCGCCCACCCCGCAGCACCACCAAAACCCCACCAACCCCACTACTCCCCAGGAAATCGCCAGGCCCAGACAGAAGCCCCCAGCCAGCAGAAGCTAATCTCCAGTGGCGGTACACAGGCAGGTGCCAAGGCCTGTGCCCAGATGAGCCAGAGCCACCCCCCCAGAGAGACCACCCAGCCCCCATGCCAGTCCCCCAGGCAGTGGAGGGCCCCATTCACACACACATTCATACACCAGTAGGTTTCTAAGGTCTACGGTAAGTCCTACTGGGGGCCTAAGTCAGGGTTCAGTGTCTTGCCCAAGGACACTTTGACGTGTGGACAGCCAGAGCCGGGACGTGAACCGCCAACCTCTCGGTCAGTGGGTCACTACCAACTGAGCCACAGTCGCCCAAAAATCCCATTGTTAAATATTGTATCCTGGTGTTCAGCCTGGGGGGTTATTGTTTTGATCGTGACAGAAATTATTAAAGCACCAAAACTACTAGGGATGAACTTTAGGACATACCGCATTGTTTCAGGAGGGGTGCCAAAAATATTTATTACATTTCATAGAGAATAAAAAAAAAGTAGCATTTTGTAATGATCTGTTACTTATTACATAATACAGCAAAATGTATTAGAAAATGCATCTTTATTACAAAATGAAATGGAAAAAGTTATTACATTCTGGACGTTTATTACAAAATGCGGCTGAACAAGGTGCATTAAAAGCTATATATATATATATAGCTAAGTGTTATTTAAATCATGTCATTTACATCCCAGGACCGGATCATGAGGCTGATAGGAAGTTAAATATTTATATATAAATATATATATATATATATAGAAATATAAAATAGATAATGCCAGAGCGTCTGTGCAAAGGAGTTTATTTGTTGTTTTTCTTCTCTCAAAAAACGGAGAAAAAGTATTTTTTATAAGATACTAATGTCCTTCAGGCTTGTCAAATTGTCCTCATTTAGCAAACATTCCTTCCACATGCAGCCATGTAATTGTGCTCCTGTCATACTTCCTGTCTCTGCAGAACGAAGCGTTGGATTGTGGGTCTTTATCTAATTTATGCATCTCGTGAAAGTACAAGTCTGAATTTATTGGCGCTGGGCTAATGGCATTCATTAACCTTCGCAACTGTGAAATGTTTGATTGGAATGTGGCATTTCCTCCTTCAAAGGGGCGTTTCATTCCCTTTGCAATTCTCATACTTCAAATAAGTCATTAAATGCTATTTTACTTCAAACGTCCAGTTTATGTACGGTAATAACTATACCTCATCACGCTTAATGTGCCACTAGCTCGTACACAGGCGCCGCGTTTCAGAGTTAGCGATGGGGTTAAAAGCGACACACGGACATGCATCGTGCACACGAGCGGATTGTGTGTGTGTGGGGGGGGGGGGGTCACGAAAGCAGGAAGTTCCTTCATGATGATAGACAGTTTGGATCATACACTCGCTGGGCTGCGCTTGAATATTAGGCCTTGATTGGAAACAATGCATCTGGAGACATAATTGTGTCTTATCATTAGGCAGATCTCTGACTAATTATGGCTTATAATTAATGAGCTGTGATTAGAAGACTAATTATGAATTCCAAGTTAAAGCGTGCATGATGTTAAAACAGCGAGGGTGTGGGTGGTGGGGAGGGGTGGGGAGGGGAGGGTTGACTTTGGTGACTTTTAAGTAATAAAACACAACACTTTTTTTTTAAAGGGACGTATCTGTTTCCTGTCTGCGGCTGATAAATGGAACAGAACAACGGCCCCGACCTCCAAGCAGCGGATGGAACTTGTTTGCTTTACGTTACAGTTAATTGGCGAATGTTAATTGCTTGGTTGGAATCACGTAATTTGTTCCTGTGGTTGCAGTGGCGGTGGCGGCGGCGGCTGATAGGTGATGCTGACACTGTGGTGTGGTTCGGTCCTCTTCATCTCAGGTTCAAACATTAATTTTATACGTTACATTTGAATTATTATCAATCAATATTAGTTCTCGGGATTTCACAGCCCGCAAATTAGACGCTCAAATTGCATATATGCTTTGGTACAAATATAACACAACCCATGTGATTTATTACCCCCCTCCCCCCTCCCCCTCCCCCCTACCTACCACCACCAGCAGCAGCACCACCAGTCCAAACAGGAGGCACAGGGTACTATTTTTGTTTTGTTTTGTTTTGTTTTGTTTTGCTTTAACGTTATGCTATGTTGCCTTTAACGGTTTGCGTGTTTTGTGTGTGCGTTCACATTTCCTACTTGACAATCATTCTAAAATGTGGCATGTAGAAAGAGACACATAAAAGGATGAAACACACTATGGGCCAATTCCAAGTCCTCCCTTAACCCTCCATCAGTCGCCCTCAAAACTAAGTGTTATAAGGGCTATTTGTGACCTAGGAATGGGACACCCCTTAAATGTTGGCCCTGAAATTAATCAGGGCCTGTGTTGTCTCTGTCGTCCATGAAATGAAACACAACTTTATTATTTTTTTAATATTTGCACTGTTAACTCTGCCTGTTTAATCATAAACCACAAACACAGCTATCATCCACTGGTCCATCAGGTCTATCAGGTCCATGTTTTTAAATTGTTGTTGACTATCTGTAAAGTATTCCTTCAGTTAAAGCTATCAAACAAATAATCTGTATAAATAACACAACCATATTCATCTGTCACCTCATACTACGGCTCAATGAAAGGTAAACACCAGCTACAACTATCGTTAGCTAACTCTGCGGCTACGGTAGATGACATTAGCCCGGTCATTTTATACCATTATTGGCACAAACATGTTCTATAGACTGTGATCTGGATAAAACAACTACATTACCACCGCGACAAATGACCGTTTTTGAAACATTAGCTAACTTAAATGATAGCTAGCTTGTCTGCACCAGCCGCTATTGACAAAAGATCGTAAATAAAAAATACATGTTGGTTGTACATGAGGTACATAATCCATGAAATGGACCTAAACTAAGATAATACAATGATTTTTGTAATTTTTATATCTCCATTAGCAAAGAAAATACTGCATTCTGGGTAACCCTTGCTCCCAAGGGTGGTATCAGAGAATCTCAGTATTGAGGGATATGCAGCCCTTAAACTTGCCCTCAACTTAAACGTTCTTAGAACATTGGGACAGAACTTACACTTCGTAGGAAAGTTAATTTTGAGATTGAGGGTTAAGGGAGGAATTGGAAATGGCCCCAAGTTTCAGCCGAATCATCTCACTACCTCCGGTCTGACACCATATTGAATTTTTGTGTCGTCACAGCAGAGATTTGACATTTTCAACATGTATTAGTGAGTTAACATGATAATGACTGATCATGATGTATTTGTGATTTGACAAGATCACAGATTTCATATCATTCACAAAGTTACCACGCTCTGTGTAACTTTCTAGATTGTTTGTAAACAAGTTGAAGCAAAAACTACTGGACCAATTTCCATTAAATTTTGAGACAGGTGTGAGGTGATCCAGAATAGATCCCATTCAGTTTTGGTGAATTTAGGTCAAAGGTCACAGTCACAAAAAAGGTATTTTCACAATAATTCAGAATGTCCTTTTCATTCCTGTATAATCAGTTTTACATATAGCTTCTTTTTGCTCTGACTGTTGATGTGCATTGACATCAGAACTGTCTCATCATCTGAACCCACTTTATCCTCACTAGGGTCATGGGGGTCACTCGGGGCCTAATCCAACTAGAATGGGTGAAGGCGGGGTACACTCTGTGTGAGTCTCCAGTTCATCTCAGGGCTGAACATATATAGACAAACAATCACTCTTACATTCACACCTATGGATAATTTAGATTAACCAGTTAACCTATCAGTGCATGTGTTTGGATGGTGGGAGGAGCCAGAGTACCTGGAGAAAACCCACAAGGAGAACATGTAAACTCCACACAGAAAGGTCTGGTGTGGGAATTGAACCAGGGACCTTTTTGCTGTGACGCACTACTGCTAACCACTGCACCTAACATCAGAACTGTGAAGGACAAATTTGAAGACTCTAGGTCAAAGGTCACAATAAAGGTCAAAATTGAATTATGAATATAATTTTTGAACTATTCATTTACACAACTCTCGCAAATGTTTGACTTCATAAAATCCCATTTCTTTAGGTATCTCCAGCTTAGACACTACATCCAAAAAAATATTGACAATGTAATTAATTTCATTCAACATTGGTTGGGAGAGATTAATGTAATCAGTGTGTGTGTGTGTCTGCAGAGACATATCATGCTATAACTCAATGAATATGTGAGATATTACCATGGAATTACATGGGCATATACATATAGCTAATGTGCATCAGATGTAATGATCCATTTGAGTAAAGGTCAAAGGTCAAGGTCACAATTAACTAAAAGCTCAAAATCACATTATCGGATATAACTCAAGAACGGAGGGTCACAGAACTTTCAGATTGGTACCAAACGATGAGGTATGAAGATTTCTACAATTCTTATAATTGGTGTTATCACCGACGACCAATAGTTTTTGAGATCTCTGGAGGTCAAAGGTGGTGGAAAATTAACTTGTGTAACACTGTGTGTGTCAAGCATAGACATATCACGCTATAACTTAATCAATACTGGATATATTATCATAATATTACACACACTGACACATATATACATATAACAAAATGATCAATATTACAAAAGGTCAGAGGTCAAGGTCGCATGTTGATATGATATTTATGTAGTAATTCAATAGATGATAAAATCAATCCCACTGTGTGTCTGTATGTTTTTAGCAACAAATGCCAAAAACAGTGTGAATGGTATAGGAAGCCCCCAAAGCTCTTCTGGGGTAACATGTGACTGAACAACAGTAGGTAACTGGGTAATGACATATGACTGTGGTTAAAGATGGCAAATGATACACAGGAGGTTGTTGGTGAAAACTAATATTGGATCAATTACTTCCTAATGAATGAATCAGAATTGAAATCCATTGAGAATTGAGGGACGAGAAGAGATTTTAGTGAATTGTGGACAATAGAAGCAGACGACGGACGTACGATGATAAAACTAAACTCACTTTTGAACTATTCATCTTACAGACTTCCAATCAGCACAAGAATGCTGGTCTTTCCATTCCGCATCTTGTCTGTATAGATTTGACCTATTGTCGACCCAAGAGATCAAAGGTCACAGGGTCAATACCTAAAAACCTTTGATAGTTAGTATTGCTGACAGAGAGAAAATGTGTCATGGGCTTCAAAATAACACCATGACCTTTGACTCCCATTGGCCTTAAAAGGTCAAACTCAAGGTCACATGATTTTAAATGGTTGTAACTCCAAGAAGAGTAGCAATACTCACTCACTCACAATAATTTTATTCAGACTAAATAATTCTGAATGTAAAAACATGTAAACGTAGCACATGTTCATATTTCACAGTGATCCGCTTCATTCCAGACTGTTTTCTCAGTATGGACTCAACTGAGAAAACCAAGGTACTGGTTTCAGTCCACGGGCCACATGTTGGACCCCCCCCTCATATTCTAATCCACCAGTATCTGTGGCTGCTTTCATACGGTTTCAATGCAGCAGGTCTTGTTTCTGTGCAACGGTGTGCAACATTCCTAGACGCCACACAAACTGTTTTTTACTCAGTGTGTGGAAATAAAGCCAGTACATTTAACCCAATAAAAGCTAAATGGAGAGTGACAATGTACCCCCGAGGAGTAGTCATATATATATATTTTTTTTTACCTTTACTCTTCTATCTATGACACCTTGATAAGGCAATTATAGAGTAATTACCTTAACAAGTGGCATTAGAGGAAATTATCCTCATTTTTTTCTGCTAAAATAACACCAAATCAGTACTGAGTGAATTTCCGAATCTCTAATCAGCATCTCATTAAGTGTTGCAACTGCTTGATTTAAGCAGCGTTCAATGACAAATGCAATTAGCGCTGTGAAACAACAAAAATGTGACAACATTGTGCCAAACTAGGCAGATAAATCTGTCACATCCTTCAGGGATTTGCCATGTTTATTCAATTCAAAATACCTTTAATTGTATTTGGAGAGTCTTTGTGCACGATTCCAGCGACACACACGAGTCTTTATCAGGGGCAGATCTCGCCATTCCCTTACTTATTACAATTGAGAATAGGACATATGCTTTTATGCCAATTCGATACTTTTGATTTTTTTTTAATTTGATTTGAATTATTTATTTCAAACATGTGCAAAGTGCAACAATAATCAATACAACAATAATAATAATAACAATGACATGTCCGAAAACTTTTACAAATTTTTGGGTGCTGATTCGATTTAAATTGAGATTCTTCAATATTCTAGATTTTTCACTTGCCTTTTTAACACCAGACCATGTGAAAAAGCTGATTGATGATGCGTACAGATCATATCAGGAACCATATTTCCCAAATAAATGCACATCATATGTGAAAGTATTGTCTACTATAGAGGACACAAATACATTGCTGGGTCTCAGGAGGATAATACTAGTTTGTAGGGCTGGGATGATGTGCTTTTATGCTGATTCAATTATTTTACGTTTTTTTGGGTGTCAATTAATCATTTAAATATGGGGAAAAAAATAGATTTTTGAACAAAAAAATCTATTTCAAAATCGTAAAACAAAAAATCCCAATACATATGTACCCCTACTAGTTTGGACTCAATTTTCCCATTGATAAAGGTATGTATGAAAAAAAAATCATTTCCATCACTTTTTGTTAAAATATTAGTGTTTGAAATATTCAGGAGAATTTTTTCCAAAAATTTCCAAATATACCCATTTTGGAAAAAATATTATTTCCCTAAATGTGACCCTCCAGCAGAAAACCAGTGGTTCAGTCTCACAGCAGTATTTCTAGCTATAGCCACAAATACGTTATATGGGTCAAAATGATGAAATTTGAAGTTTATACTCAAAATCAAAGTAAAATGTCTCCTGAACACTTTTAACTATGGGTTTTTATGAAATTCCTACCATAAGTGCTTCAAATCATGCCTTTTAGGAGGAACAACAACTGACTCTGACAGAAATTGTCTCAATACACAGCTTTCCTGTGTTAGGTATTATTATTCTTCGATGAATGATGATGCCGACAGGTCATATCAGGAACCATATTTCTGGGAAAAAAAAATGCATATCATATGCATTCGCATATGTGAGTCAGTTCAGATTTATTCAACAGTAATATATTTGAACCAGACATTGGGAGGTAAACTGTGACATTTATCTGCACACAACGTGAAGAGAAGCCTTTAAATCTCAGATGTCAAACATAAGGCCTGGGGACCAAATCCGGCCTACCTAAGGGTCCAATCGGGCCCTTTGGATCAATTTATAAACACTAAGTTATGAATCATTTTAGTTCATGGTCCACATTCAGAACCAATTTAGTCTCATTATAACCTATAAATATTCACATGGGGGAAAAAAAGAAATTGTAAATGTACTTTTTTTCCATTTAGTGATGCTAACACAAAGTATAATTTCAGAAAAAAATTCTCAATAATCAGAACAAATATGAAAAAATTGGAAATGACGTAAGAAAAGTAAGATTTGCCCCCGGGCCACGTGTTTGACACCTGAGCACTAAACTGAGAACCATGACCCAACAAAACACATCATCTACAAACTAACTCACTTTTAAAGGCTTTTTTTAATGTTTTTGAAATGTTTCCAATTTTTTTCCTGCTTAAATAGGTATTATTTCACCCACAGCAAAAAAAAAAAAAAAGTTTTGTTTGTTACTTTATTAAAGTTGAGAAGTTGTACTTTTTAGGCCTTCACCGTGGACCACGTTGGGCACAAGGCCTATTGAGTCTACTGTGATCGCAAAGAAGTCTGCTTTTTCAGCTCTAATTTCTAACCTGAACATGCACGAAAACTCACCAAATCACGTCAGAAGTGTGAAAAATTGTGAGTATTTACAGGTTTCGTAAAAGTCGGTAAAGAAATGTGTCTACAGTGCCACCTAGAAAACTGACAATAGTTTGTATTAGGCCAGATCATACCCAAGTGAAGTTAGAGCGATGAAAATCGGTACATTATATAATAATGAACAAAAAACCTTACGATGGCCATGTCCATTAACCAACAGGAAGTCCGCCATCTTGGATTGAAATTTGATGAATTCTCAGTCATGGTTTTCGCTGTCATTGGATTTTAACAAAGTCCTCCTTGGCCGTTGAGTCCAATGAGCTCAAAATCAGTGAAATTATCCTCATTTTTTTCCAAAAGTTGCATCATATTTGTGCTATGCTGTCGAAAATTTTGCGAAGATTTCAGGAAAAATTACCACTCCATAAATTGCTTCAGCTCGGACATACGAACACCGATTTGGCTGAAATTTGACTCCGATGTCTGTCTCCCGGGTCTACACCTGTTTGTCCTATGACATCATTATTTCGCCAAACAGATTCACCAAATTCACCGTTACTAATTTGGGATTAGATCAGGCATACAAACACCGGACTGAGGTGGACGCAAGGGACAGCGAAGACCTTTGTGACTGCTAAATGAGTTGAATCAGTACTTCTACTCTGACCAGAGTATTTTTTTCACCCGACTAGCTCTACTTCAGAATGTGAGTACTCTGACTACCTCTGTCATGATGGGAGAGTGTGGGAGAATGTCTGTGCTCTCAGCAAATGGAACAGATAAGCAGAAACGTTTTCTTCCTGCCTTCTCTCCAGTTAACCGGTGCAGCAAGGTCAGGTGAATGTGATCAGCCACCGTGTCCAAGTGTATTATCAGGTGAAATCTGTGGAGTGACGTACGCCGACGGGGCCAGTCAGCTGTCTGGAAAGAAAAATCATTACACGCAGACGGACATTTTGGATAACTTCAGAGGCGAATCGGCCACTCGGGATGTGGCGCAGATCCCTCTGTGACGGAAATGTCCTTGAATGCAACGCCTCCTCATTAGTCCGATTAGGAAAATAACAGCGAGCGGCAGTGGGCCATCGATAGACCAAAAGATCATGACTTTGACTTATTGATACTTTAGAGGAAGTGTTTTTGAGTGGGTTTGGCTGAGGTCAAAATGTGACATTTTACTTTTAATTTTACTGAATATTTTGGTCGTTTTTGTTCATTTTACTGAAGATTCTGGTCATTTTTGTTCGTTTTACTGAATATTTTGGCAATTTTTGTTTGTTTTACTGAATATTTTGGTAATTTCTGGGGGGGGGTTACTGAATATTTTAGTCATTTTACTGAGTATTTTGGTCATTTTTTTGTTCATGTTACTGAACATTTTGGTAATTTTTGTTCATTTTACTAAACATTTTAGTCATTTTACTTAACATTTTGGTCATTTTTGTTCATGTTCATGTAATCGGCCACTCTGATGTGGCACAGGTCCCTCTGTGATGGAAATGTCCTTGAATGCAACGCCTCCTCATTAGTCCGATTAGGAACATAACAGCAAGCGGCGGTGGGCCATCGATAGACCAAAAGATCATGACTTTGACTTATTGATACTTTAGAGGAAGTGTTTTTGATAATGGTAGTGTTTAAAGGACTGATAGCACTGGTCTGCAAGTAAAACACTGTCAAATGTTAGTAATTAAGAAAACTCTAGTCTTAAGTGTGGGTTTGTCTGAGGTCAAAATGTGACATTTTACTTTTAATTTTACTGAATAGTTTGGTCATTTTGTTCATTATACTGAAGATTCTGGTCATTTTTGTTCGTTTTACTGATATTTTGTTAATTTTTGTTCGTTTTTACTGGATATTTTGTTAATTTTTGTTAATTTTACTCAATATTTTAGTCATTTTACTGAATATTTTGGTAATCTTAAGTACAGTTTTTAGGTACCTGTACTTTACTTGAGTATTTCTTTTTCTGGAAAGTTTTTACTTTTACTTCCTACATTTTTGTATAATATTGGTACTTTATACTCTTCATATTTATATAAATATCTTTACTTTATACTCTTTACATTTATATAAATATTTGTACTTCATACTCTTTACAGACACTGGTCTGCAAGTAAAACACTGTCAAATGTTAGTGATAAAGAAAACTCTTAAATGTCTTAAATGTGGGTTTGGATCAAGTTTCCAAGTTAAGTCTGGGGTCAAAATGTGACATTTTACTTTTAATTTTACTGAATATTTTGATAATTTTTGGTCATTTTACTGAATATTTTGGTAATTTTTGTTCATTTTACTGAACATTTTGGTAATTTTACTGAAGATTCTGGTCATTTTTGTTCATTTTTCAGAATATTTTAGTAATTTTTTTTAATTTTACTCAATATTTTAGTCATTTTACTGAATATTTTGGTAATCTTAAGTACAGTTTTTAGGTACCTGTACTTTACTTGAGTATTTCTTTTTCTGGAAAGTTTTTACTTTTACTTCCTACATTTTTGTATAAATATTGGTACTTTATACTCTTTACATTTATATAAATATTTGTACTTTATACTCTTTACATTTGATTTGATATTTTTTATTTGAATGATTTATTTCGAACATGTGCAGAATGCAACAATAATCAAAACAACAACAATAATAATAATAATAATAATAATAATAATAATAATAATAATAATAATAATAATAATAAATAATTGAAGTACTAAACATATACATATATACAAAAAAACAAAACAGAACACAAAAAAACAACAACAAATGAGCAGATAGGAAAATAGGGAACAAAAAGAGGTTTGTTTGTTTTATTCCTTTTTCTAATTTGTCTGCATTTTGTTCTTATTTTATTTTATTTTTTTAACCCCACAGAGGGGGAGTCAACATTGCTTGAGATAAATGCATATTCCAGTCTTGCAGCCAAATACTCCAATATTTAGTGCATATGTGTGACCATCATCAGTCCTCCCCGAAAGCTGAGCAGACATCTCCCTTACAAGCCAGTGAGGGCAGTGCTACACCTCAGTGATGTTTGGAGGAAACAAAGACTGGACAGGATGGACAGGACGAACGGGGACAGAAACCAACAGGCGGTGCTATTGTAATTAAAGACTGCAAGGTGATGTGTTATTCCCAACCACCAACTGTCCATCAATAAAAACAAATAAATAAATAGATCGCAAAAAGAGGAGAAAACCAAACCAGCACAAAAGAAAAAAAAAAAAAAGATTCAACAAATAAACAAACAATCGGCACCGAGCACCACAACCATGGATGTCCTAATAGTACAAAATAGAATGCAATAGAATAGAATAGAATAGGCCAGAAGAGGACACCAGTGCAGAAGAGAATGAGTTTAGTGTAAAGACTGTGGAGAGATTCTCAGCACATTCTGGCGAGTCCCATCATTCGTTGAAATGGGACTCGGCAGTAGCTGGTGAGACCCGATCAAACATGCAAGTGTGAAGGACCCCGAAGCCCAGAACAGCAATCATGACAAGGCAGGGCCAAGCCAACAGGGCAACCCCCACCCCAGGCTGTAGGAGCCACAGGACGCCACTCCCAGAGAGCCACCGGGGCCACCATGAATGACACAAACCCGGAGAACAAGAGGGAGCAGCTACAGACCCCCCCAGCGCACCAAGACCGACCCAGGCGGCCCGGGGCACGAGGACCCACCTGCCCACCCCAGCCCCCACCAAAACCCACAAATCACAAGGCAGGCAAGCGCAGTACACCCAGGGACCCCAATGTGCCGCTACAACCCAACAGGACAGAGCCACCGCACGCCACCAGCCCACAGTACAGCCACAGCGCCCACTAGACTGGCCAATCCAACCCCCACGGCCTGCTAAGAGCCATCGCACCAGCTTGGGCCCGACGGGCAAGCAGGAGGACGCCCCCCCAACCACAGCCCGGGGACCCCCCAGCACAGCAACATAGATAGTAGTCTCCCCACGCTACCCCATAGCCATGAGGTGGCTGGGTCCCACCAGTGAGGCCATATTAGTGAACCCCACCCCCATTCTTCACTGTTAATATGTCTCCAGATCCCTGACTGGAGACATTATCCCTGCACCGTGATAGTGTAACCCTGAGTGTCATGTGGTGCATTAAAAGTGGGGAGGCTGGGCGAGGCATCCAGGGGGCGGGCCAGAGGACCACAGAGGATGGATACTCTGCAGCCTACTCTGGCCTATGTTCCCCGAGTGGTGCTTTAAAAAGAAATTAGAGAGCAGGGGAGGCAAGCAAGAGGGTGATGGGGAAGAGACAAGGCCGTAGAGCCCTGCCATCTGCCCCACCACAGAGCCCATCATTCCCGCTCCCACCCGCTCTCAAGGCCCTAACTGTTGTGTCCCTATATGTGCCTAAGAGTAGCTATATACAGTGAAGTGTGAAGTGTGTGAAGTGCACAGTAAGAGGCAGTCTGGTGTGGATCCAGCCCATGAGGACAGAGCAGCGGGAGAGACAGGTAGTGAGACCACTGTTACTGATGCAGAGGGCCCGCAGAGCCCCGAGGCAAGAGGCCGAGGTAAATGGTAAATGGACTGCATTTATATAGCGCTTTTCCACCTTCATGGTGCTCAAAGCGCTTTACATTACCCACCCATTCACACACACATTCATACACCAGTAGGTTTCTAAGGTCTACGGTAAGTCCTACTGGGGGCCTAAGTCAGGGTTCAGTATCTTGCCCAAGGACACTTCAACATGTGGACAGCCAGAGCCGGGACGCGAACCGCCAACCTCTCGGTCATTGGGCGACCCACTCTACCAACTGAACCACAGCCGCCTGTGGACCCACCCGAACCCGACTGGCCCAGCCAGAACGAAAAGCCCCAGAAGTCACAGTGCTAGACCAGCGCCCTGGCAGATGCCGTAGTCCCACTACGGGCCAGCCGCACGCAGAACCCCGCCCCGGAGGGAGGGCCAGGCCGCACCATCAGGAAGCGAGGGCCAAGAACCCCCACGCCCACCCCGGAGCCGGCACGCCCAGGATACAGGGCGCCCACCCCGCAGCACCACCAAAACCCCACCCACCCCACTACTCCCCAGGAAAGCACCAGGCCCAGACAGAAGCCCCCAGCCAGCAGAAGCTAATCTCCAGTGGCGGTACACAGGCAGGTGCCAAGGCCTGTGCCCAGATGAGCCAGAGCCACCCCCCCAGAGAGACCACCCAGCCCCCATGCCAGTCCCCCAGGCAGTGGAGGGCCCCCAGCCCCCCAGGGGAGGGAGAGGGAGAGGGACGGGGACGAGCGGCCAGGCAGGAGAGGAGGGAGGAGTAGAGAGGAGTAGGGAGGAGGAGGGAAGCAGAGCAGGAAGGGACAGGGGAGCGACCGCAGAGCCGACCCACCCCGAACCCCAGGGCCAGCCAGGGCGCCCCAGAAGAGACCAGCCACCGATACCCCCAAGGCCCCGGGAGAGCGCACAGACCCAGCAGATCCAGGGCTGAAAGGGAGAGACACCAGGGACAACAGGACAATATTATATAAATATTTGTACTTTATACTCTTTACATTCTCTGAATGGACTCATTCCTTTTTTAATGTAGACAAAAATGACAGTATGAAAAATAAATTGTGACTTACTATAACATAATTTTGACATTTTATCTCACATTTAGATTTTTTTTTATCTCACAATTCTGCTTTTTTTAATATCCGCTTTATGATTTTTGAATTTTTCCTAAATATGTCCATACCCACTACACTGAGGACCATGACTCAATAAAACATATGAACTACACACTAACTTAAAGGCTTTATTTTTGGACATTTTTGAAATGTTTCAGATTTTGTTTCTTGCTTAAATAAGAATTATTTCACCCACAGCAAAAAAAGGCAGTTTTACTTTTTATTTTATAACAGTTGAGACGTTTTTTTTACTTCTACTTCACTAAAGGAGTTGAATTTATTTATTTATATTGATATTTTTTCATACAAGTCAAGTACAGAATGTGAGTACTTTGACCACCTCTGACTAAAACATGCTCGAAGCACAAATATACTTTGTCAAAGTTTTCGGAATATCGCTATTGTTATGGAAACGCAGTGTACCTTATAGTGCGGAAAATACTTCGCACCTCCGTTAGTGACTCAGATTTGATTCTGGGAGTTTTTTTGGTTTTTTTTATAACAGTGAATAAAATGACGAAACACCCCTGGAACACAAGGCAATCACTTCAGAACTTTCCCTCCGCAAAACACCCGTTGCCCTGAATATTTTTTCTTGATACAAAAATCCGAACAACTTACAAATGCCCTGATTAGAGCAGAACGGTGACAACAATAACCTGCTGATTGTGGCTGTGACTTTTTCTTTTCTTTTTCAAATCTCACTATTTTTACATGGATTCAGTCTTATTGTCAATCACTGCTGTGATTTGTAATAATAACGTATTGGACTGTACACAATAATGTACAATCACTTAACCTGTCATTTATACAGGTGTGTATTTTTTTAATTATCAGGTGGGTTCTTTTGTGCACAATGCTAAACTGTAATTTACAGCATCGTGATATTTTATTTTTCTTTCTTTTTAGTCAAAGAAGGTACAGACTACAATGATGTAAACACACGGTCATTTAGTTTCCTTGTCTTTTTCTCAGCAGCACAGTAAGGTCGTCACAGCCAGACCATGTTTGTCTGAAATGAATCGTCCTGTGTGTTGAATGGTCTGAATGGAATCTGTTACATCTGTATTTACTGTGAAGACAATACAATTACATCTATGTTAACCTCC
Organism: Siphamia tubifer; assembly: GCA_020466265.1. Classification (NCBI taxonomy): domain Eukaryota; kingdom Metazoa; phylum Chordata; class Actinopteri; order Kurtiformes; family Apogonidae; genus Siphamia; species Siphamia tubifer. The sequence goes on along the minus strand of CM035802.1, from coordinate 8,675,692 downwards.
TTCCTTTACTTCTCCTCCTTCTTCTACTCCTCCACAAGCACTTCCTTCCATCCTACCCCTTCTCCTCCTCTTCTTCACCCTTAACCTCCTTCCTTTGGTCCTCCTCTTCTTCACTCTTAACCTCCTTCATTTCCTCCTCTTCTTCCCTCTTAAACTCCTTCCTTTGTTCCTCCTCCTCGTCCTCTTCTTCCCTTCATTTCCTCCTCCTCTTCTGCACTCTTAACCTCCTTCCTTTCCTCCTCCTCCTCTTCTTCCCTCTTAACCTCCTTCATTTCCTCCTCCTCTTCTGCACTCTTAACCTCCTTCCTTTCCTCCTCTTCCTCCCTCTTCTTCTTCTTCCCTCTTAACCTCCTTCATTTCCTCCTCCTCTTCTTCACTCTTAACCTCCTTACTTTCCTCCTCCTCCTCCTCTTCTTCCCTCTTAACCTCCTTCCTTTCCTCCTCCTCTTCTTCACCCTTAACCTCCTTCCTTTCCTCCTCCTCCTCTTCTTCACTCTTAACCTCCTTACTTTCCTCCTCCTCCTCCTCTTCTTCACTCTTAACCCCCTCCTCCTCCTCCTCTTCACTCTGCACCTCCTTCCTCATGTGTCATCACTAAACTGGGCCTGTTTTGAACCTCCACTCTTCACTCCGTGCTCATTTACACACTCTAATCTCTATTTTTCTCTGCTATAAATAACCAAAAACTCTCTCTAATGGAGTAATTTACACACACCCTGCCAGGGCCATTGACAGGACTCTCTTTTATGGCAAATGTCTGGCATTTAGCAAATCGATGACATGAGTTATGAAGGAGACCTGGGGCCTTGCTGCCTTCCCATTCTTCTCAATAACAAAAGAGGAAGTGCATTAAAAACTAGCATTGATGGGTTGTTGGGAGTTGCAGTCAATGTGCTCTGAGAGTTTAAAATTAAAAGGCCTTTTAGTCTGAAAATTGTTTTCTCTGGTCATCCGTCATGACGTGAAGGGTCTTTTTCACGGCGATTAATTAGAAATTAAAAGGGTAAGAGAGCAGAGGGGAGGTGGGGAAACCCAGTTGTTTTAAAATCTTCTGCCCATCCTGCCCAGTTGTGAGTTAATGACACCAGCTTCGCCTTTGACTAAGTGTTATTGCTGCAGTCCATAATTTCATGTGGAAAATGGGCGAGGGAGTGGATCTTCCTTATAGTAATTGAGTATTGATTTGAAAATAAACAGCAGTGAGACTCCCACCCAACTGACAGACCCATCTTTCGGATGGAATCGACAATAAATGGGCCCCTGGTTGGAGGGAAAGTTATGGATCAGGATGATACAGTCAAGCGCGCCTTTCCCACTGCGATCTCTCTTCCAATATATATTGGATTTTAGATAACCCATTTATGAGCCCTGTCATCTAAAACCTATAGTTTTCAGCAGGCGGATGATGAGTTAAGGCTGGTCCTGGTACAGATCTGAGCCGCTGACTGGGGAAACAAATCCCCGTCTAAAAACAAGAACATAAATTCATACAAAGTATTTTTGCTTGAATTAATCAAATACATAAATGTTGAATTAGGTACAAATAATCTGCCTTGGTGATCTGATTTTCAAGATCTATTCTCTTAAAGTAATTTATTTTACCTCAGTGAAAACTTACTGTATTTTTGCAGTGCAGATGGTAAAGCTGCTGACACTTAAAAATTTAAAACGTTGAATCAACTTACATTTTTTTGTTGAATAGGTCACACATGAAAACATCTGAGTGAATCAAATTAAATGAAATTAAAATAACCTTGTGTAATTCAATTTAGTTCACTCCACTACATTTTTTATGTGTGAACATAAGAAGTCAAACTAATGAGATTATAAAGTTTAAATCATGAGATAAAAAATCTGAAGCATGAGATAAAAAATCTGAAGCATGACATAAAAAGTCAAAACTGAAGAATTTTTAAAGTTGATTCAATGTTTTACTTTTTTCAGTGTATACTTCTAGGTAAAACACCTTCAGTTCCTTTCAGATTTGAGGGTTCCTTGCATGAACTACATGTTTAACTATTCCCCAAAGTGGATCAATGTCTAAATCTTACCAAGTGTATTTCTCTCATTTCTAGTCAAAAAATCTCATCACTGGGGCTGCAATGATTAGTCGACGTTGACAAAAATCGATAATAGAAATAGTCGACGATGATTTCCATTGTTTACTATTGTCACCAGTCAGGTTTTTTTCCAACAGTTAGCAGAACTCAAAAAATGTAAGGCAATCAATTGCCTCAATTATTTTAAATTAATTAACTTAAAAAATTACATTTTCCACAACTTAAAATGTAGATGCTTATTAAAATAGAGTGGTAGCTCTACTTACAAAATTAATTAATTCCAGAAGTTTTTTCATACTGTGAATTTTTCGTAAATAGTCGCATTTTACATGTAAAAGGCCTAATTCGTTCCAAGGCCCCCAATACTACCCCTTAAACCCTTTAAAAATTATTTAAAAAATTACAGATTTTGTATCAAATATGTGTTAAAAGAAAATGTAGATTTAGATTTTAGCCCGTCCAGGCTAATGTCGGTGTCCAGGACAGAAGAGTTGAGTCTGGGTGAGAATGAGGATGCATCAGTCTGGTGGATCATGTTTGGTGTTTAAATCCATCTTCAGGTCCAGTTTGTTTTCTAGTGAGCGAACATTGGCGAGCAGGACTGATGGAAGTGGTGGTTGGAACGGGTTAGCTGTTAGCTTAGCTGGAAATCCACCACAACCGCCACGGTCTCTCGCGCTGCCTCCGATGTCTCCGGAGGAGGAGCCTCTGTGGGGGGAGACTCCGCTGAAGGACGATGGATCTGACTGGCGTAGCAGACTCAGGTTCTGTAGAACGGTCCAAATTTTTAACTAGTGTTCTTAAGCTGATGATAGTCTGTGGGTCATACTCTTCTTGCACCGTTCGGCTGAACTTTTGATCCTAAAAACACTGGTCTAGGTGGAGAAATGACCATTAAAGTGTCTGTGTTACCATGGAGACACAGCAGCCACAGACAAACATTATAATACGTACTGTGATAAATGAGGGTCAAAGGTCAAACCAAAAGCATCATGGGTAGCTACCTCATAGCCAATGGGATGATACGTACAGTACGTACATGATGTATTTACGTACATTACGTAGTTACATATAGTAATGTACATACAGTACTGTATTTATATCTCAGAGGTTTCAGTTTACTTTCGTAAATAGAATTTACCTTCGTACTTGAATCATTTGTTAGCTGTGTCTTTAGTAAATAGAGGTACCACTGTGTGTGTGCGTGAGTATATTATATATATATATATATATATATATATATATATATATATATATATATATATATATATATATAATATAATTATATATATATATAACATAATTATATATATATATATATATATACATATATATATATATATATATATATATATATATATATATATATATGTAATGATTATATAATTTGACCCCTAACATAACAGGTGGGTGATTCTGTGTTATTTTAAGTATAATGAGATATTTGGACTAGAGATAAGAAAAATAAACTTGGTAAAATTTAGATTTTTGCAGTATGAGCTCATAACAGTGAGTCAGTGTTGCTGTTCCAGTCATGTTCTATTTCACTGTCATGTTGGAACATCCCAGACCGTCCCATGCAACATTCACTGGGTGTATGTAAACTTCTGAGCTCAACTATAATCTTACCTTGAGAAAATCCCAGGACACTGCTTCCATCTTTTACTACTTTCCCCATTAAGCTCAAATTAGATGATTATTTACTCTGCACGGCTGTGGATCTGCTCAGTCATGCATAGCCGATCTCTCAAGTCCCCTCTGCAGTGTGGGATGGATATGAAAAACCTCAAGGATAATGGAAAATTGATTTTTATGTCCCCATATCTGTTTAAATATGATTAACAGTGAGCTCGACACAGCACGTCAAATTAATAATGACGTGCGGTGGGAAAAGGCAATCAATAATTGACAAGATAAATATAGATAACGCTGGGTAATGCGCCTGACGAGGGTCATGCCGATAACAAATGAAGCATTAGCATGTGAATGATAATCAGGACTCATTAGGCAGGTGTGAATGACAATACAATAGTGCACTGGTGACCATGCTTTGACATCACCTCTAACATTCTGAGGGCAGCCGCTGAAATTAACCTCTTATGCCTTTTATGTCCTGGTCCTGCCACATAGATGATATTATTTTAATAACACTTATATATACAGCTCCTAAATTAATACAGCCGCACTTGTCACACATTAAATGAAAGTGAATAAACTAATCTTTCTGAAAATATAAACAAAGTGCGACAGTAACACCACATACACAAAAAGAGGGTTTTCCATTAAAGACTAATATAAGAGATTTGGCTTGAGTCCATGTCACTGAACTCTACAAACCAGGTCAGATATCGGTGTAATTATTGACTCAGACCTGAAATTTAACAACCATTTAAAAGCTATTAACCAGTCTGCCTACAATAAGTGGACATACTGTACGTCACCGAACTTCCAGTTAAGAAAGACAGTAGAAAGTTGGTAATATTGAAAGAGTCTTTTCATGTTCCTGAAGAAATTTGCCACTTTTAACATTTGCAGATATTGGAAGAATCGTGGAGGAAAATTCACTAATGAAAAAAAAAATTTTTTCCCTGAGGAAAAAGTATCAAAGTAAAGAAAGAGAGATCACTGGGAGAGATCAGTGCTACTGAACTGATAACAACGTCCACAAATCATTACTATAACCACTTATACCTAGGACTAGGGTTATAAGGTTCTGTATGAATAGTATAGAGGACATGGACTATTTCTCAATTTTCAACGTCTTGTTAGCATAATGTTAATGTTAGCCGAATGCTATCATAATCCGTTCACATTGTTCTCTGGCAGTGTGTGTTTATGTTGGTGTTTGTTTGTCATAATATTTAATGTAGTAGAAGGGCAGGTTTTTGTGAGGGTTAGATGCTACCCATCACAAAGAAAAAAAAGAGGAGCCTCACAAACAATAGGTTTGATCAGTGTTCATACATTTACTATGACTTACTGCTGTTTACTGGCTGCAGTTGCAGCTCTATGGCTATTTCAATTCTTTCCTTCCAATGCTACTGTTGTTTACTGCTGACACTGATATACTGGCATCTAAACGCTAAAGATGCTAACTACAGTTTAAGTCGAACATTACTTATTTGTGTTCACCATAAGTTTCAAAACCATGGTGACTTATTTTATCTCAACTCATACCGATGTTAACGACTGCCCTTATTGACACTGTTCATATACTGGCTCCTTTTTTCCTGTAGAAATATAATTATTTCAAGGAAAAAATGCTAAGGACAGACTCTGGGTTCAACCAGCAAACAGTCCCAGAGATGTAATGTTCTGATGTTAAGTGTCTGCTGCAGACGGAAGTGCTCCTTTTTTTAATTATAAAACTTGGCCCTTCATCCCGCCGAATAGCTTGGACCCATTTTCGTCTAGCTTCACTGTTAACAGGGAAGGAGTGGAACAAAATATAAGACTGGTTTTGAACATTACAGGAACACCCCGGTATGTTACAATAACTTTTGGCTGTTGATGTCATCTTTGCCATTCAACTTTTGCCGGTGCGGAAGTAGGGTTACACTCCACTTATGTATTTCAGGTGCGAAATGCAGAAGTTGTGAAAAAGGTCCATTACCACCTGAAGAACATCACTAGAATCAAGGGTTTTCTGTAGAAACCAGACACAGATTAACTCATTCATTAATTTTCAGTAAAGTAGATTATTGTAATGACCAGTACCAGGAAACTGGACCACATCACACTGGGGGAGGGGAATGTATTAGTGTTTCTAATGCCATATTCGCACAGAGTATTACCTATGGACCACTGGTAATTCGGAATAATTACGGAGAATGTCCGAGTTCTTAGTCCTGTGCGAATTCACCATGACTGTAATTTGCTCAGTAATAATTGCGCCGCAAATTACCTACTATGTTTCGGCAAAAAACTGACGTCCAGAGGTAATTCAAGTCCTGTGTGAATGCGAATGTCTGTTTGTGATTTCAATTGCACGTCTCTTGTCTTTTTGTGGAGTTAATAATGCAGGACGCGGCCGAAATTGTGCGGCAGCAAATGATAATGAAGATATGGTCACACCAACCCACATGTTCGCTAACATTTATAGCTATCTGAGGTTGTCTCTATAGATTCAGTCGCTGTTTGCCAGAGGGAAAGTCTATGTTAAGAACTGTCCATTCACTTCCATTGTAACCTCCAGACTACTTTAATCTGCACTGACCCCGCTCTTATTTTGAAGGCGTGGAACAAATTTACAGACTGTGTCCTTATCAATGGGATTTTTCCCTTTGTGGATACAGTGTTGTTCTTATGCAGACTTTGTTTTCATACCTTATTAATGTATTGAGACCAAACAGGATGTTGTGAACTTACGACATATCCGGTCATAATGTCTGTAATTTACCTGAATTACAGACTTTCGTTTATCCCGTCCGAATGCGCCACACAATAAATGGTAAATGGACTGCATTTATATAGCGCTTTTCCACCTTCATGGTGCTCAAAGCGCTTTACATTAGCCTCTCATTCACCCATTCACACATACACCAGTAGGTTACTAAGGTCTACGGTAAGTCCTACTGGGGGCCTAAATCAGGGTTCAGTGTCTTGCCCAAGGACACTTCGACATGTAGACAGCCAGAGCCGGGACGCGAACCGCTGAACCACAGCCGCCCACAGAGGTACGGAGGTAACTGCGAATTACCACTGGTCCATAGATAATACTTATCATGTGCCAATAGTACATAAGTCTACATCTTTTTATCTGTTAAATAAACAGTAAAAGTGAGTATTTTATTCCAAACTCCAGGGTGTTACCTTTACAAAGAGACCGTTCTTTTATCCGTACTCCACACAGTTGAAGAACAGCTGCAGTTTTAAGTTGGAAAAGTATCGTTCAAGTGTTTTAAGCAAAGTTCCCTCCAGTTTAGTAAAGAGTTAACTGAGCCTCATATCTGTGTGTTCATCTGTACCACAGTCTGATAGAAATCTAGAGGTCATTTGGCAGAGCACCGTGTTACTCCTCCCTGTAACCCCCCCAACACACACACATACATATGCATACACATTTACATGTGTTATGAGGACCCAGTTTGTATTCAAGTAGCCATTGCATAGTGAGTATAAACATCTTTTTTTATTAATTAAAAAGAAATAAATCCAAATAATAATAGTAATAAAACTAAATTAAATGTAATAAATTAAATGTAATTAATGAATAAAAATTATTCAATATTTGTTTTTAATTTAAACAATAAAATAAATAATAATATTTAAAATAAATAGGAAATAAGAAAATAAGAAAAAAAATATAAATGCTTTTTATTTTTAAACTGAGAAAAAGGAAACCCACTTTCAAATCTTTGAAAAATACATGTTTTGCTTTGCACCTTTTCCCCTCGTGCTTTATGGGGACTTCCTGAAAAAACAAATTAGTGTAATTATAGTTCCAGGTATATAGGATATAGGTATTTTATACTAGTGGGGCCGTTTATTTATAAAGGGCCCCACTAGTATAAAATATTTTAACCTTAGTGGGGACCTGAATTTTGTTCCCCATAGTGTCATAGGATATGTTTACTGTGTAAACATATCAATGTCACCTTAATGATACAAATACACACACACACACTTTGGTTTCCATGTCTCATGAGGATCAAGTTTTAATCAAGTAGTAGGGTAGTGATTGTGAACACATCTTTTTCTTTCTTTTCTTTTCCTTAATGAAAAATAAATTTGAAAACATTTGAAAATTAAATAAAATAATTAAAATGAATAAATAAAAAATGTCCATAATTAAATTAAATTAATAAATAAAATACAAATAATATTTCTAATAAATAAATAATGAAAAATAAATAATGAAAATAAATTAAATAAACAAGTAATTAAAAAAATAGATACATTTGAATTTTGGTTACTATAGTGTCAGAGGTCCCCATGGTGTGACTGTGTAAAAAGATCAATGTCCTCATAAAGATAGGAATACAAATATACACACACACATACTTTGGTTTCCATGTCTTATGAGGACCAAGTTTTAATCAAGTAGTAGGGTCATGATTCTAAACACATCTTGTTCTTTCTTTTTCTTAATAAAATCAAAAAATCAAAATCAAAATATGCTAATTAAAAATGTTTTTAATTATAAATAAAAAATAGTAAGAATGTAATTACATAAATAAAAATAATAAATAATATTTCTAATAAATAAATTACGAAAAATAAAAACAATAAATAAGTAATTCAAAAAAATCAAAATAGATACATTTGAATTTTGGTAACTATAGTATCAGAGGTCCCCATGGTGTGACTGTGTAAAAAGATCAATGTCCCCATAAAGATAGGAATACAAATATGCGCATACACACACACACACACACACACACACACACAGGTCCACACTTTCCCTGGAATCAAAAATGAAGTGTCAGCTAATGAAAATGAATAGCACATTTGTATGTCATTAGCGGTGAGCGGGGGCTCCCAGGGAAGTGTTGGGGGCGTGTGAACATAGTTCAACAGTGATTACGCAGAGGTTAACGGCCGGCCTGACATAAGTGTTAGACTCCTCGTATTATGTCGATTCACTGAGCTGTTGAACCATTACCACTCTCTCCCCCTCACATTCAGATAAAGGTATTTGCCTGCAGCTAGACAGATGTACTCTGCATTTATGAGAGCATACATTATGTTTGACTTCAAACATTTGCTTAACACTGCCTCAGAATCTCATTTCCTTCTGTTCAGGTCATCGTTTAAGCTTCAGTTTTCTATCAGACACTATTTCCTGCGTGATACGTACATTAGACAAACACACACAAACACAGAAAACATCTGAGGCTGCAAAAGTAGAAGCGCTGGAAAAATATTAACTACATTTTGCCACCTGTATTTTTATCATTTCTACTGATTCAATGGTGATGTGGTGTAGCAACTCAACAGCTGATGGAATAACTTACATTTAATAAGAGTTTATAATGTAATAAACACCTGATAATGTAATAACTTCAATGTAATAAAAGTTCGTAATGTAATAATTTAAATGTAATAAAAGTTAATGTAATAACTTCAATGTAATAAAAGTAATGTAATAATTTAAATGCAATAAAAGTTCATAATGTAATAACTTCAATGTAATAAAAGTGCATAATGTAATAATTTGTGTATATTTTATCATATTTCTTTTTTCTATATTTTATAGTATTATAGTATTTGACAATGTTTCGAATTTTTATAGCTTTTTTGTGAATTTTAGTGGATTTTAGGATGCTTTTTATATATTTTTTCTCCACATTTTGTGTTTCTTAGTGTATTTTTGTGGGATATTTTGTGGGGAAGTGTGAGTACAACAACCCCCCCACCCCAAGACAGAACAGTCGACTGACATGATCAACTTATGATGTAACAAAATCATGAGCACATAATGGATAATGTAATAATTTATTACATTATAAGCTCAACTATATATCAACTTAAATGTAATAACAGTTCATAATGTAATAAAATCCTGAGCTCATAACTTAATAACGTCTTTACGTACAAGGTAATAATATAATACATTATTATTATATAGCAAATCATAATGTAATAAAAGCTCATAATGTAATAATGGTAATGAGAAAAGTTGCATTATCAACATTTTTTTTAACGTTTGTCACAGTATAAACCATTACATTATCAGTTGTTTTAAGTTTCGTTGAAACTGTCGAAAGTGTTGAATAAATATGCTAATTGCACATTCATACATGTTTTTGCATATGTTTTTGATATTTGATAACATTTTAGTTTTTATCTGTATTTTATGAGAGTTTTTGAATATGTTTAGAGTCTTTCATTGCTTTTTTGTGAATTTTACGGGATTTTAGGATGCTTTGTATATTTGTTTCTCCACATTTTGTGTTTTTATGGGATAATAAGTGGGAATACCCCCCCCCCCCCCCACACACACACACACACACACACACACTCCACCACCCAAGACAGAACAGTCAACTGACATAAAGTGTTTTGATTACGATTAATCCAAATTAATCCAAAGCATGGGTGTAAGATTGCGTATGGGCGCTATGGACGTGTCCATACCAATATTTGGATGGGAAATGACATGACATTTGGGAAACAAAACATTTCTGTATTTTCTGGACAAAAAAAGTCCACTTAAAAGACTTTAATTTCCTCTCAAAACCACAGTGGTTAAGGATTAATTCTGGTTGTGCTTAGTGACTGGGAATTTTGACTTTTTATGTCATAATTTAGACTTTTTTTCATAATTTTGATTTTTAATCTAATAATTGTGAATTTGTATCTAATGATTTTGACTTCACTTAATGCACTTTATAACCCAGTTCACCTTATATATGAAGAATATAATAAAATAAACCATTCATTGACAGTGTGCCTTATAGTCACTAAATATTGTCATCAACAAACCTTTATCACATGACAAAAATTTGACTAAACTAGACGTAAATGTGGGTCTTGTGACGATAACTATAATTAAATATATAATGCAGTTATTGATGACCAATAAAAACCAGACAAAAAGTGGCTTAAGAAATAAAAAACATTCCTAAAATGTCTTTTAGTTTTTGTTGATAAAAACTAAATGAGATGTTATATTAATTATTTTAGCCATGTTCTTATTTATTTATTGTTACTGTCTCTCTCGAGGAAGTCGTTAAATTATGTCCCCACCAATGTCAATATCATGATTACTCCCATGATTAATTATTTGACAGCCCTAAAATAGCAATATATACAAGTAAAAACGACTCATGGTTAAGTGAAAGCAACATTTTTGTTTTATAAGTCATATTCTGTGGAAAAAAAAAAAACAGCCAAAAACCCCCTCCCATATTCTGCTGGGGTATGTAAACTTATGAGCTCCGCTGTGTGTAATCTAATGTAATTTTCATTTCCACTGAGATGCTGTTGCTGTATTTTACCTCATTGGTTTTATCATGTGAAAAAGTCTCTTATGTTTTACTGTTAAAGCAAGAAGAAAGGAAGAAGAAAACAAGTTTAGCTGAGTTTCTTTTCTTTTCCTTTTTTTTGGACTAAAAGCAGGACAGAAAGACAAGAAGCGTAAAGAGCTATTACTTGGTGAAAGGTAATGGCGCGAGGCATGGGAGGATACAAATAGCCAAAGGAAGGGCACTTCACCCAGATAATGGGGTTGAAGGATTCTGGCATGGGGAGATTCATGTACAGACAAGGCCCCTTTGATGCAGTGACATTGGAGAGCCCATAAAAGCTCTGGTATAAAATACAGAGGCGTTACTGGCTGCTAATGGGATCCCTGGCTTTTTGGAGGTAGATTTAGCATAGGCTGACATCATAGACACAGAAACACTAATTGGATACACCTACCTGGGTTCAATAAATGAACACTGCTGTGGGGAGGGGGGGGGTCTATCAGAGGGGATGGGGTAAAGGGTTGAGGATCTGTGAAGGAATGGCAGAGGATGGGTGTGTCTGGGGGGGTAAAACACAAAGAGCAGCACTGTAATGCAAATACAAATGTCACAGTACAAAGTGTTCAATAATTGACTCCATATTTACCCAAGTGTTTTGTTGTGGAATTTTGAGTCACTATGAGGAGAGAAAATCTTAATAAACTTCGTTCCACACTTGACTTGACTCAGTGTAAAACTGCAAACATACAGAATATGTCTCAGTTACAGCCATTGTTTTAGCACATTTACATGCTCAACACATTGAAATAAAATAAATACATGGCTAGCTCATTGCTAAATTGAATGGGAAAATCCATAGACATGCTAACGATTAATTTATTACTTCTATTGTCTTTTTATCCAACAACAAAGGTTCACATCAGAGACATTTTTGGGATGATTTCTCACAATAACTGAAAATAAAATACGTACATGCATATGTTTTATTGGCCATACAAACAGAAGAAAATAAAAACCACTAGCTTGATGCAAAATTGAATGGGAAAATCCATAGACACGCTAACAATTAGCATTTTCCAGGTAAGTTATTACTTCTATTGTCTTTTTGTCCAACAACAAAAGTTCACATCAGAGACATTTTTGGTATGATTTCTCACAGTAACTGAACATAAAATACGTACAGGCATATGTTTTCCTGGCCATACGAACAGAAGGAAACAATAAAAATCACTAGCTTAATGCTAAATTGAATGGGGAAATCCATAGACATGCTAACGATTAGCATTTTCCGGTTAATTTATGAATTCTATTGTCTTTTTATCCAACAACAAAGGCATCAGAGACATTTTTGCTGTTAATCCTCAACGTAACTCAACATAAAATACTTACAGGCGTATGTTTTCCTGGCCATACAAACAAAGACAAAGCATGTTCAGTTTCTTCTTCGATGTGAACTGCTCCAGGAACAGCGGAAGTACAAACCACACGTTACTGCACTTAATATAACCACTAGAGGGCGCCCTTTATCTGCTTTTAACATGTTATGTTATGTTATGTTATGTTATGTTATGTTATGTTATGTTATGTTATGTTATGTTATGTTATGTTATGTTATGTTATGTTATGTTATGTTATGTTATGTTTAGTTTATGTATGTCTTTTATTGGAACAAGAGGGTACCACTGTAACAGGAAGAAAATTCTAGTATGTGTATCAGCAAAAAAGCTGATTCTGATTCTGATCTTGCGACTTTCCAACTCCTCTTAGCGACAATTTTTTCCCTTGTTATTCTACGGCCCTCTAGAATGTTCACTTAGAGTGGATGTTCCCAGCCTTCTGCTTGCGGATTTTTTTTTTGGATAACCGCCCGCTGAGCCATTAACACCCGCTGCCAATGGCAACGAGTTTTGTCACTTCAGATTCATGGTACCTTATAACTCCACAGTTAATTCAGCTACTTTGAAAGTAAATATTTGCTTCATTGTAACAGCAAAAATCAGCCAAATATTCAGTAAAATGAACAAAAATATCTGGATTACAAAGGCGTACTGTGTTTTTTTGAGAAAATTAAAGGCTTTTAAGTGTGCCTTATGTGGAAAATACAGTATGCTATTATGAAATGTAAGTGCTTTGTAAGTACACATAATTTTCCTGTGTGTTCTTCAGCTCTTACAGTCGATTTAAGGATTTAGTACCATTAAATGTGAAAATCACCAGTGAAGTGCTGTCCTTCATTCGGGGGGGGGGAGGCTACAGTTTTATTTCAAACATTGGAGCCCCTGTACATGATTGTAAATTGTCATTGGTGACTTTGCCTATTAGCAAAAGCGTTGAGTTGTAATAAAAATCTCTAATGAGAGTCAACTCTATCTCACACCTCTCCAGGTTTTCAGACCACTGACAGATACATGATTTATTTTACACACCAAAGACTGACTTTTGATTCTCCCCGCCTGCATCCAGCCAGACACTATTTAGCAATGCTGTCAGAAAAGCTCTTTAGACAGACTAATCTTTGGCTCGCTGACAGCTATGTCCTCTTCCAAAAATGAACACAAATTCCCCCAGACCAGCTTCTCCTCCGGCTCAGATCAATATGGCTGCGATAAGACAGGACACCTTCCAGGAGCTGCAGGGCATGAGAAAGGACTCTGACATCGCATGATTTGGGCTTTAATTACTTGGCTCCTGCAGCTGCGTGCTGCATGTAGAAATGTGGCTGTTTTTTGTGGGAGTACGTTTAAGGATGAGAGAAGACCTGGGCCATACATCGACTTTAGCCATTAATGCCAGGTTTTTGCTGCGGCTGATTTAAAAAATAAGAGTCGAGATGTTTTTTTCTCCTCTTCCCATGGTAGTCAGGAACTTCCCAACCCCAACCCTAACCTCCTCCTCTTCTCTTCTTATGTTTCTACTTCTAAAACACAGACATACAGACAGTAACAGTTCAAATGTTGCCACTTCAACTTCTGGTCTGGTTCGGGCATGGGATCTGATATCCATTCAGGGTCATACCCCAGCCCCAGTAGTACCCTAGCTCCAGTAGTACCAGATGTTGTAATTTATGTCAGTGACTAAAGAGTTTTCTGGTGAACTTTACATTCTAATATTGCTATTATAACTATCCTAGCTTTAGCTTCATTTCCTGTACTAGTGGTAATATAACTATCCTAGATTTAGCTTCATTTCCAGTACTAGTGCATAATATAACTAGCCTAGCTTTAGCTTCATTTCCTGTATGAGTTCTAATATAACTATCCTAGCTTTAGCATCATTTGTTGTTCTAGTGCTAATATAGGTTTAGGTTTTGTTTAATAGACATATTAGCGTTCATTCATTTGATATAAACAATAGAACAGATGGTTTATTGACCTGATAAAAACTACAGGTATATGTTAAAACTATAAAAACAGCTTTCAGTTCAAGGAGAAAATAAGCATTACCTTTGTTAAGGTTTTGTTATAATGAAAAGCAACATGTCTTTTAAGCTTTCTCTGTCATCTGTATTGAATTTTTTCTTTAAAAAAATTTTTCAGAATAAAAAAAAATTGTAAATCACATTTTTTGTAATTTTTTTAAAAATTTTTAGGCCATATTGCTGAGTCCTATTTGACAGTGTTGACAAGAAAATGATCAATTTGAACATAGAGGTGGATGACAATAGAGGGAGGAAAATCTGCATAGTCTCAGGAAGGTAGGAAAGTAAAATTTCTACCTTCTAAAAGGAAGGTTAAATCACCAGTGTTAATATAACACTTAGCTAATTTTAACACTACCTCAGTAAACATGATACCTATCTACAGAGTTTAAAGTTTACACTGAACCTATTGTCAACATTACACTAGTAAGAGTTAGTATTTTAGTGTCAATCAAGGTTTTATACTTTGTGAAAAGTAACACCCATAATGTTTTTGACATTTAACACTGAACATTTCCAGTGTTAAACCTACTTTACACAACGAAATTTAAAATAGAGCAACTCTCGTTAGAGCAGTGCAACATTCAGAAAACAAAAAAGAAATTAGCGTGAGAAACATAGTTAAAAAAACAATACAGAGTACAAGATAAAAAATATAAATAAAATAAAACTGGATACAAATCTGTGTACATATATATATATATATATATATATATATATATATATATATATATATATATATATATATATATATATATATACATATACACTACATGTTCATAAGTAAGTGTCTCCAAACAGTGTTGATTTTTAACTATTTGAAAACACAACGTAACTGTATTCTTGCGCACAGGATTCTATTTGAAATAAATAATAATTTTTGAGCTCTGGTGGTAAGAAGTTCCAGAATTTCTCAAATATATAAAATATTAAAATTTTTCACTGACATTGAAACTTTGTAACTGAACCATTTTATGTCATATTCATGTCAAAGTTGCAATGAAGTATGGACTTAAAGTAGAGCTCCATGATATTAGAAAAAAACTGACAATGCAGGGTTTTTTTTTAACTATGCGATATATATTGTGAAAATCCTCAGGAGTAAATAACAGCTGTGTGGTGTCAACACAAACGATCAAAGAGATTAGGGGTCAACACTGAACAAACCTTTCAGTGTCATCCTTCTGTAGCTGAAATAATTAAATATAATCAATAATTAAAAATAAATAAAATTAAAAAATGAAATAAAATTAATTAGAAAATTAATGAATAAATAAATCGAATTAAAAATGTAAATGAATAAAAAAAATGTCATTAATTAAAAAAAAACAAAAAACGAATACATTTAAATAAATGCATAAAAAATAAATAAAGATAAATAAAAATAAACAAATACATTAATGAAAACAAAAATAAATACAAAATTAAACACAAATAAATAAAATAATATATAAATAAATGAATAAAATATAAATACATAACTAAAGACAAAATAATAATAATAGTAATAATAATAATAATAATAATAATAATAATTAAAACCCTAATATTACGAGAACAATCCCTTTTTTTAAATCGTAATTTAATGAAATAGGAATAACAGCTCTCCTGTAAACAGGTCCAGTGAGTGTTAGATGTGTCCTTCCAGCTCCAGTAAATAGAATCCTTCTGTGCAGACACACATTTCATTAGTTATCTGCACAGTGAGCTGCAGCCTGTGGCTAGTGTTCAGAAGTGGGAATAAATGACACAGAGGGGGGTGGGGGTGGGGGGGTCATGGCTCTGCCAGCCCACAGGCCTCCACACAAACTGCTTTTAACACGCAGATCAATAATGTTAAGTTGTGATTAAATAGATTATTACATTGAAAATTAGCCGGCCTGGGGCAAACATGTGTTTCCACGACGACCAGTGAATGCAACTTGACTCGTTCAGTCTTTAACCCTTTTACGACCACTATGACATCAATGTCTGTGCTATGTCTGTGCTACTTTGGAAATCCAAACTTCATCTTTTAGCTGTTCTTTCTATTCTGGAAAGAGTAGAAAAAACAGGCAATTTTAAATTATGGGATAGTGAGACTCTCCTAAAAGAACTCAAAATAATTATTTTATTAAATTTTTTTAATTTCATGGAAATTGGTCCAGTAGTTTTTGCGTAAATGTGCTGAAAAACTAGCCTAGCCGTGCTAGCTAACCTGAGCAGCAGCAAATCTCATATTCTACAGAAGTAGTCTAATTACGTTCAATGGAAGTTATGGCTAAATTTCCCTGAAAGTGGCCAACCAATCACAATGAAGTATAGAGTCAGAGGGCGCTGCAATGATTCAGAGAAAAACAACTGGAAACAACCATAGAAGAAAAACAACAACGGGTGCAGAATGTGACAAAATGTCAGCAATCTTTAAATTCTTTTTACAGAAGTGACAACAGCTCTTAAACTCCATAATCCACCATTTTGTTTAGTCATTCCTAACTTTCTCCAGACTACTCTGTGAAATTTCCAGCGCTCTAACTACATCCTCCTAAAGATTACACTGTTTGATTGTAGTACCGTCCTATTGCGTACAGAGGGATTTGAAAGACAACCTTTTAGCCCCGCCTCCCCTGACTATGAAGCACCACTAGACCCATACATGGAATGAATAAGGATAGCGCTGCTAGGCTAACTGGCAAACAAACAAAGCAACATCAACAACAAAAAAATAATCAAAAACAACACCTGATTTTACATTCAAGACATGTTTAAATTTTGTCAAAGAAGTGAACAACTTAAATTCATCATCAATTCCATCCCATAATTTCGCACCGACAACCAAATCCATCTAGACTTCACATTTATCTTCACTTTAGTTTATGTTTAACCTGCCTTTTTACTTTGATTATTGCTTGTTTTACACTTTCCTGTGCCAAGAAAAGGTGCTTAAAAATAAAATGTATTATATTACTATTTTGATACTAATATGTCAGGGATAGTGGATTGCCCATGCACCCCGACACCTAAGGCGGAGTCTCTGTCTCTCTCTCTCTCTCTCTCTCTCTCTCTCTCTCTCTCTCTCTCTCACACACACACACACACACACACACACATTTGCAGAGTACAGAAATGTCATATTAAACTCCATAGATTAAGAATGAGATGTCACTTGAGTGTATTTTAAGGCAGGTAAGTGAATACTTTTGGTAATATCGTGCACGTGGTGGTAATTGTACCGGAAATTTTAGCCAAATTTTGCAGTGTCGTAGCACAAAAATTATGCAAGTTTAAAAAAAAAAATTGGATAGCTTTGATGTCCCAGTTGTCTAGATGGTGTTCACTGACTTTGAGCTTATTGGACCCAACGGCCAAGGAAGAGTCCGTTACGTCAGTGGTCCTCAACCTTTTTATTACTGCGGACCGGTCAACGTTTGACAATTTCACCACAGACCGGAGGAGGGGTGGGTGGGTGGGTGGTTATGTAGATTGTTTATATCGGATATCGGTCGTAAAATATACAGAGTCTGTGGGAATCACCTGTCATGCTAAATCCATATTTTAAGTCCAACTCCTGGTATTGTCTGTTAAAATCTCTCCTTTTCTTGAAGTTGGAGGCTCTTCTTCCATCTCTTCAGTAACCTTTTCCTCTTCGAAAACAAACTTTCCAAACACAACTGTTTTTTACTTATTTTGCTAACATGTGGGTTACATTTTTGCCGTTCAAGTGATAGAATCCGGTCATTTTTTCAAAATAAAAGATTGTTCAGACTCGGATAACAAATGCAAGAGAAATAATTAATTAATTATTAGGCGGCCCTGTACCAATTGATCCACGGACCGGTACTGGTCCACGGCTCGGGGATTGGGGAACACTGCGTTATGTTACAATGACAGCGAAAACCATGACTCTTTTTTAAAAATTTCAATCCAAGATGGTGGACTTCCTGTTGGTTTATGGGCGTGGCCATGATAAGCTTTTTTGTTCGTCATCATATGATTAACATGTGTACCGATTTTCATAGCTCTAACTTCACTTGGGCGTGATCTGGCCTAATGCAATATTTTTGACTTTTCAAGGGGGCGCTGTAGACACATTTCTTTACTGACTTTTACGACATTATATATACTCACAATTTTTCAGATTTCTGAAGTGTGGGCAAAATATGGTGAGTTTTTGTGCATGTTCAATTTAACCTTAAAGTGATGCGTCCTTTGTGATCACAGCAGACTTAATAGGCCTTGCGCCAGACAAAGGCCTAATAAATATCCTAAAAGCTCATTCTTTAATTTTTTTTTTACTTTACTAATGTATCCCTAATAATTTTTCCATCGTTTCTCCACATAAACAGACTCAGTATTCTTTGTACAAACCATTAAAATACAGTTTCATCTTCTACAAATGATAAATATTTAAATAACCATTACCAGTCATTATTTCGCAGTAGGACATTTAAGAACCTAACATCATTTACAACAAGTAAAAAATTCTTCAAACCTGAACATGTTTTAAAAGCTAAATGTCTTCCTGAACGCCCTGTGATCATAAAAGACGAGAGATCCTACCCTGCAGCCTTTGGCAAATCTATTTAACTTTAAACAGAAGTTAATTTATTAAATATTTAATGGTCCTTTTATTTCGTCTGCTCATAAAGATCCTAACAGAGATGGAAGGTAATGAAATGTGGGCTTCTCAGAAAGCTCCTGATTCTCCAGAACTTTCCTGCTTCAAAGGAAACACCTTCTGACGACAAAAAAAGAAACCTTTGTTCGCTCAGTTTAATTAACCAAAGCCAGATCTTATTTACTCCCTCATCATTCTATAAAAGTGAATATTATCATAGAGGAGCAGTTTGACAACAGTGATTAACCCTTTAACTCCTGGGACATGATTCCAGGTAAATGTGCAGCTGTGACCACGTGTTTGTTTTTACCCTGGGAGAAGGACAGGGGTCTTCTGTCCTATAAAGTAAAAAGGCAGTAACTGCACAGACACTAAACTGAGGAAAATCACCTTAAAGTTCTGTTGTTGTTCAGCCCCAGTAGTTATAGGTAGATTATTTGACATGAGGCAGTTATTGTTACTGTATATTAACTAGTTCTACAAAAACCACAGAGCACCTTATATATGGATTAACTCTGGTAGTGTTTAGTGACTGGGAATTTTGACTTTTTATGTCATATGTGTATGTTTATAACCTTTTATCTCATAATTTTGAGTTTTTATATTATAATTAGGGTTTTTTGTCTCAGAATTTTGACTTTTTATCTGATAATTTAGACTTTTTTATCTAATCATTTTGACTTTTTATCTGATAATTTTGATTTTTATCTGATAATTTTGACTTTTTATCTGATAATTTTGGCTTTTTATCTCATAATTTTGATTTTCTATCTCATCATTTTGACTTTTTATCTGATAATTTGGGGTTTTTATCTCATAATTTTGTCTTTTTGTCTCATAATTTTGACTTTTATCTCATCATTTTTGCTGTTTATCACACAACTTTGGCTTTTTATCTGATAATTTTGACTTTTTATCTGATAATTTTGGCTTTTTATCTCATAATTTCAGCTTTTTATCACATAATTTTGACTTTTTATCTCATCATTTTGACTTTTTATCTCATCATTTTAACATTTTGTCTCATAATTTTGACTTCACTTAATACGCTTTATATATGAAAAACCTTCATAAAAACCATTCATTGACAGTTCACCTTATAGTGCAGAAAATACAGTAATCATATAATCTGTTTCAGCCTAAAACACCCACCAATACTCTCTAAAATGACAGACATTTTAGATCAGATATTTTACTACATGACAAAGAATGATTTGAATGTTCCAAAAAAAACTTGTCTGTCACAAACTCATATTCACCAAAAATGCAGTTACTGCCTTTTTACTTTGTAGGCCTTGGTCATTAAATGTCACTGGTCACCATGAAGCATAAACATGAAGTTTATTATGTGTTATTAACTGAATCAACAACATATCATCTTAATATGTTTAAGCATGAGTGTGGAAAAGGGTTTCTGATGTTCAAGGACATGTTTTGAGAACAAGCGTCTGGAGATACAGAAAACTGGGACAATGTTTTGAAATTCTCCTACGTTGGTAAATGAAGGAAAGGTTTCACCATTTCTCTATAAAGCATATGTGTTTTCTACTGTACGACTGAACATCTGACGACAGCTAGTTCTGTTCATGTTCTCACTTTCATGTAGGTTCCAAATTAATTTGTTCTCCTCATCAATAAATGATTGTTTCTGATTTGAATATTTTTGTGATTCAAAACTTCCATGACAATTAGGCGCAAACAAATGTGTGTGAAACCAACATACTTTCTTACCGTATTGGTCTTTCATCAAAATGGGACCAGTGTCATGGATACCCCAAAACGATATCTTTGGAAAACAGGTCCCACAGTGGGAAGATCTGGAGACGGTACAGTTCCCACATCCATCTGGGTGAGTAACATGTGACCAGAATAAACAGTGGCCTTGCAGAGCATTCATTCTCGTCACAAGCTGCGTTTCCATGACAGTTTTTTTTTTGACAATTTGACTTGTGTGCTTGTGCGTAGGAACAGGACAGATGAGACCCCGCCCATCCAACTTCTTAGCAAATCATGATCGATTTTGTTGTCATGGATGCAGGTGGATGCATACAGCGAGCTGAGTGTGAGCTTCATGCACACATATGTAGCACCGACGGTGTTGCCAAAACTCTAAGTTGTTTTCTGTACCGGGACAATACTTACGCCCCAATTCATTAAATGTGGGCGCATGTGCACTACTCCTTCTATTGTTGTCTAGTATCCGGTGGGACTGTCTTACAGCGCTCATAGTGGTGTGGCATGTGAATTGCATCATTTTCAGCAAACGTTTCGCCCTCATGCTGACGCAGATTTCATTTTTATGTAACATCTTTTTGACACGGCTTCAAAACTAAACCCGTATCGAACTCGCCTGGATGAAGTGTGAGTCTGTTTGTTTGTATGTTTGTTTGTTTACCAGCAAGTTTACACAAAAACTGCTGGACTAATTTCCATGAAATTTTCAGTAAAGGTGTGATGTAGTCCAGAATAGAAAGGTCCCATTAAATGGGACCTTTAACCATGGCTCAGTTGGTAGAGTGGGTCATCCAGTAACTGAAGGGTTGGTGGTTTGAATCCCGTTGTGTCCTCAGGCAAGACACTTCACCCTCCTGCCTCCAGTGTCACTCACACTGGTGTATGAATGTTTGGTGGTGGTCAGAGGTGCAAAATGGCTGCCATGCTTCTGTCAGTCTGCCCCAGGGCAACTGTGGCTACATATGTAGTTTACCACCACCAGAGGGTGCATGTGAGAGTGAATGAATAATAGGTCACTAATGTGAAGTGCTTTGAGTGGCCAAAAAAGCGCTATATAAATCCAATCCATTATTATTATTAAATGTTGGTGAATGTAGGTCAAAGGCCACAGTCACGAAAATGTGTTTTCACAATGATAAGAGATTTGACCAATCAGGTCAAATGTACGTGAGAGGGGCGGGGTTTGTTGTTTTGTTTGTGTTATTGTGTTATTATTGTAATTTAACAAAAAAATAATTTGGATTTAACATTTGACCTTGATTAACTTATCTATTAGTATTACAAAAAACACAGTATTGGTGACTGTGACCTTTGACCTACATTCACCAAAATTTTAATTAAATGTCATAGAAATTACTACTACCTACTACTTCAGGTATTTCTACTACTTCAGGTACTTCCGCTACTTCTGCTACTTCAGGTACTTGTGGTACTTGTGGCACTTCTGCTACGTGTGTTACTTCAGGTACTTCCACTACTTCAGGTACTTGTACTAATTCAGGTACTTCTACTACTTCAGGTGGTTCTGCTACTTCTGGTACTCCTACTACTTCTGGTACTTCTACTACTTCAGGCACTGGTGGTCCTTTAACTTCCTGTCCTGACAGACAGACAGTCAGTCAGACAGACAGACAGTCGGTCAGACAGACAGTCAGACAGACAGTCAGTCAGACAGACAGACAGTCAGTCAGTCAGTCAGTCAGACAGACAGACAGACAGTCAGTCAGTCAGTCAGTCAGACAGTTAGACAGTCAGTCAGTCAGTCAGTCAGTCAGTCAGTCAGACATACATACAGACAGACAGACAGACAGTCAGTCAGTCAGTCAGACAGACAGACAGACAGACAGTCAGACAGTCAGTCAGTTAGTCAGTTAGTCAGTCAGACAGACAGTCAGACAGTCAGTCAGACAGTTAGACAGACAGACAGTCAGTCAGTTAGTCAGTCAGACAGACAGTCAGACAGTCAGTCAGACAGTTAGACAGACAGACAGTCAGTCAGTTAGTCAGTTAGTCAGTCAGTCAGTCAGTCAGACAGACAGACAGACAGTCAGTCAGACAGACAGTCAGTCAGTCAGTCAGTCAGACAGACAGACAGACAGTCAGTCAGTCAGTCAGACAGAAAGACAGACAGACAGTCAGTCAGTCAGTCAGTCAGTCAGTCAGTCAGTCAGTCAGTCAGACAGACAGACAGACAGACAGACAGACAGACAGACAGTCAGTCAGACAGTTAGACAGACAGACAGTCAGTCAGACAGACAGTCAGTCAGTCAGTCAGTCAGTCAGTTAGACAGTCAGTTAGACAGTCAGTCAGTCAGTCAGTCAGACAGTCAGTCAGTCAGTCAGACAGACAGACAGACAGTCAGTCAGACAGTCAGTCAGTCAGACAGACAGTCAGTCAGACCGACAGTCAGTCAGACAGTCAGTCAGTCAGACAGACAGTCAGTCAGTCAGTCAGACAGTTAGACAGACAGTCAGTCAGTCAGACAGACAGTCAGTCAGACAGACAGTCAGTCAGTCAGACAGTCAGTCAGTTAGACAGTCAGTCAGACAGTCAGTCAGTCAGTTAGACAGTCAGTCAGTCAGTCAGACAGACAGACAGTCGGTCAGACAGTTAGACAGACAGACAGTCGGTCAGTCAGTCAGTCAGACAGACAGACAGTCGGTCAGACAGTTAGACAGACAGACAGTCAGTTAGTCAGTCAGTCAGTTAGACAGTCAGTTAGACAGTCAGTCAGTCAGACAGACAGACAGTCGGTCAGACAGTTAGACAGACAGACAGTCAGTCAGACAGTCAGTCAGACAGACAGTCAGTCAGTCAGTCAGTCAGTTAGACAGTCAGTTAGACAGTCAGTCAGTCAGACAGTCAGTCAGTCAGTCAGTCAGACAGTCAGTCAGTTAGACAGTCAGACAGACAGACAGTCAGACAGACAGACAGTCAGTCAGTCAGTCAGTCAGTCAGTCAGTCAGTCAGTCAGACAGACAGTCAGTCAGACAGACAGTCAGTCAGTCAGACAGACAGTCAGTCAGTCAGACAGTCAGTCAGTCAGACAGACAGTCAGTCAGTCAGACAGACAGTCAGTCAGTCAGTCAGTCAGACAGACAGTCAGCCAGTCAGTCAGACAGTCAGTCAGACAGTCAGTCAGTCAGACAGTCAGTCAGTCAGTCAGTCAGACAGACAGTCAGTCAGACAGTCAGTCAGTCAGTCAGACAGACAGTCAGTCAGTCAGTCAGTCAGTCAGTTAGACAGACAGACAGACAGACAGTCAGACAGACAGTGTTCAGTGGTTGTACAGGCTCAGTTTTCATAGATGCCAGTGTCAGTGCTGATAAGCAGCAGATAGAGGTTTTCCACTTGGCCGGAGCATGTCGGTAATAGCTCCAGGAGCAGCGGAGGAGGATTGACTCCAGCCGAGGAAATGGAGGAAGAGAGCGGGAAACGAAGACGGCGACGCCCGATGTGGAAGAGTGCGGGTCTGCAGGGACGAGTATCTGCCACGGAACAGATGTCCCAGTTCCACAGGCTGCGATTGCAACCACCAACACTATCTGAGGGGGGGGGGGGTCAACTTTACTCTGTTCACTTAATAAAACAACAGTACGTTCACTGCTTTTCTTCAGGTAAAGTGATGGAAGCAGCAAATCCAGATTAGGAAATAAATAAGACAATAGATACTAGAGCAGCTGTTGTGGTTTAATCCTGACTTCATACTTTACTGACGGCTTCATCCTTCTCTGTCTGTTAGAGGATCTTCTACACACATGGAACCTTCATGTAAAACAGAGGTGGGTGAAAAACATTTTAACTTCACTATGTCATGTCCACATGGGCGTAAAACTGTGGATGGACGATATGGATGTTTCTAAAATGTTTTTATGAATTTGGAATGGGAAATTACACACCATTCTGGAACAAAAAGGGTATTTTTTCCCCTCAGTTGCGCCTCTCAGGGGCGTCACGAAGAACAAAACGTTTGACAGAAATACAATAAGAATTAAAACCTGTCCCTCCCTGCAGTACCCCTACTCAAAACATTCAAGAGTGCTCCTCCTATTGTCAGCAAATTCCTAACCTAACCTGGTTCTCAAATGGTAGTACGTGCACCCGTGGAGGTACGTGGAGGTACTACAGGGGGTATGTGAAACTTTTCTAAATTCTTTTTAAGCCAAAATAATGAGATAAAAGTCACAATTATGAAATAAAAGTCATAATTATGAAATAAAAAGTCACAGTTATGAAATAAAAAGTCACAATTATGAGATAAGTCACAATTATGAGATAAAAGTCACAATTATGAGATAAAAAGTCACAATTATGAAATAAAATGTCACAATTATGAGTTAAAAAGTCACAATTATGAGATAAAAAGTCACATTTATGAGATAAAAGTCACAATTATGAAATAAAATGTCACAATTATGAGTTAAAAAGTCACATTTATGAGATAAAAAGTCACAATTATGAAATAAAAAGTCACAATTATGAGATAAAAGTCATAATTATGAAATAAAAGTCATAATTATGAGATAAAAACTCACAATTATGAAATAAAAAGTCACAAATATGAGATAAAAAGTCACAATTGTGAGATAAGAAGCTAAGATTCTGAGATAAAAAAGTTTCAATCGTGAGATAAAAACTCAAAATTATTAGATAAAAAAACGGATATGTTTGGATTTAAAAATCAGACACTGGTTTTACAGACACTGTACCTATTTTTTTCTTAGAAAAATGTTTTGTCCATGTCAGGGGGTACTGGACTAAAAATGTGTTTCTCAGAGGGAACATCATTGGAAAAAGTTTGAGAACCACTGGCTTTGGAAGCAACACATGAAATCATCTGGTTGGAGAAGTGGGGGTGTTGTGACACCCCCACTTCTCCACAGGTGTGACCCCCATGCCCACGCGTGTGACCCCCATGCCCACGTGTGTGACCCCCATGGCGCCTCTTAAAGCTGGCGTGTCATTGGTGGGGACAGCCTGGATATCTGTAGTGTTGCTTTGGTCAAGAACATTTGTGATTAAATATTGTCGTCAATGAACCTTTATCACATGATAAAAAAGAAACAGGACTAAATGTTGGTTTTACAACAATAACTATAATTACTGTATTTTCCAGACTATAAGGTGCACTCAAAAGACTTTAATTTCCTCCAAAACCCACAGTGTGCCTTATATATGGATTCATTCTGGTTGTGCTCAGTAATGACTTGTAATTTAGATTTTTTTAATGTGATCATGTTGACTTTTTATCTCATAGCTTTGAATTTTTATCTCATAATTTTGGCTTTTTATCTAAGAATTGAGACTTTTTATCTTATCATTTTGACTTTACTTAATGCACCTTATAGTGTAGAAAATACTGTAACGATATGATGCAATAAAGATGATGAATAAAAACAAGACTAAATGTAAAGAAATAAAAACATTGCTAAAATATATTTTGGTTTTTGTTTACCAACATGAAATGAGATGTTATTTCATCTCTTTTAGACAGATTTTTTTGTCTTTTTTTTTGCTGTCTCTCATGAGAATGTCCTCAAATTATGTCCCCACCAATGTTAACATCATTATTACGCCCTTGCATGTCCAGGAAATTATAAAGTATTTTTGTTTCTATATTTATCTTTTATTTTTTTTGATAGATTTTGTTTTGGTCCAAAGACATGCACTGATATGGCAGGTCTTCCTTTTCCAATCAAAAATTAATCAAATAAGCAACAAAATGGACAACAGCCAAAAATGTAAAATAAACAAACAAAATATATAAAATGAACAAAATAAGACACAAATGGCATTAAAGTGAAGAAAAATAATAAAATACAATTTTAAATGTAGAAAAATATAAAACAAAATAAGGAACAAAATGAACAAAAACTAATAAATAATTGCAAAATAGTAACTTAACTTAAATGAAGTATAAATAAATAAATCATATTGTAATTTGGTTCCAGTAGTCTTAGTTTTGGCTTTTTATTTTTTTAATAAATCACTTTCTTTCTTTTTTTTTTTTTTACCTTCATTTTTATCTTCATATATCAGATCCGTGAACAAAACTCAGTAAAATCATAGTAAAAAAAACCTGTAATTTCTTTTTTGTTTAAATATTGAAACTAAACCATCCTGTCAGAACACGTCATCACTAATACATCAGGGGTTAAAGGGTTAAAAAGTGTTCATTGATCTGAAGACGCAGACAAAAAATATCCAGAACCAGATCATACACAAGCAACCCAAAGACGAATGACAAACGCTCAACTGATGCACGGAGGTAAACAAACTCACATCTAATCCCAGAGGACAGATGAGACACGTCAAATTAACGAGGTGACAGGAAGTAAAACAAGACACAGAACATGAACTAACGTGACAAAATAAAAGCCCTGATACAAACAATGACAGGAAGAACAGGAAGATACACTGTGCATCACAGACAGAAGGTCCCTGGTTCAAATCCCACACCAGACCTTTCTGTGTGGAGTTCACATGTTCTCCTTGTGTCTGTGTGGGTTTTCTCCAGGTACTCCAGTTTCCTCCCACCATCCAAACACATGCACTGATGCAACTTCCTTATTATAATAAAGTAAAACTGGATTTTTTTTTTCCCTATGGATGAAATAATAATGATTTAAAAAAGGAAAAAAACAAACATTTTCAAAGTTGTGACATCATCTACACAGAGTTACTGTGTAGATGATGTGTTTTATTTGGGTCATGGTACTCAGTATGGACATGATATTTAGGAAAAATGTAAAAGTCATAAATAGGAGATTTAAAAAATTAGGATTTAAGATTTTTTTGAAGCATAATTATGAGATTTAAAAAAAATAAATCATGAGATAAAAAGTCAAAATTATGATAGAGTAAATCACAATTTTTGATTTCTGAGTTATTTTTCACATAAGTCCCATTTGTTTAGGCTGGTGCAGTGGTTAACACAAACAGAAGGTCCCTGGTTCTATTCCCACACCAGACATTTCTGTGTGGAGTTCACATGTTCTCCTCGTGTCTGTGTGGGTTTTCTCCAGGTTGTTACGTTGTTACGGAGGACCCAAAATACAGACTTCAGAAAACAAGGCTCCTTTATTCTGAGCTCAACGAGATGTCCAGAAACGAAAATAGACCAATCAGTCATACAAACAAAACTCGATTATTAACTAAATAGTCCAATCTCCCCAAGGGGGACCACGATCCGGTGGGTACCGTCAGGAGGGAGACGAGGCTTCTGAAGACGTTAGTCTATGGGGTGAACTGACAAAGGAGAAAGCAAAGGAAAGGACTTAAATAGGGAGAAGTGATGAGGACAGGTGTGTGAGGACCAGGTGAAATAATTAGGGTGAAAGGTGACAGGAAGCAGAAGGGAGAAAAAAACAGTGAGTAGAGATATGACAGTGCCCCCCCCTCAACGGCCGGCTCCCGACGGCCCAGGAAGCTCCGGGTGATCCTGATGGAACGCCGTAGTGGCACGGTCTAGTCTACGTAGTGGCACGGTCTAGTCTCTGTTCAATTTTGTTGCTCCCCGCCAGAGTCCGTGGTGATACCACCCAATCAGTCTCCTTGGTCCTCAGTTAGACCAGTTCCGTTGCTCCTGCTACCAACCCAGGCCACTCAGTCCAGAGGGTCTTCCGCCCGGAGGGGTTCAACGCCGCCCTGCGCAGATCGGGACTCCACACCGCTCTGCCCAGAGGGTACTCCGCCCAGGGGGTTTTCCACGCCGCCCTGCCCAGAGGGATTCCACACCGCTCTGCCCAGAGGGTACTCCGCCCAGGGGGTTTTCCACGCCGCCCTGCCCAGAGGGATTCCACACCGCTCTGCCCAGAGGGTACTCCGCCCAGGGGGTTTCCACGCCGCCCTGCCCAGAGGGATTCCACACCGCTCTGCCTAGAGGGTACTCCGCCCAGGGGGTTTCCACACCACCCTGCCCAGAGGGATTCCACACCACTCTGCCCAGAGGGTACTCCGACCAGGGGGTTTCCATGCCGCCCTGGCTGGAGAAAGACTACTTAAAAAGATGTTTTTGAGCTCTGGACAATGGGGGGGGGGTCTTTGTCTTTTGTTTTTTTAGGGGCGTCAGGAGCCGCCCCTTAGGGGGGGGGTACTGTCATGACCTCCGCTCCGGTGACCTTTCCCCCTGGTCCTGCACTGCGCAGCTGCAAGCCCTTCCTCATCTGTGGCTATAAAAGCAGTAAGGCTTGCAGTTGCCAGTGCGGGACCATTCAGTATTGTCTCCTCAATTACCATAACCCGGACATTCATCATCACCACGGACTCTGGTCTTCTGTTCCCAGGTTTTGTCTCTAGTTTTGTCTCGTTCTTGTATTAATGTTTCTTAGTTTGTTATTAAATCAGTTCTTCCTTCAGTACTGTGCATTTGAGTCCTGCTTCACCTCACCCCCTCATTGACACAGGTACTCCAGTTTCCTCCCACCATCCAAACACATGGTAGGTTTCCCTTGAAAAATAGATCATTGATCTCAGTAGGACACACATGGGCAAATAAAGGTTAAATCCAAATTTTAAAAAGCTAACGAAACAAGATGTTTATAGTTGAACTGAATCAATCTTGTTTAGATGAGTTTTTGAAACCGTGTCTTTTGTCTAGTTTTGTCTTTTCTTTCACAGTTTTTTTTCCTCATAGTGAGTAAATTAAAGTTACTAATTTGTCATTTTATGGTTTTCTCTTTTTAAGAGTCATTTTTAGTTGGTACTTTTGATATTTATTAAAAAATAGTGTTTTATGTTGAACCTTGATGTTAAACTTTGGTTTATTTTTGAACATCAAGTTTTGAGTCGTGTTTTTGGGTTCAAACCCTAGTTCAGTCCTGACAGTAAAAAAAAGGAAGGATGGCTTTTACACACCCAAACCAACACATTAATAACACAGACAATCCAGTGCATGCATTTAATGATATCAACTTTGAACCCAATTTTAAAAAAATTATCAACTATATGTTCACGGAAGGAGGAGAGTAGCAAAAAGCTACACGTTAGCCGATTGTTTACAACTGGATTAGCCAGGCTATGACAGAAATGCAATTAATCGATCAGTAATTTAAACTCCTCAAACATGATATCACAACTGTACACTGTAAACACACATGGTGGCTACCAGAGAGGAGCCTTTTGTCTGGTCTGGAGCGTCACAGCTCACTCGTTATTTGTATTAATTTCTCATTCTACATACCGTAGCATTGTTCAGCAGTGTCCCAGACGTAGAAGACGTCTTCGCCTAATGGCATTCCTCCGAATCAATGCAGACATATGTACGAATAGCTGAACAGCCATGGAAAGAGTGACAACAACATCAGCAGATTCGTTTGATTACTTCGGATTCAATTAAATTCAATTTTATTTATAAAGCCCTAAATCACAACAAAGTCGTCTCAGAGGGCTTTACAAAAACACAATCAACTACAGAGATACATGAAAAGTCCCAGGCATCCCCTGTCCTTAGACCCTCCTTCTCGGCAAGAAAAAACTTCAAAACCCAGTGGGAAAAAGAAGAAATCTTAAGGAGAACCACATTGAAGGAGAGATCCACTCCCATGGACGGACAGGCTATAGATGAACGTCCATTTATAAATGCAGGAAGGGGGGCTGGTCCAGACAGGCAGGGGCGGTGGTCCGGGGTCACAGGTCGGCACAGGCAAGATACTGCAGGTCCTGTCGTCCATGGCTCCCGTGCAGACACTGTCAGGAGAGCCACCACTCCCCCCAGGGGGGGGAGGGGGGCAAAAGGGGGCACCAGGTGACTAGTCATGAACAGACTTGGTATGAAAGATAGGTTATAAAAATGACAGAAACAGGTGTGAGGGAGAGAAAGAGAGGAAAGAAGGAACTCAGTGTACTGTACTTCCCCCAGCATTCTAACTCCTAGGGCAGTCTAAACTGAACTGTGACTCATACACCACATAATTTTTTAACTAACCTGATCATAGGCTTTCTCAAACAGGAATGTTTTAAGCCTAATTTTAAATGTAGAGACTGTTTCAGCGTCTTTAATATTAAAGGGAAGCTGATTCCATAAGACAGTAACCATGGTAACTAAAGGCTCTAGCTCCTACTGTACTTTTAGAAACCCTAGGAACTTTCAATAAACCTGCATTCTGAGAAAGAAGGGTTCTATTGGGTTGGTACGGAACCAGATCATCTTTAAGATAAGAGGGGCCCCTAACATTAATGGCTTTATATGTAAGGAGGAGGATTTTAAATTCAATTCTAGACTCAACTGGTAGCCAGTGAAAGGTTTGGAGCACAGGGGTGATGTGTTCTCTTTTATTTGATCCTGTTAATAATCTTGCTGCTGCATTTTGAACCAGTTGCAAGCTTTTTAGGGAATATTGACAACTGTCAATTCGGTTATGTCATAACTGGCGGCGTGAACTGATGACGTAGTCCCATTTCGTAGGGGTTGGCTTTCTAGCCCTACACCTTACCCCTCCGTTCGAAGGGGCAAGGGGTAGGGGTTGAAAATAGAAATGGGATTGGACCTAAATCATTAGTTTTGCATTAGTTCTTCTTTCAGTAGTTGTTCTAAGGTACAGAATGTCTTTAAACTTTGAAAGTAAAGAAGCACAGTTGCATATTTACCAAATTCTATCTTGCTGTAAAACAATACAAAGCAGTTTTATTTCCACATGGTGGCTTGTTTGTGCTCACCTGCCCAGGGACCACACATGGAAATGATTGTAGCTAAAGCTTTTTTTTTTTTTTTTTTTCCCTGACATTAATGTTTTTTTGCACATGTTCCTTTGTTTAATCAACTACATTAAACTAAAAATACACTGGTTAGAAAAAGAAGAAAATCATATTGTGCCCATGTTTTAAAATGTTTTAAATGTTCAACTAAGGCTATGTTCAGACTGCAGGTAAATGTTCCCAAATATGACTTTTTATTTCATTTGACCCATATCTGACCTGTTAAAGACAGTCTGAACGACAATAATCTGCTTTAAAAAATAAAAAATCAGACCCAGGCCAAATTTCATCAGTGGTACTAAATCCAATACATATCAGATATTTTGCAATGTAACTTAAAGCTGTCATTCCATGGTTATTTCATGAATATTACTGTATTCTCCATTGTTATTGAGTACATTGTGTGTTGGTTCTATTTAAAAAAAAAACATCCAGATTGTTTTGTTTCCAGCTGTTTTTTCACAGTAGAAAAATGACTTCAGGTCGAACAACAGTTTACTGTGACGAGCCGTCTCTGATTGGCTCCGAATGAGTGAAGGAACACTCTCCCCTCCCCTCTGACTCTCAATGTGTGTTTACCTTTACCAGAGTAACATCCAGCTCAGTTTTGTGCCGTTGCTTTTATTATTTATATTTATTTATTTCCACAGAGAGCACATGAACTAGTTTGATCTGCCATTTTTTTCCAGTTTGTGCAGCAGCTACTGTGGTGCCGTCTTCTCTCGTAGATGCTAATGCTAATGCTACTTCAGATTCGCTGCCAGGGATGGGCTTAACCCCACGTGGGTGACGCCGTCTGACGTCGGACGGACTAGCTTTTTCTGGGTCCCTGGTTCCTCTTGTTGTTTTGTGTGAATGCAGTATTCAGCCAGTGGAGGTGATGAACCACTGTCAAAGGAGCATGTGTTTGTCAGTCAGGGTGACCCATCAGATTCCAAAGGGAGCGTGGAAAAGTGGTTTTGAGCAGAATGACACCTTTAAAGTACGAACTATGAAGGTTATTTTACATGAACTGACTTCAGGGGTGGATCTGTTTCACACCACTGTTTATCTTGGAGGTTTATAGCGGATCAACATGATGCACCTCCTCCCCCCCCCCCCTCTCTCTCTCTCCCCACCCTCTCCAACGCTTCTAACCCTTTGGCCCATTTTTTATCCCGTTTATCAGCTTATTGAGTAAATCTAATTTTCATTTGTACTCCGTCTTGTCTCCAAACTGGATCACTTCACTGTTGCATAGTCAAAGGTTATGAAGATTCCGCTAATCTCTCTTCAAGTTTACGGAAGCATGAAATGCATAAATTACTTCATTAAAACTTCTTTTTCCCCCGACTAAACTGCAAACATTACAGTCAGCACTTCATCTCAGGGGCCCTAAGCACACTGTCCAGAAGTGCAGCCATTTGCACTTTTTTATAAGCTTTATCCCCACCTAGTTATTCTAAGATCTGCTGCTAAATTTGTCCCTCATTCCCTCTCCCTAAGCTTAAGCCGTCAGCCCAGTAATACAGCTTCAAGAGCACATCTACCAACTTATTTATATATATATATATATATATATATATATATATATATATATATATATATATATATATATGTGTGTGTGTGTGTGTGTCTGCCTTTGGTGAAGGCCGTCATGTTGCCAGGGTTGAACACAGTGAGAGTCTCCCAGGCAGAAATGTTGCGTTACCTCACACTGCTTAAGTCTCGCTGGTATAGCTTATCTGTAAAGCGCCCAGTTTGATGCCGGACAAGGTCATTTTGACAAGTTAAAAATGCAACCGCTGAAGAGTTGACTGTATTTGCATCAGGGGGGGGCAGGTGAACCTTTTGACTCTGCTCCCTCTAGAAGAAGGTCCCGCAGCATCTGTTGTAGAACCACCAGGTTATGTTTTAAGGGTGTGACGAGACACTCAGCTCATGAGACGAGACTGGGTTCAGGAGATTGAGACGAGATTTTAAGAAAAGTAAATAAAAAAAATGATGTGAATGGTGTAATGGAATTATATTGTGTCTTAACATTGAATTACTTTCCTTATTCTTTGTATCATTACTTTGTCTTTGAAAATCACATCAGTGCTTAACCCAGGACATGTCTCATCCTGTAACCAGTTGGGGGTCTAGTCATCGCACCTACCTAGACTCTGTGTCTTAAGCTATAACCAGTAGGGGGTCTAGTCATCACACCTATCCAGACTCTATTGTATCTTAACATTGTATTATTTTGTTTATTCTTTGTATTCATCTTTGTCTTTGCAAATCACATCTGCACCTATCCAGACTCTGTCTCATCCTAAACCCAGATGGGGGTCTAGTTTTCACACCCATCCAGACTCTGTGTCTGATCCTAAAACCAGATGGGGGTCTGGTTTTGACACCTACCCAAATCCTTGTGTTTCCTGTGATTGGCCAGTTGTATCTGTATAAGTACCTGTGTATCTTTCTGTTGGGCAGAGATCTCTCCACATGCATGCTGCCATGTGTGTGTTCTGTCTTGAACAAAACTCATTACAATTATTTTTCTAAATATTATTCTGATTCCAGCTTCGTTCTTAATTTAACTGAAATTATTCCACAACAATGGACAGATTAAACTGGGTTGCACATGGATTTTATATGTGTTAACTTTTAATGAACTTCTTCCTCTACAAATAGAAACTACATTTAAATGTTAAATATTTATGAACATATGTGGACTTAAATACTTCTACTTCCTTCTCACCTCTGCTCACGACTCACGGTGCCATTTTTATTTGGGATAAAACCTGTTTCCTTTTGCCTTGTAGAAACAAAGGGTGACTCAGAGGTTTCATGCTGTTAGTTATTTTTGATGAGAACAGGATCTATACAACGTACCTGACACAAAAATACTTTGGTTCCTGTGAACGATGCCACCACATCTCTGACACAGTGTTATATTTTATCTGTGTATTTGGAGCATGGAGATGAGATTCTTTCAACACTTTATTCTGTGTGTGACGCCCAGAGACAATCGTGTTCTGTGTTTCACATCCCATACTGTCATTTCCTTTCTAAATATTCCACTAGAAAGAACCTGTAAAGTGAATGGATCATAATGTACAGATAGTGTTTGGAAGGAGATCTGGTAGATCTGACACCAATATTCCTTTGTACTAAAACCTATGCTATTGTTCATTCTAACAATTTCACATTTTGATTTCAGAATGATCTTGGAAATGTGAAAAAAAAGTTAGTAAAATGAACAAAAATTACAAAAATAAATCAGTAAAATGAACAAAATGATCAATAAAATAACCCCCCCCCCAAAAAATATTACATAAAATGAACAAAAATAAAAACTTAAATTTCAGTTTGACCCCAGACATATGTTGGAAAGTTGATCCAACCAGCATTTAAGACAGTTAGTTTTCTTTATCACTAACGCACATGTGGGAAGATTTCATTAGTTTTATTCAGGAAGCATTTTACTTGTTGACCAGTGTTAATGGAGGGTTTTAAAATGACCAGACATTAACAAAATAATCAAGAAAATGACTAAAATGTAAAAAATATTCAGTAAAATAAAGAAAAATGAACCAAATAATCAGTAAAATGAACAAAATTATCAATAAAGTAAAACAATCAATAAAGTATTCAGTAAAATGAAAATACATTTACAGAATATTCAGTAAAATGTACAAAAAAATCTGTAAAATGAACATAATTATCAATAAACTT
This sequence comes from Siphamia tubifer, assembly GCA_020466265.1. Taxonomy (NCBI): domain Eukaryota; kingdom Metazoa; phylum Chordata; class Actinopteri; order Kurtiformes; family Apogonidae; genus Siphamia; species Siphamia tubifer. The sequence continues at coordinate 8,640,576 of CM035802.1, read as the reverse complement.
CACAAAAATCAACAAAATATTCAGTAAAATGAACAAAATAATCAGCAAAATTATCAATAAAATAAAAAATCAACAAAATATTCAGTAAAATGAACAGAAAATAACAAAATATTCAGTAAAATGAACCAAAAAAATGTGTAAAATTAACAAAAAAATCTGTAAAATTAACAAAATGATTAATAAAATTAACAAAAATCAAGAAAATATTGTCAATAAAATAAATAAATGTTCAAAATATTCAGTAAAATAAACAAAAATGAACAAAATATTCAGTAAAATGAACAAAATGTGGTTTTTTTTTTCATTTTCAGTATTTCTGATCTGTAAATCAACACTGAGTTGACATTGGACTTGAAGATGCGCAGCCTGGTGTCCATGTGTCCTTGTGTCCATGTGTCCATGTGTCCTTGTGTCCTTGTGGATTTCCCTGGAGGACAAGATGTTCTTCATCATAACAAAAGCTACTCTTTCTTTCCCAACTCTGATTCGCTGTGTTTTCAAACTTCAGGTGTTTTCATGACCAGTTTTTTTTGTCATATTTACATTTTGTGAATTTCTAAGGGTAATAGAAACACAGCTAATGATGCGCAGGGTGGCTCTGGTCAACACAAAACCAGTTAGAACCAGAACCTGTCTGCTGGTCCCACAGCCTGTCATCCACTGCCTCCCTTATTCAGTGAAGGATTTTCCCAGGTACTGATAGAAGCATGATCCCTCTGTAGCTGCAACATTCCCTAAGGTCTCCTTCCTTCGGGAGCTTGTGCAGTGAAAGTCAAGAGGAAGCTGGAAGGCAGACTCCCCTTACGACACCCAGGAACAATTCAAGAATTGTTACATGGAACATCAGGCAGGGAGAACCTTCCATGTAGCACAAGAAAATGATTAAAAATGACAAAAATATTGAGTAAAATTAACAATAATAATGAAATTATTCAATAAAATGACCAAAATATTCAGTAAAATGAATAAAAATGACCAAAATATTCAGTCAAATGAACTAAAATATTGAGTACAATGAACAAAAATGGCCAAAATATTCAGTACAATGACCAAAAATATTCAATAAAATGAACAACATATTCAGTAAAATTAACAATAGTAATGAAATTATTCAATAAAATGACCAAAATATTAAATAAAATGACCGAAATATTCAGTAAAATGAATAAAATTACCAAAATATTCAGTCAAATAAACAGAAATGACCTAAATAATCAATAAAATGAACAAAAATGACAAAAATATTCAGTAAATTAATATAAATTACCAAAATAATTAATCAAATGAAAAAAAATTACCAAAATATTCAGTAAAATTAACAGAAATGACCTAAATAATCAATAAAAGGAACTAAAATGACTAAATATTCAGTAAAAGGAACAAAAATGACCAAAATATTCAGTAAAATGAAAAATGTCCCATTTGGTTGAGTGTGCGAGGCCTGCAGACAGTGGTGTTCTGTGTTTCACATCTCATACTGTTATTTCCTCTGTCAAAATGCTGAGGTGATATTTGTGGAACTGCGGGCGTTGAGGTAGAGGAGCAGACTCTGCAGCGGAGCGCCTCCAGTCAGCAGAGGGAGGGACGTCATCATGTGTCAGTGGACATCACATCATGTCTGGCTCCCAGCGAGGCAAAGGTCTCTGGACAAATCAGTTTGTATAACAGACAGGATGAGAATGTGGCGCCTCAGTCACATGTGTTCTGTACACTTGGACACAATGAGGCCTGTGGACGCACGTCATGTTTATGCCTTCATATCCCTGGAAATGCAGCAGAATTCCGACACAAAAAGAAGACACACCACTGGGTCTGCACATGGACACTTCTGAGCTGATAGTTCACAAACTACAGCTGAACTTTACACTGTTAGACTGTACTGGGATACACTGGGATACACTAGGATACACTGGGATACACTGGGATACACTAGGATACAGTGGGATACAGTGGGATACACTGGGATACACTAGGATACACTGGGATACACTGGGATACACTAGGATACACTAGGATACACTGGGATACACTGGGATACACTAGGATACACTGGGATACACTGGGATTAGTGCCCTGCACGGGCCTATTATCTGGGCCCGAGCCCGGCCCTGGCCCGAGGGGGTGGAGCCCCAGTCCGGCCCGGTCCGACACGTTTTCAGAATTCTCAGGCCCGAACCCGGCCCGGCCCGACTTTTTTTGTTTGTTTGTTTTAACCTCCCATAAGAGTGTTTTAGCGTGATAGAACGCTATATTCATTCAGTGCGTTCGTAAATTAAATCTGCCGCTCTGAAAATGGGATAACGCTCTGCAGTTAGAAAAAACAGCATTCTATTTTTCTGCGAATAACGGTTTCTGACAGATCAATGTGGACATAAAAGAACAGGTTAAAATAGGGGCTCATGTTTTGATCAGCAGCTTGAGAACTCGGTCTGTGGCCGCTGCTGGATCCGCCACATACCCGTTCAAAATGTCTGGAGATGTGATGAACTTGTTTTTTTGTTGTCATATGACAGAACAGCTTAACATACAACATACTGAACAAACCCATTTGGCTCATCTTGAAGGGTTGTAATAAGTTGAAACTTAGTCCAGAACAGAGATTTTCCCTTAGTGTTGTTCACTCTCTTCAATTCACCATTTTCAACTTTGTTTTTATGTCGTTCTCCATGTCGGGAAGTTGCGCGAATCGGATAGTGAGGGAGGCTTCCGTATGCCCATATAAGGGAGGTGCCGGTGCCGGGGGAGAGCAGCAGCTGCTGCGTTCAATTGTTTCCATTTAAACACAACACAGGTTTTTTTTAAATAATTAAATTGAAAAATAAAAGTGCCCGACCCGGCCCGTGTCCGAGGTAATTATACGGTCGTCGGCCCGACGCCCCGGCCCTCGGGCTGTCGGGCCCCTCGGGCCTAGGGCTCCAGTGCAGGACTCTAACTGGGATACACTAGGATACACTGGGATACACTGGGATACACTAGGATACACTAGGATACACTGGGATACACTGGGATACACTAGGATACACTGGGATACACTGGGATACACTGGGATACACTGGGATATACTGGGATACACTGGGATACACTTGGATACACTTGGATACACTTGGATACACTAGGATACACTGGGATACACTAGGATACACTGGGATACACTAGGATACACTGGGATACACTGGGATATACTGGGATACACTGGGATACACTGGGATACACTAGGATACACTGGGATACACTGGGATACACTTGGATACACTGGGATACACTGGGATACACTAGGATACACTAGGATACACTGGGATACACTGGGATACACTGGGATACACTAGGATACACTAGGATACACTGGGATACACTAGGATACACTGGGATACACTAGGATACACTGGGATACACTAGGATACACTGGGATACACTGGGATACACTGGGATACACTAGGATACACTGGGATACACTAGGATACACTGGGATACACTAGGATACACTAGGATACACTGGGATACACTAGGATACACTAGGATACACTGGGATACACTAGGATACACTAGGATACACTGGGATACACTAGGATACACTGGGATACACTAGGATACACTAGGATACACTGGGATACACTGGGATACACTGGGATACACTAGGATACACTGAGATACACTAGGATACACTAGGATACACTGGGATACACTGGGATACACTAGGATACACTAGGATACACTGGGATACACTAGGATACACTAGGATACACTGGGATACACTAGGATACACTAGGATACACTAGGATACACTGGGATACACTGGGATACACTGGGATATACTGGGATACACTGGGATACACTGGGATACACTGGGATACACTAGGATACACTGGGATACACTTGGATACACTGGGATACACTGGGATACACTAGGATACACTAGGATACACTGGGATACACTGGGATACACTAGGATACACTAGGATACACTGGGATACACTAGGATACACTGGGATACACTAGGATACACTAGGATACACTGGGATACACTAGGATACACTGGGATACACTAGGATACACTGGGATACACTAGGATACACTAGGATACACTGGGATACACTAGGATACACTAGGATACACTGGGATACACTAGGATACACTAGGATACACTGGGATACACTAGGATACACTAGGATACACTGGGATACACTAGGATACACTGGGATACACTAGGATACACTAGGATACACTGGGATACACTAGGATACACTAGGATACACTGGGATACACTAGGATACACTAGGATACACTAGGATACACTGGGATACACTAGGATACACTAGGATACACTGGGATACACTGGGATATACTGGGATACACTGGGATACACTGGGATACACTAGGATACACTGGGATACACTTGGATACACTGGGATACACTGGGATACACTAGGATACACTAGGATACACTGGGATACACTGGGATACACTGGGATACACTGGGATACACTAGGATACACTAGGATACACTGGGATACACTAGGATACACTGGGATACACTAGGATACACTGGGATACACTAGGATACACTAGGATACACTGGGATACACTGGGATACACTAGGATACACTGGGATACACTGGGATACACTGGGATACACTAGGATACACTAGGATACACTGGGATACACTGGGATACACTAGGATACACTAGGATACACTGGGATACACTAGGATACACTGGGATACACTAGGATACACTGGGATACACTAGGATACACTGGGATACACTAGGATACACTAGGATACACTGGGATACACTGGGATACACTAGGATACACTAGGATACACTAGGATACACTAGGATACACTGGGATACACTAGGATACTAGTGTATGCCAGAAAGACTTCTGGAATAAAACTATGACAAGTGACCACATGTGTTTGATTTGATCATGTATTCCCTTATATCTATATATTCTAGTCTAGTCTATCCTAGACCAGTCTGGTCTAGTCTATTTTAGTGTAGGCTAGCCTATCCTAGACTAGTCTGGTCTAGTCTACTTTAGTTTAGTCTATCCTAGTCTAGTCTGGTGTTTTCTAGTCTAGTCTATCCTAGACCAGTCTGGTCTAGTCTATTTTAGTGTAGGCTAGCCTATCCTAGACTAGTCTGGTCTAGTCTACTTTAGTTTAGTCTATCCTAGTCTAGTCTGGTGTTTTCTAGTGTAGTCTATCCTAGACTAGTCTGGTTTAGTTTACTTTAGTCTTGTCTAATCTAGTCTAGTCTGGCACTGTCTTGTCTAGTGTAGTCTATCCTAGACTAGTCTGGTCTAGTCTCGTCCAGTCTAGTTTATCCTAGTCTAGTCTGATGTATTCTAGTCTATCCAACTCTGATCTAGTTTATCATATCCTCTTCTAGTCCATCCTATTCTAATACTGTCTATTCTAGTGTAGCCTAGTGTATTGTAGTGTGTGTGTAGTGTATTCTAGTGTATTGTAGTCTATCTTATCCAAGTCTTGTCTAGTCTATCATAGTCTAATCTAGTTTTGTCTAACCATAATCTAGTCTAGACTATACTAGTCTATAATAGTCTAGTCTACCCTACTCTAGTGTAGTCTATCTTAGTCTAGTCTATCCTAGTCTATATTAGTCTAGTCTAAATTCGTCTTGTCTATACTAGTCTATAATAGTGTAGTCTATCCTAGTCTAGTCTATATTAGTCTAGTCTATCCTAGTCTAGTCCAGTATAGTCTATAATAGTCTAGTTTATCCTAGTCTAGTCCAGTCTAGTCTATATTAGTCTAGTCTAGTATATAGTTAATAATAATTACATTTATACACACACACACACACATATATATATATATATATATATATATATATATATATATATATATATATATACGTGTAATTATTATTATTATTATTTTTAACCCTTTCACTACATTATAATGTCATTGACTTTACTGTTTAATAAGTGTTTCTGCCCATTTGTGCAACTTTTTCATAACTATCCTGCTTATTGTGTCATACTTCTGTGGCTTTAGGTGCATGTGTTAGTGATTTATTTATTTATTTTTCTCCTTTTAGCAGATGTTTACACCCAAAAAAGCAGCCATTGGAGCGGTTATCTAAATAGATGAGGTGTGTTTATGTCTGCTACTGGGTTGTTGGTCTTTTAGGTCAAGTTATATAATATATTTGGCCTATTTTCTAACATTAATAGAGTTTTTGTGTTTGTCAAGAACAAAGTTTCTAAGTGTTATGACAGACTGTATTTAACTGTTGTTATATTGTTTTGTGAAACACGTAATTAAGTTAAAACTGAAGTAACACATACTTAGTGCTTTTAAAAATCCACAGGATCAGAATAATATGTGTATTTATAGAGACATAAAATTTAAGGTTGTTGAATTCCTTTTTATTTCTGATTACTCAGGGATGCTTTGGATTAATTTAATTTAATTTAATTTAAGTATCCAGTAAATATCCAGTAAAATGGACAAAAAAAATCAATAACATGAAGAAAAATGACCAAAATATTCAGTAAAATTAACAAAAACGAACAACATAATCCAAAAAATGTAAACAAATCACTCTAACATAACAATAATACAATATAATATCTAATATAATGTAACATAAAAATGAACAAAAATGAACCAAATATTCAGTAAAATGAACAAAAAAACTACAAAATGAACAAAACATTCCGTAAAATGAACAAAAATGAACAAAATAATCAAAAAATTAAGACAAATGACTACAATATTCCATAAAAATGCCGACAATATTCAGTAAAATTTAAAAAACCCCACAACAAATAAACAAACAAACAAAATCAAAACAACAAAAAAAATCAATATAAATAAAAATGAACAAGATATTCAGTAAAAATAACCAAAATATTCTATAAAATGAACAGCAAATGTTCACATTTTAACCAGACTTATCTTGAAAACTTGAACCAACCAGCATTTAATACTTTAATTTTCTTTATCACTAACACACAGGTGGGAACATTTCATTAGTTTTATTCCCGGAAGCATTTTCCTTGTAGACTAGTGTAATTGGACAGTGTTAAAGATGACCAGAAATGAACAAAATAATCCATCAAATGGACCAAAACAAACAGCAAATGTGTAGAATAAGAAAATACTTAAGCAAAAATGACCAAAATAATCAATAAAATAAATAAAAATTAACAAAATATTGAGTCAAATTTAAAATAAATTTTCCAAAGTTATGTGAGCACACCACACACAGTGCCAAACTGTCTTTGTTGGGGTCAGTAACAGATAAAACCTGATTTATTATTTGGTCAAATCCTTGTATGTACCTTAGCTAACTGAAACTGTGGTGAGAGCAGGTGTGTTACATGTGAGCACTGGGTGAATAATGTCAGAGATATGGGATGGACAAAGGTTGAGAATGGGTGATGGAATCCATAAATAGTGTGTGACTCAGAACATCCCTCTTACAGCTGCATATTATATAGTGTGTGTAATAGTCACATTGCAGGCCCTGCAACTATTTATTTTACGTTTATCTTTTATTATTATCACAATTTTATTTGTATATTAAATTATTGTATAAAATTATAAATTATGTATAAATAAATGTGTAAATTATATATATATATATATATATATATATATATATATATATATACACATACAGTGGTACCTCTACTTACGAATGAAAATTGATAAAAAGGTTATTTTTTAATGAATTTTTTGTTTCTGAATACAAAAGAAAATTCTATTTACGAAGGAAACTGAAACCTCTGAGACATAAATACAGTACTGTATGTACATTACTACATGTAACTATGTAATGTATGTAAATATGTCATGTACGTACTGTACGTATCATCCCATTGGCTATGAGGGAGCTACCCATGATGCTTTTGGTTACCCTTTGACCCTCATTCATCACAGAGTTACTGTTGTTTCCTCAGTTTTTCCCAGTGTGTTCATTTAAACTTTATTACAGTACGTATTATAAAATGACAGTAAACAGGTTGATGGTGTCGCCCTGTTTGTCTGCGGCTGTTGTGTCTCCATGGTAACACAAACACTTTAACGGACATTTCTCTACCTAGACCAATGCTTTTAGGATCAAAAGTTCAGCCAAACAGTGCAAGAAGAGTATATGACCCACAGACTATCATCAGCTTAAGGAAAATAGTTCAAATTTTTGACTGTTTTACAGAACCTGGTTCTGCTACACCGGTCAGATCCAGCGTCCTACAGTGGAGTCTCCCCCCACAGAGGCTCCACCTCCAGAGAGAGGAAGTAGAAGTGTGGCTGTTGTGGTGGATTTACAGCTAAGCTAACAGCTAACCCATTCCGACCGCCGCTTCCATCAGTCCTGCTCGCCAACGTATGCTCACTGGAAAACAAACTGGACCTGAAGATGGATTTAAACACCAAACATGATCCATCAGACTGATGCATCCTCATTCTCACCCAGACGTGGATCAACTTTTCTGTCCTGGACACTGACATTAGCCTGGATGGGCTAAAATCTAAATCTACATTTTCTTTTAACACATATTTCATTAAAAAAATTTAAATTTTTTTTCCCTAATATTTAAAGGGTTTAAGGGGTAGTATTGGGGCCTTGGAACAAATTAGGCCGTTTACATGTAAAATGGGACTATTTCTGAAAAATTCATAGTACAAAAAAAAGTATATATATATATATATATATATATATATATATATATATATATATATATATATATATATATTTATTTTTATATGTATTTATTTCTATTTATTAATTTAATTTATTTATTTATTTTGTATTTTATCTTTTTGTCTTTTTATTTATTTATTTGTATTTTTTTATTTTCTTTTAATTTGAAATTGTATTTATTTTTGTTTGTTTTTAATTATAAAGTATTTCAGCTACAAGCAGGATGACACTAAAACATATGTTCTGTGTCGACCACTCATTTGACCATTTGCGTCAACGCCACATACCTGTTATTTTCTCCTAAGAATTTTTTTCATATCACATACATCATCTCATATATATATATATATATATATATATATATATATATATATATATATATATATATATATATATATATATATATATATATATATCAAAGTTTTAAAAAATAGCACTGACAGTTTTTTTCCAGTATCGTGTCTAACCCGTCTGTCTGTGTCTGTGGTTCTTCTGCACTTACAGGATGTTGATAATTACTAAGTCATTTGTTAACAGCCAATATGAATGCGGGACATAAAGAGTTATTGCTTATTATTTTCAGGTGGATATCCTTTTGTTGCCCGTGACAACACAGCGCACACAGGCAGAACAACAACGACAAAAAAATCAGTCGCTCAACACTTTCGAACAAAAATGACCTTTCCACTAATTTGTTCGCAAATGTTACCTTTCATTTTATATTTAACACCATAATTAAAATGTTTACTCATCAAGCGCTTCCTCATTTTTGATCTCGCTGCACCGCGCCAGCCTTTTGTTTTTCATTTGTCTCTGGCAACAAAAGCCGCTAATTAAAGATCTTTCGATACCGTAATCACCAATAGAGAACGGCCTATAAACAGAAACCCACACAAATGAACGATGATAGGTCTTTTTGAGAGTCTGGTGCATGACATGAATCAATCAGCAGACAAAAACAGAGCTCGCGGGCCGGGCAACAATGAGTCCAATTGAGCTGAGCTGTGATTATGATTCACCGAACAGCGTGAGTCAAAGAATGGCGATGCGTTAGAACCCGAGGAAACTGATCAGGCTTTTCTTCTGTGGGAGTCTTCTGCCTCTCGGGTCCCCGAATCAGCCAGTCGTATCACTGATGATGCTCAAAGTAGCACTCAGTGGGATAACTTTCAAGTGATTGAGGGGGGCAATGAGATTTTTGTTTATTCAGGAGCCAGGTGCAGATAACAGGGCCATTAATGATTGGAAGTTGATTACAAGTCACTTCTGCGGAGCACAGCTTGACGCTTCGCAGTTTAATCAAGAGCAAAAAGTTAATGGGTGCAGTTTCACATTTGTTTAGGTGTTAATATCGAGGTTACTGTTTGTGTTTTTATTTTTTTTGGCGTGTTTTTGTCTAAATGTCTCGTCACAGATCGTCCTTTCATCTCGGATGTAACGTCGAACGAAGCTTGTTCTTCGCTGTCTGTCAGTGCATTTATGTGGAATTTTGGGGCGTTAACCTTTTAGTTCCTCTCGTGTTTGTAGTGAACGCTTTGAAAAACACATGTTTAAAGGAGTTAATAGAGAATTTAGGAGTGATTCCTCTTGTTATTTGTCACAATGTGGTATTGATTACACTGGTTCATAAGTAAAATGCTTCTGGAATAAAACTAAGGAAAGAGAGAATAGGTTTTAGTATTATATCTATCTATCTATCTATCTATCTATCTATCTATCTATCTATCTATCTATCTATCTATCTATCTGTCTGTCTGTCTGTCTGTCTGTCTGTCTGTCTGTCTGTCTGTCTGTCTGTCTGTCTGTCTGTCTATCTATCTATCTATCTATCTATCTATCTATCTCTGTATATATATATATATATATATATATATATATATATATATATATATATATATATATATATATATATATATATATATATATATTGTTTTTTTTTCCCCAATTAGAATTGTTATTGGAATTTTCAGTTGATACATTACAATCATACAAAGTTGCTTAAAGGGATAGTTCAGTGTTTTTCATATAAATATGTATGGGATCACCTTTTTGACTCTGGTGTATCCACAGTGACTTACCCCCGACAGTGTCCTGTGAGCAGAAGTAGTCCTGGCAGGTTTCCTGGGGTCAAAAAAATAAAACGTGTTTCTTCTCAAAACAATATGTGTTCGGGTGACTGATTTATTTGCATGACAAAACTGTCACAGAACAGAACATGTATTGTGTTGTTCTTTGCACCTTATGTTCAAATGTATTCCATTGTCTTATGATTTGTGTGTGACACTTTGGCTAATTGTAAATTTATTGTTTATTGTTCTTATTGTATGGTATGGTATGGTATGGTATGGTATGATATGGTATGGTATGGTATGGTATGGTATGGTATGGTATGGTATGGTATGGTATGGTATGGTCTGGTCTGGTCTGGTCTGGTATGGTCTGGTCTGGTCTGGTATGGTATGGTATGGTATGGTATGGTATGGTATGGTATGGTATTTTACGGTATGGTCTGGTCTGGTCTGGTCTGGTCTGGTATGGTATGGTATGGTATGGTATGGTATGGTATGGTCTGGTCTGGTCTGGTCTGGTCTGGTCTGGTATGGTCTGGTCTGGTATGGTATGGTATGGTATGGTATGGTATGGTATGGTATGGTATGGTATGGTATTTTACGGTATGGTCTGGTCTGGTCTGGTCTGGTCTGGTCTGGTATGGTATGGTATGGTATGGTATGGTATGGTATGGTATGGTATGGTATTTTACGGTATGGTCTGGTCTGGTCTGGTCTGGTCTGGTCTGGTATGGTATGGTATGGTATGGTATGGTATGGTATGGTATTTTACGGTATGGTCTGGTCTGGTCTGGTCTGGTCTGGTCTGGTATGGTATGGTATGGTATGGTATGGTATGGTATGGTATGGTTTGGTATGGTATGGTATGGTCTGCTATGGTATTTTACGGTATGGTCTGGTCTGGTATGGTATGGTCTGGTATGGTATTTTACGGTATGGCATAGTATAGTATGGTATGGTTTGGTATGGTATATTTCCAAATATACATATAAATCCAACCCATGTGTTTTCCACAGTCCACATGATCAGTGAATTAAACAGGAAAATAAATGGTTTCCATTTATAAAGATAGAAAATACAGATGATTATGTCACAATAAAAGGTCAAATGAATAAAAATTAATGGAGGAAGTGACACAAAAACAACACTGGGTCTTTATGGGTTAATGAGCTTTTTATTTATTTATTTTTGGAGACTGTCAAGCTCCGTGCTCTAAGTATTGAACGTAATTCCCCCCAATATGAAATAATGAAGTATGAAGGGTAATTGTTAAACAAGTGGCCTCCTGAGAATCTGTACAAGATTGTACCTGACACGTGTGATGTGTACGAGCACACGCACACAAACACTTGTAGATGAAATCCTATTAATGCAAACTCAAAGCCCGAGTGACATCTCCAGCAGCGTAATGAGAAATTTAGCAGGAATGTGAGGTTGATTATCAACTGCAAATTTGCTGTAATGCCAGTAATCAGAGAAGATGGTACAGTGGAGAGACAGAAATGAAGGGGAGCCAACAGCGAGACTGAGCACTAATTAAACTGTACCTGCATCTTGTTTCCTGCTGCTGTCTTTACACGACAATGCAGCCGAGGCCGCGAGGAGAATTTATTTTTCGCCGTCGGTTCTGACTTAATGGATTGCTTTTTCATTGTTACGTCCACCTACTTATCTCTCTGAAATGACTAATGAATAAACATGGCGACGTGTTGTTGCTTTTAACCTCTTTACCAGCCTCACATCCCGGTCCTGGGACGTAGATGACATTATTTTAATAACACTTCTATATACAGCTCCTACCATTAATGCACTCGCACTTGTCAAATATCAAATGAAAGTGAATAAACTCATCTTTTTGAATATATAAGCCATTCTGAAGTACAACAGTAACACCACATACACAAAAGGATGTTTTCCAGAAAAGACAAATAGGAAAAATTTGGCTTTTGAAGGCTGTCATGAAATCAATTATTGATTGACACTCCAATAAATGTGTTTGTACTTATAATCATTGTTGACAAGTGGATAGACAATGAGTTGCTGAACACCAGGATTGGATTTTTGGATCAAAATACTAGTTTGAACTTTATTTTACAATTAACACTGGTCACTTTGTATGTGAAATGTCTATTTTTTAAATAAAATTTAGCTAAAATATATACAGTATATATGAAGCATTCAACACTTTGGAAAATTTGATAATTCTCCAAGTTTCTCCTCTGTAAAATGTATAAGCATAACCGTAGGAATAAAAACTTTAAAACTAATAAACTAGATAAACCTGCTTAGTGGACAAATATTGTTTGGCCGCTGAGCCACGGTAGAGTGTGTCGTCCAAAGGGTTGGCAGTTCGAATCCCGCTCTGTCCTAGTCATGTGCTGTTGGTCCTTGGTCTAGTTCACCCTGCTGCCTCCAGTGTTTGGTGGTGGTCAGAGGGACCATAGGAGCAAAATGTCAGCCACACTTCTGTCAGTCTGCCCCAGGATAACTGTGGATATATATTTAGTTTACCACCACCAGAGGGAGTATGTGAGAGAGAATGAATAATGGATCAATTATGTGAAACGTTTTGGGAGCCTTGAAAACAGCTGAAAAAAATCCAACCCATTATTATAATTATTATTATAATATGGGGAGGCTAAGTCACACCCTTCTACTTCCGGTCCATGGGTGCTTTACTCACAAAAAAATTGAATGGGAGTGAATGGAGCGAGTCAAGCTAAAATCTGATTCCGTTTCACAACTGCTCCGAAATTCACATATGATAGAAGTTAATAATAAATATTTGATGTGTCATAGGAAGACCATCCGTTTTTGATGGGAAGCAAATGTGACATTCAGTTTTATGTGGGCTTAGTAAGAGACTACAATGTGTGGAGTCTGTGGTGACGTCACATGCACGCTGGGTGTGTAGTCCAAATTATTATTAATTATGTTGGTTTACTTGCAAATGAATCAGCCATTGATTAACAGAAGCAGTTGAAACACACATCAATAATTAGCATTTATTATGAGGTACAACATGTGTGTGATTCAGGGCACATGACAAACCAGATACCATTTTATTTCACATTGAATATCATTGATTCATTTTCTGATCACAGGCCCCATGAACCTCCTGGAAGGGGCGGAGACTTAAGGTCTTCATTACTAACAGAAGAAGGACAGTTTTGGTGGTTTGCCAACTGGTTACAGCAAAAGTTTAATATACCAGCTCACTGCACTGCTAGCAAAAGGCTAATCTGACTTGTTTATCTCCATGCTATGCTACCTCCCACTGCTTTCTTTTGCTCTGAGAACATGTCACAGTCAGTGTTCCACTGATTGGTCATAGTTTTGGCCTCTACCTATACAGACAGTTTGAACCACAACAGTTTTAGTCCCACCCACAGCCTTTAGCAGTTGCTAGCCAAGACATCCCAAGTCTCCCGGAAGTTCCGGGAGTCTCCCTGATGTTGATAGTGGCTCACTGATGCCCGCGAGTCAGATAAAATGTTCCGGATTTTGGAATATGTGAGGGAGTTTTTATCACACTGCAAGTACAGGCACGTCTCCGCGGATTCTCCGACTTATGCCCAGTGAGCTGTTTAAGTCTGATATTTGACAGATGTGCACCTTCTTCACAAGCATCAGTGGCTGTCCGCTCAGCCTTACCCTACTGGAGCGGACACAGACTTCCGTGCTGTCGGGGAGTTTAGGGACCGTCACAAAATGAATCAACGGGCAACACACAAAAAAATAATAATAATAATTTCTCCATTAAATTAATTGTATTATTGATTATTAATCTCAAATGTATGAATAAATACATGAATTAATCAATACATAAATAAATGAAGAATTAATAAGTGTTAATTTAATTACACTCACAAATGATTACTCAAATTACGCGTTTTTGTTCAATAGTGTGGGTCATGTGAACTCTGGACTCCAATAGGCCTTTAATTTATAGCCCTGGTCTGGGCACACAAAACACACCTCATATATATTTTTAGTCATGGATTAGACGTTTTCGTTCAATAATGTGGAAAGGGGGTGGGGGGTTGGAAGGGTCGATAAGAGTCTCCCTGAAATGAGTTTTTGGAAATTGGATGTCTGCTAACCCCTCCTGCCCATGTGGGTCAAGACTATAGTTTGACACTTATAGTCATGTGTTTCAGTCCAAACCCACCAAATACGGCTTTAAACACCCTGGTTTTCACCCAAAAAAATTTAAAACGGAGGGGGGGCTTTTTACCTCTTAAATAAACTGTGCTGTCCTCATGACACATAACTGTGAAGCTAGGCAGCCAGCTAGCAAAATAAATAAGAGTTCTAACAAGGCATACTATTTTGTATTGGAGGTTCTCCTTTTACTTTAATTTTCTTTATGATTTTATAAGTGCAACATACAGAACACATACAACTTCAGTTAGTAACATATTCGCAACACATGTAATGGGTTTGCACTGCTAGCTTGAATAGCATTAGCGTTAGCTAATCCTCTCACACAACACTCAAACCAGCCATGTTGCACATGAACCTGACCACTCACAAAGATGGAAACGTAACACATTCAAAGTGAAGAATGAGTTGTTAGAAAAACACGTTCGACACAGAAAGGAAAAATAGGGCAAAGCTCAACTCTAGTGAAGAGCGCTCACTCTCCATCAACAATAGTGTACAGTAAACACAGATTTTTAAGGAGATAACATCTCACTCCTATAAATTCTTAAATCAACTACACTTAATTTATTTTAACATAAAGTAGTTCCTACAACATATGAAAGGACATCATATAAACTCTAGGGTGTTACTTTTACAAGGAGCCCATTCTTTTATCTGTACTCCAAACAGTTGAAGAACAACTGGAGTTTTAATTTGGAGATGGTATTTTTCAAGCATTTTCAGCAAAAATCACCTCAGAATGTTAAAAGGTTAAAATAAAGGGGCGTGTTTTAATATGCCACAGTGAAATTGTTCACTCACCTATCGTAAATAACAGTCCTGATGTCAAAGGTCGACACAAACTAAAATGATAATCGCCTGGTGATATTCTCGTGTCGGAGGGTTAATCACTAAATTAACTTATCATCTTCCTGGATGAAGTAATTAAGCAGCGCAGGACAAACTCTTCACATAATTGAGCTTGAATAATGAGGCAGAGTCGTACAGTGCAACGGGTGGAAGAGGGGGAGGGGCTTGGGGGGGGCATGGTGTAAAAAGATCACACTTTGGTAATTAGGATACAGGACACCTGATGGACCCACTAGGAGAAATAATGTTGTTGTGTGTTATGGCACAGTTCTGTGGCTGTGATATAAGGCTGCGGCGGTAATGAGAGGACGTACAGCGAACGCACCGCAGGCACATTCTGTTTTTACACCTGCACAAAAAAAGAAGAAGCTCCAGTCTTAATAAACTACCTTTATGTGACTAAACCAGGCCACTGTGGATTTATTTAATGCACAGAAATAGATCGGATGCAACGAGACACACATTAATGGCGTCATATTTACATAAAGTTACAGAGGAGGCGTCTCGCTGAAGTGCAAATATCATTTAATAGAACACTCATTAGAGACAGACGTCACTGGGATTGTTAACTCTTTGACCCACAGGTGTCAAACATAAAGTCAATCCAACTGGAACTGAACTAAAATTAGTTTGAGACCCTTGCTTTAACCACTTACATGCTCTTTCTGCTGTGAATTTGTATTTACATGCACATCTACACCAAGCTATTGGTAATAAATGAGTTTAGGATTTTAACCAGTTTAAGGGCGTATACACATTGCATTCAGAAAATCCGGACTTTCGGACTATCCAGGAAAGTTCAAACTTTATTGACAAGTGTGAATGCTCCCCCGAACCTTGGTCCGGACTAAAGACTGAGTCTTTGGTCCAAGCTGAGGAGGTAGTCTCGGTCCGGACCAAGGTTCGCTGGTGCACAGTGTGAAAGCTCTTTTTAGGAAAGTCCGGACTATCGGACCAATTACATCACAGTCACGTGCGTGGAATCTAGTCAACGTCCAAGCATGAGTCGCGGGAACACATGGGGAGACGAGGAAACCAGGTATTTCATTGAAATTTGGTCGGATGATACTATAAAGACTGAATTAGAAAATACTCATAAAACTAGTAACTGGGTCCATTTCCTGCAACAGTGTAGCGCGCTCATCTCCTAACCAATCAGGTTCGAGTATAGAGAGACGCACGCTGTACACGCATTGACGACATGACATTCTAAAGTCCGTTGGTCCACTTGATTCAATACAGTGTGAATAAAGACTGTAAATAAAGTCCGGATTATAAGTGCAGTGTGAAAAGGCAAAAAAAGGTTCTGGTCCGAACCTTGGTCCGGACTTTACTATGTGAATTCGCCCTAAGAGGAACCTGTTTGATCACATTTTTAATATTAAAAGCCATTGAATTTTTAACACTGACTTTTTTTTTGCAGGTGGTGCAGTGGTTAGCACTCGTGACTCCCAGACAGAAGGACCCTGGTTCTATTCCCACACCAGACCTTTCTGTGTGGAGTTTGAATGTTATTGTTATTGTGTCTGCGTGTGTTTTCTCCAGGTACTCCAGTTTCCTCCCGCCATCCAAAAACATCCACTGACATGGCATGGCAGGTCTCCCTTGAAAAAGAGATCATTGATCTCAATGGGACACATGGGTAAATAAAGGGTAAATAAAAAAAAAAAAAACAAGATGTTCATAGTCACACTACTATCTTGTTTAGACGAGTTTTTGAAACCTTGTCTTTTGTCTAGTTTTGTCTTTTCCTTCAATACTTTGTTTCTTAACATTTTTTTTCCTCGAAGTGAGTGAATGTTATATTATCGTTTTGGTAAAAAAAAAAAGTGATTTCTAGTTGGTAATTTTGATATGTATTAAAAATACTCTGCATGAGCATTTTATGTTCTACTTTGATGTTAAACTTTGGTTTATTTTTGCTTATATTTACATGTTCTCCTCGTGTCTGTGTGGGTTTTCTCCAGTTTCCTCCCACCATCCAAACACATGCACTGATAGGTTAACTGGTTAATCTAAATTGTCCATAGGTGTGAATGTGAGAGTGATTGTTTGTCTATATATGTTCAGCCCTGAGATGAACTGGAGACTCATACAGGGTGTACCTTCACCCACTGTAGCTGGATTAGCCCCCCAGTGACCCCCATGACCCTAGTGAGGATAAAGTGGGTTCAGCTGACGAGACCCACATATGGATTCCCTTCATACTTGACATTCACAAACTGCCCTTCTGTGTATTCCTCATCATCATCTGACACTCTCTCTTTACAGGATCTGCATTCAGTTTCTTCCTGTATTTCCTTGTTCTTTCTTCACTTGCCATCAAGTTGAAAAATAAATAAATAAACAAACAAATGGAAAGGGGGAAGAATTTCAATTTCAAAATGAAGCACATTGTTGTGAATTCATATTCAGGTATGGATATTAGTGTCTGTATAATGTATATATACCATTAACATGTTTTAAATCCACAAAATAGCAAACAGATAGGTAGGATAGATAGATAGATAGATAGATAGATAGATAGATAGATAGATAGATAGATAGATAGATAGATAGATAGATAGATAGATAGATAGATAGATAGATAGATAGTCATGGGTGTCGCACCCGTGGGGGATGGGGGTGTTGCAACACCCCCACTTCTCCACCCAGATGATTTCATAGCCTCCACTTTTTCCTGAGTTTATATATTATATCGTTACTGGATCCAGGAAACAGACACAGAGTTGGTCTCACCTACTTTTTATTTCAGGATAAACAGTTACTGTCGTCACAATCACACCAAACAAACATCAATAACATTTCGGGGCTGTTAAAATATCTATGGTTTAAACTGTTAACCCGCCCGGGCGGCACAACAGCATATGTAAATGAAGCGCACCTCAGCTCTTCTTCGCGGTGTTAGCAAACAGCCATCAAATGTTGTTCAACTAAGTTAACTAAACTATGTCTTGTTCTGTGACATATACCCTAAGCCAGTGCTTCTCAAACTTTTTTCAGTGATGTTCCCCCTGACATGGACAAAACATTTTTGTAAGAAAAAAAGAGGTACAGTGTCTGTAAAATCAGTGCCGGATTTTTAAAATTCAATTTTTTTTTATCTCATAATTTGGACTTTTTATCTCATAATTTTTAGTTATAAATTGAATAATTGTTTAATTGAGGGAAAAAGACATTTATGTTATTATTTTTGGCCATATATTACTTTTTTAATATAAAAATTTAACCATTAATGGATAATTGTTTGTTAATTTTCAGATGATAGATTCAGAAAAACAACCTAAAACACCCCCACATTTTAAATGGCTGTGACGCCCCTGGGTACAGTCACATTATATGAGATTTTTCTACTTTGGCAGTAAATTTTGAATAAATGGAAGATTTATCTCATAAATGATTTATCTGGGTATATACAACTGCACTTTATGAACAATATAACCACAGTTTTTAGCACAATTTTTAAATAAAAATTATTAAAGTTTGACGCACTGGACAGAAAAAAGGCCATGTCATGTCAACCACTCACATACAACTGGAAAACAGAGGTTTTGAACGTCACATGTATTTAACCCTTTTTCTTCTGACAATAGTAGATTTTCTGATCCTTTATTCCAGGTTCCATTCAACATGTCAGATGATTCTGTTTATACTGCTTCTTGTTATGGGGTCAAGGGTCACAGTAAGACACTATAGATTCGAGTTAACCACATACAAATATTAGATCAGTCGTGTTAATGGTAAATCTTTGAGTCCAATGCTCTGTGAAATTCCAGAATGTTTTTGTACTCGGCTCCTTTAGGATGAGTTAAAACGTCATTGAACCCATAACGACGTCAAAGCATCGACTGATCTGAAATGTTTTAACACACGTCCATCCATACATCCACACAAAAACATGTATATAGTCGGTGTAAAATGCAGTTTCTCATCTTTTTATTGTCATCAGATATATGAACCATTAGTTGCCATGGAAACACCTTCATTGTCTATAACATTGATTCACTGGCAAAACGTGGATTAATGGAGACACTGGGTTTCATCCATACATCCATTAATTCATCCGTCCTTCCATCCATACATACATACATTTGACCATCCATCTGTCTATTTGTCCATCCATCTGTCTGTCTGTCCATCCGTCTGTCTATCCATCCATCCATATCTTCATTCCTTCAGTTATACAGTCCACAGTTGTTGTCTATCCATCCATCTGTCTGTACGTCCGTCCATCCGTCCGTCCATCCGTCTGTCCATCCATCTATCTGTCCGTCTACCCATCATCCATCCATACATCTGTCTGTCTATCCGTCCGTCTATCCATCCATCTGTCCGTCTACCCAGTTATCCATCCATCCATCCGTCTGTCCATCTGTCTGTCTATCCATCCATCTGTCCGTCCATACATCCATATATCTATCCATCCGTCCGTCTATCCATCCATCCATCTGTCCGACCATACATCCATCTATCCATCCATCCGTCCGTCTATCCATCCATCTGTCTTTCCGTCCTTCCCTCCAGCTGTCTTTCCTTCCTTCCATCCATCCGTCCATCCATCTATTCATCCATCCATCTATCCATTTGTGCATCTGTTTTCCGTCCTTCCATCCATCCGCCCATCCGTCTTTCCGTCCGTCCATCCATCCATTCAGTTATACGTCCACAGTCATTTCATATTGAGGCTGATTAAACTAACATTTTTCCTGAATTCTCATTATTCCTCCATCCTTTAAAAATCCACTCCCTGAACTCCTTTTTATTTCTCGTAACTTTACAGCAGCACTAGAACAAAATGCCTGAGGGTTAAAATTGATGAATTGGACATTTAATGTGAAGGAAACACTATGAACTGACTTGGTGGCCATGCAGGATTAATTCCTACCATTAGAATAAATAAATATGTGTAAAAGGCAAAGAACTGTGGGAAAGTCAAACTCTGATGCCAGAGGCTTAAACAAGTCATGTGATCATTTGTACTCACTGTTGGCAATACAGTCATGTAGTCCATCCTACGCAAAAAATGCATCAAATGTATTTGAACCGTTGCCCAGCCCTACATACGACGAAATGTTACAGATCCAAACGTTAAAGATTAAAGCAGCATCTTCAAACCTTTTGGCTTCATTAAAGTAGTCATTGGTCACAGTACAAACATCTATGAGTCATCAATGAGGCATCACTAAAAAAATGACTTTTCCTTGTAAATTTCTCATTTATGTTTTAGTACATGTCCACTTTCTCACCACCAATAAACAGAGGTGGAAGTAACTAAGTAAAAATACTTCATTATTGTACTTAAGTAGATTTTTTAGGTATCTGTACTTTACATGCGTATTTATTTTTCTGGTAACTTTTTACTTTTACTCCCTACATTTGTTCAGAAATATCTGTACTTTATACTCTTTACATTCTCAGAATAGACTTGTTTTAAACTAAACAGATGTGACACTATGAAAAAGAAGTCACTTCAGAGGGAAAATCAGTGCAGGAGAGAAACTTTGACTTTATATGTTATAGTTATATGAATAGTATCTCACAATTTTGACTTTTTATTTCATAATTTTGACTTATTTCACAATTTTTAACATTTTATCTCACAATTTTGACCTTTTCTGTTAAATGAATATTTTTTTTAAATCTCATTTTTAACATTTTTTAAAATCTCATGTGACTTTTTTCCCCCTGTTTTTCCAAAAATCTCCTGTCCTGAGTAACTGTGACCTGATCAAACACATTATCTACACAGTAACTCACTTTTAAAGGTTTTATTTTACATACTTTTGAAACTTTTTTGATTTTTTCTGGTTAAATAAGTCAGGGCAAAAAAATAATGGAGTTTTAATTTTACATTTTTAAAATTGTTGTCCTTTATTACAATTGTGAAATTGTGTTTTTTTTTTAACTTTTACTTCAGTAAAGGAGTTGAATCAGTACTTCTACTTTTACCAGAATATTTTTTCACACCAGTAGCTGTCCTTGTACTTAAGTACAGAATGTGAGTACTTTGACCACCTCTGCCGATAAATAAATAAATAATTAATAGAGGTTTTTGTGTCAGAAGTTATTTTTTCTCTCTCTCTCATTCCATTCATCATCAGCTCTTTGGATTTATCCGGTGTCCCTGATTATAAAAGTGGATTTAAAGTAGTTCAACCAGCTCCACCTGCAACAACAGTAACACACTGATCTAAGAATGAATAATCCAATGATGGGGAATAATCATGAAAAAGTCGCTCAAAACAAACAAGCAAATATTTGTGTTGTGTTTAGGGTTTGGTATCGAAAGGGTTTCATTTGGTACTAAATCAATATGTTCAAAAAGGTACCAGTTCTTAAACACTAGTTCAATTGCAATTTCAATTTTTTACACCAAGAGAAAAAAATTTGAATTTAAGGGGAAAAGTGAGAACTACTGTTAAATACAGATGTGTTTGGTATTTGGGTTATTATAGGATGGACTGAGTGATGAGTTGAAACAGTGTAGATCTCTGTTGAGTTAAAAAAAAAACATTGAAAGGCAAGTTAATTAAGTTGTACAATTTAAAATTATTGATATTTGATATGACTAAGATGAATAAATTTGAGTAAAATCTTGTTTTTTTTTTCTATTTTCTGTCTCCTTGTGTTTGATTTCTTGTATTACTGATATGCTGCTGATTCCATGGATTATATAGGATTATTGTACGTCCCTCTAGAACGTTGCGACAGCCCCCGTTCACTTTAAATTGACATTCTCAGGCTTCAGCAGGTGTATTGTCACTTCAGATTCACGATCTCCGCAAGTAGTTCGGCCACTTTTAAAGTAAATATTCACTCCGTTGTAACAGCTATTTTATTCAGTCTGTTAGAGCAGTGACAGTAATAAGATGTAGTAACTCACAGAATAAGTGGGATAATGTATTGCCCACATGTGACTATTGAAAAATATTTCCCTTCAGGGCGGCCCCGTCAGGAAGTATTTTTCTGATAGTAACGGATGGGCAATATATGTGACCCACCACCACGAAACCAGGCATAAGCGTCTGGAAATCAAAACTGAGTTATCTGTGTAGATTGGTAGAGTGGAAACTAAGGTTTAATATGGTGAAAAAATTATGTTTCTATCACAAGTAGAACCAAAGTTATGGTAATTTTAATATCCACATTTGGACATATTTTGCAATTTGCATATTTTTAGAAATTGGCCGTCAAAGTTCTGGACTGTTTTGGGGTAGGAAGTCCTTAGTAACGCATAATAATTTGTATTCGATTGACACAAATTTTTCACAGATGTTAAAGGACACTCTGATGGACATGTCACAGAAGTTTTATATATTATAATAATAGGACAGAAGTGTGACGTATTATAATCATTTGGCTTACGACATTGGACAGAACATTCAATATAAGCTTTTACCTCGTACCGAACACATGGGTGTTTACCCACGGAACGGAGATTGGTTTGTTCGGCGAAAAGAGGTGGAAGTCGGCTTTGTCTTTGCTCAGCAATCCCTGAACTTTTGTCGTCGCTTAAATAATTGACTCAATAAACACCTTTATTGATTGGATTTCAATGTAATGACCCGGGAACTGAAAATAGAGGTGTTAAGGTACCGTTTTTTGATCAAATGTAAACATACATAGAGAATCATCTTCCAGCCTAAATTTGGCTGTCGCTCTGAATGGGTCAGCGCAACTTATGCCTGATTTCGTGCTGAGCAGTCACATATGATCCCTTGCTAAACTAAATAAGATGAGGTTTCTGCATATTCCTTTTTCAGTTACAGAACTAGTAAATTATTTATAATTGGAATATATATATATATATATATATATATATATATATATATATATATATATATATATATATATATATATTGTCTTCTTTCTGAATTGTGGGTTTTTTTCATTCCTTTCCTCTACAACAAACCTCGCCCCTCTCACCAGAGGTGGGTAATTAACTCTTTGCACAATATGGCATCTGGTTACAGTCATATCCTTGATTTGCGCTTCAGTGTTTTGATAGGACTCTAGCCTTTGACACCTGTTCAAAGATGACAACTTTTTACTCAAGATGTCTGCAGGACCTCTCGAAATAATCTATTACAGATGTCCACCGACTCATTTGAATGGGAAGCATCACACCCAAGAGCAAGCGGGAGAAAGGATATAAGATGTATATTTAGAATTACATCAACAGTTCAACAAGGTCAGTTGAACTGTTGTATAACTCTCAATGATTACACAACACTACTGTATCTGCTAGCTACACTGCTAACAGTGCTTAGATATCGACCTCCTTGATTATTACTGACTTTGCTTAACATCGAGCATTTCACTCGTTGCTCAGCTTTGGCTGTTTAATGTTAGATAGATACTGTCTTTGTGGGGGGTACTGGTTTACTTACTTAGCCAGTACCTTTCTGGATGCAGAACACGTCTTTAGGAGGAAAGACGAAGCAGAATTACACGCTCTGGAAATTCACGATTTCATTACATAATTTTTTTTTAAAACAACAGCCTGTTCGTAGACTAAGCTTTACTGTTAAATACAACTTCCTTTCAATTTCTCATGAAATACTGGACTATGTTTTTAAAAAAGAATTTTGAAGAAGTTTGGTTCAAACCGGCAAAATCGAACTTTGATGTTGATGTCAAGTCAACGTATGTACTCCCAATCATCCAAACATTGAGCTAAACTGCATTTTACTCTAGATAATCCCTTTAAGTTGAAGCATTTAAGCCAGCATGCTATGTGTAATTCATGCTATTATGTTAATACGACATCCTGGGAGTGAGCGTAGATCTATAAACGTCTGCACGACAGGAATTCAATGTCCACTCCAGAACTGGGTGGGGGGTGTGTCTGTGTGTGTGTGTGTGTGGGGGGGGGGGGGGGATGTTTAGTCTAATGCCTTGGTACTGTGTCTTCAGATATATTATTAGGACCATTATGTCTCCCCCCCAAAAAGACGGCGTCTGTCTCTTCTGCATTTTCTGCATGGCGATCACATGAACGTGGCAAATCGATCCAGAGAATAGCAATCATGAGAAAAGCGCCGGAGCGTTGTTGGGTGGGTGGGTGGGGGGGGAGTGAGTGCGACACGCCAAGCGGTGCTTGCTGTTTAACGGAACATCCACGGCCTGCTTAGAACCTTGCTCAATTTATCGACTGCCACAAGAAATCAACAGTGGCAAGCAGCTTAGTGGCTCTCTCTCTTTCCATAATAGACTCCATTCATACAGGCCTTTTATTCTGTGAGCTGCACCAGGTGACAAATGGACATAATGTCTGCCAGCCTGCCTCTGAATTTATTTGATTTTTCCCCCCCCCCTCCTCTCCAACCCCCCCCCCCCCCCCCCCCCCCCCCCCACCACCACCACCACCACCACCTTCTCCCTGTCCTCGCTTCACTTGTGATCCTCGCTGATATACCTTGACGCTCTGAAGTATCCAGAGTAAATTCACTCTGCCTCTATTGCTGTTTCTAACCTTCAGACTGCCAGCAGTGATCTGTGTATGCACACCACAAACAGCCAGTGTCATCCTTGAATAACTTGAGAAACACCAAAAGAAACAGAAATGGTGCTGGAAAAAAAGAAGAAGAAGAAGCTGGAAGTGGAAAGTAACTAAGTAAAAGTAATTAGTTACTGTTTTTTTTTAGGTATCTGTCTTTACTTGGGTATTTATTTTTCTGGAAACTTTTTATTTTTACTCTACATTTGTTCAGAAATATCTGCACTCACATTGATATAAATATCTGTACTTTATACTCTTTACATTTATATAAATATTTGTACTTTATATTTCTTATATTTATATAAATATCTGTACTTTATACTCCTTATATTTATATAAATATCTGTACTTTATACTCTTTACATTTATATAAATATGTGTACTTTATATTTCTTATATTCATATAAATATCTGTACTTTATACTCTTTACATTTATATAAATATGTGTACTTTATATTTCTTATATTTATATAAATATCTGTACTTTATACTTACATTCTCAGCATAGACTCATTACTTTTTCAAAGTAAATGGATGTGACAGTACAGAGAGAATATTAGTGGAGGACAGTAATAATTACAGTATATCTTGTCTCATGTTTATGACTTCATCAAATGATTTAGATTTTTTAAATCTCATTTCTTTATCTCAGTTGCGCCATTTTATCTCAGAATCGTGACTTCATCCCAAGTTTTTGTCTCTTTTTATATTAATTATGACTTTTAATATAATTGTGCATTTTTTAAATCTGACAAACATGACTTTTTACGTCAATTTCAACTTTTTATTTTTCTATAATTTTTTGTCCATACCTACAAAACTTATTTCATCCAGGGCTAAAAAAAATATGCAGTTTTACTTTTGTACTTTATTACAATTGAGATGTACTTTTTTACTTTTACTTCAGTAGAGGAGTTCAATCAGTACTTCTACTTTTACAAGAGTATTTTTTTTCACACTAGTACCTAATGTGAGTACTTTGACCTCTTTACATAAGAGAGTCACCACTGAACTTTTACAGTAGAAGAAAGTTAGGAACGTTCTAGAACACTGGTCTATAAGTCAAATACTTCTGGAATAACTCGTACTCATTGTCTTCCACTTTATCTGGGTCCAGGTCACGGGGGCAGCAGCCCCAGCAAAGCAGCCAGACTTCCCTCACTCCCTCACCCCAGCTACTTCCACCACCACCTCCAGGGGAATCCCGAGGCGTTCCCAGGCCAGCCAAAAGAGATAATCCCTCCAGCGTGTCCTGGATCGACTCCGAGGTCTCCTCCCGGATGGACATGACCGGAACACCTCCCTAGCGAGGCATCCACACTACATGTGTGAGCCACCTCAGCTGGCTCCTCTGGACCCCCAGTCTCACCCTATCTGTGCCCGCCCGCCCTGCAAAGAAAAGTCATTTCGGCCGCTTGTACCCGTCACCTCATTCTTTTGCTCATGACCATACAGTAGGTGAGGGTCAGAACGTAGATCGACCGGTAAATCGAGAGCTTCGCCTTCTAGTTTAGCTCCATCATCACCACAACAGATGGGTTTTAGCACCGGATGCCGCCGCCGCAATCCACCTGTCGACCTCCAGTATTTTTCTCTTGCAGCTTCCCTTCTGTTGTATCTGTTTTATGTGTTTTTGTTTGTGTGTCTTTCTTGTGTTTGCAGTGTTTTGTTGATGCGATGCGTTAAGATCTGGATCTGAGTCTAGATTCAGGATTAACTCGAGTCAAGCCATAGAATAAATCTGGATCGTTCCGTCTCATTTTTATTGACAACACATATAAGGTAAACAATCTGAACAGCGCTGATCGAGCTCACGACAAATGTCTGTCGTGTTTACACAAATCCGATAATATGTCCCTCCAATGTCTCTCTCCTCACCCATAGGTGGGGTCTGAGCTTCCCTGCCGTTGTGAGCTCTGATTGGTTCCTTTGCTTCTGACGTGTGACTTGTGTTTGTGTCAGTTCTCTAGGTTCTTCATTGTTTTTCCCTCGTATCCAAAACATTGCTTTGGCTTCTCTCCTCATCGTCCTTCTGTTATCTTTGGCCCAGGTGAGAGCGACTCATATTTGCCGCCAACTCTTCAGGTGCGTTTTCCCCTGTCGGCCACCATAGTATGTGGAACCTAAAATAAAATGATCTATATATTCACTGCTGTTTTTAGCCAATCCTGATGAAGTCGCGATGAGCTATTGGCATCACGCTTTGACCGTCGTCGTCCACAATTCACTAAAATTTTTTGTCCTTCCTCAATTTTCAACGAATTTCAATTCTGATTTTATGACATATTGAATAACTCCTGGATTGGGAAAAAATAATTAATACTTTTTTGTATAATTATTAAGTAAGCATATTTAACTCTACTCAAATTATATTTATAGCCTAAGTGGTTGGTTAAGAATCTTCTCATTGTCTTTTCATTAATTTAATATCACAATCATAGTTTACAATCAGTTACAGTGTTACAAAATATTTCGGCATAAGAGTACTTTTAAGATAACAAAGTTACTTGTCAGAGAGTCCAGTCTGAGTCTGGTCGTTGAGTGTACATGGCCTGAATGGACACATAGCACTTTCGTCGACCCCTCCTTCTTCAGATCTTATCCGTCTTTAGCTCCTGAAGGATCGTCGGGTGTCGGTTCTCCTGGAGGCTCCCATTGTTTGTTCCTATCCTAATCATCTCAAACCCCACTGGGCCTAGGACCATAACAAACTGAGTCGACCTGCATGCCTCCCATGTAAAATGCTTCACTGTGATCACCTTTAAACTCCAAAAAGTACATTTACGCATTAACATTTCTATCTCTGATATTATTTTAATTTTCCAACACACTCCCTGTTGTTGATAACAAGACATCACAGCTGTGAGGTCTGGATGAGCACAGGGTCACTGGTGCCATCTTTGTGTTTCATAAATTGATTCCAGGGGTCGGACTGAATCCTTTCAGGAGCTGGATTTGGCCCCTGAGCCACATGTTTGACACCCCCTTAATATTTCTGAAGTGTACATATTAGGGTAATAAAACACAACCCAAGTATTGAATAATAATTTTTTTGAAATGCAGATGGTAGATTAAATACAACATTTCTTTTTTGCAATAAATGAGATGGATATTTATTTCGAGCTGTTGCTGCAAGAAAATGCATCTTCTTTAAACGACATCAACTCATTATATATAAACTAATATGTTTACTAGTTTTCGGGAGTTTAGCAAAACATCATCAAGGAAAGGTTCTTCATTAAAATAAAAGTGTGTGTGAGGGGGGATAAAAAATTCACAATGATCATAATTCCATGTGAAGATGCAGAGGATTAATAATTGGAGGCTTTTTTTTTTACTGGGGCTGTAAATAAATATTTCAGCCTTAGAAGCTTCATGTCTGTAATCTATCACCGCTCTCCCAAAGATGGGATGCTCCCCGCAGGAAGATAATTCACCAGTTGTGGATCCTGAGCAGCAGATGATCTATACAGTCCTAGAAAAGGTTATTTATCGCTTTCATAATTAAATTTGGTATCTTGGTGGAGGGGCTGTCACCGTATGATTAATCAAGTCCCACTGGCCTGAGCTGGAAAGGGCCAAGTAGCAGGTGTTGTTCGCTCCGGCCTGAAACGCTGCTGCTTTAGCGACGCTGGGAACGTACCGGCACTGCGAAAGGATGAAGCTGGGAGGAAACTTAAGAAACAGATTCATTTAATACTATGTTTGTTCTGAAGATTCACAGCTAAAAACCAGAAAATACCACAATTTTTAGTCAAATATGTGTGAGTTTCTGCCAAATGTCAGGTTAGCCCACGGTAGCAACTCATAATGTAATGACTTAAATATAATAAAAGCTCACAATGTAATAACTTAAAAGACATAATGTAATAATGAAATAACTTGTTACATTATTAGCTCATCTAGAGACAGCAGAGACAGAAGACCACCACCACCAAACTTTAGTTTTTCATTCCTACGTGACGTGATGGAGCCGTAGGTGTTGACCCATCTGATGTTCGAAGGTGAGACGATGTGAATGAAAAAAAACTTGTCTGAATCCTGAGATATTACCACTGATGTTGACCTTTAGTGTGATATTGACCTTTGACCTTTATTGCTCAAAGTCTAATGGGTTCTTCATTGACCCATTATCTATTATTCCTCAAAGTTTCATCAAAATCTGTTCAGAACTTTTTGCTTATTCCTGCTGACAGGCAAACAAACAAACAAACAAACAGACCCAAATTGAATGCCTCCTTGGCGGAGAAAAAAAAAACATGAACTAACCAGCACTAAAGTTATTTTTGTTTTCTGATTCATCTGATTAATGCATATAAGACTTAACACATTTAATGTCTGAAGAAGAGACTTTCTAAAAAGTTGTTGAGAAGTGTTATATGTTGACCGCATCAACGTTGTCCGTCGCTTGAATTTTTTTTAAAAAGGCAACAACAGTAACCCCAATCCCACCCACCCAAGGGTACACATAACACATGCAGTATTTAGGTTAATAATAATGATTTAGAAGTAAATAATGATAGAAAAAAACCACAAACATCAATAAAAAAAAATCAACGAAATTAACAAGAGGAGAGTAGATGGGATAGAGTTATATTAATGATAGTAGTCATCCTCCTCATTAAATGGTAAATGGTCTGCATTTATATAGTTCTTTTCCACCTTCATGGTGCTCAAAGCACTTTACATTAGCTTCACATTCACCCATTCACACACACTCATACACCAGTAGGTGTCATGACCTCCGCTCCGGTGACCTTTCCCCCAGTGCTCATCCACACTCACCTGGTCCCTCACTGCGCAGCTGCAAGCCGTTCCTCATCTGTGGATATAAAAGCAGTAAGGCTTGCAGTTGCCAGTGTGGGACCATTCAGTATTGTCGCCTCCATAACCCGGACTGTTTCACCATCTCCTCAATCACCATAACCCGGACATTCATCATCTCCACGGACTCTGGTCATCTGTTCCCAGGTTTTGTCTGTATTGTCTTTGTTTCTTAGTTTTGTTATTAAATTATTTTTTCCCTTCAGTACTGTGCAATGGAGTCCTCCTTCACCTCACCCCGATCCTGACAGTAGGTTTCTAAGGTCTAAGGGAGGGGTGTCAAACTGCGGTCCTCGAGGGCCGGTGTCCTGCATGTTTTAGATGTTTCCCTCTTCCTGGAGGCCATTGCATCATTATCAGTCTGAGGAGCTGATTATTAACTCTTTAATTGTTAGTGCTGATGCGTTCTGAATGGATGATTTAGTTTAAATATTCAGAAAAATTCAACCATTTTCCTTCTAGTTTTGTGCATGGACAAGGTGCCAAAAAGGAGTTTTTTTTTTTATTTATTTTATTTAAACATTTTTTAAAGGCAAAATTAAAATTGCTGGGACCAAATTTCAATAGTAGTTTTCTTTCCACATTATTTGTCATTTTGTAAATATTTATTATTTTTTGTTCATTTTGTTTATTTTTCTACATTTTGGGTTCTTTTATTGTAGTATTTTTCTTAGATTTTCTGCCATTTGTGTCTTACTTTGCTCATGTTACCAATTAATTTGGTAGTTCTCAGGAGTTAAAGGGTTAAACTGAATCACATGGAAGAGGGAAATATCTAAAACATGCAGGACACCGGCCCTCGAGGACTGGAGTTTGACACATGTGGTCTAAGGTTAGTCCTACTAGGGGCCTAAGTCAGGGTTCAGTGTCTTGCCCAAGGGCACTTTGACATGTGGACAGCCAGAGCTGGGATGTGAACTTCCAACCTCTTGGTCATTGTGCAACCCACTCTACCAACTGAGCTACAGCCGCATTAGTCTCCTCCATTTTGACAGTGCTAATGCTAACTACTGCGACACCCCCACTTCTCCAACCAGATGATTTCATAGCCTCCACTTTTTCCTGAGTTTATATATTGTATCGTTACTGGATCCAGGAAACGGACACAGAGTTGGTCTCACCTACTTTTTATTTCAGGATAAACAGTTACTGTCGTCACAATCACACCAAACAAACATCAATAACATTTCGGGGCTGTTACAATATCTATGGTTTAAACTGTTTACCCGCCCGAGCGACACAACAGCATATGTAAATGAAGCGCACCTCAGTTCAGTCGTAATGTAAACAGCTCTTCATGGTGTTAACAAACAGTTATTAACCAGTAAGTAATGACAAATGTTACTGTTGTTAAACTAAGTTAATTAAACTATGTCTTGTTCTGTGACATTTACCCTAAGACAGTGGTTCTAGAACTTTTTTCACTGATGTTCCCCCTGAGGAACATATTTTTAGTAGTCTCCCCTGACATGGGCAAAACATTTTTGTAAGAGAAAAGAGGAACAGTGTTTGTAAAATCAGTGTCTGATTTTTTTTAATCCAAATTTATATCAGTTTTTATCTCATAATTTTTTACTTTTTATCTTATAATTTAGATGTTTTTTTATCTCAGAATTTTGACTTATGAATTGAATAAATGTTTAATTGAGGAAAATCACATTTTTGGTTTTTTTTTTTTTTGGCCATGTATTTTTTTTATGTAAAATTTTAACCATTAATGGGTAATCGTGCATTAATTTTCCGATGATAGATTCAGAATATGCCATAACCTAGAACACTCCCACATTTTAAATGGCTGTGACGCCCCTGTCCTTAAGTACAGAATGTGAGTACTTTGAACACCTCTGCCATTTACAGTCAGTGCATAAAATGAGCTTTTTAACATAACATTGCTCGACCTGGCAGTGTGACTCGTGTTTAAAAAGAGGAAGTGAGTGTGTGTGTGTGATCGACTTCAACCGTTTAATGAGGCTCAGTGATCGGCCACGATTTTTTAGAAATGTCTTCATCCCTAATGCGAATAAATACACAAAATAAAAATAAAAAACCCTCCACCCCTCCCACACTAATGCCCTACAAGCTCAATCAAGATGGATGAGTGTTAGAATTGTTTCCATTTATTGATGAAATGTTTATTATTTAATAACCAAAGGTGCGACATGAACAGTAACGGTCTTCTTCGTTGTCATCACAGATCCTTTGAATCCCAATAATATGTTTAATGAATATGAATGGAAGCGGCTGCTGAATAAAGTAATTAGACCGAATGCACTTTTAAAAGGTTGCAGTGTTTGGGCGCCGGCTCGTCGCCACATTAGTGTCAGTGTAATGCTTAAAGGCCGCAGTCGCCATGTCAACAGTGTGGACAGCAGATGAAGTGAGTGTAGGACAACAGAAAGTCAATATCTGTGTTGAGCACAAAATGAACATGGTGTTTAATCCTATGTCCACAACAATAGTCTGCTCCATCACATTGCCTCGTCCAATCCCTTGTTCAATTTACCTTCCACCACCAGCCTCCAGGCAAGTGTGTGTGCACTTGTTTTCCTATCTTTATGGGGACATTAATCTGTTTACACAGTCACGCAATGGGGACCAAAATACAAGTCCCCATAAGGGTTACATATAAATGTAGATAAAATCTGTGTGAAGTATGCAAATGATGTCCCCCATAATTTTTTTTTTCTGGACGTCCCCATAAATCATGAGGGAAACGTGCAAAGAAAAAGTTTTATTTTTCAAAAGGTTTCAAGATGTTTCCTTTTTTTCTCTATTTTATATTACTTTTATTTCGAATTTCATTTTATTCAATTTATTCATTTTTGTATATTTTATTAAAATGTTTCCATTTTAAAAAAAGATGTTTACTTTTTCTATCATATTATTTTTTAATTCATGCGGGTTTTTTTAAATGAAAATTTTTTAAATTCACATTTAAATTTAGACAGACAAAATATTTTTTAATTATAATTTTTTTTTATAAATCTATTAAAAAAATTGTTTTTACACTCACTCCCCTTTATCTAGAAGTCTTTGTATCCCTAGCTTTATGGGAACATTGATCTGCTTACACAGTCACACCATGGTGACCTCTGACACCACGGGGACCAAAATTTAGGTCCCTGTGATGGTTAAATGTAGGTTCCCACAAGTAAAATATAAACCTGTGTATTTATATAAATGAAGTCTCCTATAAACACATGAACTTGCTTTTCTTGAAGTTCTCAAAGCATGAAGGAAACAGATGCAAAGTCAAACATGTTTCCTTTTTTTGTTTTATGTTTTATTTTATTTCTTTCATGTTGTGGCTCTATAAATACATTGTTTTTTGTTGAAGTCCTCATAAAGCATGGGGGGGCAATTTTTAAAATGATTATTTTGGCACTTATTTATAAATATATATATATATATATATATATATATATATATATATATATATATATATATATATATATATATATATATATATATATATTTATTTATTTTATTTTATTTTATTTTTTTTTAGCAAAATTAAAGTACCCAAAGGTTACTTTACCTACAAGTGATGATTATAAAAGTGGTCCTCATGAGACATGGAAACCTGTGTGTGTATGTGTGTGTGTTATTAGACTGGCCCCTGTGTGTGTGTGTGTTATTAGACTGGGCCTGGTGTGTGTGTGTGTGTGTATGTGTGTGTGTGTGTAGGTGTGTGTGTTATTAGACTGGGCCTGGTGTGTATGTGTGTGTTATTAGACTGGCCCCTGTGTGTGTGTATGTGTGTGTGTCATTAGACTGGCCCCGGTGTGTGTGTGTGTGTGTGTGTGTTATTAGACTGGGCCTGGTGTGTATGTGTGCGTGTGTGTGTGTGTGTGTGTGTGTGTGTGTGTGTGTGTTATTAGACTGGCCCCGGTGTGTGTGTGTGTGTTATTAGACTGGGCCTGGTGTGTATGTGTGTATGTGTGTGTGTGTGTGTGTGTGTGTGTGTGTGTGCACATGTAATCAGTAGTTGTATATCTTCCATTCTGCCAAAGCTTCTCCTCCACTTCTTTTTAAAAGGGCTCAAATTGGCAGAAGTTGCAGAAAACGTGACAGTTCCTGTGATGAGTCGTCCTGATGATCATCGTCTCACTCCCCTGACAAATGCGATTAAACACAACCTGTTATGTAAAGTTGGGATTAGCATGGGTTTGATGATCTCAGGTTTTAAATAAATAAATAAATAAAATAGGACAAATTGAGTCCTACACTGTAAAATAGAAATGCTACGCTAACGCATAAATCCATGTTAAAAGTGAAAATCCTACACATTATTGTATATTAAATTGTATAGAACGTTGACTTTCTGTGTTAGAAAAAGTATTTTGTTAAAGTGAATATGTGATGAACCCCCTTCAAAGACACAATGGGATGATGTTATAACACAGTATACATGTCTGGACTATTTGACGTGTAAACTGTGTGAAAAGGACGACTGTATCTTTTGCAGAACATGGTAAATAGAGCCCTGTACGCCTACAGGGGACCCAGTCTAAAGCAGTGCGGTGTGGACGGTGGCCGACAGGGGCCAACGCACCGCATCGGCAAAATGCTGCAAACACAAGAAAGATGCAACAAAGATAAAACACAAACATAAAACAAATGCAATAGAAGTGAAAAAAAATGTGAAGAGAAAAATGCTTTAAAAACTGTAACGATGTCGAAGCAAAAACGTACAAATTCACTAATGTGAAAGAAAAATAAAAACTCCAAAAACAACTGCGAGAGAAACGCTGCTAATTCACTCCACAACAAAACTGAAGTTCATCAAAATAAAACAGAAGAAGAAGAAGAAGATGAAGTTAAAATTCATCCATTTATATTAAGAGATTAATGTGAAAAGGTTTATATTCATCTTTTTAGTGGATGAAGACGGTTTGTTTCCCTTCGTCTTTTCTAAACACTCGACCATAATCTGCTACAATATAATAGAAGAGCAGCAGAGGTGCAGCACTAACATTAGCTCCACACCTCTGCTACACCTTTTCATGCTACACTCTTTAATTAATGAACTTCTTCGTCCAGAGATTATTTAAATTTCTTACACATTTGTATCTTACACTTGTTTGGGCCATGGATGTTCTAACTAAGGGAAAATGTAGACGGACACTTTGTCTAGTTTGGTAATTGTCAAGTTGTACATTTAAATTGAGAAGTCCGTCAAACGTAGTTGGAAGAGAATTATTGAGTAATTTGAATGTGAACCGGATGAGATTAAGTCTATTTGTGTCAAAAATATTCAAGATCCAAAGCTTTGTAAAAAAAAAAAAAGAAAAAGGGGCAGAATGTGCATGAAAACTGGAGCCAGTGGCTGTAATGCTAGGGCTGTAGTGTTGTCAAAAGTCAGAATTATGAGACAAAATGTCCAAATTATGAGATAAAAAGTCAAAGTTATTACATAAAAGTCCAAATTAATAGATAAAAAGTCAAAATTATTATATAAAAGTCAAAGTTATGAGATAAAAAGTCACAATTATGAGATAAAACGTCAAAATTATGAGATAAAAGTCAAAGTCATGAAATAAAAAGTCAAAATTATGAGATAAAAAGTCAAAATTATGAGATAAAAGTCAAAATCATAAAATAAAAAGTCAAAATTATGAGACAAAATGTCCAAATTATGAGATAAAAAGTTAAATGCATGAGATAAAAAGTCAAAATTATGAGATAAAAAGTCAAAATTATGAGATAAAAAGTCAAAATTATGAGATAAAAAGTCAAAATCATGAGATAAAAAGTCAAAATTATGAGACAAAATGTCCAAATTATGAGATAAAAAGTTAAATGCATGAGATAAAAAGTCAAAATTATGACAATAAAGTGAAAATCGTGAAACAAAAAGTCTAAATTATGACATAAAAAGTCAAAATTATGATTTAAAAAGTCAAATGCATGAGATAAAAAGTCAAAATCATGACATAAAAGTCAAAATTGTGAAAAAAGTCTAAATTATGACATAATAAGTAAAAATTATGACATAAAAAGTCAAAATCATGAGATAAAAAGTCAAAATTATGAGACAAAATGTCCAAATTATGAGATAAAAAGTCAAAATTATGACATAAAAAGTCTAAATTATGAGATACATTTTTTAAGTTGATTCACTCTTTTACTTTTTTCACCGTATCACAATATATATTTTGCAGAAAAATCACAATGTCAGTTTTTTTCTAACATAATGCAGCCGTACCCAGAACATCTGCTGATATTTTCCAGTGTAGAGCGACACAGTGTTTGTGTGGATGGACTGTGTTTGACTACATGACCTGAGCCCAGTGCTTTGGCTGCAGCTGTGTTTGGCTTTTTCTGCGGCTGCTACCGTCAGCTTTTGGACCAGAATGCTCAACATGAACGCAGGATAAAAAAGGATGAGATTTTCCATTTCTCACATAATGACATGCAGGTACAGTGCATGGTTCACCAGTGTGGAGTAGAGCAGGTTAATAATTACCTGTCAAGCGGTTTCTCAGAGGTTGTAAGCTTCTACTTTGAGGCAGAAGATGGAATATTAATAGAGAGAAAGTGCTGTTTCTATACATGGTGTTATACTGTGGGAATGAACTTAACATGAAAGAGCAAGTTTAAGCACAAGTTTAGGAGAAAATGTTCCAGTGCGGCAACACTTGTCGAAGAATTCAGACTCTTTATATCAGAATTATAGAATAGAATAGAATAGATGTTTATTTTCCATTTGTGCAGGACACAACACACAGGAACTAGATAGATAGATAGATAGAAAGAATAAATAAATAAAATAAGCAACAAAAGTGCCAAAGTGATCGATAAAAATTAAAAGAAAATGAATAAACCAACAAAATATTAAGTAACGTGAACACAAACACAGACACAGACACAAATGGAGCAAAATTGAAGAAAAATACTAAAATACAAAACAAAATGTAGAAAAACAAACAAAATTGCAACAAACAACAAATTGAACAAAAAAAGCCAAATAAACATTTACAAAGTAACCCCAAAAAATATATAAAAGGAAGAACTTGTATTGTAATTTGGTTCCAATAGTTTTGGCTTTTTCTAAATCAGTTGTTTTTTTGTATTTGTTTTTTGGTTTTTTTGGGTTTTTTTTTTACATATGTTTAAAAATAAGGACACACGTCGACCACATTTGCAGTGACAAAACTAAATCTGTTTTTGTCCTTTAAAATCTTTGGATGAAATGATATTAAAACATTTCCTATAAATGTTAAGTCTAGTGTCTTTATTTACTGTGACATCCTTCCACCCCCCCAGGCCTCATTACAGTGTGGTGTCATATTCTGGAATGTGACGCTGCTACAGAGGGTCTTTATTTCACCAGAGGCTTGTTTCCTGTCTGCGTTGTCCTGTGGTTTTTATCCCTCTCACCTCCTCACCTGGCCGCTGGCTTGTGAGCCGCCAGCCTCAGATGGTTAATTATCTCTTGTCTGAGCCGTGATCACCTCCCCCGGGGGGCCTGAAGCATAACGCCATATCACAGGCAGCCTATTGAACTTCCTCCCGGCCCGCTGGGGGTGTCCAACCGCCCGGCTAATAACGATTCATGCAGCTGCCAATCTGGCTGAGCCGCGCCATCAATATCCCTGTCCACAGAATAACATCAATTAATGGACAGGGATCTGGATGCAGGACAAATATCCGCTGGGTTGATGTCTTAAATGGCACGGACAGACAGCTGATAGGGCTGGGAATTATTTTTCAAGCGGCGTGTGGGCGAGCTAAAGGCCGGTGTTGGCCAGTAATGCAGCAGGTGCAGGAAACGTTTTACTGTTTAGTCTAATGTTTGATTCTACTGACGGAACTGAACAGGTGGAGATAACAAACACACCTACTGATCTGACGTGATTGTCCGCAGATACAGTAGGACTATCAGGACTATGAGGAATATGAGGACTATCAGGACTATCAGGACTATGAGGACTATCAGGACTATCAGGGCGATCAGGACTATCAGGACTATGAGGACTATCAGGACTATCAGGGCGATCAGGACTATCAGGACTATCAGAACGATCAGGACTATCAGGACTATCAGGACTATCAGGACTATGAGGACTATGAGGACTATCAGGACGATCAGGACGATCAGGACTATCAGGACTATCAGGACGATCAGGACTATCAGGACTATCAGGACGATCAGGACTATCAGGACTATTAGGACTATCAGGACTATCAGGACGATCAGGACTATCAGGGGGATCAGGACTATCAGGACTATGAGGACTATGAGGACTATCAGGGCGATCAGGACTATCAGGACTATCAGGACTATTAGGACGATCAGGACTATCAGGACTATCAGGACTATCAGGACTATCAGGACGATCAGGACTATCAGGACTATCAGGACTATCAGGACGATCAGGACAATGAGGACTATCAGGACTATCAGGACTATCAGGACTATCAGGACGATCAGGACTATCAGGGCGATCAGGACTATGAGGACTATCAGGACTATCAGGGCGATCAGGACTATCAGGACTATCAGGACGATCAGGACTATGAGGACTATCAGGACTATCAGGACTATAAGGACTATCAGGACTATCAGGACGATCAGGACTATCAGGACTATCAGGACTATCAGGACGATCAGGACTATCAGGACTATCAGGACTGTCAGGACTATGAGGACTATCAGGACTATCAGGACGATCAGGACTATCAGGACTATCAGGACGATCAGGACTATCAGGACTATCAGGACGATCAGGACTATCAGGACTATCAGGACGATCAGGACTATCAGGACTATCAGGACTATCAGGGCAATCAGGACGATCAGGGCTATCAGGACTATCAGGACTATCAGGACTATGATGACTATCAGGACTATCAGGACGATCAGGACTATCAGGACTATCAGAACTATCAGGACTATCAGGACTATGAGGACTATCAGGACTATCAGGACTGTCAGGACTATGAGGACTATCAGGACGATCAGGACTATCAGGACTATCAGGACGATCAGGAATATCAGGACGATCAGGACTATCAGGGCGATCAGGACTATGAGGACTATCAGGACTATCAGGGCGATCAGGACTATCAGGACTATCAGGACGATCAGGACTATGAGGACTATCAGGACTATCAGGACTATAAGGACTATCAGGACTATCAGGACTATCAGGACGATCAGGACTATCAGGACTATCAGGACGATCAGGACTATCAGGACTATCAGGACTGTCAGGACTATGAGGACTATCAGGACTATCAGGACGATCAGGACTATCAGGACTATCAGGACGATCAGGACTATCAGGACTATCAGGACGATCAGGACTATCAGGACTATCAGGACGATCAGGACTATCAGGACTATCAGGACTATCAGGGCAATCAGGACGATCAGGGCTATCAGGACTATCATGACTATCAGGACTATGATGACTATCAGGACTATCAGGACGATCAGGACTATCAGGACTATCAGAACTATCAGGACTATCAGGACTATGAGGACTATCAGGACTATCAGGACTATCAGGACTGTCAGGACTATGAGGACTATCAGGACGATCAGGACTATCAGGACTATCAGGACGATCAGGAATATCAGGACGATCAGGACTATCAGGACTATCAGGACTATCAGGACTGTCAGGACGATCAGGACTATCAAGGATGATCAGGACTATCAGGACTATCAGGACGATCAGGACGATCAGGACTATCAGGACTATCAGGACTATCAGGACGATCAGGACTATCAGGACTATCAGGACTATCAGGACTGTCAGGACTATGATGACTATCAGGACGATCAGGACGATCAGGACTATCAGGACTATCAGGACTATCAGGAGCACTGGCACTGAATGACTTATTTTATGGGTTTTTCATACATAAGGCACATTGGACGATAAGGCGTATACACCAGTGTGGAAAGTAACTAAATCAAGGATGTCCAAATCCAGTCCTCGAGGGCTGGTGTCCGACATGTTTTAGATATATGATTCAGTATAACCCTTTATTCTACGGTCATCTAAAATGTTGCGGAAGCTCCCGTTCACTTTAAATTGACGTTCCCGGCCTTCAGGCAGGCAAATTTTTTCAGATAACCGCCAATGGCAATGGGTTTTGTCACTTCAGATTCACTGTACCATATCATTCGGCCACTTTGAAAGTAAATATTTGCTACGTTGTAACAGTTATTTTATCCAAGTCTGTTAGAATAGTAGCAGTAATAAGCTGCAATAACCGTAGAATAAGCAGGATAATGTATTGCTTGCTTAAGTCCTGAAATTTTAGCAGTGCCACAGTAAAAAAAAAGATTTAAATAAGCAATAAAATGACAAAAATAAATAATAAACTGACAAAATAATTATTAACATAAAGAAAGTAAGACACAAAGAAAAAAAAACTAAAATAAAAAGTTAAATGTAGAAAAATAAACAATGAGCAACAAAATGAACAAAAACTTTGTGTCTTGTTTTGTTTAAGTTACTAATTATTTTGTCAGTTTATTATTCATCTATGTTCATTTTATTGACTTTGGCCATTTTTGTTCATTTTGTTGCTTATTTGAATTATTCTTACTGTGGAACTGCTAACGTTTCAGGAGTTAAAGGGTTAAACTGAATCATTTGCAAGAGGGAAATATCTAAAACATGTAGGACACCCCTGTACTAAATAAACATACAGTGGTACCTCTACTTACAAAATCAATTTGTTCCAGAGGTGTTTTCGTTCTGTGAATTTTTTGTAAATAGACACATTTTACATGTAAAAGGCCTGATTAGTCCCAAGGCCCCCAATACTAGCCCTCAAACCCTTTAAAGATGATAAAAAAATTACAGATTTTCTATGAAATATGTGTTAAAATGTAGATTTAGATTTTAGCCCGTCCAGGCTAATGTCGGTGTCTGGGACAGAAGAGACACGTCTGGGTGAGAATGAGGATGCATCAGTCTGGTGGATCATGTTTGGTGTTTAAATCCAGCTTCATATATATATATATATATTTAATTGTTTTCAGTTCATAATTATGTCAATTATGTTTCCATGTTTTCAGTTTGTCTTAGGACCTTTGTCCAATTATCAGAATTATTTTTTGCACAGTGGTGCAGTGGTTAGCACTCATACCTCACAGACAGAAGGTCCCTGGTTCTATTCCCACACCAGACCTTTCTGTGTGGAGTTTGCATGTTCTCCTCGTGTCTGAGTGGGTTTTCTCCAGGTACTCCAGTTTCCTCCCACCATCCAAACACATGCACTGATAGGTTAATTGGTTAATCTAAATTGTCCATAGGTGTGAATGTGAGAGTGATTGTTTGTCTATATATGTTCAGCCCTGAGATGAACTGGAGACTCATACAGGGTGTACCCCACCTTCACCCATTGGAGCTGAACTAGGCCCCCAGTGACCCCTGTGACCCTAGTGAGGGTAAATCGGCTTCAGATGACGAGTATATACAGTATATATGTGTGTGTATATATATATATATTTTCATCCAGAACTCAATGAGGCTGTGGAAGATAACTCTGGAGGCCAACTCAAAGCCAATTGCACAAGTGAGCATCAGATTCGGCATTTACCAAGGAGATGCTCTGTCCCCCCTGCTGTTCTGCATAGGCCTAAACCCCCTCAGCCAGATCATCTCAAAGAGTGGCTTCGGATACCAGTTCCGAAGTGGAACATCCATCAACCACCTCCTCTACATGGATGACATCAAGCTGTATGCCAAGAATGAGCGTGACATCAATTCCCTAATTCACCTCACCCGGATCTACAGCAAAGACATTGGGATGTCATTCGGACTAGATAAATGTGGACGGATGATATCTAGAAGAGGAAAGGTGATCACAACTGAAGGGGTTGACCTACCTGAAGGGAATATCACAGATGTGCAGGAGAGTTACAAATACCTAGGGATCCCACAGACAAATGGTAATCATGAGGAGGCAGCTCGGAAGTCAGCCACAGCCAAATACCTACAGAGGGTAAGGCAGGTCCTGAAAAGTCAGCTGAACGGCAAAAATAAGATCCAGGCCATTAACACCTATGCCCTGCCAGTAATCAGATACCCAGCTGGGATAATATCCTGGCCACTGGAAGAGATACAAGCCACTGATATCAAGACAAGGAAACTTATTACCATGCATGGAGGGTTCCACCCCAAGTCCAGTGTCCTGAGGCTGTACACTAAGCGAAAGGAAGGGGGCCGAGGACTAGTAAGTGTCAGAACTACTGTCCAGGAGGAAACGGCGAAGCTCTAGGAATACATCAAGAAAATGGCCCCCAATGACCAACTGCTAAGTGAATGCCTCAGGCAACAAAAGCCCAGTAAGGTCGAGGAACCAGAGGGGCTATCATGGAAGGACAAATCCTTGCATGGCGTGTACCATCGGCAAATTGAGGAAGTGGCTGATATGGAAAAGACATACCAGTGGCTGGAAAAGGCTGGACTAAAGGACAGCACAGAGGCACTACTCATGGCTGCACAAGAACAAGCCCTGAACACCAGAGCAATAGAGGCTGGGGTCTACCACATCAGACAAGACCCCAGGTGTAGGCTGTGTAGAGAAGCCCCTGAAACAGTCCAGCACATCACAGCAGGGTGTAAGATGCTGGCAGGCAAGGCATACATGGAGAGGCATAACCAGGTAGCGGGCATACTGTACAGGAACATCTGTACAGAGTATGGACTGGAGGTCAAGGGTCAAGATGGGAGAACCCCCCCAAAGGTGACAGAGAACAAACAGGGCAAGATCCTGTGGGACTTCCAGATCCAGACTGACAAGATGGTGATGGCCAATCAGCCTGACATAGTGGTGGTGGATAAACATGAGAAGACAGTGGTGGTGATAGATGTAGCAGTCCCCAGTGATAGCAACATCAGAAAGAAAGAACATGAGAAGCTTGAGAAATACCAAGGGTTGAAAGAGGAGTTAGAGAAAATGTGGAGTGTGAAGACAACAGTGGTACCAGTAGTAATCGGAGCACTAGGGGCAGTGACCCCCAAGCTGGGAGAATGTCTCCAGCAGATACCAGGAACAACATCAGAGATCTCTGTACAAAAGAGCGCATTGCCAGGAACAGCTAAGATCCTGCGCAGAACCCTCAGGCTCCCAGGCCTCTGGTAGAGGACCCGAGTCTGAAGGAGACACCGCCCAGGTGGGGCGAGAGGAACATTTTTATATATATATATATATGTATATATATATATATATATGTATATATTGTGTACTGTCAGTTTTTTTGCGTTATAGTCTGGAAAATACAGTAATCATGTGTCATATCTTTAAGGGTTAAATCATTCCGACCCTCTCTTATTATAATGTTCCATATCAATAGCGAGTAACTTGTTGAACGTCGTTAAAATTCCCAGCGTAGAGTCTTCCCACATCTCCCTTGGAGGCATGTTAAGAGTCAAAGGCTGTGTTAATCATGTTGAACAGTGGGAGCCTCCGAGCCCCCTCCTCTGTTCATGGCAACAGCAGCGGGGAGGGGAAGTGTAAAGGGGAGGGGCCGGCTGAAGCCCCCAGGCCTTAGAGTGTAGGCCGGGGTTATTATCTGCAATTACCCTGATTACTAAACCCTTCATCTGAATGACTAAGGTGAAATCTTTTTCTTCTTCTTCCATCTCAAACTTTAATCTATTTACTAAAGGAACATGAAGACAATCCACAGACCGTTG
Source organism: Siphamia tubifer (assembly GCA_020466265.1). Classification (NCBI taxonomy): domain Eukaryota; kingdom Metazoa; phylum Chordata; class Actinopteri; order Kurtiformes; family Apogonidae; genus Siphamia; species Siphamia tubifer. The sequence goes on along the minus strand of CM035802.1, from coordinate 8,596,818 downwards.
TTTAATATCATGTTTCCACTCATAAAAACAGGCCGAGTTAAAGCACGCCAAAGCATTCATTGCGTTTCATAAAAGCACTTTGATCGTCCTAGTTACGCCATCTGTGAAAGTCAAATTCCCAAATACATAGTTATTGCTAATTCTCTCTGCGTCCTCAGACAAATATTGCTGCTAGGGAACAGCGTATCTAGTGATCAATCATATCACCTCTCTGAACCTGCTGTGCAATTTATTAAGTGCTGAACAAATGGGCCGGAGCAGGCGAGCGGCTGTTCCCAGGGCCAGGGAATGTAAATCTAAGCAGAGTAACAAATTAGTTGGACTTACCCCCCCCCCATGCTTGCATACTAAAATTGCTGGTGGCGATGCAAAGCAACTCAAGGTAGACATTAAACTTGCAAAAGGTTATAAGAGAAATTTGTATTTGTAAGCAGACAGCCAGAAGTTGTTGCTACTGATGCATTATAGTGTTATTACTTTATTAGGAAAGTGGTGTTTCGCAGTCATTTGTTTTACTCCGCTTTAAAGAATATGTTAATTTTCTCCCCTAATTGCGTTTTAATTATGAAAAAGCTTTGTAGCGTTTGCCATCTCCTCATAGACGGTTATTATTTACTTTATACATTGCTCATTTCTAAACAGACTCACATAATTTTGAGTTAAAAACAGGATAAAGATATTTACTGTTAGAGTAATTGCAGCAGCCTAAAGAAGGAGACGTATACAAGTTAGTTTTACCTGAAAATATATAAATGTACACAAACTGGAGCTTGTTTGTGACCAGAAAAATAAGAAAAGTGAATGAAGAATGACAAAAATATCTGCATTAACCCATAAAGACTGAAAACTATATGATAATTATGACTTTGATCTCATAATTATGCATTTCTTCTCTCATATTTGACTTTTTAATCTCATAATTCTGACTTTTTTTTATCTCAACGGTGCCATTTTGTGTCATAGTTTCATTTTCCTCGTGCTTATGTATTTCTTAACTCATGTTTTTTTTTTTAACTCATGATGACTTTTTATCTTAATTGTGACTTTTTTCTCCATTTTTCCGAAATTACCTGCCTATAACAAAAAAACGGAGTACCATGACCTAATCACACATTTTCTACACAGTAACTTTATTTTGTGATACTTTTGAAACTTAATATTTTTCCTGGTTAAATAATGATTAGAAGTTGACCTTTAAAGTAAAGGAATTAAATCAGTGTCATTTTCACCTGGAATTAGGTGTTTACATGATTATCTTAAAGAATAATTCACTTTTATTCTGAATTAAACAAGAATAAAAAAGTCTATGTAAAGAAACTCAATAACTATTCACAATCAATCAAACCATTCTTAATTCTAATTTTGATAACTCCTCTGACATGTAAATGGTTAATTTCTCTTTAATATTATTTCTGGTCTTGTCACGATGACACACATATTCCGCTGCCGACATTAGTTTGTTGATTCAGTCGAGCTGCTGCTTCATAATTATCTCAAAAATAAAGTCAAACATCACATGTAGTATCTGGTCTAACATGTTGATAGTTGAATGAACACAAAACAGGAAGTGGACGCCATTGTTACCTTCCAGTAGACATCTAGAAGTTATGCCGTCGTTCTGTCCAATCAGAACCCTCTGTACCTCCAGCTCTGCAAGACCAATTGACTAGAACAGAATACACTTGTTTCCATGGAAACCTTTATTCAGAATTAACATGTCCATGTAAACACCAAGGAAATGGCTTTAATTACCTGCACCAAGTTATGTTTTTGCCAGTTTGTCTGTCTCTTAGTTAGCAAGAGAACTCAAAAATTTATGGATGGATCTTGACGAAATTTACAGGCTTGGTTGTGGTGGGGGTCAAGACAACTAAAAAACTTCAAGACGGATTTTGATTACATTTTCAGGTATCGCAAGGAACAAATGATAAGATTTTGGTGATGATCTGGAAGAGATCCTGGATTCTGGATCACTTTGTAATTTTATATTGCGGTAAATGGAGAATACGTTTCAAAGTGAAGATCCAGGATCTCTTCTGGATCACCACCAAAATCTAATCATTTCCAGATCTCCCCATTACCAACCTACCAGCAATGCGTGGGCTGACCCAAAGTGAGCAAGTACCCGGTTGCGGGTCATTAAAAAATATTTTTAATGATATTCAGGTTGCAGTCGGTCAGGTCGTTTGTCATTTGAGATAAATATACTTCATTAACTGAATGTTTGTGAAGGTGACATATAGTGTCGTTAGTATCCTACAGTGTGGAGGGAGCAATAGACAAGGTCAAGTTAGGAGAGTGGAAGCTCCAGAAACATACAAACAAAAAAGTTAAGGTTTGGGACATTCAATTAGATTTTTAAAGATGATGTGCAGCTCCCAGTGTTTTATTTTCCGTGGAAACCGGGTTCAAATGTCTCTTTGGGTGTTACAGGTTACCAACCCCAATGACATCGGATTTTAACACGGAAATAAATTCAGGTATGTGAGTAAGGTCATGTGATGTTCATAAAGACCATTGATTGGGTCCGTACTTTTCAAATATATTTCATTGTGGTCTGAGCCATGGGGGGTTTAGTTAAAAAAGAGGTCGGTTGCGAGTCGTTTCTACATTGACGTGCTCATCACTGCAACCTAGCCTGTAAATTATCATCAAGATCCGTCCATAATGTTGTGAATTATCTTGCTAACTAACAGACAGACAGACAACCAAACATAACCTCCTCTCTCCATTTGAAAGGGGGGGGGGTCTGCCTTGGTAAAGGGTTGTGCTCTCAAAGTGCTTTTCTAGTTCCAAATAGTTTTTTCAGAATAAATAATTCTGAATTTAAAAACACCATGTAAATGTAGCCATTATGAACCTTTCATTAATCTTCCACTTGCATCAAACACATATTTTGTTTTCCTCAGCATAAAAAAAACACATATTCCCAAAATCCAGTGAATTCACCAACTCTGCTGGATGGGGTAGATATATTCCCTAGAGGAAAATGATGCAAAGGAATTAATGATTAATATAATAATAAACAAATTCTTTCATTATTTTGCCATTAGGGTTTAAGCAAATAATTAGACTTGACTTTATCCATTGGGGGAACGTTACACCAACAGGAAATGGTCGCAGCAATTTTTGGGACAAGATTAAGTGGATTCACAGGAAAGCAATGCGTGCATATTTGGGATATGCATGTGTATTTGTTTGTAGCATGAAATGAATATTTGCAAACTTATAATGTGTGTTTGATATTTGTCAAATATGAATCAAAAAGTTACATCAAAAATTACATTCATGAAATGAAAAGTTACGAGTAAACTATCTTTAGTACGAATTTCTTATATGGAAGAAAGTGGTAAAAAAAAATACATCATGACTTACATCATAATCCATTGAACACAGAAAACAGATGGAATTCAAACTATCAGCGCTCAGTGACAACTTCACTCCTAGAATCTATGACAGTGACTCGATCCATGGGAAAAACTGGGTAATGATGACATACACTGTCTGTCCAAAAAAATAGTGGCTCATGCAGTATTTGACTAACGTGACTCACACCAGATGTATGGATGCTTCTCACGGCTGCTAGCATCTTACATCTGGGAAAGTACCATTAGCTTCTCTTTGTTAAGGCGGGGTTGTCAATCAAAATAATTCACCTTGATTGGAGAAACCAGGGTTTGTCAGTTTGAATGACGTTGTACTTCAACGAATCACATTAAAAGTAGATGATGACGTTAATGATCGAAGTAGAAGCTCTTACCATACCTGGTTGGAAGAAGAGCCATAACATCCTTGCCACCAATACATTTTTTCTAAACTGTACTTTTAAATAATCAATATGTGGTAGTTTCCACAACACTGTTGAAATTACAGAATCAAAGCCGAGTTCAGTCTCCTCCATGCTAGTCGCCATGTTTTTCAAAGCTACTGTGTCGAGTCTTCCTGTGTTCTCCCTGGCTGCGCCAGGATTACATCATAACTGTTAAAATCATGCCCAATGATTCTGATTGGTCTGTCCACAATTTAGCCAGAGACAACAGAATGTCTACGGTCTTTTACCAGACCCTTGGGTGAAGCTGAAGCTGAGGATGTGCAGTCATTTACTTTGCCTTTTTTTTGCCAGCTAATGCTTCTGTAGTGTCACACTAAGGATTACTGTATTATTTTCCCCACCCATAGTTGCATTAATTTTTGATTATTGATAATTATGATCAGAACGCTGCATCAACTCTTCATCCTAAATTAGACTCTGGACTTTTTGAAGGTTAATTTTTGTGTGAAAATTATGTCTGATAAATGTTCTGCACTTCTATAGTTCTATTCCAACTTCATGGTGCTCAAAGCGCTTTACATTAGGTTCACATTCACCCATTCACACACACTCATACACCAGTAGGTTTCTAAGGTTCTGTCAGTCCTACTGGGAAGTCAGGGTTCAGTGTCTTGCCCAAGGACACTTCGACATGCGGACAGAGCCGAGACGCGAACTGCCAACCACACGACCCACTCTACCAACCAAGCCACAGCAGCCCTTGTCATGGTCCCAGTTGGTAGAGTGGGTCACCCAATGACTGAGAGGTTGGCAGTTCACGTCCCGGCTCTGGCTGTCCACATGTCGCAGTGTCCTCGGGCAAGACACTGCAAGACCCCAGTAGGACTGGTAGAACGTTAGAAACCTATGAGTGTGTTTGTGAATGGGTGAATGTGAAGCTAATGTAAGCATCATGAAAGTGGAAAAGAACTGTATAAATGCAGAACATTTACCTGATCAAGCCTGGTGGTATCCAATCTGTTCAACATTAAAGACATGAGAGGACACTTATTGCATCAGTTACATTAAATAACTAGTTCCAGCTCATGGAAGGATCTGAACTATTAGCTTAGTTCAATTGTCAGTCTCCTGTTATCAAAACTCAAGGTGGTTCAGTGAAATACTGCATGTGTGACTTTGTGTTGACCAGGCAGTATATATTTAAACCACTTTCTTCCATCTGAGAAATTCATATTCCTACTTAAGGCAGTGTACTCGTAACTTTTTATTCCGTAAATCAAATTTTTGATGTCCTAATTTTCAATTCGTATTCTGACAAATTACAAAAAAGTATAAAATGCACTCATTTTAGAGTTTGTAAATATTTATTTTATGCTCAACGTGCCCAAAGACACAAGCATATCCTATATATATATATATATATATATATATATATATATATATATATATATATATATATATATATATATATATATATATATATATATATATATATATATATATATATATATATATGTATATATATGCACAGATTATGCTTCATAATAATAATAATAATAATAATAATAACAATAATAATAATAATAATAATTTTTATTATTATTATTATTATATGCCATTATTATTAATATTTTCTCGGGTGACAATTTGTGACATAGTTCAGGAACAAAGAATAAAGACGGCGGCGTAAATTGTGGGCAGATTAATTTTTGACGTGCGTTGCGAATGGGGCTAGCGGTCGGTTCATCAGTATTTCGCACTCATCATCATGGATGGAAATGGCATCACAAGACTCTTTCAACATGAAGACACGCCTCGTACCAATGCCACAGCGCGGTCGTGAACTTCTCGGTATCTTTGGCGAACAGACGTCCCCCCCTGAAAATGGCAAAATGTTTGAAATCCCTCTGTATGTGAGGAAGTGACTCCCCCCACCTTCCTCCCTCTCTCCCCCCACACACCCCATCAGAGTTAACCCTCCCCAACCCTCACCTTTTATCTGGTCATTTAGAATTCATAAAGAGTGACTTGGTGATTACTTTTACACACCCCGTCTTTGACCTCCTGTCGCTTAATTATCATAAAGCCGCGCAGACGAGAACAAGCCGTCGCCTCCTCTTTTGTGCGACTGTAATTGCATTCTTAATTTTTTCGGAGGTGAGAAACACTGATACGGTGGCGCCGAGCTGATATCGTACATTGTTGTGGTAGAAGGGAAGCTGGGGAGGTGGAGGTGGAGAGGGAGGGGCTTTTACACAAAAACAATGGCAGGAAGCCGCCAGTACACCACACACACACACACACACACACACACACACATAAAAACCAGCTTCTACAACTTAATAACTTGTCAAAAGCGTTAAATCTGAACGCACACACAAATCTATTTGGTTTCATTAAAAGGCTTGATTTGTTAATTTCACTTCTAAAGGCTTTTCTGGTGAGAATAAAGGCGTTATGCTCCTATAAGTAAAGAGCTATTAACCGGCGTAATCTCATAAATGCTTTGCACAACAATAGCCAGTCTGTGATGCATTGTTCACCAGATTTTTTTCATTTTCGTCTTTGAAATATCGTATGTTTCTGTTCTACAAAAGGTTGATGTTTGAGTCTTTATCAATTACTCGTGGTTGCAGTCGTAAATGTGTCGTAATGGCTGCGAAGTTTTGTCTCGCATTAGGGGGGAAAAAGAAATTGACTTTTGTTTTTTTTGGAGCATTCACACAATACATGCAAGTCGAAAAGAAAAAAAATAATTTGTTTTTAATAATAAAACAATACAATTAAATATGAATAAATAATAAATAATAAACACACAACAACCCCCCCCCTGATTTGCCTGATCACTTATCAATGCAAAAACATATTTTTGGTGATTGTGACCTTTGACCTTCAGTCACCAAAATTTAATTGGATCTATTCTGGACCACCTCACATCGTTAGTGAAAATTTCACGGAAATTGATCCAGTAATTTTTGTGTAAAGCTGCTGACAAACAAGCAACAAACTGACTTAAAAACAACATTTCTCTCCCCTTCTGGGGGCAGTGGAAATAAAAATATCACAAATAAATTAATTCATTAATTCATTTAAAAAAGAAATTCCAAATCATTCGTTCACACCCGAAAACGAGTCGGAAGGAAGAATTTATTTGATCCCACTCCTGGTCTCATCATCAATAACTGAACATATTAAAGTTTTAAAAACTATCCTGTCCTTTGACTGGACAACAGGTCACAGTGCTTCTGACCTTTGACCTTTTGGATACCAACATCTAGTTATTGCATCCTCAAGTACAAGGATGTGACAAATTTGGGAAGAAAAATATAATCATTAAGAAATTTGCAAACTTGAATTGAACTAACAAGAGGTCACAGCTACCTTGACCTATGACCTTTAGCCACCAAAATCCAAATAGGACAACCTCACATCTAAGTGAACATTTGTGTCAAAATGTTTTAATTACAAAAAACAAATTACAGTTTACTTACTTACAACTACCTTGACCTATTACTAGGACTGATATTAGAAAAACTGACGACATACATATATATATATATATATATATATATATATATATATATATATATATATATATATATATATATATATATATATATATATTTAGAATATAAATATATTTATATTTCATATCGCAATATATATATTGCGATATGAAAAAAATCCTCAGGAGTAAATAACAGCTGTGTGGTGCCGACACAAATGGTCAAACAGATTAGTGGTCGACACAGAACATATTTTTCAGTGTCATCCTTCGTGTAAATAATTATTTATATTTACAGTATATTATTAATGATAAAATGTAATAATTAAAAAGAAAGAAAGAAATTATTTAAATAAATAAATAAGAAACAAATAAATAAATAAATAATAAGTAAATGAATGGATAATAACAAAACAAATAAATAAAAAATGTATACAAATAAATACAAATAAAATACAAATAATTACAGGACGTGCGATGTGAGTACATTTTTAGGATCTCCAATAGTAATTACAATGTGAGAACAAAGAAATCTAGATAATGTATAGAAATGGTAAAATGGAAGATTTCCAAGAAAATATGTTTAAATATGACAAAACAAACTAAAGAACCATTATTGGAATAAACAGAACTGATATGTTCACACTGTTTGGGCAGATAAAACAAGCTAAAGCTAAACTATACATAAAATACAAACATTTTATAAAATTTTTTATACAATTTTTTTTTTCCATTTTTTATTGTTTTTCAGGGTTTTTTTTGTGTTTTCAATTGATTGTTGTGTTTTCAATTGATTGTTGTATTTTATTGTTCAGAGCCTGATTGCTCACTTTCCTCTGTAAGTTGCTTTGGATAAAAACATCTGCCAAATACATAAAAAAATAAGAATGAAAAATCAGAACAAACAGGTTAAAGTTGCACATCTCTAGTGTATGTTTCTTTTGCCCTCAGTTTGTTCTCACAGGTTTGCTGAGGACATCTAAGGCTTCAGACTGTATTCAGTGTTTAACGTGACCATCAGTAAATCCCATAACCTTGTCAAGGTTGAGCTTGAGAAGATAACGAGATTTTGTTCCGATAGTCGCAACATAGATAAGAAATATACATTTTATAATCAAATATTGATTTTTTTTTTTCTATCTTGTTTTCAAGTGAATAACATCAATTTGACTTTGCCGGCAGTGCCATATTTTTCAGACTTTAGGGCTATTGGGACACAGCTGACAGTGTTTGTTTTCTCATCAAATCAATGCTCTGCACATTTATGAAATACGTATCAATAAACTTCTGTTTCAGGACATGTCACATGTTCTGTCTCCCCTCGCAGGTTGAGCCCATGAGACCACAACCCTATGTCATCAATTTGGGCTGGACCCGGCTGGGCCCATGGGTAAAAGCCTGGCTGCCAGGTACTTGCCCACAGACCCCAGCCCCAGGTCTGGCTCCAGGGTGGGACCCCGGTAACCCTCTGGGCCAGGTACACAGGGCCTTGGTCTTTAGGGTAAATGGTAAATGGTCTGCATTTATATAGCGCTTTTCCACCTTCATGGTGCCCAAAGCGCTTTACATTAGCCTCACATTCACCCATTCACACACACACTCATACTACACCAGTAGGTTTCTATGGTCTAAGGTCAGTCCTACTGGGGGCCTAAGTGAGGGTTCAGTGTCTTGCCCAAGGACACTTCGACATGTGGACAACCAGAGCTGGGATGCGAACCGCCAACCTCCCGGTCATTGGGCAACCCACTCTACCAACTGAGCCACAGCCGCCCAGGGTCTTTGAACCGTTCTTAGTCTGACCCTTCACCGAGGGGCAATCCGCCTTTGGGAGGATGGAGGGATTATATATCTCTGCTGGCCTGGGAACACCTCGCCATTCCCCTGGAGGAGCTGGGGTGAGGGAAGTCTGGGCTTCTTTGCTGGGGATTCTACCCCCGCAACCCCAATAAGCGGGAAACAACAACAATGACGACATTATGAGAAACTTGATTAAATGTGTGAAGTTACTGTTTGGGTCTATAATTGTGTGTTTTTTTTATATAATTGCATAAATCAGGGATGCAAACACAACCATGGACAAAAAAGAGTGAGGTAGCGTGGTGGTGCAGTGACACCCCCCCCACACACACACACACACATCAGTAAGTCAATAGTTGCAACAAAACAGATTTCAGGTACAAAATAAGTTATTTTTGATCAACTCTGCGATAACTTGTATGTAGCTATCAGTGATGCGTGAGCTAACCTGCAGTGAGCGTGTGCCCGCGGTCACCCACAGATCATTGAAAAATTATATTCAAGTTGCGGTCGGTTGGTCATATGTCATTTGAGATAAACATTAAAATAACCTGGTAAATATGTTTTATTAACTGTCACCTTCAATTTGTGTTTTCAAAAGGATGTATAAAAAAAGTATAATAACAAAATATAGAATATTACCTGAGTAGCTGAATATATGGTTATAAGGTAGAAGAAAAGAGGAATGAATCTTATATTGCAATAAAACTATCATGGTTAGGATATATCTATATATCTATGGATCCTATCTAGTAATTATTGTTTATGTAATTGTTTTTGTGGTGAAAGTGAATGTACTCTCACCACAAACTAATGCTTTACCAATACTAGTACTTTAGTTGATCATATCAGATTATATGAAGTGAATTGTAATTAATGTGTATATAAATGGTTATGGATGTTTTTGTGGTAATGATAAAAAGGACAAAGTATATTGTGTGTTAGCGCAGTATATATGAATTTTAGTTTGTAAAAAGGGGGTGGGAGTTTATAAGTTTTACTTCTGGTTGACTATTTTCATTGTTGTTTTGATGATTATTGTGTGCTCGAAATAAAACTGAACTGAACTGAACTGAAATTTCCATGAAGGTGACATACAATGTCGTCAGTATCCTACGGTATGGAGGGAGCAAGAGAGAAAATAAAGTTCGGAGAGTGGAAGCTCCAGAAACATACAAACAAAAAGAGTAAGGTTTGGGAAACCCCAAACACTCCCAGTGTTTTCTTTTCCATGAAAACTGGGTTCAAATGTCTCTCTGGGCGTTACAGGTTGTCAACCTCTGGTTTAGATGTTGAATGATGAAGCAGGACAAAAATATTTTCCCAACATATTAACTTACAATGACATCAGATTTGAACAGAAACAAATGCAGGTATGTGAGTAAGGTCAAAGGTCATGTTATGTTCATAAAGACCATTGACTACTCTTTAAAAATGTGGGCTGAGAAGCGGGTCGGGTCTTTTCAAATATATTTATTGTGGTCTGAGATGCAGGCAGGCTAGTTAAAAGAGCGGTCGGTTGTGGGTCGTTGAAACATCGACCCGCGCATCACTGGTAGCTATGGTAACCAATGGTTTCACTCTGGAACATACACCACACTGGCTGGGTGTCAGTCACACATCATGTGTCCACCAGGGGGAACCAAATGTTGTATGGTCTGAACATTACGAAGCATTACTACCAGAGTAGATTACCCCCCCCACCCACCCTCGAACAAAAAAATAAAACCCTTTTCGGATTTGAATGAATTCCACAACGCACACAAAATGCCACGGAAACAGCAGAATGCACCAAAAAGCACCAACACATTAACACTGTATATCCACAGACTGTAGCACTCATTGATCAAAGTCTATATTATGGCATCATCGGGTTTTGTTCTTCAAACTAAAACTCGTCAATGTTTATTTTGTCAAAAAATAACCTTATATATAACCTCCACATGCTGCATCAGCTGATACTTGACATTATTGCTCTGTGTAAATAGAAAACAGCCGCAGAAAAAACGCAAATGCGCTGTATTTCCTGATTGACAGCTACACTACAGATCTGCGTTATCTCGAGTATATTCAATATTTTTTGGTGAAATTGAACACATTTCCATAAAAACTGTCACATGCAAGACTTTAAATACATTTCTGGAGCCACACATGTTGCTCAAAGTATACATTCATATGTTAATAATTATGCTTCATAATAATACCAGCGCTAGAGTAGAAATAATTTATGCAACACACTTTAATTAATGCCGTAACCTTTATCAAATCTTAGTGTTTGATCTGCAAGTTTAATAATGTTACATCTCCATTTTCACCGTAATAGATATTTAATTCATTCAAGCAATTATTTACTACAAAGTTTACAAATTTGCAGTTTTAGAATATATTAGCTGTAATTAAATATAATGTAATCTGTATCAACATAAAATAAATACATTAACAGGTGGAAGACGTGATGGGTGATATCTTAAGTCACTTTTACAGAAGTACCTTTTTTGTCACCATTGAATCCATTTTAAAGGAGGAACAGAGGTGAGACACACTGGGCTTTTACACAGCGGACGTGCGTTATGGAATCAAAGGGGAAGAGACGCAGTGTATAGTCTGATGTATGACGTCTCAGAAATACCCTGAGCATATCTATAAACATACATTGGTACCTCTACTTACGAAATGAATTCGTTCCAGAAGTGTTTTCATACTGTGAATGTTTCGTAAGAGTCACATTTTACATTTTGTAAAACATGCAGGACACTGGACCACGAGGACCAGGTTTGAGAAGCACTGCTTTCACTACTGACTTAGACTGGATCAGGCTAATGCTAATGTTAACTAGTGTGCACAAACTTGCTGGATTTCTTTGATGACAGAAAATTCATACATTTTACTCCAACGCCAAACTATATTTGTAGAGAACTCATTGAATTACTTCCAGGGGAGCAATTTACCTGATCTAAGATCCACGTTGTTTCTTTTGGGATACGATATAAGAATATTCCCTTAGAACAGGGGTGTCAAAGTGCGGTCCTCAAGGCCCGGTGTCCTGCATGTTTTAGATGTTTCCCTCTTCTATTACACCTGGAGGCCATTGCATCATTATCAGTCTGATGAGGAGCTGATTATTAACTCTTTAAGTGTCACCGCTGATGCATTCTGAATGGATGATTTAGTTTAAATATTCAGAAAAATTCAACCATTTTCCTTTTAGTTTTGTGCATGGAAAGGGTGCCAAAAAGCAAGATTTTTTTTTTAATTTTTATTTTATTTAAACATTTTTTAAAGGCAAAATTAAAATTGCTAGGACCAAATTTCAATACTAGTTTTCTTCTTTAGTAATTTTTTTTTCTTCTAAATTTTCCACATTATTTGTCATTTTGTAAATATTTATTAGTTTTTTGTTGCTCATTTTGTTTATTTTTCTACATTTTGTTTATTTTTTATTTTAGAATTTTTCTTTGATTTCCTGCCATTTCTGTCTTACTTTGCTCTTGTTACCAATTATTTTGTTAGTTCTCAGGAGTTAAAGGGTTAAACTGAATCACATGGAAGAGGGAAATATCTTAAACATGCAGGACACCGGCTCTCGAGGACTGGAGTTTGACACCTGTGCCTTAGAATGATCACGTTTTTGATTTTTTTACAACAACACTCAGACGTTATTGGTTTCTGCTGTTTCTGGAGAAGACTAATGTTACTGGTGGTTCAGTAGTTAGCATTAGCACCGTCAAAATGGAGAAGAATAATGCGGCTGTGGCTCAGTTGGTAGAGTGGGTCGCCCAATGACCGAGAGGTTGGTGGTTCATGCCCTGGCTCTGGCTGTCCACGTGTTGAAGTGTCCTTGGGCAAGACACTGTACCCTAACTTAGGCCCCCAGTAGGACTGACCTTAGACCATAGCAACCTGCTGGTTCCTATGGTCTAAGGTCTAATGTATGTGAATGGGTGAATGTAAAGCGCTTTGAGCACCATGAAGGTGGAAAATAACTGTGTAAGTGCAGAACATTTAATGTTACTAATGGTTCAGTAGTTAGCATTAGCACCATGGGAATCCCCTATAGAGTTTTGATCCACTCACTTCGCAGACTCTGCCCTCAGAAAAGTTTGACCATTGTCTACTAAAATAAATTATGGTAACAATTAAAACAATTGAATCGATTTTAAGTATTTAAACTTTGATTAAAAACTATTGATTTTATTCAGTACATTTAAATATAATATTTACATCAAAAATAATGAAAACATTAGTTGAATTCTTTTGGATTTTCTTCAGATTTAGCACATTTTAAATAAATTAAGGGGGAAAACTGTCCAATATGTATGACTTATCTGGAAAGTATTAATTCAGATATACCAAATATCTGCAAAAAATTTATAATTTAGATTTACTAAAGTGGAATTAAGTCATATTCCTAAATGTCTGGATGATATTGATTTATATGTTGTTGATTTTACTTACTCAGTGATTTTCAGCTAAAATGAGTAAAATGCCATTGATGAATAATTAAAATGTCATTAACTCAACATAACAATAAACCAAACTGCACAAAGTCTTTTTTTTTTCATGTAGAATTTAATACAATATTTTTTGTTAATATTAATTAAGCCCAGTCGCACTTTTTAGAGTGTGACCGTCTTGTTTTTATTGCATTTTATTTAATTTTTTTGGATAGATAGATAGATAGATAGATAGATAGATAGATAGATAGATAGATAGATAGATAGATAGATAGATAGATAGATAGATAGATAGATAGATAGATAGATAGATAGATAGATAGATAGATAGATAGATAGATAGATAGATAGATAGATAGATAGATAAAAAAAACACATTGCCACAATTAATAGACATTATAAAAATAAAATCAGATAAAATAATTAAAAGCCCTAAAAACACAGTGCAGGTATTTTGTGTTATTTATTTTATATTTTGTTTGTCTGAGGATGTCAGGACGGAAACTTTGTTCTTTAAACTTCTCTGCAGACCAGAACTAAACTGCATTTCAGCCGTTTCTATTTTTACGCAGCTCCTATATAATGTCACATATGAGTATAATGTATAGATGCACACGTGTATAAAATACCTTTCACTGGAGAATGAGGCCATGGAAAAAGAGGTGAAAAAAAGAGCTACTATGGAGCCTCTCAATGTGGTTTATGTGAAAACAAGACTGTAATCAAGCACCAGGACAGGGTCTAATTACTCATCTCGCCTCTGTCTCTTACAGATCACATCACTGCTCATGAATTACAGGCTTCATGGTGACCTGTCTCTGTCAGGGGCAGCGCTCACTTTGACAGCACTTGAACTACACACAGCCTTACAGCACCTGAACTACACACACAGCACAACACTCTTTAATAGAGCGCTGGATGAATCCCAAGTGCGGTAAATGATTGTATGGAATATATCATGGGAGGTAAATCTACTGAATATTATTTTACTTTATTCATTTTCCCTGCATGATAAGTTAAAATGGTTAATTTACTTTAGCATCAGGTAGCGTTCAAAGCACTATGCTAGAGGTTTTGGCTTATTTTACTTTCCCAGGCTTTTATTTTGTAGGAACCATAAACCTGAACACTACTTGTCATGCATTGTTTAACCCAGTGGTTCCCAAAGTTTATGGCTAGGGACCCCCCTTTGGACTTTGGAATATTTTTGGGACCCCCTGACATCGACCACCCCCCACCATGCAGTGTGTAGTGTACTCACACAATACTAATAATAATAATAACAATACTACTACTACTACTACTACTACTACTACTACTACTACTACTAATAATAATAATAATAATAACAATACTACTACTACTACTACTACTACTACTACTACTACTACTACTACCACTAATAATAATAATAATAATAATAATCACCATCATCATAATGATCATTATCATCATCATCATCATCAGACATAAAATAAAGTTGCATCATAATAAAACAGAACATCACAATATATTTTAGTGACTTGTGTGTGATTGCTTTTCATCACAGAGTTTTTTCAAATCTTGGTGATAACTGTGAGATTAGTGAGAAAAAGTAAATGATAAAATATACATTTTCTTTAAAATGTGTTATATGATTTGTGTTATTGTATTGTATTTTCTGTTCTTATGATTATTTATTTGATTCATTATTTATGGTTATGTTTTGGTGGATGGTGGATGGGTTCAATAATAAAAAAAAAATCCCATCTCTCCACGACCCCCACTTGGGGAAGCACTGGTTCAACCCATAAAGACCCAGTGTTACTTTTGTGGTAGTTCAGAAATGCATTTTTCTGTATTTAAGAGGTTAATGTTACAAGTGATTAGTCATAATATTATCTTCTCTTATTTCTTGGTACAATCATCAATAAAATACTGGATGAATCCCAACAGCAGTGAATGATTGTATGGAGGATACCAGGGGCAGTAAATATCCTTATTCTTAGTACAGTGGTACCTCTACTTACAAAAAAAAAAAAAATTCAGAAGTGTTTTCGTAAATAGAGTTTTGTTTTTCATAAATAGAGTCACATTTTGCAAGGGATAATGCCTTCTGCGCCGGGGTGTTGTCCCGCCCTGAAGGGGAATATTTTTCTATAGTAACTCATGTTCCATGTTTTATCCCGCTTATTCTACAGGTTATTACAGTTTATTACTGTCACTACTCTAACAGACTATTGTTGTGAAATAGGCGGGGCAGACAGAAGGGGGGTGCAGAGAGTTTTAAGCGGAGGAAAGAGAGAGACGGTTGTACACAGTCAGGCCGGCGACCGGAGCAGGTGTTGTCCCGTTCCTGCAAATAAATACTGAAAATGAAGCTCACTGAAACCGGTCCTTGTTTTGTAAAAACCACCATAGAGGAGTTAACTGAGGGGTAAAATACTTACTTCGGCCCTGGAGATTCTGTACGAGAGGAGGATGGTGATTTCCCCTGATTTCCTGGCTACGGTAAGGATAACATCAGGATAGGTTAACACTGGATAAGCTAGCAATTACAACGAAGCTAATATTTACTTTAAAAGTGACCGAACTACCTGCGGAGCGATATGATACAGTGAATCTGAAGTGACAAACGGCGAAGCGGGTGGTTATCGAAAAAAATCCGCCCGCTGACGTCATTCAAAGTGAATGGGACGTTCTAGAGGGTCGTAGAATAAACATGTAAAAGGCCTAATTCATTCCAAGGCTATTAATACAAATAAATATATAGGTATAAAAATGTACGATTTTGTATGAAATATGTGTTAAAACAAAATGTAGATTTAGATATTAGCCCACCCAGGCTAATAGTGGTGTCTGCAGTAGTCTGGTGGGTTAGGGTTAGTTTTCCAGTGAGCGTACGTTGGCGAACAGGACTGATGGGAGTGGGTGTCGGTTAGCTTTTAGCTTAGCTGTAAATCCACTGCGACAACCACCCTTCTACCTCCTGATGCACCACCTTGGACATCTCCGAACTCGGCCTCTGTAGAGGGAGACTCCGCTGTAAGACGCTGGAGCAGACCAAGGTCACATCCGTGGCCTTACATAACGCTCAGCGTCTCCAGGCTTGCAGAGTCCAACTTTTTAACATTTTTCCTTAAGCTGATGATAGTCTGTGGGTCATATAATCTTCTTGCACCGTTCAGCTGAACTTTTGATCCTAAAAGCGCTGGTCGAGGTGGAGAAATGACCGTTAAAGTGTCTGTGTTACCATGGAGACACAGCAGATGCCCCGTGATGAATGAGGGTCAAAGGGTAACGAAAAGCATCATGGGTAGCTCCCTCATAGCCAATGGGATGCTCCGTACAGTATGTGACGTATTTACATACATTACGTAGTTACGTATAGTAATGTATATACAGTACTGTATTTATGTCTCTCTACAAAATTGGTAATTTTTAAAAAATAATTTGTAATGGGTTTGAGGGGTAGTATTTGGGGCCTTGGAATGAATCAGACCTTTTACATGTAAAATGTGACATTTTGACGGTATTTACGAAAAATGCATGGTACGAAAACACCTCTGGAACAAATTAATTTCATAAATAGAGGTACCACTGTAAACATGTGTCTATATATATATATATATATATATATATATATATATATATATAAAAAATATACACACACAAGCCTTTATAATCCAAATGGAAGTCAATTAAATTAATAATTCACTTTAAAAGAAATACTAAACTAGATATATAAATATTGATAAAAATACATTTATATAGTTAGATAAAATCAAATAAATAATTTTTTAAGGAGCCTAGCCATGAACATATGCTTAAAATGTTTGGATACTTCAATAACAATAATAAACTATGGACAGTAGAGTGATGATGTATATTTTTTATATAATTTTCTGAATTGTTTCATGTGTAAAAATGTACATAATGTCAGAGGTGGTAAAAGTACATTCTGTACTTAAGTACAAGTACAGCTACTTGTGTGAAAAAATACTATGGTAAAAGTAGAAGTACTGATTCAACTCCTCTACTTACTTTAGAAAAAGTACAACTTCTGAATTGTAATAAAGTACAAAAGAAAAAATAATTAAATAATACTTATTTAACCAGGAAAAATGCGAAAAGTTTAATAAGAATCCAAAACTCAAGCCTTTAAAAGTGAGTTACTCTGTACATAATGTGTTTGATCAGTTTTGTGGATATGGACAAAAAATTTAGGACAAATGGGAAAAAAGTCACAATTTAGAAATGTCATGTCAAATGTCATCATTATGATTTTTTAAAAAAGCATTGTGAGATAAAAAGTCAAAATTAAGGTAAACTCATCCACTGATTTTCCCTCTGAAGTGACTTATTTTTATACTGTCTTGTCTGTTTAGTTTGAAAAAGTAAAAGAAAAAGTGTATTCTGAGAATGTAAAGAGTATAAAGTACATATATTTATATAAATGTAAAGAGTATAAAGTACAGATATTTATATAAATGTAAAGAGTATAAAGTACAGATATTTATTAAATGTAAAGAGTATAAAGTACAGATATTTATGAACAAATATAGGGGGTAAAAGTAGAAAGTTTCCAGAAAAATACATACTCAAGTAAAGTACAGCTACCCCAAAGTTCTACTTAAGTACAGTAACTAAGTACTTTTACTTGGTTACTTTCCTCCTCTGCATAATAGAATACTTTAGCAGGGGTTGATATCTTGGCCCATCTAACATCTAAATGTTAGATATTTGTCCACACATGTACTAGTAATATTCTGTTGATATCTGTGGGAAAAGAACACGTTCACAGATGTGCACATAAACACACACTGACCCCCCCCCCCCCCCACACACACACACACACATCTACACTTCGCTTCCCTCGCTGAGATTGATTTACCTTTGTGTCCCAGGCCTGTCGTTATCATGGGCCTCTCAGACAGGCCTGCTATGATAGCTCAGGGAAAGTGGGACAGAGGTGGCAGCAGGCGCATGATGGAGAAGAGCTTCTTATCACCGATGGAGAGATCAATCATTCTTACAGGGAGGGAGGGAGGGAGGGAGAAGGGGAGGGGGGGGTGGCCTCTTTTCCTACTTGGTGTCATGGGCCTGTTTACATGACTTTTTATTCCTGTTGAATTCAAAATAAAGGTGAACCCTCGTATTATTTTGAAAAAAAAAAATTTGTTGTGGGTCATATTGACTCGTCTCATCTCGTCATCTGAACCCGCTTTATCCTCACTAGGGTCACAGGGGTCACTGGGGGCCTAATCCAGCTCCAATGGGTGAAGGTGGGGTACACCCTGTATGAGTCTCCAGTTCATCTCAGGGCTGAACATATATAGACAAACAATCACTGTCACATTCACACCTATGGGTGATTTAGATTAACCAGTTAACCAGTTAACCTATCAGTGCATGTGTTTGGATGGTGGGAGGAGCCAGAGTACCTGGAGAAAACCCACACAGACACAAGGAGAACATGTAAACTCTACACAGAAAGGTCTGGTGTGGGAATAGAACCAGGGACCTCCTCGCTGTGAGGGATAAGTGCTAACCACTGCACCACTCCTTATGGTTATGAAACAAAAATATATTTCTCCATATACTATAAATATATTACTGCCTGAAATTGAACATAAAAAATATATGTATATAATATAGAGAAAAATATATTGTCAATATATTACAATATAGTTAAAAATACATAGACATATGACAATATATGTACTTGTATATGTTAATATATATTTAGCAATACACTATATATATATATATATATATATATATATATATATATATATATATATATATATATATATGTATATATATATATATATATATATATATATATATATATATATATATATTTATTTATTTTTTTTAAGTGTATTACTAAATATATGTAATTATATATTTAGTAATACATTTGGAAAGAAATTGAGTTTCAATAAAACTGTCTGTAAGCTTTTGTCTGTCAATATATGATCAATATATGATTGACAGGTTGGACGTTTTAACGTGTATACATTTCTTAAAATAAATGCTATGTCATTATTAAGACACTTGGTCACAGATTTAAAGAACAGAATCACAGGTCGGTGGCTGGAAAGTGATTCATGGGCGTAAAACCGGTTTAACCGTCTGCAGTCAGTAATAAATGTAATAACTTTTTCATTTCATTTTGTAATAAATGTAATAACTTTTTCATTTCATTTTGTAATAACTGTAATAACTTTTTCATTTCATTTTGTAATAAACTGCCACATTTCTATTTCCAAAACATATTCGTAATTTCAAATAATCCATGACTAAGCTCCTTTAGTTTTAACACCACACCACCAAAGCACCTGCTGCTGCAAAATGTAATAATTTATTACATAATGCGTCATAATTTATTACAAAATTAAATGAAAACGTTATTACATTTTGGACGTTTATGAGAAAATGCAGCTCAACAGCTCAAATCCGTTTATCTTTACACCCCTAGTGTATATATTTTAAAAAAAAACAACAAATTGTATATTATATGTAGAATTTTTTTTTTTTCGCTCTGTCCTAGTCAGTCCGTTGTGTCCTTGGGAAAGACACTTTACCCTCCTTGCCTCCAGTGTCACTCACACTGGTGTATGAATGAGTATGAATGTTGGGTGGTGGTCAGAGGGGCCGTAGGCGCGAAATGGCAGCCACGCTTCTGTCAGTCTGCCCCAGGGCAACTGTGGCTACATATGTAGTTTACCACCACCAGAGGGAGCTTGTGAGAGTGAATGAATAATGGAACACTAATGTGAAGCGCTTTGGGTGCCTTGAAAAGCGCTATATAAATCTAATCCATTATTATTATTTATAGAATTAATTCCTATTGTCTGCTGTGCTTTAATCTTGCTGCTGTAAACCTGGATGTTCCCCTAGTGGGACTAATAAAGGAATGTCTTCTCTTAATACCCTGTTTACCTCCTGAGTAATATCTGATCTGAGAGCAGTTTAACTCTGGTCCTATAATGACTCTGAGCCTAATGACTATTTAATCTATAGTACGTGGAAGTAGTCATTTCACCAAGTGTGACAAGAAAACAGGAGTTTAGTTGGAGTTGTTCAAGTCAAAGTGTCATTGATTGTATAATGAACCAGGATCAGTTCAGTCTGTGTTTGTAACGATGACCACGGAGGTTTGGGAAGAAACATAAGTGACACATTTGCTATTTTTCTGCACAATATGTACTTTCTGTGCTTCTTGCTCAACTTTTAATTACTGTTAGTGAGTTAAAAGTTGCTAATAGTCATCTCTGTCCTCGTGTCTTGTGTTATTTTCCTCAACAACAGGTCTTTGTTTGGTGCAGTTGACTCAGTTCCACCTACTTAATGCTGGCAAACTGTACAGAGCCCACTAGTGACACACTGATAGATGCATAATGAAGAGGCAGATGGCCCATGCTGATGACCGGGATGTTTGTGCGATAGCTCATCTGCACTATTTATCACCATCTAATGGATTTTCCTTTTTCTTTCGGAGGAAAATTTAGAAACGTTGAGTATTTGACATTTTTGCACTAATGAGCACAGGTACAAATATATCCACCTTATCCTCACCCACATGCTCCACAGCCACACCCCTTCTCGTAGCCTTCGCTCCTCTGATGCCAACCTCATGTCCCCTCCAGTTAGAACCAAGCACCGGACCTGGGGGTGACAGAGCCTTCTCCATCGCTGCCCCCACCCTCTGGAAGTCCCTCCCCAAACACATCCGTGACTGTACAGACCTCCCACTATTCAAATTCCATCTCAAAACTCACATTTTCAAAAGTGCTTTTAATGTGTGATTAATGTGTCGTGTCATGAAGTGTCCTCATGTTCTGTCCTGTGTCATGTAATTGTCTTATGTGGACTACCGGAGCTGTCCCTGAACGCATCGTGAGAGTTGCAGCAGCTGAGACGCCGTGGCGTCGCGTCTGGTGAGTGTATTGTTTTCCTCTTTAATCTTCGCTAGCCTACCTTCCCTTAGCATGGCTAGTTCTTCTTCTTCTCGTATTTTCTGCTCAGTGTGCTGTATGTACAGTGAGTCCCCTGCCTCCTTTACCGAGGATAGCAGTAGCTGTTGGAAGTGTAGCTTAGTGTCAGGGTTGGAGGCCAGGGTTTCTGAGTTAGAAGCACGGCTCTGCAGCTTGGAGGCTAATGCTAGGCCTAGCTATAGCGAGATAGCTGCAGGGACCGCAGGCCGTGCTAACAGCAACAGGAGCGTGGCTAGCCCCTCAGCAAGTCCCGTGCAGCCGGGAGAGTCGAGAGACGGATTTGTGACAGTACGGAGGAAGCGTGGTGCTAAACGCACAAACGTAGCGCACCAAGAGCTTCACGTCTGTAGCAGACCCCATGGCAGAACACTGGCCAAACCAGACACTCTCCTCATTGGAAGTTCTATTCTTAGAGACGTGAAGCACCCAGCGGTGTCTGTCAGGTGTTATCCAGGGGCCAGAGTCGGTGACATCGAAGGAAACCTTAGGCTTTTACAGCAGAGCAGGGCTAGCTTCCGCCGCATCGTGATCCACGCTGGTGGTAACGATGTCCGAAGGAAACAATCAGAGGTTCTTAAACTGAACGTAGCATCGGTGTGTAAACTTGCTAAGTCGATGTGTAACACCGTAGCATTCTCTGGACCCCTGCCCAATTTGGCCAGTGATGAGATGTACTCTAGGTTCTCATCATTTAACCGCTGGTTGTCTAGGTGGTGCTCAGAAAACGATGTTGTTTTTATAGATAATTGGCGTGCATTCTGGGGAAAGCCTGGGCTCATTCACAGAGATAGCATACATCCCACTTGGGAAGGTGCTTCTCTCTTAGCACAAAATGTGGCTTCCAAATTTAGCCTGTCAAAATGACAATCCAGAGTGCGGGCCCAGGCGCAGAGTCGTAGTGTAAAACACTTCTCTGTGCATCCACTTTATTCTGAGCTGTCACAAACCCACCATGTAGTAAATAACAGAAAGACTGCGTCTATTCCTTGTGTAGTTAATAATAAACCCCGTATAGTTAAAAATAAGCCTAATATTAAAAAACCTATAGGAGTGAGATCAAATAATTTAATAAAAATAGTTTTAAGGAACAATCAGATTAAAAGAACACCTAACAATTTTATCCAATGTGGACTGATCAATATTAGGTCTATTTCTTCCAAATCTCTGTTAATAAACGATCTAATTAGTGATTACAAAATTGATATTTTAGCTCTGACTGAAACCTGGCTGCAGCAGGATGAATATGTCGCATTAAATGAATCCACGCCACCAACTCATGTGAACTATCACACAGCCAGAACCAGTGGCCGTGGTGGAGGAGTGGCAATAATATCCCACTCCAGTTTAGGTCTTAGCCCTAAAATTAATCATAAAACTAATCCCACTTACCATTCCTTTGAAAGTCTAGTTTCATCCATTACTTTCCCCAACTGCAGAAACCAAAAACCAGTTCTTTTTGTCATAGTCTACCGCCCTCCTGGCCCTTATTCACAGTTTTTATTAGAAGTCTCTGACTTTCTATCCAGTGCAGTGTTGAACTGGGATAGGATTATAATAGTTGGTGATTTTAACATACATGTCGATAACAACGCTGACTCTCTTAGTAATGCATTTAGTGACCTACTAGACGGATTAGGCTTTATCCAAAATGTTAATAAACCAAC
This sequence comes from Siphamia tubifer, assembly GCA_020466265.1. Taxonomy (NCBI): domain Eukaryota; kingdom Metazoa; phylum Chordata; class Actinopteri; order Kurtiformes; family Apogonidae; genus Siphamia; species Siphamia tubifer. The sequence continues at coordinate 8,573,641 of CM035802.1, read as the reverse complement.
CCACATTCACAGACATACTCTCGATCTGATCTTAACACTTGGTGTTGAAATTAATGACCTTGTCGTTTTTCCCCATAATCCCATACTCTCAGATCACTTTTTAATGACCTTCCAGGTTTTGTTTGAGGATATTTCTACCTCAGTGATTAAAACGCAAATGAAAAGAATACTATGTGACCGTGCTGTCTCAAAGTATAAAGAGTTAATTCAGTCACTATTTGTGCCTGTGTCATGTGATTATGTAAAGGACACATTTAGTCCCAGTATAAGTGATGAGTTAGTCGATAGTACCATGCTCACACTACAAACTACGCTAGATATAGTTGCCCCCCTTAAGTTAAAAACTACTAAGATTAGATTAACCTCCCCATGGTACAACGCTGACACTCGCTCCATTAAACAAGCAACACGTAAATTAGAGAGGCAATGGAGGCGATCCAACTTAGAAGATTCTCTCAATGCCTGGAAAAATAGCTTAATAAAGTATAAGCAAGCTTTGCGTACAGCCAAAACTAGATATTACTCATCCATAATAGAAGAAAATAAGAATAACCCTAGATTCCTCTTCAGTACTGTAGCCAAACTGACAAACAGCCACACCTCCGTGGAACCAGTTATTCCATCCACGCTCCATCCTGATGATTTCCTGCAGTTCTTTAACAATAAAATATCAACTATTAGAGAGAAAATAGACACATTTCTCCCAAATATTAGATCAGAAAAAGTAGCGCTTTCAAACCTAGGCCTTTTTATAAATCCCTCTGTAACACTAAATAATTTCACCACTGTAGACCAAACTGATGTCATATCTATTATCATGTCTTCCAAATCAGCCACCTGCCTCTTAGATCCAATCCCAACAAAACTCTTTAAAGAGATTCTGCCCCTAATTATTAGCACTGTCCTAAATATAATTAACACTTCATTAATTACTGGATATGTGCCACAGTCATTTAAATATGCTGTTATTAAACCAATTCTGAAAAAGCCTACCCTAGATCCTGACATTTTAGCCAATTATAGGCCTATATCCAATTTGCCCTTCCTGTCAAAGGTTTTAGAACGAGTAATAGTTAAACAGCTGTGCCAATTCCTGCAAGATAATAGTTTATTTGAACAGTTTCAGTCTGGCTTTCGTGCCCATCATAGCACTGAAACGGCGTTAGTTAAAGTTACTAATGACTTATTATTAGCCGCTGACATCGGACTAATATCGGTCCTGGTGTTATTAGACCTTAGTGCAGCCTTTGACACCATCGACCACAGTATCTTAGTGCACAGATTAGAATATGATATAGGTATTAGAGGAGCAGCCCTCTGCTGGTTTAAATCATATTTATCTAATCGCTACCAATTTGTTCACATCAACAAACAATCATCGCAGTCCTCCAGAGTTAATTATGGCGTTCCTCAAGGGTCAGTCCTTGGGCCTATTTTGTTTACACTATATATGCTCCTTTTAGGTAACATCATTACAAATCATGGCATTAATTTTCATTGTTACGCGGATGACACACAGCTATATTTATCGATTAAACCTGACCAGACCAGGCAAATAGATAAACTAAGTACTTGTGTACAAGACATAAAAATTTGGATGAGTGCCAATTATCTTTTACTGAACCCTGAAAAAACTGAAGTCGTTATAATTGGTCCTAAAAATGCGAGAGACTCCCTAACTGACCAGATAGTTACTCTGGACAACTTAAGTGTAACACCCAGTGCCACAGTTAAAAATTTAGGAGTTTTATTTGATCCAGATCTTTCATTCAAAATGCATATCAAACAAACTTGCAGAACAGCCTTCTTTCACCTGCGCAACATAGCCAAAATTAGGAATATTCTGTCTAAAACGACTGCAGAAAAATTAATTCATGCATTTGTTACATCACGATTAGATTATTGTAACTCCTTACTTGTAGCATGTCCTAAATATTCCCTAAAAAGCTTGCAACTGGTTCAAAATGCAGCAGCAAGATTATTAACAGGATCAAATAGAAGAGAACACATCACGTCTGTGCTCCAAACCCTTCACTGGCTTCCAGTTGAGTCTAGAATTAAATTTAAAATCCTCCTCCTTACATATAAAACCATTAATGGTATGGGCCCCTCTTATCTTAAAGATGATCTGGTTCCGTACCAACCCAATAGAACCCTTCGTTCTCAGAATGCAGGTTTACTGAAAGTTCCTAGGGTTTCTAAAAGCACAGTAGGAGCTAGAGCCTTTAGTTATCAGGCCCCTGTCTTATGGAATCAGCTTCCCTTTAATATTAAAAACGCCGAAACAGTCTCTACATTTAAAATTAGGCTTAAAACATTCCTGTTTGAGAAAGCCTATGGTCAGGTTAGTTAAAAATTATGTGACTCATATATCATGTATACATGATGTATGAGTCACAGTTCAGTCTAGGCTGCCCTAGGAGTTAGAATGCTGGGGGAAGTACAGACACTGAGTTCTTTCTTCTCTTTCTCTTCCTCACATCTGTTTCTGTAATTTTTATAACATATCTTTCTTACCAAGTCTGTTCATGACTAGTCACCTGGTGTCCCCTTTCCCCCCTCCCCCCCTGGGGGGAGTGGTGGCTTTCCTGACAGTGCCTGCACGGGAGCCATGGACGACAGGATCTGGAGTATCTCGCCTGTGCTGACCTGTGACCCCGGACCACCGCCCCTGCCTGTCTGGACCAGCCCCCCTTCCTGCATTTATACATGGACGTTCATCTATAGCCTGTCCGTCCATGGGAGTGGATCTCTCCTTCAATGTGGTTCTCCTCACGATTTCTTCTTTTTCCCACTGGGTTTGGAAGTTTTTTCTTGCCGAGAAGGAGGGTCTAAGGACAGGGGATGCCTGGGACTTTTCATGTATTTCTGTAGTTGATTATGTTTTTGTAAAGCCCTCTGAGACGACTTTGTTGTGATTTAGGGCTTTATAAATAAAATTGAATTGAAATTGAATACTTTTATGATTTTTATTCATTAATGTAAAGTGTCTTTGAGTGTCCAGAAACGCGCTACACGCGCTAAAATGTATTATTATTATTATTATTATTATTATTATTATTATTATTATTATTATTATTATTATTATTATTATTATTATTATTGTTATGGTTATGAGGGTCTGTTGGGGTCTAATCCAGCTACATTATATAATTATTGTTATTAATTAATTAAAATATGAATTTAATGCATAAATATGTTGTTCAATGTCATTAATTCACTCAAATATCAATGAATTTTAGGTTAAAAAAGAAACATATATTATTATTTCACAAATTAATTATGTTATGGTCCTTTACTATAGAGTATGGAGGACAAAATATGCCAAAAATAAATAAATACATAATTAAATATTTAATTAAGTATGTTGTGAATGAATTAATATTGGAATTAAATACATAAGTGTGTTATTAAATGTGACATTAATTCATTAAAATACCAATTCAATTGAAGTTTAAAAAAATATATATATTATTATTTGACTTTTTAATTAATTATTTCCTGGTCCTTGTGCTGCAGTGGATCATGAATTTACTTTATCGACCTCAACCGTTAAGTCGGTGGGCAGGTCTTAACAGCTGATTGGTCCCCCTGCACATCAATCCAGTCATATTTTTGGGTTATTTAATACTTTTGACTTTATATCTCATATTTTTTTCATGATTTTTATCTCATAATTTCAACAATTTTTCAGAAAATTGTGCATTTCTTCTTGCATATTTTTGACTTATCACATAATTTTGACTTTTTATCTCATATTTATGACATTAACACATAACGTGTCATGAATTCACTAAAATATTAAATAATTTCAGGTTAAAAAAATTTATTAATTAATTAATTCCTGGTCCTTCTGTTGCAGTGAAACATAAATTTACTTACTCGTCCATCAAAGTCAGTAGGCGGGTCTTAACAGCTGATTGGTTCCCCTGCACATCCAGTCCATTCCACATTCCAGATAAAGGATTGATGCAGAGCTTGTGACTACATTCCCATACACTGTGTGACCTTTAACCTCTATGTTTGTTTGGATACTTTAGGAAACTAAACTTTATTGACAACTGATAAAAATCTTGCTCCGACACTGGATTTGAAAAGATTCACCTTAGCCCCGCCCACCCACTTTTATTTACGTACATTGTGATATAGGCCATGAGCAGCGCTGCATTTAATTGCAGTTGAAAAAGTGGGACAAATGACTATTCATTGTACTTGGTGTTTATTGAGGTACAAATACATAAGGAGGACGAATGGCTCTGAATAATCGGACAGATCCATCCTCTCACATACTGTGTCTGAGGGCGGTGAGTAGAATTTTCAGCGGCGTGTCTGAAAGCAGATTGATAAAGCACTGATGAGTCACTGAGAGTCTGAGTCATATCACAAGCATCTCATCCAGGTGGGAAAATGTAGTAACCATCTGTGGGTTTCTTCTACTAGTTCTTCCAGTTCAGGCCAGAGGTGTTCAAAGTACATTCTGTACTTAAGTACAAGTACAGCTACTTGTGTGAAAAAAATACTCTGGTGAAAGTAAAAGTACTGATTCAACTCCTTGACTGAAGTAAAAGTAAAAAGTTACAATTTCTCAATTGTAATAAAGTATAAATGTGACCCTCCAACACAAAACCAGTGGTTCAGTCTCACAGCAGTATTTCTAGCTATAGAACAGGGGTGAGGTTAGGTTATTTTTAGGGGTGCTTCAGTACCCCTAACATTATGCTCAGGATCCAGATCTCACGCCAAAAGCCCTGGATCTTTTTTTGTTATATGTAATGGGGTTAGGATTTGTGAAACAGGTCACCTTAAAATGCACTAGAAAACAGGAAATTGCATCTAAGAAGTACATTTTTTTCTGGGGGAGAGCCCCCAGAACCCCCTCTGGGCTAGGTCCCAGATCTTGACAATGTGTGGCTCCACCTCTGGCCAGAAGGGAGATTTTAGTTGGAACTGGACCAGTATTTTTCTGTTGATTGATTGATTGACATAAGCTTTATGTCAATCCTGGCTTTATTACATTTCTTGGTGAATGTCAGATGTATGTGATTGTGTCTTATCATTAAAGGAAGGTCTCTTAGATAAAAAGGTGTCTGTTAGCATTAAATAATGTGAAAATGAAATGATAAATTTTGCCCCGTCTGCTTTAGAGGACTTGTTGCATTTGGGTACATTTGTGTGAGTCATCCAGAACTTGACTTGCAGTGAGCTAACACAGTAGCAGTTAACGACAAAGAGCCTTGTGGCCCTATGGGTAATTTTTTTTCTTGCCACCTTATCACCACCACCACACTTCACCAGAACATCAACACCCATGCAATAAGCCGACATATTGACATGGAACCTGTACATTTGTAAGCTAAATCTTCATTTCACTGGTTGTGGATGAGTAGATAATAATTCATTGGTTGATCAGAAAAAAAAAGTTTAGAAATCGATTCAAGTCTTTTGTTCAAGACAGGTGCTACTGCAACTGTCAACACTGGGGGCTGAGCACCCCTAAAGGTCAGATGCTAGAATCGCCCCTGCTATATAGAATATGGGTCAAAATGTTCGAATTTGAAGTTTAGGCATATAATATTATATTATAATATTCCTAATTTTGGCTATGTTGTGCAGGTGAAAGAAGGCTGTTCTGCAAGTTTGGTTAATGTGCATTTTGAATGAAAGATCCTGATCAAATAAAACTCCTAAATTTTTAACTGTGGCACTGGGTGTTACACTTAAGCTGTCCAGAGTAACTATGTGGTCAGGTAGAGAGTCTGTCGCATTTTTAGGACCAATTATAACAACTTCAGTTTTTTCAGGGTTGAATAAAAGCTAATTGGCACTCATCCAAGTCTTTATGTCTTGGACACATGTATTTAGTTTATCTATTTGCCTGGTCTGATCAGGTTTAATCGATAAATATAGCTGTGTGTCATCCGCATAACAATGAAAATTAATACCATGATTTCTAATGATGTTACCTAAAGGGAGCATATATAGTGTAAACAAAATAGGCCCAAGGACTGACCCTTGGGGCACGCCATAATTAACTCTGGAGGACTGCGATGATTGTTGATTGACGTGAACAAATTGGTAGCGATCAGATAAATATGATTTAAACCAGCAGAGGGCTGCTCCTCTAATACCTATATCACATTCTAATCTGTGCACTAAGATACTGTGGTCGATGGTGTCAAAGGCAGTGAACACTTCTAACTGTGCTGTTTTTGTCAAATTCCTACCGTAAGTGCTTCAAATCATGCCTTTTAGGAAGAACAACAATAATTAAGTGTAAAACAAAGAAAAATCGGCTCAGAACACGACTTTCCTTCGCACTCACGTGAGGTATTTCTCCGTCATGTTTGGTACTGTTGGAAAGATTCCATGTAGACAACCCTTAAATAGAAATCTATTATTTATTTTATATTTGAACCAGAGGGAGGTCAAAGTCTTCTCCAGTAAAAATCCCATGTTGCTATGGCGATGTTGAACAATGGCCTCTGATTGGTATAATTAGTGTCATACAAGCATTTTTAATAAACTTTCAGATAAATATAAAATCTTAATTTCTGAAATTTGCCCCAAGTGACTGGTTTTGTGCTGGAGGGTCACAAATGTAAAAAGTAAAACTGCATTTTTCTTTTTTTTGTCATGAAAGCAATAATACTTTTTTTTTTTTTTTTTTTTTTTTACCAAGAGTTACTGTGTGAATAATGTGTTTAATCAAGTCAACCTATTCAGTTTACTATATAGAGCAGGGGTCTCTTACTGTGAGGGGCCACATTCAGCCTGATTTCATCTCAACTGGGCTGGAACGGTAAAATAGTAGCATAATAACCAAGAAGAAAATTGACAATTCCAAATTTGTCGTTGTTTTAGTGCAAACAAACCTTATTACCTTGTGAAAATACTTTAAAAAAAATTATCCAACAACAAAGGTGTGAATAATCTGAAAAAAAGTGAAAGAGCTCAAGAAAAATCCATGCAATTCTAATGTTATGCCTCAATTTATCATTTACGATCACATCTATGACAAAGACACTAAATTGTTAAAATTGTCCTTAATTTTTTATTTTATTTTTATTTCAGTTTTGTTCATATTTGTTCAGGTTTTCCACATTTTATTATTACAGGACAGTTCATAAGTATAAGTTTTTTAATAATTCAATCTTATTTTTACACTATAACAAAGACATACATTTCAAGTTGTTATTATTTATGGCTATAATGTAAATTATTTTCACATCAAAATGAGATGAAAATATGGAGTCATTCATGTTTGTATGTTATTCTGCTATAATTTGACTGTAGATCATATTGGTCTGTATGTGGAACCTGAACTAAAATCAGTTCCACAGCCTCGACTGTGGTATTTTTACACTGTGCAAATTCATTGCCGCATTTGGCCCCCAGGCTGCATGTTTGAGACCCCTGATATAGAGTATGGACTGGAAATTTAGGAAAAATGGGAAAAAAGTCACAATTTAGATAAAGTCATGATGAGATTAAAAAAAAGTTCTAAATATGAGATAAAAATGCATAAAGAAAAAGTCAAAGGCCACAGCGCTACTATAAACTACTATAAACCACTGTGTCTATGTTCTGTATAAACATGTTATGTTCTTAATGTTAATTGTGGTCAAATCGAATAAATCAAATCTAAGTCTAATGTCAAGAATGAAGTTTACAGCGAGTGTTAGGAAACGAAGAATCTAGTGTCAGGTGATACTACGACATTTCATAGCATTAACCCAACACAAATTTGCATTGTCATCCGTTTATTTATTACTTTCTCCATATTTTTTCCAACACACAGCTGATGCTACACAGATGGTTTTAAAGATAGCAGTTTCCAAACACATACGTCATATAATTCCTAGAGAATTTAATGACATTAAATTTTATTTATAGAGCCCCAAATCACAACAATGTCATCTTACAGGGTTTTACAAAAAACACAATCACACAATCAACCACTTAAATATAGAAAAGTCCCAAAAACTCCCTGTCCTTAGACCCTTGGCAAGAAAAAAATTCTAAAACCCAGTGGGAAAGAAGAACCACATTAAAGGACAGACCTACTGCCATGGATGGACAGACTATAGATGAACATCCATTTGTAGATGAAGGGGGGGGTCTGGGGTCACTGCAGATCCTGTTGTCCATGGCTCCTTATGCAGTTACTAAAAAAGACCCTGCCTGCCAGTAGGAACGAAAAAGGTTCCAGTTCCTCTGCTGTGGGAAAGTGGGGGTGACGGTTCCAGGAACTAAAAAGGTTATAGGAAAATGTACTTTGTAAACAATTGTAGAGCAGTGGTGGTGGATCAACAGGTTTTAAACAGTTACATCAGTAGATAGCTTTGTTAGCCAGTGGCTCTTTGGGTCTTTATGGATTAATAGAACCACCTCTGTCCTGCATTGAGGGTTTGTTTCTTAAAAAAAAAAGCACCTCCTTGTTGTATTTTTGCGATTGTGTGTTAAAATAAAAGCGGGCAGTGTATTGTCCAGTAGTTGAGTGGCTGCCTCTGTGCGCCGCTAAGCTGTTTATGCAGTCTACAATCATTACATTGCGCTAAGAGTTGGAGCCAAATGGAGACGGACACGACGCCCAAGGGTGATTTGTTTAACTTTGAAAGGTTCTTTGGTTTGTGTTAGATTAGCTGGAAGCTACGCAACAGTGGATCATCTCGCCCATTCTCCCAAGTGGGAGGCAGCCAACAGCCTGGGCGATGCGCGTGGGTAGAAAGGAAACAGATAACCCCACCAGGGACTAAACGACAGTCCTCATTTAGACACTAGCAACAGTACCAGCAGAGCAGACATTTACAAACACAAGAACAAACACTCCATTAGATTATATATTATTTTATCTCTCTGTCTGTCTGTCTCTGGCTGTCTGTGTGTGTGTGTGTGTGTGTCTGTCTGTCTGTCTCACTCTCTGTATCAGTGTCAGTCGTTGTCTGGCCCTCTTTTTTTCTGTCTCTCTTTTCCTCTCTCTCACTGTCTCTTTCCTGCTCTGTCTGTCTCTCTCTCTGTCTGTCTCTCTCTCTCTCTGTATCAGTATTAGTCTTTGTCTGTCCCTCTCTCTCTCTTTTTTTGTCTCTGTCCCTCTGTCTCTTTCCCTCTCTGTTTCACTGTCTGTCTCTGGTGGTCTCTCTTTCTCGTTCTCTGTCTGTATCAGTGTCAGTCTTTGTCTGTCCCTCTGTCTTTCTTTTTTTCTGTCTCTTTCCCTCTCTCTCTGTCTCACTTTCTCCTTCCCACTCTGTCTTTCTCTTTCTCTCTCTTTCTGTCTATCTCTGGCGGTCGATCTGTCTCGCTCTATGTCTGTATCAGTGTCAGTCTTTGTCTGTCCCTCTGTCTCTCTTTTTTTCTGTCTCTCTGTTCCTCTCTCTATATCTCACTGTCTCTTTCCTGCTCTGTCTGTCTCTCCCTCTCTCTGTCTCTCTCTCTCTCTGTCTCTCTCTCTGTCTGTCTCTCCTCTCTCTGTCTCTCTCTCTCTCTCTCTGTCTTTCCCTCTCTCTCTGTCTCACTGTCTCCTTCCCACTCTGTCTTTCTCTCTCTCTCTTTCTGTCTGTCTCTGGCGGTTGATCTGTCTCGCTCTATGTCTGTATCAGTGTCAGTCTTTGTCTGTCCCTCTGTCTCTCTTTTTTTCTGTCTCTCTGTTCCTCTCTCTATGTCTCACTGTCTCTTTCCTGCTCTGTCTGTCTCTCTCACTCTCTGTCTGTCTCTCTCTCTGGATCAGTATCAGTCTTTGTCTGTCCCTCTCTCTCTCTTTTTTTGTCTCTGTCCCTCTGTCTCTTTCCCGCTCTGTTTCTCTGTCTGTCTCTGGCGGTCGATCTGTCTCGATCTCTGTCTGTATCAGTGTCAGTCTTTGTCTGTCCCTCTGTCTCTCTTTTTTTCTCTCTCTTTGTCTCTCGCTCTCTGTCTCTCCCTCTCTCTCTGTCTGTCTCTCCCTCTCTCTGTCTCGATCCCTCTCTCTGTCTCTCTCTCTCTCTCTCTCTGTCTCTGTCTGTCTCTCCCTCTCTCTCGCTCTCTTTGTCTCTCTCGCTCTGTCTCTCTCTCTGTCTGTCTCTCCCTCTCTCTGTCTCTCTCCCTCTCTCTCTCTCTCTCTCTCTCTGTCTGTCTCTCCCTCTCTCTCACCCTCTCTCTCTCTCTCTGTCTCTCTCTCCCTCCACCTCCCTCTCTGGGGAGTGTACTGTTAATCTCTAAGCAGAGCATAGAGTGAGTTATCTGTATCAGATGAATCATATTAGAGAAACCTTTAATCCTGTAAAATGAGGGTCTCAGGAGGGTGAGGTTTTGCAGAATGGGAAGTTCAGACTAAAAGAGGTTGATGACAGGAGGAATAAAAAAACAACCACCGAACCAGGTAAAAGACAAGATAATTCGGCAGCGCTGGGGCAATTTCCTGCAAACTGTCAGCGTGCACAGTCGGGTGTCGTCTGTTCTTCCGGGGTTATGGGTAAAAAAACCATCCCAGATAGCAGCGCTGCCTCCTAATCCAGCCTAAGCACTTAACCAAAGAGGCGCGCTGGAGATCACCTGGGTCTGCAGAGGATCAAAGCCGCTTCAGCGAAAATACCACAAGTCTACAGGATGGAAAAGCTGATGTAACAAGAAGAGGTAGATTAGTATTAAAGACTTGACAGATGCAAAAAGAAAGAAGAAGAAGAAGAAACTCGCCAGGGCCTCGGCTCCACTAATCTTCACTGTGAATGATAGTGTTTCTGGAAACACTGTAAAAAAGAAAATATCCCACTTAAAAGAAAAAAACATCCCCAAAATAAGGTTAAACTGGTGTTTTTTCAAATCAAAACAGACAAAAAAAAACCTACACCCTTCAAATATTTGACCTGTTTGGCTCTATCTCTTATTATTATCAAAACACATTGTTAGTGACCTTGACCTTTGACCTATATTTACCAAAATTGAATAGGATCCATTCTGAAACAAACACAAAAAATCCCCAAAATAACATAACATATCCTTTATTTGTCCCACAATGGGGACATTTTGGTATTGCAACGCTCAAGAACAGGGACAGAAAGACAATTATCATGCAGTGGCACAGGATAAAAATACAGAATATAAAATATATATATACAGCAGAGAATATTAAATATAACAGAAACTCTTAAAACTCTTCTTCACAGTAATATAAATATAAGGTGACAGTTGTTGCAGATTATTGCTCACATGTAATTGCATATGATGATGGTAATTGACAGGTATGGGGACAGACAGTGCTTATTGATTATTGTACAGACTGAAGGAAAGACCTGCAGAACCTTTCCTTCACACAGTTTGTCACTGAAGCTGCTCCCCAGAGCAAACAGGGTGTCCTACAGGGGGTGTAACCAGGACCCTGGTGTCTCCCACCTCCAGAGGACAGCCCAGGACAGAGCTGGACTTTCTGATGATCTTGTCCAGCTTCTTCTTCTCCCTCTCTGTGATGCTTCTGCTCCATCAGACTGCACTGTACAGAAGGGTATTAACCACCTCAGGTTTTTTAAGTCGACTTATCTGTCATTAAAGTCAGAATCGAATCGACGTGTCGTGATGACGTAATCACTTTGTTAGTTGAGGAACAACACAGACACGCAGCTAATAAAAAAACACACGGACACACATCTGTCAAACAATGAGCAACTTGTATTAAAATTCACTGCAACGTAACAATGTCCACTGACAAGACACAAGCGTCAACATTTTAACCCAAACAAAACAAAGGCTAACGTTAGCAAAGAGTTTTGTGTTAAATTTAATTGAACATCAGTAGGTGAACATATGTCCACATTTGGTCTGGACCCACAGCTCTAAAACTGGACTGTCCACACGTCTGTCACAGGTCCTCACTTTTTATATTAAGTGCAAAAAGTTTAAGGCAGAGGCCAAGACGCACACCACACTGTCCACATCATGTTTGGAAAAAAGGAGCACTTTGTCTGCACTGCGGCTCACTCAGGTTAGCTAGTGGATGCCTCTTCAGATGACTGTGCCATTTTTTTTTTCATCTAAGGTGAAGTAAAAGAGAGTGACAGACACACATATCTGTCACTGTCTTTTGTTTTGTTAGCCCAAAACTGTCTTACCTGCAGCAGCTACGTGTTGTTTAGCTCTGACTGTGTCTCGCTGAGAGAGAGAGAGAGAGAGAGAGAGAGAGAGAGAGAGAGAGAGAGAGAGAGAGAGAGACAGAGCGAGAGGGACAGAAAGAATGACATATGACTTGTCAACTTGTGCTACGGGAGTCAACGTGTCGACTAGTTGACGTGTCTGTTAATGTCCTACTGTACAGAGTTATAGAAGGTTTTCAGGAGTCGCCCCCTCACTCCAAAACACCTAGTCTCCTCAGCAGGTAGATCCTGCTGTGACCCTTCTTGTACAGTGCATCAGTATTATGAGCCCAGTCCATAATACTGTTGTTCAGATGAACACCCAGGTACTGATATGAGCTCACTCTCTCAATGTTCCTTCCCTGGATGTTCACTGGTGAGGTTAAAATTAGGTTAAAATTATGCTTTTCGTGCCAAACCAGACACAACAAACTCCGCCCCTTGCCAACCTTTGACCTTTGCCCTGTCTCTTGTTGCAAAAACACACTTTTGGTGACTTTGAAGTTTGATTTATATTCAACAAGACTTAATGAAATCTATTAATAGGAAAAAATAATGTTTTTCAAGCCAAACCTGGCATCACAAGCTCCTCCCCCTTCAAACATTTGACCTGATTTACCCCATCTGTTATTATTAGGGTTAAGTTGTTTTATGTAAAACAAATCTTGGCAAACTAATTTTCTATTTGGATGAAAAAAAAAGAAAAATACTTTAGAATTATTTTTTTTCCCCTTAGAAATCATTTTTGCTGTGTTGCTGCTAATAGCAGCTAACCATACCTGTGTAAGAAGCTGTCAAAAGAACGCACCATGAAAAGACCCGTTATTTGGAAACTGTGCCATGAGCAATAGTAGTTAAAATGGTTTGCACCGGCATAAAAAATACAAGATGGTCTGTTTTTCACTGTCCTAATTTAAAATATAGCCCGCTGTCCATAATTCGTCTTGCCCGTCCTCTGCTCGCAGCCGTCCAGCGTTTCCTCACTCATTTTTCAAGCCACACATTGTAATAAATTTCGACAAGTAAATTGCCTCTCTCTTTGTTGATAGCCACTCACTTAAATATTGAATTTTTAGTAATAGCCGCAAAAATAATACATACAATAAAGTGGCAGAGATGAACGAGTAATTACTGATAGAGGGCATACATTAGGAACTGTGTCCTTTTATGTCTGCAACAAGTCAATCTGGACCACACATCGACACACATCCACTATAGAATACTTTACAATAACACAACCCTTATAAATGATGTATACATGCTTTACCATACAGGTTATTACTTATCATTGCTTGAAACAAAAATATATGGCAATATATTGACAAATATAATGGATTATATTCCAAAATATATTCCCATATATGGAAAAGTAGTACATATATTATCCAAAATACTGCAATATATAATTTGATCATATATTGACAAATATAAAATGATAAACTATATTTTTACAGATAGTTTTATTGAAACTCAATTTCCTTCCACTTATATTGTGAAGTGTATTACTAAATATATAATTACATATTTCACATGCATACATTTAGTGTATTATTAAATATTTATTTTATTTTTTATTTAACCTTTATTTAACCAGGCAAGTCATTAAGAACAGATTCTTTTTGACAATGACAGCCTATATTAACATATATTGTCTTAATATATGGAAAGCCCTTTTATATTTTTAACAATATTGCAATATATTGACACAATGTTCTGTATATTATATACATATATTTTTTGTTCAGTTTCAGGCAGTAATATATTGATAGTCAGTCTATGGAGCAATATATTTTTGTTTCATAAGGGATTACTTATTATACGGGTTATTAGTAAGATGTTTAAATACATACTGAAAAAAGGATATTTAGCCTACACTGTTGTTGTGTCATTACAGATCTGATTGGTTACTGCAGCATTTTACACCTTTCAGTTTCATGTGAAAATGAATACAATATGAACAAGTATTCAGAGAATGCCTAATCTCGCCCCTATTTTGTGCCAATCTCAAGTTTCTATGACAACCCGTTTTTTAATTAGAGCCAATAATGTGATTTTGACTTTTCTGCTAAATGCAACATTGACATTTGACCTTTACACAAATAGATCATTGCATCTGGTGCGCAGTAGTTATATGTATATGCCCATGTAATTTCATGGTGACATCTTAAGTATTCATTGAGTTATAGCATGATATGTCTCTGCTGACACACACACACACACACACACACACACACACTGATTATAATTGGGTGACATTAATTAACCACATAGATTAAATTCTGGGGCATAAAGTGAATAGATTATTGCACTAAGGCTTAAATGAAACTTGCTCAATAGTGATATATTGTACTTTACAACAAGACTCTATTGATAAAGTGGAAAAATCTAAATCTTAAAAAGTATTTTTCTCATTTGTAGTTCAAATATTTATATAAATATAAGGAGTATAAAGTAGAGATATTTATGAACAAATTTAAGGAGGAAAAAGTAAAAAGATACTTAAAAAGATCTACTTAAATACAGTAACCAAATACTAAATCTAGATGAACCTGTGGGTGAATTATATCCTTTACAATATTCCAGTATTATTGGATTGTTACAAACTCCCATCACTGCTGATGTGAATAGTTTTAAGCGACTATTTCTGTATTTCACATTGTTTATTCATCACTGAGGCCTTTAAAAGCCTTAACACTGTGACCATCACCCATTTATAGATCCTTTATAAGAGCAGTTTGATTGTAAAGCGCTGTCCAAAGGTTTTTTTTTCGACAAATAAACAAGGAACAAATGGTCCCACGCACAGTAAAGGATGCCCATTCATGAGGAAACCGGCCGTGGTAGCAAGGTTGTTTGTTATCCGCTGTGTTTTTTGTGCCGCAGGTATGTTTGAGTGGACAGCCTGAGGTGTTGGCAGGACTGATAGCAAAAGGGCGTACTGATAATGCAGCTGATTAGACTCAGATTATTATCTACAGTAGAGCTTATGATGGACAAAATCAATGGCAGGAAAGACAAGATGTAGCTCCGCCAAAAGATTAAACGCCTCGCAATGTATGATAAAGTCGGCCTCATCAAACTCTCTTTTTCTCAACTTTGATGTAAATGATAAATGTTCTGCACTTATATTGTTCTTTTCCACCTTCATGGTGGTCAAAGCGCTTTACATTCACACACACACTCATACTCATCCACCAGTAGGTTTCTGTCAGTCCTACTGGGAGACTAAGTCAGGGACACTTTGACATGTGGACAGACAGAGCCGGGATGTGAACCTCCAACCTCTCGGTCATTGGGCGACCCACTCTACCAACTGAGCCACAGCCGCCCCAAAATGATGTGTGATGTTTTTTGGAGCCCAGTGTAAGGCTGTGTTCAGACTGAAGGTAAATGTTCCCAAATATGACTTTTTGCCTCCATGTGACCTGTTAAATAAAGTCTGAACAACACGAATCCCACCCAGGCCATTTTCATATGTGGTACGGCATTAACAGTTACGTCGACTAGTCGACACGTCAACTCCTGTAGCACAAGTCAACTTAAAATTGGAGGAGTCAACAATTTGCATGTTATTCTGTCTCTCTCTCTCTCTCATCGCGTAAACCAGTGCTTCTCAAATCCGGTCCTCGTGGCCCAGTGTCCTGCATGTTTTACATATCTACATTTTCTTTTGTTATTTTTTAAGTAAAAACTAATGAAAAATGTAAAATTAAATCATTACAAAAGAATAGCGGAAAAAAAATAATGAAAACAAATTTAAAATTAAAAGAATAAATAAATACATCAATTAAGAGTAAAACGGAAAAAAACTCCCCCTTTTTTAAAAATAAAAAATAAAAAAATATATTTATTGAAAAGTTTAAAACATTGAAATTAACAAAAATTAAAAAATAAAACATTTTAAAGAAGTTTTACAGATAAAAAAATAAGTATAAAATTAATAATAATAAATTAAAAAAAAAAAAAAAAAAAAAAATATATATATATATATATATATATATATATATATATATATATATATATATATATATATATATATCCCCCTCTTCCATCACACCTGGAAGCCATTACATCATCATTATAAAAGAGGGAAATACCTAAAACATGCAGGACAGTGGGCCATGAGGACCGGATTTGAGAACTACTGGCTACTGGTCTTAGTTTAGTCTTGGCTTGGCTCTGTCAGCATTGCTAATGAACCCCTTTTTATTATACTCTGCCTCCTCAGAGCCAGGTTGTGACCATTTTTACAATATATTTTTTAAATGGCAATGGAACCACATCTATGCCAGTCAGGTGTGAACAAATAAAAAAAGAAATAGCTGTGAGAGGCATTGCTTATGCAGCTGGATGTTCAACCATGTTCAAGAAGAGAAAACTTGTTAGCGTTAGCCATCAGGAGGGCATGACTGTGTGAATTCCTAATAGAAAAGGTGAATTTTGAGCAAATTTAGGCTTTTATAGGTTCTGGTCTTAAACTTTTGATCAGCTGATAAACAGCCTATTACAGTTTACTTGTTGTTGTCAATACATTTTTAAAGTGCTTTTTGTTACACTTCCCCTTCTTTCTTTTGCATATTGTAGCTCTACTTAAAACTTTATTAAGATCCAAATGTGCAAAAGGTCAGTTCTAGCACCAATATTTTTAACTATATTGTAATATATTGACACAATATATTTTTCTGTATATTATATACATTTATATTTTTTATGTTCTATTTCTATTTATAATATATTGATCATCAGTATATGGAGAAATATATTTTTGTTTCTTAAAGGGGACTGTGGGCTGTGATTAGCTCGGACTTTAGGCATGTGCCTGGTGTAGCCGAACAAAAGTTTCCTGTCAGACTGAAAATGGAGCCACGCGCTTGTTGTTTTTGAGAGCTGATAAAACACACCTCATATCAGCATACTCCTCCATCCACGTCCTGCCGTGTTTGGCAGGTTGGTAACGGGGCCCCGCGGTGTTCAGATGCATCCAATTTGGCAGCGTGGTCTGTAGCCTTCAACACTTTGAAGTAGGAGACATTTGACACAGCATCAAAGAAGAAGAAAAAGGGAAGAGGAGAGAGGAGGGAGGTGGTAAATTGGTGGGTATTAGCCAACATGAAACAAGAGGGCAGATCCGCTATCGCTATCAGAGGCTGCACCCCAGAGCCCCGTGCACTCGCAATAGGATAATTACAATATTATGTGGATGATGGTGCTGTTTTGGCTGCCCCTCCAAAGTCGTTATCAAGTCACCCCAAAGTCTAAGAGTGTGCTTGAAAAACTTTTTGATGTTATTTGTAATGACACATTGGAAGTAGAAGAGAAATGTGGATGCTCTCCTAAACAAATGTGTAGGATACGGTCACTGCTACCGTATTTTCTGTGTTTCTGAATTATAAGACACACTATAAATGAATGGTTTAGTTTCTAATTGTTTTTGCACTGGACTATAAGGCACATTAAGTGAAACAAAACAGTCAGATAAGGCTACATCCAGACGAGTTCGGCATAGGTTTAGGTTTTGAAACCATGTCAAAAAGATATTACGTAAAAATGGAACTGTTTTGGTAAAACATCTGCGTCATCATGGGGGCGAAACACTTGCTGAAAATAATGCAATTCACATGCCACGCCACTATGCGCACTGTAAACCAGTCCCACCGGATCCAAGAGAACAATAGAAGAAGTAGTGTGCATGCGCCTACATACCTTTTTCTAAAGGTAAAGTACTTTATTTGTTATTATACATGGTACAATGAAATTTGTTTGCATTTAACCCATCCTTCATGCCATTGGGGCACCTGTAAGGAGTAGTGGGCAGGTGACTAGCCATGAACAGACTTGTTATGAAAGGTTATAAAAATGACAAAAACAGGTGAGAGAGAGAGAAAGAGAGAGAGAGAGAAAGAAAGAACTCAGTGTCTGTACTTCCCCCAGTATTCTAGCTCCTTGGGCAGCTTAGACTGAACTGTGACTTTAGTCTGTTTTTAACTAACCTGACCATAGGCTTTCTCAAACAGGAATGTTTTCAGCCTAATTTTAAATGTAGAGACTGTGTCGGCGTCTTTAATATTAAATGGAAGCTGATTCCATAAAACAGTAACCATGGTAAGTAAAGGCTCTAGCTCCTACTGTACTTTTAGAAACCCTGTGGAACTTTCAATAAACCTGCATTCTGAGAACGAAGGATTCTATTGGGCTGGTACGGAACCAGATCATCTTTAAGATAAGAGGGGCCCATACCATTAATGGCTTTATATGTAAGGAGGAGGATTTTAAATTTAATTCTAAACTCAACTGGTAGCCTGTTTGATCCTGTTAATAATCTTGCTGCTGCATTTTGAACCAGTTGAAGCTTTTTAGGGAATATTTAGGACACGCTACAAGTAAGGCGTTACAATAATCTAATCGTGATGTAACAAATGCATGAATTAATTTTTCTGCAGTAGTTTTAGACAGAATATTCCTAATTTTGGCTAATGTTGCGCAGGTGAAAGAAGGCTGTTCTGCATGTTTGGTTAATGTGCATTTTGAATGAAAGATCTGGATTAAATAAAACTCCTAAATTTTTAACTGTGGCACTGGGTGTTACACTTAAATTGTCCAGAGTAACTATCTGGTCAGTTAGGGAGTTTGTCGCATTTTTAGGACCAATTATAACGACTTCAGTTTTTTCAGGGTTCAATAAAAGCTAATTGGCACTCATCCAAGTCTTTATGTCTTGGACACATGTATTTAGTTTATCTATTTGCCTGGTTTGACCCTAACAAACATATTTTTGGACACGGGGAGAGAAACATGTAAACTCCATAGAGAAAGGCCTTCTTGTTGTGAGGCAACAGCGCAAACCGCTCAGCCACCGTGCCGCCAGCGTGGATGTAAACACCCACGTTTACTCGTCATGATGGATGAGGAAATGGGACCATATCCAGATCTTCCCACTCTGGGACCCGTTTTCCACAGATATTGTTTTGGGGTATCCATGAGACTGGTCCCATTTTGTTGAAAGGCCAATCCCTTAAGAAAGTATGTCAGTTTTACGCAAATTCGCTAAGTCAAACTTTATTAAACACAGTAAGTCTTGTCTTTGTTCAAACGTTAATGAGCCAGGGCTCTAGACTGCGAACAATTAGTTCTCACAGGTGACCTAACTTATCAAAAGTGCGACAAAAAAAAATGTTGAAGTCACACCAGTGTGACCAGCCCCTGGGGACAAAAGTCTGGAACTCTACAAGTCTCAGGGTGATCAACAAGAGACGGGAAATCACTATTTAGATGTCAGTGCATGCAGATGGGTGTGGTTTGGGTTGTACGTGGTCGTCCAGGAGAGCCGAGAGTCGTGCGTGCGCCAAGTATGTTCTAATAATGTTCTAATTTGTTCTCAATATATACCCTTGCATCGGCTAATCACTGATCGTCGGTTTGATGATGTACTTAAACCTAAAACACGTCAGGACGTTCTGGGCAGAGGAGCGGTGATCGTTCTAATAACCTTCTAATTAGTTGTCAAAACATACACTTGCATCGGCTATATGCTAATGGCTATATGCTAATGGTAATATATGAAAATGGTTATGCTAACGGCTGTTCTCTGCAGCTGTCATTTGCAGATACACACATCACACACACACTCATACTGAATGACATAAGTACATCTGAGGGACGTGATTGGACTGGAGGACAGTCCATGAGAAATGGACATGTTCAGATTGGAGCATTTAAGACACTTTTATTTTAGAATTTCTTTCTTTCTTTCATCTTGAGATGTTTTAAGGTGAGTTTCAGTTCAGTGAATCATTTTAAGCCATAACACTTTTCAGTCAGTTCTAATCTTTCTTGTACAGCTGTAATCCAAAGAAAGAACGTTAAGTTATCAATACTGTTGATTAATCATTTACCAGTCAATATCGTCACGTTTAAAAAAAGAGAAAAAAAAGTGAGCACGTAAAACTGTGATGTTAAATGCAATGCGGTTTAAAAATTTGGGTGCACCTAACTTTTGTGCTGGTGCACCTAAAAAAAGAGTTTGGTGCAACAATAACTTCAATAGTATATTCACAATAACTTCTAATGTAGAAGAATGCATAAAATAAGATATTATTGCAATAAATTAATGTAGATTATCCTGATTAGGAGATATTATCATATTTGTTAAATCCAGTAAAGTAAATAAAATTAAACTTACAGTTATTTATATAAATCAGATTGTACAAAAAAATCATCTCGCACATGTTTATAAATTGTTTGTATGGATGCTTTTCGTTAATGGTAAATAGACAGAAAAAAAGTTTGTTGAAGCACAGAACTTCTTTGATTATTAGTTTGTAAAAAGGGGGTGGAGTTTATAATAACATTTACTTCTTCTCACTTCTTTTCCAGTGCAAAAAATGTCTTGACCATTTTGGTTCATTCATTGATGTTTTGGAAATGAAAAAGAAGCTAAACTTACAAACTAATAATCAAATAAATTCTGCTTCCTTTACTTTAACACTTTTTTGTGCATTTACCAGTAACGCAAAGCATCCATACAAACCATATATACATTTTGTGTATTTATATTCACTTTTTTATATTATATTATATTATTATATTTATATTTACTACAAATACAGTATTTAACAGATATATCTCTAATCATGATAGTCTATTGCAATAATAACTTATTTTATGCATTTTTCTAATTAATTTTCACTTATCCAGATAATGTTCTGTACCTCTAAATATAAATTTGGGGTCAATTATTATCATTTTTGTTCTTCTTTTTGTCTGGAATATGGATGTTTTAATGTTCCCTTCATTTCTACCGTGAGATAATTTACATTAACCGTCACATGATACAGCAATAATATTTATCAAACATATCGAATTAAAGCTGAAAGATGACACTTCACATCACATCTTCATTATATGTGGTTCACTGTTTCGATACTTCTATAATAATACTACTACTAATAATAATAATAATAATAATTGAATTTGAAACACACTTTACATTTAAATTTAATTCAATACTTGTGGACCTGAGTGTGTTATAATTCTATATAGTAGAGTTAGGGTCACCATAATCCTTTTTAATCCTACCTGTACATAATTCAATTGTAGATGAAGACTATAAATTAAAATTAAAGGGCTATTAGTGTGCAGAAACGGCCATTTGCAAGAGACATAATTATGATAACATTAGCTCTCAGCCGTAGTTAATCTTTCACAGTGTAATAATTTGCTCAATATCACCTCCGTAAATGCCCCCCCCTCTTTTTTCTGATTTGCACAAGTGTATAATACCATGTCTATTACCACTTAGGGATTGTTAAAGAAAAGAAATAGAGTTTTTAAACAGTGTGGGATGGATGCGAACAGTGTAAAGCTCCCATTTAGACGTAAACGCTCTCCACTCCCACTGAGCACGAGCCCACTAGACGCAGGGTCACCAAAGTTTAAGGCTTAAGAGAATGACATTTCTGCTCTGCGCTGTTTAATATCGCAGGGCGGCACAGTCCGTCCACTTCAATTTCCCTGCGTAAGCATTACAGTAGAGGCTAAAAGGCTCAGAGATTTGGAGCATGCTGACGCCATGTTTTCTGTGGGTAAGATTCTTAGTGGAAGAGCGGAAATGGGAACACAGTAAAACCAGGTTTAAAACCAACACACAAACTGTTTATTACCAGAGGTGGAAGTAACTAAGTACAAGTACTTCCTGTAGGTGTTGGTACTTTACTTGAGTATTTATTTTTATGGCAACTTTTTACTTTTCTCCATACATTTTTGTATAAATATTTGTATTTTATACTCTTTACATTTATATAAATATATGTACTTTATCCTCTTTATATTTATATAAATATATGTACTTTATCCTCTTTATATTTATATAAATGTATGTACTTTATCCTCTTTATATTTATATAAATATATGTACTTTATCCTCTTTATATTTATATAAATATATGTACTTTATCCTCTTTATATTTATATAAATATATATACTTTATCCTCTTTATATTTATATAAATATATGTACTTTATCCTCTTTATATTTATATAAATGTATGTACTTTATCCTCTTTATATTTATATAAATATATGTACTTTATCCTCTTTATACTTATATAAATATATGTACTTTATCCTCTTTATATGTACATAAATAAATGTACTTTATACTCTTTATATTCTCAAAATAGACTCGTTACTTTTTCAAACTAAATAGATGTGACAGTATGAAAAATAAGTAGAGAGAAACTGTGACTTAATATACTATAGTTATATGACTATTATCTCTATCAATAAGTCTTTTCGTCTCATAATTTTGAGTTTTTATTTCATAATTTCAACATTTTATGTCATAGTTTTGACTTTTTATCTTAAAAGTATGCACTTTTAAAATGTCATATTTAGTTTTTTGTTTTTTTTAATTTCATGAATTTTTATGTCATTTGTGACTTTTTCCCCCTTTTTTCTAAATAAATGTATTGCCCATATCCACAAAATTAGTACAGTGACCCTATCCAACACATTATCTACACAGTGTTGGATAACAACACTTTTTACTTTTGTACTTTATTAAAATTGTGAAATCACAATTTGTGATTTATGACGTATTTTTCATACTCTCACATTTGTCTAGTTCGAAAAAGTAATGAATCAATTGTGAGAATGTAAAGCGTATGAAGTACATATATTTATATAAATGTAAAGAGTATAAAGTACATATATTTATATAAACGTAAAGAGTATAAAGTACAGATATTTATATAAATGTAAAGAGTATAAAGTACATATATTTATATAAATGTAAAGAGTATAAAGTACATATACTTATATAAATGTAAAGAGTATAAAGTACAGATATTTATATAAATGTAAAGAGTATAAAGTACAGATATTTATATAAATGTAAAGCGTATAAAGTACAGATATTTATATCAATGTAAAGCGTATAAAGTACAGATATTTATATAAATGTAAAGCGTATAAAGTACAGATATTTATATCAATGTAAAGCGTATAAAGTACAGATATTTATATCAATGTAAAGCGTATAAAGTACATATATTTATACAGAAATGTGTGGAGTAAAATTAAAAAGATTCTAGAAAAATAAATCCTCAAGTAAAGTACAGATACTTAAAAAACCTCTACTTAAGTACAGTAATGAAGTACTTTTACTCAGGCGTATCAGAGGACACGTGTTCTGAGCAGAACTTCAGGCAGTTGTTGTGAAAGTTGGTGTTAGTTGAGGTGAAGCTCAGCTGCTGCTCTTCTTCTCAGCAGCCTGAACATCCTTCTTTATCCCAGCGGACAGGTGGGCAGTGGTCAGGTGGAGCTGCGAACACAGAGGAGACTCATTAAAACACATCCTCTGGTCCACTGCAGACTGATCACTTTCAACCCCACTATCCACCAGAGCCTGTTCAGACGACGGGAGGTGTTATCTGAGGCCTCCAACACTGTCATGGTCAGGCTGGGTTACCCTGCTAATGAGAGCTGCAAAAGAGGAAGGGGTTCACACTGGGCCCACCAGGTATAGACGAGCAGGTAGACGCTAAGGTTTATGACACAGGTGGATTTTAAGAACATGGTCCACTTATTTGATGTTTTCAATGTTGACTGAGTTATAGAATACAATTGTAAAAGACATCAGAGAAGTCAGTTCACTGAGTATATTTAAAACTAAATTAAAAATATGTTTTATTTTCATCATCATAATCAAATCTTAATGTATTTGTGATTTATTCTATTGATATTGTATAATGTATGTATAATCAGTTTATCTGTACTCTTATTTTATTTCTCATTTATTGACATTTTAATGCATGTATAATCAGTTTATCTTGTACTTTTATAATTTTATCATTTTGTGCAATCAAATTTTAATGTGTTTTTTTATTTCACCCTTGTCTTAAAATGAATCAATCAGAATTTAAATCTGTTGAGAATTGAGAGAGAAGTGATTTTATTGAATCATGGACGACGACGGAGGAAGCGCGACGGCAATAGCTCATCGCGACTTTGTCCGGATGACCTAAATATCACCAGAATTCGCTATTGTTTATTCTGATATTAGAATCTAACTGAGCAAATGGTGTAATGTGTTACAATGATGTTTAGGTGTAAAGAAAATTTGGTTTAAGTCACCAATATCGGGCTCCCCAGGCACATGTGGTGCTCCAGGTGAATGGTTTATACTGTATGCTTATGACTGTCGCACTATCTTTGACTGTGACCTTATTGGCATAGGCGGAGGTTTGCAGCCTCTGACTAATTTATTTATTATCTTGTTTTATTTGTTAATGTTTTTGCCAGTTTGTTTGTGTCTGTTGCTGAGCAAGTTACCTCAAAAACTTATGGATGGATTTTGATGACATTTTCAGAGTAGTTTGGTAATGAGAAGATCTGGAAATGATTAGATTTTGATGGTGGTCCTGAGGGTGTGTGTGTGTGTGTGTGTGTGTGTGTGCCTGCAGAGACATATCATCCTATAACTCAATGAATACTTAAGATATCACCATGAAATGACATGGGCATAAACATATAGCAGATGCAATGATTCATTTGAGTAAAGGTCAAAGGTCATATTTAGCAGAAAGGTCAAAATCACATGATTGGCTGTAATTTAAGAGCAGGTTGTCATAGAAATTTGAGATTGGCACAAAATAGGGACGAGATTAGGCATTCTCTGAATACCAGCTGTTAAGGGTGTGACGAGACCCTCAGCTCACAAGACGAGACGAAACACAAGATTTGGTTCACAAGATCAAGATGAGACGAAATTTGAATAAAACTAACTTACAAATGATATGAATGGACAACAGACTTTTATTTAACTGAGTTGCACATGCATTTTATAACTCTGTAATTGTTAACTTTTAATGAACTCCTTCCTTTTAATGAACTTATTCCTCTACCAATTGAAACCAAAATTAAATATTATAAAAGTTAAAATAAAAGAAATAAAATCATATATTTCTCATTTTTTCTAAATCAAATGTGACTCTTGACTGTGGAAGTTAAGGTGTGAATGTATTTGTCAGTGTTTGATTTGTTGTTGTTTTCTTGGCAGGTGCAGTTGTTTATTTCAGTACTGAGCTGTGGTTAGGGTTAAAGGTCAAAGGTTAGTGAGTACTGAGCTGTGGTGCAGCTGGAAATGTGTCTGTGTTGTGTTTGCAGTGTTGGGAAAGTTCACCTTGATTAGGAACTAGTTCAAAGTTCAGTTCAAGTTACTTAATATGAATTAGTTCAGTTCATCGTTCATTCTTCCAAATTATGAACTAGAAGTTCATGGATCCCAAAATGAACTTTTTCATTCTTTTTTTCATTCTTTTTTGTGTTACTATTGTAAACGTATTATTAACCGTTCATGATGCTATCCTGACCGAAGTCAGGAAATCAGGGGAAAATGCCGAAGTAAGTACCTTACCCCGGGGTTCACTTCCCTCTGCAGGTTCTTAGAACACAAGCAGTGGTTTCAGTGAGCTTCATTTTCAATGTTTATTTCCAAGAACGAGACAACACCTGCTCCGGTCGCTGGTCACACTCTGTACATTTAACTCTTTTTCTCCGCTCCCAAAAACTCTCTGCACCCCTCTCTCTCTCTCTCGCTCTCTCTCTCTCTCTCTCTGCTCCGCCCACAACACTTCTCATTGGCTATTCCACAACATTATGTTGCCAACATTAGTTCAGAATAATACAAAAATGACATCTATGATAATGCTGTCTTTTGATCCCATTTTATACCTTATAGGACTCAATAATTACAATGTGATGAGAACGAAATATGAACTACATAAGAGCGCAGTTCAATAAATGCCAGAATAACAGCGTTCACAACTTCCCATTCATTTGGCAAAAGTGAACGAGTCGTTCACGTTCGTCAAAAATATGATATAGTTCGAGAACGATCGTTCAATGAACTCGTTCAGGTACAACACTGTGTGCTCGTATTAGCCACAATGTACGCCATTGTTTGTTCCTGGGGTGCACACCTGGCACCCACAACACGGGGAAACGGCTGAATAGTGAGGTCCAAATAATGTCCAGTTTAAACAGAGCACCCCAACATATCGGAATGGAGAGAGAGAGAAAGTACCCTAGGGCAGGAGATGGTGGAGCGCTTAATGTTGCACCGTCACAGTCTGTATATTGTCCGTGCCTTATCACTATCTCTCTTGCCATTTATCATTTCTGCCGGTAACCCAAAATGCTGCCAAACAAACCATTTGAAAGTGTCGGAGGCATCGTCAATAGAGACAGAATTTTAACACGACGAAAAATCTCACCAAATTACAGTCAGTATGTTATGTTTTATTGTTTTTATTTTAGTATTTTTAGCATTTTATCGTGTTTTATTATGTGTATTAGTATCGAACAGCACTTTAAACAACCATTGTGGTTGTTTAAATGTGTGCCCTAAAAATAAAATGCAATTTGAAGGTGCAAAAAAGAAATAAAAACAAAACGACGCAAAATAAGAGTAACATCTAAAGAACAGAATCAATCTTCACATATGTACACGTCTGAATGTCGCATTATTGGAAAAAGGAGTAGGAAGAATGTACCTTAGTGCTCAGTAACAATCGTTGACATGCATGTAATAGTAGGAAATACAGCAGTGGAGCATTGAATCCATAACGTAGAGTAAAAAAACAGCATGTTGTATTGATCGGAGCCTCAGTGGTGTGTTATGGGATGGAATGAAGCAGCTCTTTGGACACTGTGGACACTTTTCACTAGCAACTGAGAGTGTATTTTTTATTCTAGCAAGAATTTAATTTACCAAGGTCTACCAGACTAATATCCTTTTGTTTTTCTTCTGTTCATCTCTGTGTGTTATGCATTTATTGTATGTACTTAACCGTTTTTTAAGATGCATCTGTTATTCTATTATAAATTCATCTGTGCTCAACAAATGCTATAAATTTATTATGAAGATTTTTGTGACCTCTGTCTGTGAAAGGTGCTGGGAAATAAATTAAACTTTTATGTAATGATTTAAAGTACATAATGAAATACAGCAGAGTGCAGTAGAGTAAACTAGAGCTGCGTAATATATTGTTAGAGCATTGATATTGTAATGTACGTGTGCACAAGTCCTGCTATTACACTGGAAAAAGTAAAATATTGAATCAATTTTAAAATTCTTCTTAAATAAGTCACACATAAAAAAAGGAGTTGAATGAATCTAATTAAATTAACCCTAACCCTATACAATTGAATTTGGTTTACTCAAATAGATTTTTTTATGTGTGACCATGAAAAGACAAAATTAGAAGATAAAAAACAAATTCACGAGATAAAAAGTCAAAATTATTTGATAAAAAGTCAAAATCATAAAATAAAAAGTCAAAATCATGAAATAAAAAGTCAAAATGATTAGATAAAAAGTCTAAATTATTAGATGAAATGTCAAAATCATGAGATAAAAAGTCAAAATTATTAGATAAAAAAACTAAATCATGAGATAAAAAGTAAAAATTATTACATAAAAAGACAAAATCATGAGATAAAAAGTCAAAATCATGAGATAAAAATTCAAAATTATGAAATAATTAAATTTCATAATGAAATAATTATAAAAAAAACATTTAGTTTACTTTAACCACAGTGCACCTTATGGTACGGCCACACTGAAGCGACTGTGTGTGGGCCTCAGACGTATGGTACAGAACCATAACCCAAGTGACCTGAGCCATAGTTGAGGACAGATTTTATTTATCTATGTTTATCCAGCGCCCAGAGTCAGACGTTGCCCGTTCGATTGTCAACGTTTTGTGTTCAGAGTGGTCACAATTTATCTAGCATCCAAACTCGGGTGTTTAAGCGATACAAGCATAGACGCGAAAACATGTGTTTGGTGTCGCTGTAGCATTATAGTGTGGAAAATACAGTAATTCCATAATGAGTTTATACAGTGATTGACTTTAAACTATTGGTGCAGGGTCCTAAATGGACATTAATAATAACACAGTAATAGTCTTTACTGACTTTTTACTCGTACTTTAACAGTTACTGTACAAACACCCACCAATTTTCTCCAAAACAACAGACATTTGAGACGAGATATTTTATTACATGACAAAAAATGATTTGAATGTTGTAAAAAACACAACTTATTGTTGCCAAAAAAAAAAATGCAGTGACTGCATTTTTGCTTTGTAGGACAGAATAGGTTAAATACAAGAAAATACATAGATAATACTGGGAAACAAAACTTCAATTAAAATAAAGAGAATGATTAAATGAATTAAAGTTAATAATTTTACGCATTAAAAACAAAAGACAAACCATTATTTGGAAAGTGACAATATTAGTATGAGTGGGTTTTTAAAGGTTAAATACATGTTCTGATTCAGAAATAGCTAACTACTTCTGAATTTAATAAGCTTTTAAAAAGTAAAAAGGCAGTAACTGCACAGACACCAAACTGAGAAAAATGACCTTAAAGTTCTGTTGTTGTTCAGCCCCAGTAGTTGTAGGTAGATTATTGGACATGAGGCAGTTATTGTTACTGCTTATTCTACGGCCCTCTAAAACGTCCCGTTCACTTTGAATGACGTCAGCGGGCAGATTTTTTTCGATAACCGCCCGCTGCGCCGTTAACGCCCGCTGCGCCGTTAACGCCCGCTGCGCCGTTAACGCCCGCTGCGCCGTTAACGCCCGCTGCGCCGTTAACGCCCGCTGCCCATGGCAACGGGTTTTGTCACTTCAGATTCACTGTAGCATATCACTCCGCAGGTAGTTCGGCCACTTTTAAAGTAAATATTAGCTTGGTTGTAACTGCTAGCTTATCCAATGTTAACCTATGCTGATGTTATCCTTACCGTAGTCAGGAAATCAGGGGAAATTGCCGTCCTCATCTCGTACAGAATCTCCAGTATTTTACCCTTTGGTTAACTCCTCTATGCTGGTTTTTAGAAAACAAGGACGGTTTCAGTGAGCTTCGTTTTCAGTATTCATTTGCAGGAACGGGACAACACCTGCTCCGGTCGCCGACCTGACTGTGTACATCCGTCTTTCTCTTTTCTCCGCCTAAAACTCTCTGCACCCCTCTTCTGTCTGCCCTGTCTATTTCACAACACTAGTCTGTTAGAGTAGTGACAGTAATAAACTGTAATAACCCGTAGAATAAGCGGGATAAATACATGGAACACGAGTTACTATCGAAAAATATTCCCCAACGGGGCGAACAACACCCCGACGCCGAAGGTGTTTTCTGATAGTAACTCGTGTTCCATGTATTATCCCTTGCATATTAACTAGTTCTAGTAAAACTACAGTGAGCCTTATAATTTATGCCTTATTAGTGTCTTATAATTTTCACTTTTTGTCTTATTATTTTGACTTTTTATATGATAATTTTCACTTTTTATCTCATAATTTTCACTTTGTCTCATAATTTTCATTTTTTATCTCATGATTTTCACTTCACTTAATGCACCTTATATATGAAAAACCTTCATAAAAACCATTCATTGACAGTTCACCTTATAGTGCAGAAAATACAGTAATTCCATCATGTGTTTCAGTCTAATACAGTGATTGACTGTAAACTATTAGTGCAGGGTCCTAAATGGACATTGGTAAGAAAACAGTAATGGTCTTTACTGTCTTTTTACTTTGTTTTAATAGTACTTTAACAGTTACTGTACAAACACTCACCAATTTTCTCCAAAACGACAGACATTTGAGATGAGATATTTTATTAAATGACAAAGAATGATTTGAATGTTTATTTTTTTAAAAATGCAATAACAACTAGATTTTTTGTGTGACCATAAAAAGTCAAAATTATGAAATAAAAAGACCAAATTATGAGATAAAAAGTCAGAATTATGATATAAAATTAAAAAAAGAGATAAAATGTCAAAATTATGAGATTAAATAAACAAAATTATGAGATAAAAAGTCAAGATTGAAGACTTTCTTTTTTCTCTGTATCTGGGGTTGCCAGAAACCTGTGATGTTAAAATACAGTTATGAGCCACTAACTGCGTTTCCATTACAGTTTTTTGCAAAACAATATCGATATTCCTCAAATTTCAAAAAAGTATATTTCTGCTTTGAACGTGTTTCCATTGACGGTTATTCTAGGCAGAAGATTGACCATTACCCTGATAGTATTAGAATGAATGAATAAACTCTTTAAAGACACTTAACATGTAAAACAAATCACCTGTCTCACATTATAAGGGTCTGTACATGTGGTCCCTACATTGTCAGACCGAAATATTAAGTGTAAATTTACTCAGCATTTAAGGGCCTATTCACATTGCACTCAGAAAATCCGGACCTTCGGACTTTCCAGGAAAGTTCGAACGTTATTGACAAGTGTGAAACCTCCCCCGAACCTTGGTCCGGACTAAAGACCGAGTCTTTGGTCCGAGCTGAGGAGGTAGTCTCGGTCCAGACCAAGGTTCGCTGGTGCACAGTGTGAAAGGTCTGTTTAGGAAAGTCCAGACTATCGGACCAATTACGTCACAGTCACGTGCGCGGAGTCTAGTCAACGTCCAAGCATGAGGAATACATGGGGAGACGAGGAAACCAGGTATTTCATTGAAATTTGGTCGGATGATACTATAAAGACTGAATTGGAGACAAGCCGCTGGTGGGAACATGGTAAATGGACTGCATTTATATAGCGCTTTTCCACCTTCATGGTGCTCAAAGCGCTTTACATTAGCCTCTCATTCACCCATTCACACACACACTCATACACCAGTGGGTTTCTAAGGTCTATGGTAAGTCCTACTGGGGGCCTAAGTCAGGGTTCAGTGTCTTGCCCAAGGACACTTCGACATGTGGACAGCCAGAGCCGGGACGCGAACCGCCAACCTCTCGGTCATTGGGCGACCCACTCTACCAACTGAACCACAGCCGCCTTTACTGAACCACAGCCGCCACACTGGTACGAGAGTTGGCAACATTGACAAAATAGGGCAAAAATTATTAAACTAATAACTGGGTCCATTATCTGGGTCCATTTCCTGCAACAGTGTAGCTGCTCATCTACTAACCAATCAGGGTCGAGTATAGAGAGACGCACGCTGTACACGCATTGACGACATGACGTTCTAAAGTCCGTTGGTCCACTTGATTCAATACAGTGTGAATGAAGACTGTAAACAAAGTCTGGATTATAAGTACAGTGTGAAAAGGCAAAAAAAAGGTTCTGGTCCGAACCTTGGTCCGGACTTTACCATGTGAATACGCCCAAACAACAACAACAACAACAAATTATAAGCAGCCAACGGTTGTCATGGTTACACTGACTGCGGCTGTCATTTTCACTCCAAGAGAAGTGATCATGTGACGATACAGTCACATCCTGTGACATATAATTGCGGAAAAAGTGTTTCCATTGCGCTTTTGCGATATATTAGAATATGGAAATGTCTGAAAAACCACCTCATGAAAGTGTGAAAACTTTTGATCGATATTTGAGGGTTTTTTCGAAATTCAGGTTTTTCCATTACCAGTTTTTTATAGCGATATTTACATTTTGCGAATTTCCAAGTGTAATGGAAACACAGCTACACAGATATAAGTTTTTTTTATTACTGTTTCATCAGCCCTAGTTGAACATTCACACTATTGAAAAAGCAGCAGCAGAAAGTACGGCAGCAACTTTTTCCATTGCTTTACAACAGTTAGCGGTGCTCACATTCAATATTTAACAAAAGGCAACTTGTAAAAGAATATAACAAACCGACCCAAATATCAGAAATGGGTTCTGTTGTTAAAAATCCAAACACTGTCTCGTAATTGAACCTTTAAACTCAACATCAGGTTTTCATGAGGGTTATTTCTGTTCCTGCTGCCGACACCAACTCATGCTGTGAAATAATCCATATTTACCTTTTATCACTGCTGCTTTTTCACCTGTGAGAGATTCAAGGCTTCCTTTTGTTCCACCCCCCCTCCACACACACACACACACACACACACAGACACACACACACACACATACACACACAGACACACACACAGACACACACACATACACACACAGACACACACACACACACACACACAGACACACACACATACACACAGACACACACACACACACATACACACACAGACACACACACAGACACACACACATACACACACACATACACACACACATACACACAGACACACATACACACACACACACAGACACATACACACAGACACACACACACACACACACACTGGTGTCAATGTTATATGAGGACCACATTTGTCACTTTAGTTAAAGTTGCCATAGGGTAGCGTAAACATGTCTTTTTTTGAATAAAAAAATTGCAATTCAATTTACAAAACATTTCTGACAAATAAATAAACAATATATAAAAAAAAAATATGCATACATTTTATTAATTCATTTCATTGCAATTATTGTAGTTATATGGAAATTTTTTTACTTTTGTTTTTATTTTACATATTTGGACATGTAGGTTTTTGCACTGTCTGAAATAAATAAAGAATTGAATTTAATTTTCATACATCGCACTAGGGTATGAACAGAAACGTTGAGTAGTTGACATGTCGACCTGTGTAGCATAAGTCGACTTAAATTTGGAGGAGTCGACAAGTCGCATGTTATTCTCTCTCTGTCTTTCTCTCTCTCTCTCAGTGTGTAAACACAGTCAGACCTAAACCAGACATGGCTGCTGCAGGTAGGACAGTTGTGGTGGGCTGACAAAACAAAAGAGAGTAACAGACATACATGGCATGTGTGGAAATACTTCACGTTAGACGAAAAAAAAAGGCATGGCCATCTGAAGAGGCATCCGCTAGCTAACCTGAGTGATATGAGCAGCATCTGCTAGCTAACCTGAGTGATATGAGCAGCATCCGCTAGCTAACCTAAGTGATATGAGCAGTGGTGCAGACATCACACTCTTTTTTTTCCAAACATGATATGGACAGTGTGGTGTGCGTCTTGGTGACCGCTGACTTGACATTTTTGCAATTAATATAAAAAGTGAGGATGTGTGATAGACGTCTGGACAGTCCAGTTTTAGAGCCATGGGTCCAGACTAAATGCAGACACATGTTCATCTACTGATGTTCAGTTAAATTTAACACAAAACTCTTTGCTAACATTAGCCTTTGTTTTGTTGGGATTAAAATGTTGATGTATGTGTCTTGTCAGTGGACATTGTTACGTTGCAGTGAACTTTAATACAAGTTGCTCATTGCTGGACAGACGTGTGCCTGTGTTGTTCCTCTGCTGATAATGTGATGACGTCATCACGACCCGTCGACTCGACATCATTGACAGATAAGTCGACTTGAAAAAAAAACTAAAGTCGTTAATGCCCTACTTCGCACACATGTACATTTTACTAGTGGAGACCTTGATTTCTATTTAACCCTTGTGGGGACCTGAATTTTGGTCCCCATTGTGTGACAGTATACAGGAGGTTACTCCTGTTCCGTTCCTATGGTGGCGACATAACCTGAATTATCACATTAATCAGAATTAACCCTTTACCCTCCCTAAATACCCCATACATCTCTAAAGAAGGATCCAAATACACTATAGTTAATATTAAGAAAATAAAATACATTAAACTAAAAAATCAGATACTGTCCTCACCAGGACCTGAAACCTTCATGGTGCCTAAAATATAGTTTTTGTCGCTAAGGATTTAGCTACGTGTGTCGCCTTTCTTTTTTGACAAAAAAACAAACAAAACAAACAAAAAAATCAACTGTGATTTCCTCTCAGACCAGCATCGCTAGAAATTCCTTGTTCTCGGCTTAAATTTAAAGTAGACTGCGCCTTAGAGGTTGTGGCACCGAATCTGTGGAAGTCTCTCCCACAAAATGTAAGATCTGTGGACACTGGACACATCTGTTGAGACTGGCCTTTGCTTGACTTTTATTATCGTAGGTCTGTGTTTATGTTATTTCCTGCTTTTACTGTATATTTTATGCCTCTATTCCTTTTGGAAAGCACCTTGTGGCTTTTATGCTCTTGAAAGGTGTTATATAAATAAAGTTCATTTTTATTATTATTATTATTATTATTAATAATAATAATAATAATAATAATAATAATAATAATAATAATAATAATAATAATAATAATAATAATAATAATAATAATAAATTCCCAATTTGGTTTTTGTAGACCATGGTTTGGAGCAGGGTGAAAAATACATATACATTCAACACTATGAGGCAAATGGAGACAAAATGGCGGACGTGACTCAGGTATCGTGAGCATGGGTGAATCTATGGGCGGGCCTGGGTGGGCGGGACCTACCCTGATTGACAACTGTGCCCACCCAATCACAAGCTCAGAAACAGAATTCTAGACCGATTTTCGTTGCCTCATCAAACTGAAATGTTGATCAATATCCTTAATATAGTTATTTATTTGTAAATTTCAATGGAAATAAACTGAGTATATTTAATTATTTGTGTTAATTTAAAAAAAAAAAATCTGTTCAAATTCTGGAAATGCTTTTATGTTGTTGTTACCTGGGGGGGTTTGCCCACCCCGACTTCACTTAGGCCCGTCTAAAAATCACTGATCGTGAGGTCAAATAAGCGCAAGTCAAGTACCGCATAACCCAAAGACCTCCTGTAAACATATCAATGTCCCCAGAAAGACAGAAATACAAGCATACACACACTTTCTAGTCCCTGAAGAACCAGGATACAGACCTCTATCCTCAGTGTTAGCTTAGCTGTTTGTACAAAGAGGCAGTGTAGCATAAGTCACAACCCCAGAGGACGTTCAGGTAAAGAGAGAGAAACAAGGGATTAAAGAAGGAGGTAATGATGTGGAGGAAAAGCAGGAGTGGAGGATGATAAGAAGTGAAAATACATGTACGTATGAATAAATACAAGGTGTTTGACGGCTTCAGACAGAACAAGTGCACACCAACAACACTTCTATATGGAGATCAGACGCAAACGCAGCGCTCCAGGACAGCAAGGAGATGCAAAAAAGACAAAAGAAAAGAAGAAAAACTGCTTAAAAAAAACAGCAGGTTGAAAAACTCAGGGCAAAGTTGATGATCAGATGAGAATATTCCTGCCTGTCGTCCTTTTCAAATACAAACCAAGGCCAAGAACGACGAATAAAAAGGTGAATATTTTCAGAAATGTGACAAAAAAAATAATAAAAGAACCATCAGAGAGAGATGTTTCCAGGTTGGAAGTGCGTTCGTCAATACTGAAGGCGGCTCCTCGACAGCAGCTGCACAGCTTTGCACTTTGATTAAAGCTAAGTGAGTGTGCGCTGTAATCCTTCCATCCCTTTCTTAGTCTCGCTGGGGTTTAGGTGAGAATCATTTCCTCTCATCTGTCAGATTTGCAGCTCGCTTCGGCTTTGTTTGGGA
This sequence comes from Siphamia tubifer, assembly GCA_020466265.1. NCBI lineage: Eukaryota > Metazoa > Chordata > Actinopteri > Kurtiformes > Apogonidae > Siphamia > Siphamia tubifer. The sequence continues at coordinate 8,538,207 of CM035802.1, read as the reverse complement.
TGACATCTCAATATTTAGATTTTTATTTGTATTTTTTTACAGCTGCTAGTTTGCGTGTATGAAAATGTCTGAAAATGTCCAAAATGGTTTACCTCAGGGGTTTTCAAATATAGAGGCGGGGAACCCCTCCAAGGGAGCTTGGAGGGGTTCAGGGCATTCTCACTCCCAGTGTGTCAAAATCCCACATGATCAGACACGCTGCCCAAGCATCTGTATCTGACGCACAAGGTGTCCATCAGTGAGACATGGTAGGTTTCTAACCCTAACTCTAAACCTTAAACCTAAACCTAACCCCCAACCCCTAACCCTAACCCCAACCCCTAAACCTAACCCCGGCTGTGGCTCAGTTGGTAGAGTGGGTCGCCCAATGACCGAGAGGTTGGTGGTTCACGTCCCAGCTCTGGCTGTCCACATGTCGAAGTGTCCTTGGGCAAGACACTGAACCCTGACTTAGGCCCCCAGTAGGACTGACCTTAGACCTTAGAAACCTACTGGTGTATGAGTGTGTGTGAATGTGAGGCTAATGTAAAGCATTTTGAGCACCATGAAGGTGGAAAAGAACTATAGAAGTGCAGACCATTTAAATCTAACCCCTAACCCCAACCCCTAAACCTAAACCCAAGCAAAAAAGTGTTTCAAACCCCAGCGTCTCATATTGCCGCGAACAGGTTAGAAACCCACTCAGACTGAATTAGACGTTGTGGGACACCTTGTGCATCAGAAATCAATGCTTGGTCAGTTTGTTGGATTTTGACGCGCTGGGAGTGAGACAGTGTTGAGGTGCGACATGAGAAAATTAAAAAATTTAATGGGATCTATTCTGGACCTCACACCTTGTTGAGCCACATCTTGTAATAACTGTGTATTTTGTGATAAACGTCCAAAATGTAATAACTGTTTAATTTCATTTTGTAATAAATTTTGCCGCATTATTTAATACGTTATTTTATGTGACGACCACAAAAGTGTTACATTTGTGTTTGAGAAAGAGAAATAATTATTTTATTCTGAATACAAGTTATTGTATTGTATTTAATTTTGAGAAAGAACCCTCAATATTTTGCATTTACTTGTGCAATGTTTTCAATTATTGTGTATGCTGTAATGTTTACCCCACGCCAGCAGGGGGCGAGGGCGGGTGACGAGTTTAACGTCTTGCATTGTTTCTAACGCCATTACTGCAAGAGCCTGGAAACTAATAAGTCGTCTCCTCGTTTCTCTCCTGCATCTCAGGTTGGTAAATGTACAAATATGCCTTGAAACCAGGAATTAGCCATGCTGAAATGTATTTGGGATGTTAATGAACCCATTTCTATGTGGTAAGTTTAAATGGAGATTTGTTAGGATTTTGTTTGAGTTAGCTTGAGACACGAAGGCGAGGTCTAGCCGAGTAACCGTTCAGTGATCACGCGCTGTCTGCGTGATAGTAGAAACAGTCAGTTAAGCACACACACGTTTCCCCCACGTGAACATATGCGCCAGTAATGTTTTAGAAACTTACAATTGTATATGTTTTATTTATTTTGCTGTTTGTAAGGTCCACATCATTACTGTTAAATGTGTTTTTGCTGAATGCGTTCAGAAGAAAAAAGGTTATTTTTATAAAATTAAGCTCTGTTTAATTTAAGTACTTAATTGTTCTGAAGGTGAAACGCAGTATTGTCTAATGTGAAACTTTAAAAAGTGAAATGTTTTCATGACTTTAATAGTAACGTGAATGCTAAGTTGGTTAATATTACCATTGTCTTTGTATTTAATTTTTCATGAATAGTTTAAATTACAAACTTGAAGAGTAAGTGAACATGTATTGTAATAAGAGATTTATTTTGTATGTATTGTGTACTAAAAGACATTAAGGGTTTTGTGTTGACATGTGCACTGAAATTCATTGAAAATGCCTAAAGGACATTGAACTTTAGATATGTTGAACATAAAGAAAAGAAATAGAACATATAAAACTGAATGTGTAATAAATTACTGCAAGAGCCTGGAAACTAATAAGTCGTCTCCTCGTTTCTCTCCTGCATCTCAGGAGTATATCTGTCAACCACGGTGCCGTCGCTACGGTACCCATTACAGATTTTTGGTGGCCCGTACGGGGAACGGCGTCAGATGCGCAGGCTACAAGTACAACCAGAATCAGCCGTGTGAGGTGTACCAGGAGCCGATGACTCTTCAGCCCATGTACCTGGAGGAAGATTGGGTTCTACATCCACAACGACGGTGTCTCCTCTGCCCTCCAGTGTGTGAAGACGCAACCTACCTCAACAATCCATCATCAGAGATGCACAGGCTGTGTATCCACCACAACGAGTGCCTGTGAAGTGGTGACGTACTACGCAGCTGGAACCGGATCTGGAGCCACAAGTGAAAAAGCTGCCTGGAAGAACGACCAACAGTGAGGAAGACGGAAAAACAGTCATGCCGGACAGTGAGAGAAAACGCTTGGTGTGGGACATCAAGAAGAGTCTGCCCACTCTGACAGCTGATGAACTTTTCCAACTGGCTCAGAGTGTTGGTTCTGTATCAGGGAAGGATCCATCCACGCTTCAGGTTGGCGAAGAAGAAAGCTGCTTTGAGTACATTCTTGCTTTCATGAACAGTGACACTCTGATTCAATCTGAGGATTCAGGTATGGCAGTGTTGTTACAATTAAATGATACTGTGAATAATGTCATTCAGGTTCGAAATGTACAGACCAAGGTGGTTGCAGATATTGATACGCACAATGAAATTTCAGTGACTGAGAATGTGACAGCAGGTCAGTCAGATGTAGTTAGTGATCATACATCGACTGATGATGCCACAGCTACGATTCCTAACACGAACACAACAGAGGCTAGCTCAGCTACTTCCTCACCACCCACACATATTACTGACACAGTTGAGTTACAGAAAATGTTTACTAGTTTTCTACAGTACATCAACAACCCCACATCACCACCCACACCTGCACCATTACACTCTACAGTACCATCTGACACCAAATATACACCTGAACAACATGCAAATGACAAACATGACAGAGTTGTTCCCCTTCAAGATTTCCCAATGCTGCGACGTGAGTTCAAAGTTCAAGGTGGACAGATTGGTGATCAGAGCTCAGACCTAAGTTACAACAACATCTGCAGACAAATCGACGACGGCATGAAAGATCGTTTCACTGAGATTGAAATACTGAGAGGGGTTCTCAGAATTATCAAACCAGGCCACTTTAAAGATATGCTAATGCACAAAGACGATTTGACTATAGATGAGCTAAAGGGCTTCCTGCAGTCCCACTTAGGTGGGCGAAGCAACACAGAGCTTTTCCAAGAACTGATGTGCACAAGACAAAATGACAATGAATCTCCTCAACAGTTCTTATACCGTGTCATAGGTCTGAAACAAAAGATCCTCTTTGCTTCAAAACACGCTGACACAGAAGTGAAGTACAATGCGAACACAGTTCAAGACATTTTCCTACACACCATATATCAAGGCCTTAGCCACAAACATAATGACATACGCAGAGAACTTAAAGCATTTCTTTCTGATAGCAGTGTGTCTGATGAGACAATTCTGAAACAAATGATGAAGATAACAAACACAGAGAATGAGCGACAGAGACGTTTGGGGCCAGGCGTGAAACAGAAGCAACTAGGCGTGAATAGCACTGAACTGGTGGAGGTCGAAGTCGCAGCTGTACAAGGTAGTAACACAAAGACTGATGTTTCAGATAAACAGCCAAAAGCTAATGCATTTCAGCAGTTAACTGAAAAAGTAGCAGAGTTAATGACTAAAGTTGAACTACTGCAACGGCCACAGCAGACTCACAGCTCTGAACCTTGCCATAGTTGCAAAGCTCAGGCGGGACAAAAGAAAGCCAAGTCATATAGCTGTGCCAATTGCCTCGCCCAGAATCGCCCAGGTTGTACTCACTGTTTTTACTGTGGTGAAGATGGTCACAGAGCAGTAGGCTGCCTGAAGAAGTCGAAGCGTCAGGAAAACTGGAGCCGGTCACTGCAACGGGACAACCAGTGATCGGGCCTCATGTTCAGTCCCACAACGTTAAGTGTCACGTATTCAGCTCCGAGAGTTATGCAAGGGACAGTTTGCTGAACAAAAGACCAAAAGTAAACACTGAAAGCAACCCTCAATCACCTCTTTCCCTACCCACCCAAACAAGCAGGCGCCTAGCCAAGTTCATAGGTGCCAAAGCCCTTGCACGATGTGACTTGAACGGCTTGACAGTCGATGCATTATTAGACACTGGAGCTCAGGTGAGCATGATTGATCGAAACTGGAAGGGAAAGTACCTACCGGATGCACCGGTGAGGCCTCTCAGTGAGATATTTGATGACAAAGAGCTAGAAATACAAGCTGTTAATGGAGGTGTCCTTCCATTTGACGGCTGGGTACTCATCGCAGTAAGCCTGGCCGGGAAATCTGCTCTTAGCCAGTCTATAATGGTGCCTTTCCTTATCAGTAGCATCACACTTGAACGGCCAATCCTTGGATTCAATGTGCTAGAGGAAGTGGTTCAAGATAGATCAGCAGAGTTTCTTCCAGCTCTCACCACACTCCTCTCTGATTCAATGTCCACCTCTGTAGATAAGGTGGAGCTGTTGGTGAACTTCATTCAGTCAGAGAAACTCTCCATATGTCCAAGACTCGTAAGAACTGGCAATTATGATACAACAGTCCCAGCTGGACAAGTTGCCTGGGTCAAGTGTCAGGTCCCATCATCTGTAGACCAATCAGACCCTCTTCTCTTGTTTGAACCTGAAGAAAACAACGCATATCTCACAGAACTGGAGATTGGGGAGGGCCTGCTTGAAATGCAATCAGCAAAGCGACCTTATGTCACAATACCAGTAAGAAATGGCACAAAACACCCTGTCATTATACCAAGGAAGACTGTCCTGGGTAGTGTCCAGACTGTTGCTAGGGTGATTGAGACCAATCTACCAGAGATGTCAATGCCCAGAGTAGTAGCTAATGCTGCAACAACATCAGCTGCTGAAACTACTCCTGCCTTGTGGCAGCCTCCCGTGGACCTCAGCCACCTTAGTGTAGAAGAGCAAGATAAAGTAAAGAAAATGCTGTGGGAAGAGTCAGCTGCTTTTGCTCAAGACGATCATGATATTGGCTGTATTCCCAGTTTGCAGATGTCAATCAACCTCAAGGATGAGATCCCAGTGCAGAGAGCGTATTCCTCTGTCCCCAAGCCACTGTTTAAAGAGGTGAAAGAATATGTGCAAGATTTGCTAATGAAAGGCTGGATTGTCAAGTCAAAGTCCTCTTATGCTGCACCAGTGGTCTGTGTCCGGAAAAAAGATGGTACACTTCGCCTCTGCATTGACTATCGTCTCTTGAATCAGAAAACCATCCCTGATCGACATCCTTTACCTAGGATACAAGACCTGACTGACACCCTTGGTGGCTACTCCTGAAATTCATTGAAAATGCCTAAAGGACATTGAACTTTAGATATGTTGAACATAAAGAAAAGAAATAGAACATATAAAACTGAATGTTTAATAAATTACTGCAAGAGCCTGGAAACTAATAAGTCGTCTCCTCGTTTCTCTCCTGCATCTCAGGAGTATATCTGTCAACCACGGTGCCGTCGCTACGGTACCCGTTACATTTACATACATTTGAGAAGATTATTACAAAATGCACTTGCAACTTTTTTATTCTCTAGAACATGTAATAACTTGGTGCATTATGTAATAACAATTCTAAAGCATAGTTTATTTATTTGTTAATTGTATTTTACTTTAATTTGAGCATGTATTTTAGGCTGAATTTACCAGAAAATCCCCTTAGGGCTGAGGAGGTTTTAAACAACACAAGTGTTTTCTGCTTGTTTACAGAGCTGCTGTGACCAGATAATTTATCCAATAAGATTAATTTTAAACTAATATGAAATTGCCTCAAAACAACAAAATTTCTATTTCCAAAATATATCTGTCATTTCAAATTGTCCTAATGTCTAATATGTCTAATTATAGCCAAGACATAAACCATGTGGAATGTTTCCCTAACAGCTCCTTGAGTTTTAATACCACACCACCAAAGCACCTGCTGCTGAAAAATGGAATAAATTATGACATAATGCAGCAAAATGTATTAGAAAATGCAGCAGTTTATTACAAAATGAAATGAAAAAGTTTATTGAAAATTACATGAAAATCTGTCTTGTAATTTTTGCATAAACTTATGACAAACTGTGAGGATTTTCATGTTCATTAATTGATTGGCTCCAAAAAACAGGTTCAGGATTCAGTTGGAAAATCCAAAAGCCAGCGCTGGTCTGTGTGGACCAGAACCCCACAGCATTTTTCCCTTGAGGTAAAAAAAATATGTACAAGATGATAGATCAGGTTTTAAAGTGTTAACTCCTTAAATAACACCGGTGAAAATAGATTCCACGCAGCATCTTAACACATGTAGGAGATGAAATAATCAAGTGACACCTTCACTGTTTGTTTGTTTGTTTGTTTGTTGTTTTTTTGTAGGCAGTGTGTCATCCTTGCTGACTCACTCTCCAGAAATGAGCGTCACCATGGTAATTTACTAACGCTGATCTCTAGTGAAATGTGTATCACTGGTATTTTCTCTTATTTTTTCCCCCTTCTGTTTCTCCCCACAGAAACATCTTGCTAATTAGTGTGTAGCGCTAACATGACAGGAAGGCTAACAGAGCCTGTGGAAGGTTCAGAGATGGCCAAGCGCAGCCGTTCACTGGCACACAAGCTGATTTATGATGGCTCAGTGGGACCGCTAAACGGTCTGTGTTTGTGTGGGTTTTGTCGGTGGGGGGGGGGGGGTTGAGCAGTCGAGGGGACAGTTGATTGAAGTCTTAAAATGTTTGGCAGGAATAAATAAGCTTGACTCTTTGACATTTTTCTTAACTCCAGCCGTTTAGCCTTGCGTTGAGAGGACCGTGATTAATAGGAATGTGTGCGGCGAACAAACGAGGGATTAATTTCCCAGCAGATTTAGCAGCGTGAGCGGCAGCGTAGCGCTGTGGAGTCTACCCCCCACCCCCACCCACAGGCCCAAACCCTGCAGTGTTTGACTGTATGTGCCCAGAGGAACAGGTCAGACACTGACAGTCAAAGTAACTTTAAACGAGTGATTAAGTCAACTTTTGTCTTTGTAGCGTGTGTGGATTCTGGAGAAACTTTGTTAAACTTCACTAAAAGTCATTTAAAACTTCATTAATACTCAGTTAAAAGTTCACTAAAATGTAGTTAAAACTTCATAAACTCATTAAAACTTCACTAAAATTTAGTTAAAACTTCACAAACTCAGTTAAAACTTCACTAAAATGTAGTTAAAACTTCACAAACTCAGTTAAAATGACACTAAAATTTAGTTAAAACTTCACAAACTCAGTTAAAACTTCATTAAAATTTAGTTAAAACTTCACTAAAATGTAGTTAAAACTTCACAAACTCAGTTAAAACTTCACTAAAATTTAGTTAAAACTTCACAAACTCAGTTAAAACTTCACTAAAATTTAGTTAAAACTTCACTATAATTTAGTTAAAACTTCACAAACTCAGTTAAAATGACACTAAAATGACACAGTTAAAACTTGACTAAAACACAGTTAAAACATTTTTAAAAACATTTTATTTAACCTTTATTTACCCGGGTGTGTCCAATTGAATCAATGATCTCTTTTTCACGAGACACCTGCCCTATCAGTGCACGTGTTTGGATGGTGGGAGGCAACCAGAGTACCTGGAGAAAACCCACACACACGAGGAGAACATGTAAACTCCACACAGAAAGGTCTGGTGTGGGATTTGAACCAGGGTCCTTCTGTCTATGAGGCACCAGTGATAACCACTGCACCACCCACAAAAAACTGCAGTTGAAGTTCACTAAAACACAGTTAAAATGTCACTAAAACAGTTAAAATGTCACTAAAATAATCAATAAAATAAAAAGTTAAATTTCAGATTTTGAGCCCAGACTTATCTTGGGAACTTGAACCAACCACCTTTTTTTTTTTTTTATCACTAACACACATGTGGGAACATTTCATTAGTTTATTCCAGAAGCATTTAACTTGTAGACCAGTGTTGTATGTTTTAAGTGTATGTTGTATTTTATGTTTCCTTTTGTCCACGACTCCCTTGGTAAAGAGGTTTTTAATCTCAATGGGATCTTTTCTTTTGGTTAAATAAAAAAAAAAAAAGTTTGTAGCAACTCTAAGTAATTTGGATTAAAATTCCTGCTTGAATATGAGTGTCTTAAGATGTTTTTTTTCCGTGGACTGTAGGTATATAATTTGCATTAAAAGTGGCTTCTTATCTTGTAAGACGAATGTTTGCATATACAGTACGGGGTGTGTGTATTTTTTTCAGTAAATTGAGTTGTGAGTAGAGGTGAACTAGTGGACTTTTACCCTCAGCAGTATCATAAAAGACAATTTTTCTTGGCAAAAATTATGGAATTACATTGAGTTGAGGACAGTTCTTGAAGATTGGGATAAGGGATGAATAATTTAAAGCCCGGTGATTAATCCAGTGGCAAAAACGCTCTAGCTGAAATATAGTCTGTGAAGGTAACTTTAGCCCTCAAGGAAGACGGATGTTGAGGTTTGTCATGCGATTTTTGCAGAGAAATTTCATCTGGAGCACGTCATAAATCTTAATGGCAGTGGGGGTGGGGGGTAAAAAAAATTAAAAAAAAGTTCATCATGAAATGTCTACATCACACTCAATTATATCTCAATTGTCCATGATTCTATAAAAAGCATACTAGGTGCAAATCACTTCCTGAAGTTGGTCCAGTGTATAATCCTGTTGTTGATCCAGACTTTGAAGCCACTTTGAAGATGAGCTTACAGGGTTTGCTGTGAGTTAAAGACGCTCATACTGTCATTTATACGTTTAGCTTACTGAGAAACTTCCACAACATTCTGAAGAGTTGTGGGATTACAGCATTAAAACGCTCTGTGTGTTGGTGTGTGTGTGTGTGTGTGTGTGTTCTTGTATTCTTATCTTTGTGGGGACATTGATATGTTTACAGCAGGGGTGTCGAACTGAGGGGCATCACATCTATTTAAAATGTGGGTGTTCTCGGTTTTCTGAATCTATTATCTGGAAAATAAACCACTAATTATCCATTAATGGTTAAATTTTTATATTAAAAAAATAATATATGGACATTTTCAGTGATTTAACCATAAACCAATGGACGTTCTGAGTGTCTTCAAGTTTCACTACTATTAATTAATTAACTATTTTAAATGGTACATAGATGGTCAGGATGAGGTGCACCTATCCCGTGGTGTGTTTGCGGATTTGAGAATGATCGCTAGTAGTTTCGTGTTGCATGTTCGGCTTCTTGTTCTATTCTCTTTTTTTTTCCCATCGCCGATCGGACTGTTTTTGGGCAATGTTGGTCATTTATGATCGGAAGTCATTTGATGTGTGCAATGCTACTGTCAACTTACTATTTATGTATCTATTTGGATGTATCGTATATATACCATTTGCTAACTGATGTGTGTGTAGGCCTTTGTTTGTTTTTGTTTGTTATTTATGTTTGGGTTTGGGAAGATTGTATTTTTTTAATTTTTATATTTAATTGTTTTTTGGTGAAAAAAGGGAAAAAAGTACATTATTGAGAAATCCTCTGAAATATTTTTGATTTAATAAATAAAGAAAAAATATATGGCAGAAAATAATGAAATGGTTTTTTTTCCACAATTAAACTTTTGATGGAAATACAATAAGAATGAAAACCTGCCCCTCCCTACTGTACCCCTACTCAAAACATTCAAAAGTGCTCCTCCTAATGTCAACAAATTATCTTTGGGTATATGTCACTAAAGAAGACATAGTTTAGTTAACTGAAGCTGAGTTTCCATTACAGTTTTTCACAAAACAATATCGATATTCCTAAAATTTCGACAAAGTATATTTGCGCTTTGAACGTGTTTCCATTGACGGTTGTTCTAGGCAGGAGTGTCGTAACTCTCGTGAAATATCATCCCACGACATTTCACTGCTGTCACCTTCAGAGCTTCAGATTAGCCATCACGGTGATATTAGAGTGAATGAATCGGCTAATTCTCTCGTCAGTAAAAGTCACTGGCAAACTTTTTAAAGTAAAACAAACCACCTGTCTCACATTGTCAGGTTGAAATATTAAGTGTAAATATACTCAGAACTTAACAACAACAAATTATAAGCAGCCAATGGTTGTTATAGTTGCGGCTGTCATTTTCACTCCGAGAGAAGTGATTATATGACCATGTATATCACATCCTGTGACATATTATTGTGGAAAAAGTGTTTCTGTTGCGCTTTTGTGATATATTACAATATCGAAACATCTGAAAAACCACCTCATGAAAGTGTAAAACCTTTTAATCGATATTTGAGTGTTTTTTCAAAATGTTTCCATTACCAGTTATTGATAGCGATATTTATATTTTGAGAATTTCCAAGGGTAATGGAAACGCAGCTTGAGTTTAACAATGGCAACATTTCTCATTACATGCTGGATGATGTCTTTTTGTTAACACTGCAAAGAAGAGCTGAAACTGAGGTGCGCTTCATTTCCTTATGCTGGTGTACTGCCAGGGCAGGTAAACATTTTAAACCAGGGGTGTTAATCTCATTTTAGTTCAGGGGCCACATTAAACCAAATTTAATCTGAATTGGCCTGAGCCACTAAAATAATAACATAATATATAAATAATGTCAACTCCAATGTTTCCTCTATGTTTTAGAGAAAAAAAAGTTACATTATGTGATGAAAATATTTACATCTACCAACTGTCCTTTAAAACAATATGAATAAAATTAATAAACCAACCCAATTTTAACAAGATCATGTCTCAGTTTATCATTTTTAACACTGTTTTATCAGAACAAAATATAATTACAATTAGGCAGTGTGAACGATAATACACCCGTCCCCCAAAACCCACCCACTTACCATTCCTCAGTCAGTCTCTCCTGGAGTAATAAAAAAAATAGTAATATTAACAATAACACTTTTTGAAGAGAAAAGTAAATAAGTAAAAGAGAAAAAAATAAATATTACCTAAAAAAAAGGTGGGGGGCACACCTTCTCTATCATATTTGTAGTGGGTTTTGAATGCTCTCATAGTATGTAAATAAAATGTTCCAAGTTCTCTCAAACTTCTATATGGAGTCTTTCAGAGTGTATATATTTTTTTCCATTTTCAAAAATGACATCTTGTCTCTAATCCACCTATTAACTGTGGGTGGTGTGTGCTCCTTCCATAGCATTAGTATCTGACGTCAAGCAAGAAGTGAAGTGAAGGCAGCAACAACACCAAATATTAACGCCAGTCATTATCGAGAAGTGTGAAAAAAGTTCTTATAGTTGTTGGAAGGACCAGAACATCTGCAGAAGATCAGCTGGTTGATCTTTATAACGGGGACAGGAAGGGTCCACATTGGGAAATATTTCACGTCAATAACAATGTACAGATTATTTATTAGTGGATCTACAGATACAAAAAACATTTAATAACAAGCAGAACATTGTTAAACTTACACTTCAGACATTTCAACATGTTCATATTTGTTCCAGTTATTCATGTTTTTTTGTGAAATAATAGTTTGTTTTATTGTAAATACAGTAAAATGACAGGAAAATGTTTAAATTAACAAAGAGCAAAATGTGGAGTTGTGAGTATTTATAGGTTATTATTATGATAGTATTTTACTGATCTGACACATTTTGATCTGTATGTAGAACCTGAAATTAAATCATCAGTATTTTTACTGTCATTTTTGTATTTCATGGACTTATCCCAGGGGCCGGAATGGACCCTTTCAGGGGCCAGATTTGGTCCCCAGGCCACATGTTTGACATCCCTGGTTTAAACCGTAACGACCCCACAATGTTATTGCCGTTTGTTTGGCATGATTGCAACGACAGTAACCGTTTATCCTGCAATAAAAAGTAAGTGACACCAACTCTGCGTCTGTTTCCTGGATCCAGTGGAACATGTATAATATAATATAATATTTAACCTCAGGAAAAATGGGGGGTATGAAATCATCTGGTTGTTGAAGTTGGGGTGTCATAACACAGCACTCCCCCATGGGTGCGACGCTTATGTTTAAACTCATTTTAGTTCAGGGGCCATATTCAGTCTAATGTTGTATAAAGTGGGCTGGACCAGTAAAATAATACAAATAATGGGATAAAAATGTATAAATAATGTCAACTATAAAGTTTTCTCTGTGTTTTTGAGCAAAAATAGTAAAATTCCAACATACAAATTTAACACAAACAAATTCTTAAGAAAAATAAGTGCAATATTAAAAGTATTGCATTTTAGTTTATCATTTATACATGTCCATAATGACTTAAAGATAACAGTGGATTTACAAATACACACAACATTTAGTAACATTTAGAATATTGGTAAAATTCCAAATACATTTAAGGTTATTCACATTTTTTGTAACAGGCTAGTCTTTTTTTATTTATTTAGTTAGTCTGGTTTTTTTTTTACACCAAAACAAAGAACAAAATTTGCATTTTTTCTTAATTTATTATGATTATGTTCTGATCCATTTTACATTGAGTTCATGTCAAATGATTTTAACTTCCTCACTTATTAATATCTTTTGTGTATTTTTTGCATTTCTCAAATTCATCCCAGGGGCCAGATTGGACCGATTGGCGGGGCGATTTTGGCCCCCGGGCCGCATGTTTGACACCTCTGCTTTACACAGTCACACTGTAGGGACCATGAGGGTTAACTCAATTCCACAGTAACAAATAAAATAGCATAAAATAAGCAACAAAATGAACAAAAACACAGAAAGTGATCAGTAAAATTAACAAAAATGAATATTAAACTAACAAAATAATAAGTAACATGAACAAAGTAAGACACTAACAGAACGCAATTGAAGAAAAATAATAAAACAAATCAACAAAATGCCAAAAAAATTGCAGTATGGTGTAACTGTAGCCAAATCAGGGGGGAGTTAGAAAGAGCAATGAAATGAGTTTAATATCTTTGTTGTTGTTTGTCTTAAAGGTATTGTGACGTCCAAAACTCATTTTTGATATTTTCATGTTACTATATGGGTCGTCTGGCCTCATTTACACCAAAAAAACATGAATCTAGACTGTTCAGTGGTTTTCCTATGGTCTGGGGCTCTTGGAGGCCTGAGCATGAAACGCTCTCTCTGATTTGTCTCCCGCTTTCGACGTCACACTCGGGAGAGCAATAAGGAGACCCCCCCCCTCTTCTCTTCTGCCCGTCCCCTGTGCTCAGCCCCGCCCCCACCAACGTTACTATAGAAACGGTGTTCACATGCGCTCCTGCTCTTACAACCTTTTCATCGCTGAACGGTTTACTCGTGTCGTAATGGCTCCTAAATCACACCTCAAATGTCATGTTGTTGGCTGTGTAGATCAGCAACAATCACTATTTGACCTACCAAGCTCCCCTGAAGAACTACGTTCCCAGTGGCTGGCTTTTATCTACCAAGGTAACGTTCCTGCTTATTTACCCAAGAGAGTCAAGACTTGTTCCGGTCATTTTCGACGAAACTATGAAATAAAAACTTATAATAACAAATTAACAAGACATGATGAGTTAACATCTGGTTTTAAAGTCTTGGTTTGTTAGAATATCAAACTGTTGTGTCAAAATACAAATAATAAATACACTTTTAATGTCGCGGTGAGACGGCAGACCCCCCCCCCCAACGTTTCGACGAAACTATGAATTAAAAACTTATAATAACAAATTAACAAGGCATGATGAGTTAACATCTGGTTTTAAAGTCTTGGTTTGTTAGAATATCAAACTGTTGTGACAAAATACAAATAATAAATACACTTTTAATGTCGCGGTGAGACGGCAGACCCCCCCCTTCCCCCCAACGATCCGACGAAACTATGAATTAAAAACAAAACTATGAATTAAAAATAACAAAGTAACAAGACAGGATGAGTTAACATCTGGTTTTAAAGTCTTGGTTTATCATTATTTATACTTGGTATCATTCTTTATTAGGCAGCATATGATACAGTATTTCTTATACTGTACAGCAGGAAGGAGGGGGGGCTGGCCGCAGCAGTTTGGGGGTGGAGCCGAGTACATGACTGACAGGCGAAGCGCCCCAAGTAGTCTGTTGAGGTGTTCATGTGTTGCAGGCATAGTACTTGGATTCAGACCACAGAAATCCACAAAAATGAATATTATGGAGTGGGGTTTTTTGGTTTAATACTTTTGAAACACGTTTTAAATTCATTGTCAAAGACTTTGAATGCTATGAAAACAACATGTCACAAAACCTTTAATGATGTGAACCTTTGCACTATAATCCACCATAGTACTGGACAGTCACCCTCCAAATTTCGGATAATTTAGTGGAGTTGTGCAGGTGTTTTCTACAGACAAACAGGAAACACTTCAGACAGAGATTTGGTGAATTATAGATGGATGGTATTTATTTATTACCTCAGTGGTTTGTTTGTTTGTGTGTTTTTTGGTTTGTGTACAACATAACTTGAAAACTAATGGATGCATTTTGACGAAATTTTCAGGGTATCGTGGTAACGGGGAGGACAATGGATGATTAGATTTTGGTGATGATTTGGAGTGGGGGGTGGGGGGGGGGGGTTACCTGAGGTCTGAGTGCTTTTCTAGTTAAAATAACAATAGATGATTTACATTCACTAACCAATGCCTACTTTACTTACAAATGATGATTACAAACTTGGTCCTCATTAGACATGGAAATCTGTGTGTGTGTGTGTGTGTGTGTGTGTGTGTCTTATAACAGACAGGCAGTGCAGCTGCTTTCCTTCCTCAGATAAATATAGATAGCACTGAGGGCAACACTATATTGCTTTACACAGTGAAAAACACAACCTGAATCAATTTCACAATTAGCCAGTTCAGTGTTTTAATTAAAAAACAACAGGCGCCTTTGAAGAAATCAATTCCAACTAAAGAGGCAAAAGAGAGAATTCCCCCGTCGGTTTATTATCCCTGAGCGTCTGTCAATTCAAAGCCACGCATGAAGATGCTGTGGGCCTTTTTTCCTCTTCTGTGTATGTACATACGCTGGATTACTGCAGGAAACACAAGCAGCAGCTAAACTGAAAGAGCTGTTTACAAGGACTATTCTGATATTAGGTCTCATGAGGGCTGCAATGAGTCTGCGTCAGATGTACAGGTCTGATTGAGCCAAAAATAAAAAACTTGTAAGGCTTCTTCTGTTTTCTAACTTTTTTTCTCTCACAAAACTATGTTCATAGATTTATGTTCGCGGTTCAACTCAATGTTTTTTATCTTAGTTCTTTCATAAATGGCTTTTACGTGATGTTTTTAAATTCAGAATTATTTATTCTGAATGAGATAATTCACAATTAAAGCTAGAACTGCTCCACCCTGTATCTGGGAAATATAGAGGAAGTTGTTCTGAAGGAGGATAAATATTTGGTAAAGCTGTAATAAGAAAATGACTGGTCCCAGACCCACCTACACAGAAGGAATGGATTGAAATAATACATGAAACATGTCTGATGGAAAAAATGACTTATTGTTCAAGAAGAAGAAAGAAGACGACTTTGTTGTGATTTAGGGCTTTATAAATAAAATTGAATTGAATTGAATTGAAGTTTAATCAAGAATGGGACAAATTAGTTAAATTTACAAGCAAAGACACCAGCACGTAAGATGTTGTGATTTTCATTTTATTATTCTTTCTTTTATGGATGGATGGATGGGTGGGTGGATGGATGGATGGATGGATGGATGGATGGATGGATGGATGGATGGATGATGGATGGGTGGGTGGGTGGGTGGATGGATGGATGATGGATGGGTGGGTGGGTGGATGGATGGATGGATGGTTGATGGGTGGATGGATGGATGAATGATGGGTGATGCATGGATGGATGGATGGATGGATGGATGATTGATGGGTGGATGGATTGATGGGTGATGCATGGATGGATGGATGGATGGATGATTGATGGGTGGATGGATGGATGATGGATGGGTGGGTGGATGGATGGATGGATGGATGATTGATGGGTGGAGGGATGGATGGATGGATGATGCATGGATGATGGATGGATGGATGATTGATGGGTGGATGGATGGATGGATGGATGATGCATGGATGATGGATGGATGATTGATGGGTGGATGGATGGATGGATGGATGGATGGATGGATGGATGGATGGATGGATGGATGGATGGATGGATGGATGGATGGATGGATGGATGGGTGGGTGGTACAACAGGAGGGTATCCAGTATATTTGGTTGGAAATATCTTTTAAATATAAGGCTTTGGCCACTTTAATCATTACTGACTTTTTATTCTTTTTTTATCTCATCATTTTGACTTTTAATCTTATAATTTTGATTTATCTCACAATTTAGAATTTTAATCTCATCGTAATGATGCTTTTTTTTTTTTTTTTTTAAATGACTTTTGAATTTTTTCTAAATGTGACCCACCACCACGAAACCAGGCATAAGTGTCTGGAAATCAAAACTGAGTTATCTGTGTAGATTGGTAGAGTGGAAACTAAGGTTTAAGATGGTGAAAAAATTATGTTTGTATCATAAGTAGAACCAAAGTTATGGTCATTTTAATATCCACATTTGGACCTATTATGCAATTTGCAAATTTTTAGATATTGTCCGTTAAAGTTTTGGACTGTTTTGGGGTAGGAAGTCCTTAGCAATGCATAATAATTTGTATCCGATTGACAAAAAATATTCACAGATGTTAAAGGACACTCTGATGGACATGTCACAGAAGTTTTATATATTATAATAATAGGACAGAAGTGCGACGTATTACAACATTGGACAGAACATTCAATATAAGCTTTTACCTCGTACCGAACACTTGGGTGTTTACTCACGGAATGGAGTTCGGTTTGTTCGGCGAAAAGAGGTGGAAGTCGTCTTTGTCTTTGCTCAGCAATACCTGAACTTTTGTCGCCGCTTAAGTAATTGACCCAATAAAAACCTTTATTGATTGGATTTCAATGTAATGACCACAGGAACTGAACATAGAGGTGTTACGGTACCGTTTTTTGATAAGGTGTAAACACAAATAAGAAATCACCTTCTAGCCTAAATTTGGCTGTAGCTCTGAACGGCTCAGCGCGACTTATGCCTGGTTTCGTGGTGGCGGGTCACAAATGTCCTGTCCATACCCACTAAACTGAGTACCGTGACCCAATGACCCAATGAAATATATCATCTACAAACTAACTCACTTCTTAAAGGCTTTTATTATTTTTTTGAAAGGTTCTGGAACTCTTGCTCAGCCTGGTGCCCATCGCGTTTTTTATTTTTGTATTTTTTAATTTTTTTTTAAATAATTTGATATAATGCCAGACAATATGTGGACTCAAATGCACTTACTCAGAGACAGAGATAGTGTTTCAAAATATTTATTAATAAATACAACATTAATAAATAATGCTTCCTCTTCCACGCCTTGGATCGTCTGGGTTCACGACTCTCCATTGAAGGCAGTCGGTAGGACACAGGCTGTATAAACAGTGGTCAAGTGAACAGGGTTGATGCACAGGCAGTTCAAATAGTGCACGGAAAATCCAGAAGACGTTACCAGAGAACAGAAGACAGTGAGACCGATGAGCCGAGGACAGTTGAAGAACCAGGAAGGACCAGGCATCAGGGAAGTGTATACCAGACAGACAAGGACCAACAGAAACTGTAAACTACAAAAACCAAAACAGAAACCAGATAAACAACGCTCTTAAGTCGCAACCAAGGCAGACAAACTCGCCCTGGGAAAGAGGACACATAAGGTACATATAGAGGGAAGACACCTGGAACACATGAGGGTTTAAATAACAGGAAGAAAAAAAACAGTGACAGGAAGTAAAGCAGGACAAGGTGACGTGAACCAACATTACAAACTAAAAGCCCCAAACATTAAGGACAGAAAAAACAGAAAGACTCACAAAAAATAGACAATGATAAGACACACAAGAGCAGATTGGTAACAGAAATATAAAAGTTAGAAGTTGATTAAAAAAAAAAGGAAATTCTACCCATTATGTCTTATTGTAAAAATATTTATTCACAATACTTACATCAACTAACAAAGATATACACTCTGAAATACACCTTAATCAGCTTTAATAATCAATCAATGAAAAAATAAATAAATGTTAATGACAGAATTCACAAAGTGGGATAAAGATTTGTCATAGTGAGGCTTATAAAGGGTACATTTCCATTTTACTACACAGTACTGATATTTAAATCTATATCCAGAGCTGACATTATTCTGACATTACATTAGTAACATTCAAGTTAACATTATGGTCGGGGTCACTAGTTGAAACATCTATGAATTTCTTTAAAATAAATAATTAGTGATGCTTAGCCTGGTGGGAGTTCACTTGGTCTATAAAGCACTGGGGGACAGACGATGGATGGATGAACAGATGGACGGACGGACGGATAATTTATTGATCACAAAGGAAATTATGCAGCAGTCTGTTGCTCACATCAATAAAAACACATTCATGAAATGACATTAAAAAAATACCAAACAAGATAACATTAAATAAATAACTACAACGTTAAAACTGTAAAACAGACAACAACGATAGATAGATAGATAGATAGATAGATAGATAGATAGATAGATAGATAGATAGATAGATAGATAGATAGATAGATAGATAGATAGATAGATAGATAGATAGATAGATAGATAGATAGATAGATAGATAGATAGATAGATAGATAGATAGATAGATAGATACTTAAATACAGGCATTAAGGGGTTAAAACAGGGGTCCCCAAACTATCAATTTGGAACAGAAAAAGTGTGACGAATGCAGGAGTGCCTAAATGTAAAAAAAAAAAAAAAATGTTTTCCAGAAAGCCACAACCCTTTCTGGATTCTTCACAGAACAAAAGTCGAAAAAGTATTATTATTATTATTATTATTATTATTATTATTATTATTATTATTATTATTATTATTATTATTATTATTATTATTATTATTATTATTATTATTATTATTATTATTATTAATAATAATAATAATAATAATGTGAAAAAAGGTCCATAGAACATAAACTTCTTCATCTTAACAGGTCCAAGTTCAGCTTAGTTGTTAGAGCAGAATCAATGACTTTAATGTCTCATATGAGCAGTCTCTCAAAATTATTGTGTTAAACTAGTTAATAATAGTTAATTGTTAGAAAGCCCACACAGTTTAATTGTTTATTTGATTGTTTGGTTATATTTGTTCAGGAATAACTAGTCCGTGTTTCATTAGCCTCTGTGTTGTAGGTAACCGTGCCATGTTTGCCATCTCGGCTTCTCTTTTTGATTCATCTATTCCTGGTTTATTACTGTGTGTAGATGCCACAAGGTGAGATAAATAACACAGTACAGTTTGGGTACATGTTAGCATGTTGTACTGTATAAGCTAATGCTGTTTAGCGCCGGTGTGCTGTTGAAGCTAACACGATAATATGCTAGCAGCTAGCATTGCTAGCTGTCATCTGTGATTTCTGTGAGTGATTTGTTTGTTCCATGACCCATGTAATACATCTGAGTGACTCATATAGTTGGTCTTAGTTCATTTATTATTGTGTGTATATATTGTTATAGTGAGTGTTACTGTGTATTATTTCAGACCACAGTGAATAAACCTTCAATAAGGACATCTGTATCTGTGTTCTTTAATCAGAACCACAACCCACACCTTGTCACTATAAACCAAATCCTGGAGACAACCCCACACTCTCTGCTTCATTAATAATGAAAATAGTTCAGAACTAAGGAACATTTTATTGCAAAAGTCCAACTTTGTTATCAAATACAAATGCACACATATAAAAAAAAAAGTCTAAATGGTCTCTGGTATTGTTCAGGGGGCCGGACCAAGTTTGGGGACCACTGGGTTAAAACATCTGATTCACCTTCACAGAAATAAATAAAAAACAGCCCCAGACCATTGCTGATATTATTATTATTATTATTATTATTATTATTATTATTATTATTATTATTATTATTATTATTATTATTATTATTATTATTATTATTATTATTATTATTATTAGTACTAGTAGTAGTAGTAGTAGTAGTAGTAGTAGTAGTAGTAGTACCAGTACTAGTAGTAGTAGTAGTAGTAGTTAGTAGTACTAGTAGTTAGTAGTAGTTACTAACTACTACTAACTACTAGTTAGTAGTATTAGTAGTTAGTAGTAGTAGTAGTATCACTATAATATTTGTGGAAAAATAAATTAAAAACACAAACAAAATTCAACCAAAAATGAAAAGGAATGAAAATGACTAATGACACTAATAACACAATATTGATCCAAAATGAGCCACTGTGAACAAAATAAAAACAGAATCCCTGGCAATATCATGGATCTACACTGGTCAAAGCAAAGACTAAACAGAATCTTCCCAGAAATAGATCCTTCATGTACGCTGGCCCATATGTTCTGGAGTTGTCCGAAGGTGTTAGAATACTGACAACACATTTTCCAGTTTTGACAGTTCTAGGAATAATTGATTGATCAGCAGTGATGTGTTCTGAAAGGATGGTTTAGTTTTAATATTCAGAACAAAAATCAATTTTTTTTTGTTTTTTTTACTGTGATTTTACTGACTTTAGTTCATGGATCTGATATATGGAAATAAACAGGTGTCAAAAAAGAAAAAGCCTAAAACTACTGGAACCAAATTACATTATTTATTTATTTATTCATTCATTCTTCGTCGTCTTCTTCCACTTATCCGCCCAGACTTCCCTCACCCCAGCCACCTCAGCTAGTTCCTCCAGGGGAATCCCGAGGCGTTCCCAGGCCAGCCGAGAGATATAATCCCTCCAGTGTGTCCTGGGTCAACCCCGAGGTCTCCTCCCAGATGGACATGCCTAGAACACCTCCCTAGGGAGGCGTCCAGGAGGCATCCTCACGAGATGTCGCCCCATTCCGCCTGTCGACCTCCCGCTCCATCCTTCCGTCACTCGTGAATAAGATCCAGAGGTACTTAAACTCCTCCACCTTCCTTTTAGTTAATTTTAACTAAGTGAAGTTATTATTTTTTACATATTTATTTGTTTTTTGTTAATTTTGTTGCTTATTTTGCTTTATATTTCTCCATTTAATATTGTATTTTTTTTATTTTCTTCACTTTTGTTTACATTACTTATTGTTTTGTTGGTTTATTATACATTTTTGGCAGTTATTGTCCATTTTGTTACTTATTTTATTCGTTTTTGACTGGAAATGTTAAAGTGTCAGGAGTTAAAGGGTTAACTGGAAACAGAAGACAAGGGATGTAATGAAATATTTAGAATTATAAAAAAAAAAATTGGTTCACAATGACAAAACAAGAGGACACATTTTATGAGAACCTTTTATCAATCATTTTAACTGCACTAAGTCTCTCAGATCTTGGTTTGTGTGCATGCATCTCCATGTGCCCTCTTGTTGTGCCATCCCCCTTTTTTTTTTTTTTTAATTTCATTTTTTGTTTTCTTTTAAAGTATTATTATTTTTACTACTATTATTATTTTGCTTATATATTTTTATATATATATATATATATATATATATATATATATATATATATATATATATATATATGTATGTATTGTGACTTAGCGACATGATACAACTAATGGGACTGTTCACATGTTTGGGTTTGTATGATGTCATAAAAAGACAATAAAGAAAGTAAAAAACAAAAGAAAACGTGACTGATATCAGTTCAGTGAATTTAGAATAAAGTTGGTGACAATAAACCAAACATGAAAACAAAGTAGATTTTGGATACATTTTCATGATGTAGACCATCCAAATTTAAGCAGAAAAAGCTCCAGTGTGTCACACTGCAGACCTATATGTAATGTTGTCAGAAACAGAGGGGAAACGTGTCCTCAGGTCATCTGTCCATCTGCATCAGACGCATAAAGGACACTGCTTTTAAGGACGCCAATGTACACACTGAGGACAGGGAGGGCATGGTTAGAGGGAGGAGTGAAGGATCTGCACCAAACTGGAACAAGCATCCTTCAACTGGGGAGGTGGTCTACGGCAGGACCCATCAACTACCCATAATGCACTTCTAACATCTGTCCCCAGGGAGATTCACATCCATCACATCTGGGTCCATGTGTCTCCAGTGGAAACATATGTCAATGCATGAAACATGGTATAAAACACAACTACCTTTACATTCATTTTATACAAAACTAATAATAGTTCTGTGTCTTGGTAGCGTTATAAGAATGTTGACGTATACAGCTATGTGATAAATGCAAATACACACTAACAGAACGCAACATTTATTCTTTATTTCCCTCTGGCTAAACGTGAGCCACTGATATATACGTAGAAATAGGCCTGTTTTAAAGAGATGGAACTGTGGCGTTTCTTTGGCTTTGCTCACATTTTTTCAGAAAATGTATAAATATATATATATATATATATATATATAGTATATGTACCAGTGATGCGCGGGTCGATGTAGAAACGACCCACAACTGACTGCCTTTTCAACTAACCCACCCGCAGGTTGGACCACAGTAAATATATTTCAAAATAATGGACCCGACCCGCTTCTTGACCCACATTTTAAAAATGTAATCAATGGTCTTTATGAACATCACATGACCTTATTCACATACCTGCATTTATTTCCGTGATAAAGTCTGATGTCATTGGGTTCGGCAAACTGTAACACCCAAAGAGACATTTAAACCCGGTTTCCACAGAAACCAAAACACTGGGAGCTGCTCATCATCTTTAAAAATCTCAGTGAATGTGTCCCAAACTTTACTTTTTTTGTTTGTATGTTTCCGGAGCCTCCACTCTCCTAACTTGACTTTCTCTGTCATTCAGTTAACAGGCATGAAAATCTCTCACCTTTCGGCGAAATTTGCCGTTTTGAAGTAAAAAAGGGTGACCCACGTGAATCGTGTAGATCCGAGGAGTTATTTTTTTGGGGGGGGGGGGGTCTGGTCGGTCGAATTATTTATTTATGTATTTATTTATTTAATCATATGATATGATTGACTTTAATATGCAAAATGAAAACACTTTCAAATTTAACTTGGACAGCGATCCACAAATCCCCCTGACTGTTTTGCTGCCAAAAACCTATCTGCGGAACTTCGGCAGGGGAGCTAGTTTGACTGACAGGCTGCCTCTCCAATCCTAGCGCTTAAGGCGGAACTTTTCCCAGATTCTGCCTACAATTTGCACAGTCGCTTCCAGTAAGACAATCATGAACATAGGCCTATTCTTCAAAGCCGCTAGAAGCACTTCACGGTCTCTGCGTGAGCGCGAGCATTTGAAGAGTCACCCTAACTACTTAACGTTACTTGCTAACTTACGTCTCTGCTAGAAGAACTATCAGGAAAAGCGGTCAGCGACAAGCGAACGACATCTACATTTTGCTGCCGGATTGAATTAGGTCAGGTGAATAATGGTTTCGGTCTTTTTCATGTTTTCATTTTTCGTATTTATATCTGTGGTAGGCTGCTACACCAGAGTCCTGCACGGGTTCGGGTAACCGCGGGTGACCCGTGGGTGAACCGTGGGTGAACCGCAGATTTTCACGAAATGGGTGAAAAATGTTGTGCTGTGTCAGATACGGGTTTGGTTCGGGTCGGTGTGTGTGTGTGTGTGTGTGTGCGCGCGCGCGTGAGCTCACGTATAAAATTACTGAGGGTCAAAGGGTAACGAAAAGCATCATGGGTAGCTCCCTCATAGCCAATGGGATGCTACGTATGTGACGTATTTACGTTCATTACGTAGTTACATATAGTAGGTATTGTATTTATGTCTCGGAGGTTTCAGTTTCCTTTCATAAATACAATTTTCTTTCGTATTCAGAGACAAAAGATTGAGGTAAAGGTTTTTCGTTACCTGGGTCTTTCGTTTATAAAGGTACCACTTTATATCCATATTTTTGCCTATGTTTTTGGATATTTCATCTAACTTTTTAATGTTTTTAATTTTTCAGTGTTTTTTTTTTTTACTGTTTTGTATTTTTTCTCGATAATTTAGTTTTTCTTAGTGTATTTTTGTGTATTTTATGAGGAAATTGAGTAAAAAAGAAAAAAAGAGACCAAACAGTCGACCAACCATAGTGTTTTGATCACAATTAATCGAGATTAATCCAAAGCAACCTTGTGATTAATCTGATTTTTAAACAAAAATATATGTATGTATGTATGTATATATATATATATATATATATATATATATATATATAATGTGTATAATGTGTGCCAAGAGAGTGGGGTGGACACTCTTCAGTGTAAATTTTACACATCAAAAATTCCTCCCAGGGCCCAGATATGAACCTGTCGTGACCCAGTTTTGGTTCCACAGGCCATATGTTTGACAGCCCTGGTTTAAGCGAAGGGTAGGGGGGGGTTGTAAAGCTGAAACTTCAAACACTGGCTGTGTTTGACACCACGATAAACCCTGAATGATGAAAGACTGGAGCCTGAAGAGGAAGACGAGGTGATGAGCTTAACTTGAGGATTTAGCAGCGCCGTCTCTCTAACCACGTTTTGTTGAAGGCAGCGTCGTCTCCACGTCTGATTGTTATTCTGAGAAACACACCAGTCATGAAGTTACCATGTGATCCTTGCAAAATGTTAACACTCTGGCCGCTAAAGAGACACTTGGATGAACTTTAAACCCAAACACGTGCTGGGACAGTGTTTAAAACACACAGAGGTTTAATAGAAAATAGACTTTACTGATGAAGACTGTATGTCATGACCTCTGCTCCAGTGATCTTTTCCCCAGTGCTCTCCACACTCACCTGGTCCCACACTGCGCAGCTGCAAGCCGTTCCTCATCTGTGGCTATAAAAGCAGTGAGGCTTGCAGTTGCCAGTGCGGGACCATTCAGTATTGTCACCTCCATAACCCGGACAGCATTTCCATCTCCTCAGTCACCATAACCCGGACTTTCATCATCACCACGGACTCTGGTTGTTCTGTTCAGGTTTTGACTCTAGTTTGTCTCGTTCTTGTATTTATGTTTCTTAATTTGTTATTAAATCAGTTCTTCCTTCAGCACTGTGCATTTGAGTCCTGCTTCACCTCACCCCCTCCTTGACACTGTAGGTGTGTGTGTGTGTGTGTGTTCCTATCTTTATGGGGACATTGATATGTTTACACAGTCACACCATGGGGCCTTCTTCTAACACTATGGGGACCAAAATTCAGGTTCCCACAAGGGTTAAATATAAAGGTCCCCACTAGCAAAATAGAAATTATGTAGACCTACAAATACATTAATTTTATTAGTCCCCATAAAGCATGAGGGAAACAGGTGCAAAGCCAAATGTTTACTTTTCAAAGGATTGACCATTTGTTTCTGTGTTTTATTTTTTATTTATTCTATTTTTTATGATATAAAATATATATATATATATATATATATATATATAATTTATTTCTTTTAAAAACCCTCACAACCCAATGGCTACTTTACCTATAAGTCATAATTAAACACTGGGTCCTCACAAGACCAGACATGGAAATGACATGTGTGTGTGTGCATGTTCTTATATTACTATCTTTCTGGGGACATTGATCTCTTTACAGGCACACCCTGGGTTCCCACGACGCTCAAATATAAATGTAGGTCCCCACTAGTAAAATGTAAATCTGTGTGAAATATAGGAATGTATGCAAAAGATGTGGCCCTACATGTTCCCATAAAACATGGGAACATGGTGGAAAAACAGGTGCGAAGCCAAATGTATTTTTCAAAGGTTTGAAGATGTCTTTATTTTTTTTTATTGATTGTTGTATTGAATTTTAAAGAATAAAATTACATTCATCCTCTTGTCTCGTCATCTGATCCCACTTTATCCTCATTAGGGTCACGGGGGTCACTGGGGGCCTAATCCAGCTCCAATGGGTGAAGGTGGGGTACACCCTGTATGAGTCTCCAGTTCATCTCAGGGCTGAACATGTATAGACAAACAAACAGTCACATTCACACATGGGTAATTTAGATTAACCTATCAGTGCATGTGTTTGGATGGTGGGAGGAAACTGGAGAAAACCCACGCAGACACAAGGAGAACATGTAAACTCCACACAGAAAGGTCTGGTGTGGGTTAATTTATTACCTCCGCCAAAGAAATGTATTCTCCATTTACCGCAATGTGAAATTCAAAGTGATCCAGAATCCAGGATCTCTCTCTTCTGAATCACCACCAAAATGTAATAATTTGTTCCTTGTGACATTCCCAACACATCCTGAAAATGTCATCAAAATCCATTCATAACTTTTTGAGTTATCTTGACATTTAAATATATATATATATATATATATATATATATACACTATTAAAAATGTTTACTATTTTTTTCAAAAATTTTAATTTCGAAATAATAATAATAAAAAAAATTAAATGAAAAATTAATCTGGATCTACTGCAAGGTAACATTTCAAAGTGATCCAGAATCCAGGATCACTTCTGGATCAGATCTCCCCTTTACCAACCAACCCTGAAAATTATGAGTTATCTTGCTAACAGACAGACGACAGACAGGCAAACTCTGGTAAAAACATAACCTCCTTGGTGGACCTTTTTTTGCGCTTTCAGAGTGCTTTTCTATTTTTCTTTTTAATATTTTATTTTATTTTTTAGTTACATTGTTTAACTATATATATATATATATATATATATATATATATATATATATATATATATATATATATATATATATATATATATATATATATATATATATATACTGTATATATATATATATATATATATATATATATATATATATACTGTATATATATATATATACTGTATATATATATATATATATATATATATATATATATATATATATACTGTATGTATATATATATATATATATATATATATATATATATATATATATATATATATATATATATATATATACTCATTTATTTTATTATTTTTTGTTGTAAAAAAAAGTGATATGTTTGCTCTTAATGGCTACTTTACCTAAAAGTGATAATTACAAACTTGGTCCTCATTAGACCAGACATGGAAACCTGTGTGTGTGTGTGTGTGTGTGTGTGTGTGTGTGTGTCACATCCTTCTCCTGTTCCATCCACATGTAAAATGTTTACTACCACCATCTACTGTTCATTTGGAGGAGGTGTCATTCCAACTGGTTTCACTTTATTTAATGGTAAAACATCAGTAAAAGACAGAATACAATAAGAAAATACTGTAAACAAGGCACTTACGCACTTAAAAAAAAAAAAAAAAAAAAAGAAGCTTTTTCTGTCAATGGCAGATGCATTTAATGGACATATTTCCCTCCAAGGATACACACTGCGTCTGATTATAGTGTTTACACCATAAAGGAAGAATCAGAACAATGCTTTTCATTTAAGGGTATTTGTGCAGACAATCACAGACTGTGTACAGTTACGGAAGCAAATGAAAAAAATGTCTTTTATTTTGAAAGAAGTGAAGGTTTTCAAGCAGGAATTTTACCTTTTGACAAAGAAAGATGTTTAATATTGTGTACATGTAAACACATTTGTACCATCCTTTTGTCAGTTAGTTGAATATAATGGTTTAACCTGGAGGCAGTTGGACTTATGGAAAGTTTAGCGTTAAATAAAACTTTTGATATTTCATTCAGTACATTTATTTTTTTTTTTCTGCTGTAAGTGGTTTGTAACGAGCCATCAATAGTTGTGGCTTTTCTATTGGATTTATGTCCAAAACTTCATCAATATTTATTAAATATTCAAAAAACAGAAGTGCAACATGTTGGTTTTTCCGTTAAATCACAAATTTGAAGATTTGTTTATTTATTATTGTAAGATGGCACGACCTTTGAGCATTTTATTTTATTTTTTATTATTTATATCTCTACTCTATTGAGCCAGATTGTATTGAGAGAGTTTTATTAACTATTTAGTCACAAAATTACGCTGCAATACTATTTAAACTCTTCATTCTATTCTAAAACATTGGAATTTGGAACATGTCTTCACACTATTTCATGACAGTATTATCCATAAAACATAAACTTGATCCATTTCATAGCAATCTCACACAACAAAATGGAATTCTGTCCATTTCATATTAGATTTCAAGATAAACTTTGTCCATTTCATGATAATATTATATTTTTATACATAAAAATGAACTCTATTTCATAATAGTATTAAATAAACTCTGTCCATTTCTAATACGATTATACATCGAAAATAAACGGTATTTATTACATCAACTAGAAAAGCGGTCAGAGAGCGCAGACTCCGCCAAGGTTGGGTTGGTCTGCCCTGACCAACCCAATGAAAAAAAAATGTGCCCCCACCCCAAAAAGATACTTCCACTGATCAGCACCAAAATTTAATCATTTATCAGTATCAACATTTTCGGAAAATTTCAGCCAAATCTGTCCATGACTTTTTGAGTTATGTTGCACACAGACACAGACAGACAGACAGACAGACAGACAGACAGACAGACAGAAAATATAACTCCACTTTTCATTGGCAGAATAAACCTAAACTCTGTCCAATTCATTATAGTATTAAATAAACTCTGTCCATTTCATGTCAGTATTATACATCAGAAGTAAACTATAGATTTCGTAGCAATAATAAACAACAAAATATAATTGTCCATTTCATAATGTTATTAGATTTCATAATAAACTTTGTCCATTTCATGTCACTATTATACATCAAAAATACATTCAAACAAATTAATTTCATGACATTGTTACATATGGTAAACTATATCCATTTCATACTATTATTAGATTTCATGATAAACTCTGTCCATTTCATGACAGTATTAGACATAAAAAAATATACTCTATCTGTTTCATAATAGTTTTATACATTGAAAAAAAGTAGTAGTATACATCAAAAATAAACTATTCATTTCATGACATTGTTACATATGGTAAACTCTATCCATTTCATATTATTATTAGTTTTCATGCTAAACTTTGCTAATTTCATGACAGTATTATACATCAAAAATAAACTATCCCTTTCATAGCAATCACACACAAAAAAATTAACTGTCAATTTCATAATGTTATTAGATTTCATGATAAACTAAAATAAATATAAGATAAGATAAGATAAGATAAGATAAGATAAGATAAGATAAGATAAGATAAGATAAGATAAGATAAGATAAGATAAGATAAGATAAGATAAGATAAGATAAGATAATAAACTATCCATTTCATGACATTGTTACATATGGTAAACTCTGTCTGTTTCATACTATTGTGAGTTTTCATGATAAACTTTGCTAATATCATGACAGTATTATATATCAAAAATAAACTCTGTTTCATAATAGTATTATACACTGAAAAAAAATTATGTTTTTCATGTTTGTATTATGCATCAAAAATAAACGATCCATTTCATAGCAATCATACACAACAAAATGTAACTGTCCATTTCATAATATTAGATTTCATGATAAACTTTGTCCATTTCATAATAGTATTTTACATCAAAAATAAACTATTCATTTCATAACATTTTTACATACGATAAAACTCAATCCATTTCATATTATTATTAGATTTCATGATAAACTTTGTCCATTTCATGACAGTATTATGTGATAAAATAAACTGACTATTTCATGACAATATTATACAACAAAAATAAAGTTTGTCCATTTCATGACATATGATGTTTCATGTCAGTATTCCACATCTGAACCAAACTTGTGAAGTTTTAATCGCCCTCATTGACCTGAAGCTGTGTCGGACTGATCCTCAGCATCACTCACTACATTCATCTCAATGAGCCAGTGCCGTTCAGTGCATCTCTTTGTCATGGCCCCCGGTCCCCTGGGAGCCCTTTAACTCTGGCCTCATCAGAGCCCCACAGAGACCTCTCTGTCAGTCACCCCGGCGCTGACCTCTGATTGGATCAGAGATTGATTACACCCTATTCAAGCAGTGCCATCATTGGAGGACAGGACGCCATGCTCGGCCGGTCAATGGGGCCTTGTAATCAGTGCCAGTGCAGCAGCAGTGACACACACCGCAGCGGTAGGAAAATCACTCGGCTGATTTCAGCACCAACACGTACCGAGCGTCGTAATTTGAGTCCAAATCAAAATCTGCCATGTCCTCGGCGCATACAAAGTTAATTGCCAAGCGAGGATTCGGTTTGCCTTGTAAAAGCTTTGAGTGATTTCCCGTCAGCTTTTGATTAATCTCCAGCAAATGCAGGGGGAAAATATCCTGTAATCCTCATTAATCTTGAAATATATAATATTTTTTATGCAAACAACAAGCTCAGACACTCAATTGGTGGACGACTCAATAATATCATTGACTGCTCAGTTGTAATTTTGCGTGAAACGAGGAATTCGACGTGGTTAATGTCGTCCGTGGCAACACTGCATCACTTTGATAAAGTCTAAAATATGAGAAAGGTTTAGCACAAGGATATTTTAATGATAAAATCCCCACAGCCATCTGTTGGTGGAATGAAACGGCTGACACTGGCAAAAGATCTGGATGACCTGTTCCTATCTGTGGGAGGAGTTATTGTTCTTTTTCTATGGTGCCAACCGTAAGCATGCTAACGTGGCATGGCATGACAGTAAATCAGAGTTTAACAGTACATACAAAATATACTGAGCTGCTGCATGGTTGTGGTCCATATCTTTGTGGTTGTGGTCCTTATCTTCATGGTTGTGGTCCATATCTTCATGGTTGTGGTTCTTAACTTCACGGTTGTGGTCCTTATCTTCATGGTTGTGGTCCTTATCTTCATGGTTGTGGTCCATATCTTTGTGGTTGTGGTCCTTATCTTCACAGTTGTGGTCCTTATCTTCATGGTTGTGGTCCTTATCTTCATGGTTGTGGTCCATATCTTTGTGGTTGTGGTCCTTATCTTCATGGTTGTGGTCCTTATCTTCATGGTTGTGGTCCTTATGTTCATGGTTGTGGTCCTTATCTTTATGGTTGTGGTCTGTATCTTCACGGTTGTGGTCCATATCTTCATGGTTGTGGTCCTTATCTTTATGGTTGTGGTCTGTATCTTCACGGTTATGGTCCATATCTTCATGGTTGTAATCCTTATCTTCATGGTTGTGGTCCATATCTTTATGGTTGTGGTCTGTATCTTCACGGTTGTGGTCCATATCATCTTTGGGTGTTGTTGTCCTTCTACTAACTCTCCTTCAAAATCTGCTGCTTCTGTTTAGTTATTGTTCCTCTATGGCACCAACTGGAAGCATGCTAACACAAAGGGTGTGTAGCACCACCTAGTGTCTGGGCGTGTCTTAATAATTCAAATTTCTCTTGCTGGCATGTAAATTCGGACTTCAGGGAAACTCCTGTTAAATCCTTAATTGGAGTAAGACAATAATTAAAAGTTCTAAGTGCATGTAAATGTACTGACCAAACTTCAGGTCCCCATGAGGATTAAGGATAAATGTAGGTCCCCACTTGTAAAATATAAATCTATAACTCTTTGAGTGTCATGAAATGTGCTATACAAATAAAATGTATTATTATTAGTAGTAGTATCTCCGACAAATGCAGGGGTAAAATATCCTGTAATCCTCATTAATCTTGAAATATATCATTTTTTTAATTCAAACAACATCTCAGACAGTCGGTTAGTGGACAACTTAATTATATCATTGACTGCTCGATTGAAATTTTGCATGAAACGAGGAATTAATTGTGTCATCCATGGCAAGACTGTGTCACTTTGATAATGTCTAAAATGTGAGAAAGATTTAGCAGAAGGGTATTTTAATGATAAAATCCCCACAGCCATCTGTTGGTGGAATGAAATGTCTGGCACTGGCAGAAGATCTGGATGACCTCTTCCTATCCGTGGGAAGCATATGTTGCGCCGCCGAGTCGGAGGCGCAAACCTTTTCCAAAGCAAACGACCATCAGCAACTTCATAATCATCAAAACCTCATTTGTTACATTCATAAATCCCATGCCAGTGTGGATTCTTGAGGATTTGCAAAACAGAGATCCCGCCATATGCTGCCGTTCTGCACGCGCACAGTTACACGAACAAAGACAAAGAAATTAATTAAAACCACATCCTGCTGGTTTACTTGTAAAGACCTGCAAATATCACAGCGGAACAACAAGTACGGCCTTTTCTGATCTTTATTCTGCCAGGTATTAGAGGCGTACATGATTCCACAAGTGCTCAGACGAGATGCTAATTCCTCCTCGCATTGTGGGATTAATGAACTCCACTCCTTCCTTCGCCGAGACACGGAACGCGCAATCGAAGAAGCCTTATTATTGCTTCCCCTTTTCCTCTGCCGTCGGCGTTGTGACTCTGTAACATTTCAAACGGCGGTGGCGGTAATGCTGGATTTAAAACACTAATGGGCTGGATGTTACTGATGTAGTAAAAGTGTATGTGGGCCTGTTGGACTTTAGACGCTATCCTTGGCGGCTGTGAGAGGAGCCGAGGCTGCGGCTGAGATGCTGTTGCACCCAAAGACAGTTTCAAGGATTACTGTCGGGGCGGAAAAGAGGCAATTAATCTCTGTCTTGAAAATGGGATACAGCTGAGCTTCAAGGCCTTGAGGATCTCCCGGAAAATGATAAGCCTCTGTTTACTAATTTTCCCATGTGGTCGTCGTAGTGATGGGTGGTGGGTGCAGACCATGGGTGGGGTGTGAGGTACTCGAAAGCAGTTTTAGCCATTAAAACTGGTGTCAAACATAAGGTCTGGGGGCCAAATCTTGTCTGTCAAAGGGTCTAATCTGAATAACAGTGAAGATATTAAGGGTGTAAATGATTTAAATTCAGGTAGAAACACATAATGCACTAACTGAATTATGCACAAGAAAAGGATCATACCAGTACAGTCATACAATTTTCTTCAATCATTTCGGTAACTATCCGTGTGTGTGTGTGTGTGTGTGTATCTAATATAAATAAATAATAGCTGTCAAAATTAACGCAGATTAATCCATGATCATCACTAATTTGATTAAAAATGTTAATGCGATTAAAAGGAACAGTTGTTTACAGTTGCTTTGTTTCAAGTTGATTATTTGAAACTGTGAATAAACATATTAATTGCATATATATTCATATTTTTTCATGTTTTAGATATGTTATAATTTTTTTTACATTTTCTTTGTGCATTTTAGAAGAGTCTTTGACTATATTTAAAATTTTTCTTTGCATTTTTGTGTTAATTTATTTTTTTGGTGAATTTTAGTATGTTTTGTATATTTTTTCTCTGCAATTGTTTCTCAGTGTAGTTTTGCTACAGTACAGAAAAGTCAACTGACAAACTCTTTTGACCAGGATTAAACAAAATGAATCCTAACCCTAACCAACCCTGTGATTAATCTGATTAAAAATTTTAATCCAATTGTTATTGTAATTCCAACATTACCCTTCACCTTCTGAACTCATGTTAAAACTAACATTAAAAACAATAACACCATCACTAACATCAGGTATATTTTACCTGATATAATATCCCAGATAAAATACAGTTTTCATCAATGAATGTAAAAGTACAACACTGTAGCCTATGCTGAAATTTATTTATTTTTATTTATTAAGATCTCCATTGGTAACAGATGATTCACTTGTTATTCTTCCTGGGGGCTCCTCTACATTACATTGCATATTTTAGCATTTGCATTCATCTTACTTACCCCCCAACACACACACACACACACACACAGGACATAATAAAACAGCCCAATAACATATAAATGTTTATATATTTACACTGATTCACCCCCCAAAAAGACACTGTCTGATACAAATAATGCGACATCTTTCAATATAATCTATAATCAATACACTTTCCACTTCATGTCCATTGTGTAAAAACCAAAAAAAGTTATAATTTCTTTTGAAAATATTTTCTATTATTTTCCATCAACAGAAACCCTGGCGACCTGGTACTCTTCTTTAATTTCCCAATATATAAGATCACATAAAATTAGAAAGAAAAGAACAAATAAGTATCATAGGGAACAGTTTAAAAAAACAGGAATACAATGAAAATCACCTGACGTGAACATTCTTGGATTAACTGACTGTATGTATGTGTATGTATGTATGTATGTATGTATGTACGTATGTATGTATGTATGTATGTATGTATGTATATGTATATATGTATGTATGTATGTATATGTATGTATGTATGTACGTATGTATGGATGTATATATATATAAATGGGCGGCTGTGGCTCAGTTGGTAGAGTGGGTTGCCCAATGACCAAGAGGTTGGTGGTTCGTGTCCCAGCTCTGGCTGTCCACATGTCAAAGTGTCCATGGGCAAGACACTGAACCCTGACTTAGGCCCCCATTAGGACTGACCTTAGAAACCTACTGGTGTAGTATGAGTGTGTGTGTGAATGAGAGGCTAATGTAAAGCACTTTGAGCACCATGAAGGTGGAAAAGCGTTGTATAAGTGCAGACCATTTATATAAATGCAGGTGTTATCGGGTTAAACCTGTTTTTAACATGCATGGACAAATGTGTTGTCGGTGTTTGTTTGATTTAGTTTTTTGCTCATTTTCAATTACAGCCAGTTCCCGAACAGCCCCGAACATCCAGGGTGCTATCAGTTTGAACAGGATGTTTGATCAGAACTAAGCTCTGCTGACTTTATTTATTTATTTATTTTTTAATCTGTCCTCGTCCTTGTCCCCCTTCCTCCTCCCCCTCCTCTCTGCATTACCAGGTCAAAAAAACTATAATGGCTCGTAAGCATGAAGTTGCCAGGAAACGGTCTATCTATCTATCTATCTATCTATCTATCTATCTATCTATCTATCTATCTATCTATCTATCTATCTATCTATCTATCTATCTATCTATCTATCTATCTATCTATCTATCTATCTATCTATCTATCTATCTATCTATCTATCTATCTATCTATCTATCTTATAAAACAAAAATAGATTTCTCCATATACTGACAATCAATATATTACTGCCTGAAATTGAACATAAAAAAATATATGTATATAATATACAGAACAATATATTGCATCAATATATTACAATAGAGTTAAAAATACACAACTCTGTCCATGGTTGTGTTTATTGGGAGACAAACAACAGACAATATAAGAAAGGAGACATTTTCAGTTTTTATGGTCGGGGTCTCAGTTGCATTTACGATTATTGTGAAACACTGGAAACCCCTAAAGCCCCACAGTTCATAGAATGGGTTAATATAATGATAAAGACTGCTTCATATGAATATATACTTCCTAATATTAACAATCGGAGATGGAACCACAGCTTCAATTTGGGATCCATTCTGGTTTTATATATCTATGACTGGCAGTCAATGGGACGGAACCTGAACTAGTCCCTTTGTGTGTATGTGTTCTTATAGGGGCTTCCACACATTATAATCAAAATGATATATTTATATAATTATAGTACTTGTAGTACTTGTGTAATGTTTGAGAGTGCTGTCTGGTTTCATTGTGTAATTGTACTAAGTGAATACTTGATTAAAAAATACACGAAGAATTGCTTCTTTCCTTATATTGAGACATATATGACAATACATATATGAACATATATTTAGTAATGCACTTTTTGAGTTTCAATAAAACTATCTGTGAAAATATAGAGCAGCTTTTGTCTTCAGTGCAATATATGTTTTATATTTGTTAATATATGATCAAATCATATATTACAGTATATTGGATAGTATATGCACTGCTTCTCCATATATGGGAATATATTTTTGAATATAATGCATCATATTTTTCAATATATTGCCATCTATTTTTGTTTCATTAAGGGCTGAACAACAGAACTGACAACATTATGAAAAGATAATATTAAATGTAAAGAACAACTAAACAAACATAATAACAACAATAACACGGAAATATAATAATAATAATAATAATAATAATAATAATAATAATAATAATAATAATAATAATAATAATAATAATAATAATAATAATAATAACAACATTTTATTATTAATATTATTGTTATTGTGGCAGTGGTGGTGGCGGCAGACACAACAGCCGTGACCCACATCTCAGACCAGCCATAGGGTACAGGGTGATCCCCCCAAAACAATCACAGAAATAGATCATGCCCCTTTTACATTTCATGGCAGTTCGAAAATCCAACATCATGAAGGTTGAAGGAATTTCCGCCACTGTTGCTGTCTGACACCATCGAGTAAAACAAAACCCAAAATATTAACACCACCACCACCTCACCCTCCCTCCCTACCTCCCCCCTTGAGCTGCAGAATTCAGCATGATCAAACCTGGCACAACAAGCATATTTACCTTCAGGACCTTCCACCACAGTTTTCTCCATCTGTCTGTGCAGATATAACTCTCCGTCCGCCTGCGACTACAGCTGCAACAAACATCCTCAGTTCGTACGTAGCAACAGTTTCATCTCATCTCGTATCATTACGTCTTAAACAAAGCATCATCAAACACCTTAGCTGAATTTCACTCAGTTTGAAAGTTTCCGAATGGGCCGTCATGACAAATTATTATTTAGAGAAATCTCTCTTTTTTTCTTTTTTTTTTTTGACTGAATAGAGATCAAATTTACTTTTATTCCATTCATTTTTCTCCTTCGCTTTCTCCTTTCCTGTCTTTCACTGATAAGCCCTCCTCACCACAGAATACAATGGCTCCATTGTACCAAACCACAGAGCTGATAATGTTACGTGACATTAAGGGCAATGATGTTAGCGCCTATTCACGCAGACATTTTTGATTGGAATAGACTCACAAAG
The DNA here is from genome assembly GCA_020466265.1 of Siphamia tubifer. Lineage (NCBI taxonomy): Eukaryota > Metazoa > Chordata > Actinopteri > Kurtiformes > Apogonidae > Siphamia > Siphamia tubifer. Next base: position 8,501,381 of record CM035802.1, on the reverse strand, counting down.
AGCGCTATAATATTCAGCACTTCCATAAATTAAGGAATCCAATATAAGACACAATCGCCATTGATCTGCTCGGTCCCAGAGTATGTTATTAGCCAGTACAACAGAAGATGTTGATTCTCCTCGAGACTATACCCTTAATATTAGGCAGATATCAATGCAAGACGGTGTTAATGATCTTATTCATTTGTCACTTCACTGGCACAATACCCAATTGGAAACCCGCGTTCGTACCAGTAACACGACAAAATCCCAATGTCATTCAATTCCTCAGAAGAAGTAAGAACTATTTCTACTTCCTCTTTTGATGTATATTCATATTCACACCACAACAAAGCTGACCCACAGAAAATAATAAAATAAAAAAGTCCAAGCTGTCACCACAACGCCTTTATCTTCGCTCTCCAAATGTTGAGGTCAGCCAAGATGGACGCTCGGCAGACGATTGTTAGAATTTATGGGTTCGATTTAAGTCAAAAAATGAAGTCCAGCCAAAGATGAGAGAGCTCGATTCGGTCGGTCTCATGTTAACAATATATTTGAGATCACATGTAAATTGTAAGAATCACCTGATTCATTGAATATTGAATGTTTAATTAAATTTTATTTATGAAGCCCCAAATCACAACAATGTCAAAAAAACACAATCAACCACAGAAATAGACTAGAAAATCACTCTGAGAGCACAAACCTCCCCCCTCTGAATGAAGAGAGGTCCGCCAAGGAGGTTATGTTTTTGCCAGAGTTTATTTGTCTGTCTGTTTGTCTGTCTGTTATTTAGCAAGATAACTCAAAAAGTTATGGACGGATCTGGAGAATAAATTTGAAAGTGATCTAGAATCCAGGATCTCTTCCGGATCATCACCAAAATCTAATAATTTTTTTCTTATGACACTCCCAACACGTCATGGAATTTTCATCAAGATCCGTCCATACATTTTTGAGTTATCTTGCTAAATAACAGACAGAAAGACAGACAGACAAACAGACAAACTGAGGCAAAAACAAGCATCCCCTGTCCTTAGACCCTCCTTCTCGGCAAGTGGGAAAAAGAAGAAATCTTGAGGAGAACCACACTGAAGGACAGATCCACTCCCATGGACGGACAGACTATAGATGAACGTCTACTTGTAGATGAAAGGAGGGGGGGGGGCAGATCCATCCATCAGACAGGTGAGGGTGAGTGAGGAGGTCTGGGGTCACAGGTCAGCACAGGACAGAAGTGAGTCACTGCAGATCCTGTTGTCTATGGCTCCTTATGCAGATACTGCTGAGAGAGGACAGGGGACACCGGGTGAAGAGTCATGAACAGACTTGCTATGTAAACATGAACCCCCAAACCTTGACCCCCGCTAGACAGTACCGTCTGGGTGTCCCCATCCTGAACACATGGGTTGGACTTTACAACATCATCGGAACCAGTGTTTTGATTGGGCCACTACCTCATGATGGAGCTGGCAAATCCATGGAAACCTTAAAATGTTTGTGAGTGTGAGTTTTGTGTCATTTCCCACAACATCTTAAACTCCACCTGGATCCACAGTCAATATATGTTTACGTCGACCTTCACATTATTTTCTTCCCAGGAAAGTACTGTACTGTTCTGTACAATAACATTCTTGTGGACCCATTTTCTCTTAACATTCCTGTCAACCATAATATATGAACCACATGACCTCCTAATAACTAAAAAATACTATCACCATTGTCCTCAAGACCTAATGAGGTTAATGTGTTATTAGCCTGTACGACAAAAGATGTTGATTGTCCCCGAGGAAATTACCTTATTATAACTAACTAAACTAACAAGTGTTAGTGAGATATCAATGAACAACGGTGTTAACTCACTGACTGCCAAAGACCTATATATGCGTCTTTTGGAAAAGTAACATTGACTGCCAAAGACAAAGGCACACGGGACGATAAGACACATTAAGTGAAGTCAAAACGATGAGATAAAAAGTCTAAATCAGGAGCTAAAAACTCAAAATAGCGAGATAAAAAGTCAAAAGTACATAATGAAATACAATAGAGTAAACTAGAGCTGCACAGTATAATGTTCGAGCGTCGATATTGTAATGTGCAAGTGCACAATAGTCACATTACAGGTGCTACAATGACACTAAAAAAAGTTAAACATTGAATCAACTTTAAAATTTGTCACATATTTAAAAAAAATGTAGTTGAGTGAATCAAATTAAATTAAATTAACCCTAACCCTATACAAGTTGATTTCATTCACTCAACTAGTCAAAATTATCAGATAAAAAAATCCAAATTATGAGACAAAAAGTCAGAATTCCACAAAAAAAAAGGCCAAATTATGAGATAAAAAGTCAAAATGACGGGAAAAATAGTCAAAATGACAAGATAAAAAGTCAAAATTATGAGATAAAAAGTCAAAATTATGCGAAAGAAAGTCAAAATTACAATATAAAACAACTATTTCGAACACAGCTGGCAGTCAATGAGTTAATGATCTTATTCATTTGTCACTTAACCAACACAAATACCCAATTGGAAACCCGCGATCGTACCAGAAACACGACTAAATTCAAATGTCATTCAACTCCTTAAAAGAAATAAGAACTGCTTCTACTTCCTCTTTTCATGTATATTCATATTCACCCCCCCCCCAAACTCCTGAAAGCTGACCCCCCTAAAAAAAAATAAAAAATTCTGAGCTGTCACCGTAACGTCTTTATCTTCGCTCTCCAAATGTTGGGGTCGGCCAAGACCGACGCTCAGCAGACAATTCTCTCCAAGACCTAATGTGATTAATGGGTGTCAGTTAAGAGGGGGGAGGGGGTGAGGTCGAAGGGATGGGGAAAAAAGTCAGCCCAAAGATTAGAGCTGAACAAAGGTACATTTGGCAGCACTCCATCAGTAGGAATATGCACACATTCAACCAAATGTTGAATGTGACTTTCAAACTAGTCTACAAGTAAATGCTGAAATAAAACTAATGAAATGTTCCCACATGTGCGTTAGTGATAAAGAAAACTCGAGTTTTAAATGCTGTTTGGAGTTACATCTGGGGTCAAAATGTGAAATTTCTTAGAATTTCTTAGAATTTTACTCCAAAGGAATATTGGTCTAATTTTATTTTGGTAATTTTGTTAATTTTACTGAATATTTTCATAATTTTTGTTAATTCTAGTAATTATTGTGGTCATTTTTGCTAATCTTTAAATGATGTTAAATCTTTAACACCGTCCAGTATCATTGGTCTTCAAGTAAAATGCTTCAGGAATAAAACTAATGAAATGTTCGCACATGTATATTACACTGTTTTACTACAAAAGAATATTGGTCTAATTTTATTGAATATTTTGGTCATTTTGTACATTTTACAGAATAAATTTTGTTCATTATACTGAATACTTTTGGTCATTTCTATTAATTTTATTGATTATTTTGGTCATTTTGTTCCTTTTACTGAATAGTTTGGTCATTTTTGTTCATTTATTGATTATTTTGGCAAATTTTGTTGATTTTACTGAATATTTTGGTCATTTTTGATGATTTTACTGAATGTTTTGGTTATTTTTATTCATGTATTGATTATTTTTGGTCATTGTTCTTCATGCTACTGTATATTTTCAGCATTTTTGTTAATTCTATTAATTATTTTGGTAACTTTTCTTCATTTTACTGAATATTTTGGTAATTTTTGTTCATGTATTAATTATTTTGGTCATTTGTCTTCATGCTACTGAATATTTTGGTCATTTTTATTAATTCTATTGATTATTTTGGTCATTTTTGGTCATCCAGTATCACTAATCTACAAGTAAAATGCTTCTGGAATAAAAGCAACGAAATGTTCGCACATGTGTATTACGCTCAGCAGACAACTCTCACGAAGACCTAATGTGAATAATGGGTGTCAGTTAAGAGGGAGGGGGGTGGGGGGGCTCGAAGGGATGGGTAAAAAGTCAGCTGAAATATGATGCTAGCTGAACAAAGGTACATTTGGCGTCACTCCATCAGCAGCTGTGAAAACCAAATGTTGAATGTGACTTTCAAAGTTGAACCCACGCACCAGGGAAATGCAGCCTTGAAATGAAGACTTTACTCGCAATTAGCGCTGGGCGTACTGCGCTGAATGTTGTGGCATACTTGGCTAAGTGTCGATGAAATCCATAATGTGTCACACAAAAGAATGCGTTCGGCGGTGGAACTGACAAAAGATGGCCTCCGTTTGCTGCAGGCTTTTTGTTACGATGGAGGTTTGAATGAAGGGTGTCAAATATGTGACTCCCGGGACAAAACGGGCCCTGCAGAGGGTTAATGTAAAAGGCTTGTTTTGTTCCAAGGCCCCAAATACTACCCCTAAACCCATTTTGCACATAAAGCCCCATTTTTAGATCATCTGGAATGACTTACTGTACAGCCTTTCTGATCATAATGTTAACATTTGGTTCTGAAAGTTTTAGGTTTCCATAGTACAACCACTCCCAATTTAACATTGACTCCAATGCACACTGAGAAAATCATTCATAAAACACCATGAAACTTTTGTTTGCAAAGACGTGAAACTCACCGTGTAGTCAAGGGTGGACAGAAATATGTTGACCTGAAAATTGCTGGAAAATATACACCTAGGCAAGTTATATTCCCATTTATGTTCTCATCCATTAATTTGTATTGGTTTAGCTCAGGAATCTCCAAACTATTCCACAAAGGGCCGGTGTGGCTGTAGGTTTTTCTTCAGCGAGTTGATTGGTGAAACTGTGAAATCTTGGTTGGTTGGAATAATATTTGCTATAGTCAAAGACGCAGGCTGTGACACAAAGGGAATCAGGCTTTTACTTGTTTAAAAAAAAGAAAGGAAATATAATAATTTTAAGTGCAGCCAATTTCTTTTTTCTTTTTTGAGGGAGGGTTGGGGGGCAAAAAAAAAGTGTAGCCCAGGGCTTCAGACGGTGTTAAAGCGCCCTTGACTACGACATATACCGGTGGTGGACCATCAAGCTAACAGAAGAATATAATTATGGAAAAATAGGTCCACTAAATGCTAAAACAACTGTTAGTCAGGTCAACATATCACTGTCCACTCCTTGACAACACGTTAAGTTTCATGTCTTTGCAAATGAAAGTTTAATACCATTTTATGAATGGTGTTCAGACCTTAAAGTGGGGAGGCTGTACTAGGGAACATGGGTGTAAAATTGCGTATGGACGGTATGGACCAATATTTGGACGTTTGCTAAAATGTCCATACTAATTTTGAATGGTAAACTACACGACGTTCGGAAAAAAAAGGCTTATTTTATCTGCTTTTCAGTTCTACCTTTCAAAGACGGCGTGTCATTATGGCATAGACATAGTATACAACCAACCATAGACATAGAATGATTGGTGGGTGATTGGCTCAACTTCCTGTATGTCTCATCATGACTGTTGTCATTGGGAAGTTGCTAGGCTCAGTTGGGAAATAAAAAAAAGCAATAGTGTCTGACAGTGACTGTCTACCGTTCGCTAGCTTGGACTCAGTGAATCATCATGTCTGACTGGGGCAGAAAAAGAGAAAACATTTTTTCACCCAGTCGATGGTAAGTTACTCGCACAAAACAGTCTCGTAAAAACCCGTTCAGCCTTTTTTCATCCAAGCGCTCAATTTAAATAGTTTTCCTGTAGCACAGCATAAACATCAATATGCAGGAATAACTTCTGTGCTTCCAATCCCATTCCCATTCTTCTCGTTTTAGATGGGTGGAATGCGTTGCAGTCTGACACGGATGTTACTGATGAATCATGCTAACAGTCAATTCGACCCAAATGTTACTGTTTATATTGGGCTCTGCATGTGAATAGGACTTTGGATGGAATGATAATAACAAAGTACACTGTATTATTAATGCAATAAACAGTTGATAACATAAAAAAAATACTATTATTAGTATTTTTAGGCTACAAATGCTTTACTTATAGATCCTGAAATTTCAGAGACACATGTAATGTATATTTCAAATATATGAAAATTGTATAAATATAAGGCTACACACACCTGCTGATTGATGGTGCTGTAGTTTGACTAAGGTAGGTCATGACATACAGCAGCTTACAGTGAATTCATAGAAATATCATTTGTTGTATGAGTCATGTGCACTGCACATGCAAATTGTGCATCTTAGTGTCCCAACAACAAGCTACAAAAAATCTAAATAACACAAAAAACTGGTGTATACAGTGTACATTTATTTGTCAACATCATCATTACGCCCTTGCTATCGAAACCTAAAATGCTCAGTTCAGTTAGCCGACCCTCATGTGTTTCTGCTCAGCTTCATGAGCTTCACATAAGGCTCTGGTAAACCACTGTAGACATTCTGTTGTCTCCGTCCAAATCGTGGACAGACCAATCAAAATCACTGGGCGTGATTTTAACAGTTATGACGTAAGGAAGACTCCACACAGTAGCTTTGAAAAACATGGCGGCTAGCACGGAGGAGACTGAACTGTGCTTCGATTGTATAATTTCAACAGTGTTGTGGAAACTACCGCATATTGGCTGTGTCTGAAATCACTCACTCACTCCCTACTCCCTACATAGGGAAATACCGTAAATTCCAGACTATAAGCCGCTACTTTTTTTCCAAACTTTCAACCTTGCGGCTTTTTCGGTGATGCGGCCAATTTATGTAATTTTCCTAATGGCCGCCAGAGGCGCTCGAGTAGAAAAGGTAAGATTTAGACCGGTGGAATATATGCGTCGAGGAAGACTGAATGAAAAAGAAGGGGCGGAACAAACGCGGGGTGACGGGTTTAAGTGGGGAACGGTAAAGTTGACGGACAGGTGTACAGGGGGTAAAAAGTTGCTTAAAGAAAAACCCGCGGCGGTGTGTGAGAGAAGACAGAGGCTCGACCAGACCCTGTGGATTTTTTTTGCACGTTGGCACGGAGGAGTTTGACCTGAACTCTCGGCGAAAGATTAAAGTTATCGCTGACTCTGCGATAGATGAGGCGAGGCGGCGACCAGCCACCTGTTTGTGGACGCGGCGGACAATAGTGGATATATATTTTTCCCTCCCTTACCTTTGGAAATATACACTTTTTTTCCTTGGATTACTTTCAACGGGACCCGGACTCTGCAGGTCTGCATCAAACCTTAAGTATCATTTTCCGTTCATTTTGCCGGCTGTGATTTTTGGACTGTGGACTTTAACCCTTGTGTGGTCCTTCGGGTCAAAGAGACCCGGTGGTTCACAAATGTACCTTTTTATACGTACTGTAGGATGCCATTGCTTACTACTGAAAACACTAATATATCCTTGGGGGGTGGGGTGATGAGTCTATGGAACTGAACTTTGGAATCTGGGTTTTTAAGACCCGATTGTAGGACACAGCCAGTGTGCCTTTTACGAAGGACCGCACAAGGGTTAATGAAGGACATTTAGTTTCATTCGCGGGACTTGAAGTCGGGTTTGGGTTAATTTTGTGTTTGTGTTACATGTTTTAATGTGGGCACATGCGGCTTATATACAGGTGCGGCTTGTGTATGTACAAAATCGGTTTTCCTCTTAGAATGAGGTGGGTGCGGCTAATAATCAGGTGCGCTCTATAGTCCGGAAATTACGGTAATTAAAATTAAAAACATTTCGGACACTACTACGGCGCTGTTTAAATGCGTCATCACCGTTGAAAAATTAAAACGTAACAGTATCATCTCAAAAAATTGTAATACTTTTTAATGTTTTTTTGTATTACTGTCTGTGCAATAAAATAAAACATGAATAAACTTGGTTCACGACTGTTTTACTGTTATTAACTGTTAAACAACTCTTGTCTTGCGCTGGTCATCCAAGAGGCAGAGTTAACATTTACATTTTTTGGGATGTACTGTATCTCAGTGTTTTTGGTCTAATATACATAATTGGATTTCACTAAAAATTAGCGGTGTACCATCCTTTGAATTACATCATATCATTTGTTACATGGATGATTTAGAATCTTCCTTATCAGACATTATTAATATAATTATAATTCTATAACTATCATATTCACTGTGTAAAATACAGAAACTGTAAGCCCTATTTCCGTGGTTTTATTAATGACTTCAAGATTTTTTTTCATGTCTCAAAAAATAAGTAAGACCATTGGACGACATTTATTATTTTAACCAAATAACTTCCTTTTGTATCTCTGCTCTGTGTTGTTTAATTGGCAGTGCCTACTGTAAATCTTATTTATACATAGTTTAATATTGTATTTTACTGTAGTTTAGTTGTTTTGTTTTGTTTGTTTTTTTTACAAAATCCCCAAGTTTATGTTTATTTTTATATATTTATTTTGTATTTAATTTTAAGTTGTATTCATTATCCTCATTGAGAGTCTGTATTGTGATTTCAATAAAGTTTTTTTTTTTTTAATCTCCATCCTTCAGTCATTTTTTGATTTGTGCAATGCATGATGGGATGTAGTGCTTTGGTCAGTGACCATTAATGCCCACTACATTTTGCGGTGGATTATGGGATACATTATGTTATATGGCTTATATGTAGTTCACTACATATTTGGACACAAAATGGCGAGTAGGGAGACAGCCATTGATTCATTAAAAGATGAACAGAGAACAGTTTTGAAATAATTTATTGGTGGCAAAGATGTTATGGCTCTTGTCCCAACAGGGTACTACAGGGTACTACTTCTATCATCTATGTTACATGTTGCTTTCAATGTGATTCGTTGAAGTAGTACGTTATTCAAAATGACAAACACCTGGTTTCTCTAATCAGGGTGAATGATTTTGATTGACAGTCCCACCTTAACAAAGACAAGCTAATGATGCTTTCACATGTGAGTAGCCATGTGAAGCATCCATACATCTGGTGTGAGTCAGGTTACAAATGTCAATAATGTGATAATAATAACACTTTAATGAGCGAACACTTTAACAATACAAGGGTGTATCGCCACCACAATAACTATAATACTAGTAAACTATTCATATTATTAATATTATTATTGTATATTTTTGTGCTCTTGTTGTTGTTGTTGTTGTTATGATTATGACTCTAATGATCATTTTCCTCCTCCCTCACTCCCATCTGCCCCTTTTCCTTTTTACCCCCAATTATTCCATATTGTTTAGTTTCTCTTTACATTATTTTTTATGGTTTTATCCCAAGGAACAGCTGAGTTTTGTTTATGCTGGCGTTTGTTTATTTGTTTGTTCACAACATTACTCAAAGGTTATGGACGGATTTGGCTGAAATTTTCAGGAAATGTTGATACTGACACAAGGAACAGTGTTATTTTTTTTGTAGTTGTGTTGTGTATTTGTTTACTTATTTTATGAAGCTCCTCTTTTGATCGGTGTCTTTTGTCTCTTTTTCACTGTTCTAACATTCTTTTTTAAGCACTGATGCATCCTTTGTTCCAGCCTGAGCTACTTCCACTTTTCTGGTTTCATTCAAATACTTAAACAAAAATGACCAAAATGTTCACTAAAATGAACATGACTAAAATATTCAGTAATATGAAGAAAAATGACCAAAGTATTCAGTAAAATGACCAAAGTAATCAATAAAATGATCAAAATAATCAATAAAATGATCAAAATAATCAATAAAATGACCAAAATATTCAGTAAAATGACAAAAAAAAGTTACTAAACTATTTAGTAAAATGAACAACATAATCAATAAAATGACAAAAATATTTTGTACAATGATCAAAATAATCAATAAAATGACCAAAATATTCAGTAAAGTGACAAAAAAATTACTAATCTATTCAGTAAAATGAACAACATAATCAATAAAATGACAAAAATATTTTGTACAATGACCAAAATGACCAAAGTAATCAATAAAATGATCAAAACAATCAATAAAATGACCAAAATATTCACTAAAATGACAAAAAAGTTACTAGATTATTCAGTAAAATGAACATCATAATTAATAAAATGACCAAAATATTTGGTAAAATGAAAAGTAAAATGTCACATTTTGACCCCAGACCTATCTTGGAAACCACCATTTAAGACTAGAGTTTTCTTTATCACTAACACACATTTCATTCTGTAAGGATTGGTTTGTACATAAAAACAGTACAAATGTGGCAGGGGTGACACAAAAAAGCATGTATGCTTGTTTCCATTGTTGTCCCTGAGTCACAGACAAAAAATAGCCACACAAATTAAAAACATGGAAAATATATAACATGATATGATGCTAAAGGCAGTTTGGCATTAACTCATAATAACAGATAAACAATGTGATAAGTAAAATGATAAGAACAAAAGATGATCCACATGAGAAAAAGAGAAAATATATTGGATGTAAAGGCAATGAGAATTAAAGTAAAATGGATTGAAAATTGAATAATAATAATAATAATAATAATAATAATAATAATAATAATAATAATAATGATAATAATAATAATAATAATAATAGTTCTGAGAGAAGCAGAGTAATTAAACTCGGTATTGATACTGTTGTGACAAGAAATAGACCAAAATAACAACCCTAACCCTAAGTAAACAAAAAAAGTTAAGAAAAACATTTATAAATGAATTAAAAATTGTTTTTTTCATGTATGTACACACACACATATATATATATATATATATATATATATATATATATATATATATATATATATATATATATATATGGATTCATTAACTAGAACATTACAAAGGTAAGAAAGAAAATGCTAAATCAAACATAAACATATTCTGCTCTGTCTCTTCCTCAAATTTTTACTTCCTTTTTGTATAGAGGGAAACTGTCTCAAGATTTGATTTCAGGAGGCAGTTCATTCCAAAATGTGATTGAAAAGAGGTTTTGCCAAAAGGACCACACTGACGAAGTTGAAGAGAAGAGTGATTGGACCTGGTGTTGTAACTATGAGTAACATTTTGGATTGTAGAAGACAGATATTGGGGGGCCATAGGATTTTAAATTTGGAATATCATGTGTTCCTTGAGTTGTTTTTGCATGTTAATTTCATCTTAATTTCTCCTTTATTGTTGTTTTTCTCTTTTAATGTTCATATTTTATTGGTCCAGATGCTTGTAGCTCCTGAACTAACATGACTTTGATGCTTTCCACTCCTTTTACTTTACCTTTAACTCTCCTGGAACAAACGTGTAGGTTTAAACTACAGAGGAAGGCTGCCAAAAACTGTCTTAAATCTACTGTTAAGGTTGGGTTTTTTTTTGTCCAACTTTGTACTCAGGTTCTATTCACAGCTGGAGTTCTCACTCAATAACAGCTTGTCACAAATGTCACTTCTTCTCCTCATGTCGACGCCACTCGTGCTTGAGCTTGTTTTTTCCTTCCCTGACAACCTAATTTTGAAGTACAGTCTGCTCGACACCTGTTTGATGCAGCTGTTTCCTGCTCGAAAATGTCGTTTGTCGTTTATTTTCTGTGCGAAACATACTTTACATTTGCAGAGATACAGATGAACGATGGGATGGATTGTAAAGAAGTATTTTAGTGAGTCTTTGGGGAAAAAAATTTGAAGGAAATAAAAATCACTAGTGCGTAACTAATAGATAATGCAAGAGAAACTATGAATTCTAAATAACATGAGAGATTTAATTGATTAGAATATGTTTACTTTGCCCATTATAGCAGATGAAACTCAATTTAACTTAAAAAAAAACTTTTCAAGAAATAAAAAACAAAAAAAACGCTTTTATAATTAACCCTCATTGAACTTGGGATCCACTAATCCAATCAATACATGTAAATAATTGAGGTAAAATGCAGTTTTTCAGTTTTTAATATGAGATATTAAGTGCTTTTCTGCAGTATTTTTGAGTAAAGCCCCTGTAGTTTGATTAATACTGTATATCAGGGGTGTCCAAATCCAGTCCTCAAGGCAGTCCTGCTTCCACGACACCTGGTTCAATGAATGATTGAAGTGAATGCCTTAAGTGTCATTGCACATAAAATACAATGAAATGATCACGTACATCAAATCACACACTTAGGGCCAATTCCAATTCCTCCCTTAACCCTCAATCAGTGTTAAGGGTTATTTGTGAATGAAAACAGCCTAAATCATCAATAAAATGAACAAAAATTAAGAATAAACCAACAAAATAATGAGTAACATGAACAAAGTAAGACACAAATGGAGCAAAATGAAAGGAAAAAGAATTAAATAAAAACAAAATACTTTTAAAAAAAATCAACAAAATGTGCAACAAAATGAACCAATAGCACTAATAAATATTTGCAAAATTATAAATAACATGGAAAAATTTGCCAAAAAAAGAAGGAATTATTCGATAATTCCTTCTTTCATTACACCTCAAAGTCATTCTATCATTAACAGGTTCTGCAGACAATGATGAGCTGATTATTAACTCTTAAGTGTCAGCACTGTTGTGTTCTGAGTGAATGGTTTACTTTAAATATTAATGAAAAATTCAGGTTTACTGGTTAATCTAAATTGTCCATAGGTGTGAATGTGAGAGTGATTGTTTGTCTATATATGTTCAGCCCTGAGATGAACTGGAGACTCATACAGGGTGTACCCCGCCTTCACCCATTGGAGCTGGATTAGGCCTCCAGTGACCCCCGTGACCCCCGTGAGGATAAAGTGGGTTCATATGACGAGTGAGTGTTTTTACTGAGACACATGTTCTAAAACTGAACTAAAGACAGTTTCATTGAATTACTTCATAAATAAATAATCCAGCTCATTGAATTGCAAGTAGGGCGGCACGGTGGTGCAGTGGTTAGCACTCGTGCCTCACAGCAAGAAGGACCCTGGTTCGAATCCCACACCAGACCTTTCTGTGTGGAGTTTGCATGTCCACTCCGGTTTCCTCCCACCATCCAAACACATGCACTGATAGGTTAATTGGTTAATCTAAAATTGGCCATAGGTGTGAATGTGAGAGTGATTGTTTGTCTATATATGTTCAGCCGTGAGATGAACTGGTGTCTCATACAGGGTGTACCCCACCTTTGCCCATTGTAGCTGGATTAGGCCCCCAGTGACCCCCGCGACCCTAGTGAGGATACAGCAGGTCAGATAATGAATGAATAAATGAATTGCAATTAAAGATGTCATATCATGCAAAATACACTTCTTAATGTTTTTCCAACACAGATGTGTGTTATCTGTGTGTGAGGAGACCCTTAAATTATCAACAAAAAAATCCACTCTCCTTTTCTTCTGATCTATTTCTTGTTGGAGGGGGATGAAAACGCCCCATCCCACCCCACCAGCTCAACTAACCCCACCTACTGGTCACAGACACCTCTGCTCTGACTCACTGATCCTCCATGATTCTCTATTGCAGAAGTCTTCAACCCAGGTCCTCAGGGTGCAGATATCACCCTGCTCTAACACAGCTGGATGACAAAGCTGATCCTTTGAATCAGGTGTTGGAGCAGGTTCATCTAAAACATGCAGGACAGTGGGCTCTGAGGACCAGGGTTGAAGACCTCTCCTCTATCGTATCCCAGTGTGTGACCGGTGCGTTGGTGCGTGAGTCCAAGTATGCGGTTGGTCTGACCCGGGCTGATGGGACAGGCTGGTCCAAGGGTGGCACCATGACCGTGGTTTCGTGGTTCACCTGGCCCACCCGGGTTCAGACAAACTCTTAGCAGACCAGGACCTGAATGCACCAGAGCTGTAAAACTCATAATGTAATAAAAGCTCCTAATATAACAATGGTTTATACTGTGAGAAAAGCTGCATTATCACCTTTTCTTAACCTTTGCCATTGCTGTAAGGTCAAAGGTCAACTATTTTTAAGTAACGTCTGGCCCATGTACCTGAAACACAAAAACACTATCCTATAGTTTATTGAGGCATTGTTACATTATGAGTTTTTATTACATTATAAGTTGCAATATAGCTGAGCTAATAATATAATAAATTACTACAATATTACATTATGCATGGAGACATTATTATGTTATGAGTTTATTATTACATTATGAACTTTTATTACATTTAATTTATTACATTATGAGTTGTGACAGGGCTGTAAATCTCAGCACTCTGTCACTTTGATTCTCTCCAGCTGATGTTATTTCATCTGTGTCTTTGTCTCTTTTTCTCCTCTTCCTCTCAGTAGTGGAGGAAAGGGGTGGAGTCAGCTGGGAGGGGCGGAGTCAGCTGTGGCTCATTTGTATGAAAGCATGAGGCACTTTGAAAAGTTGAAGAGGCTGCGACATCTGCATCAATGTCCTATTTTGACCAAAGCATGTGGACAGACAGGTCACTGAGACACCAGGGAACTGAGACACCAGGGAACCAAGACACCAGGGAACTGAGACACAAGGGAACTAAGACACCAGGGAACTAAGACACCAGGAAACTAAGACACCAGGGAACTGAGACACCAGGGAACTGAGACACCAGGGAACCGAGACACCAGGGAACCAAGACACCAGGGAACTGAGACACAAGGGAACTAAGACGCCAGGGAACTAAAACGCCGGGGAACTGAGACACCGGGGAACTGAGACAGCAGGGAACCAAGACACCAGGGAAATGAGACACCAGGGAACCGAGACACCAGGGAACCAAGACACCAGGGAACCAATACACCAGGGGACTGAGACAGAAGGGAACTAAGACACCAGGGAACTGAGACACCAGGGAACCGATACACCAGGGAACTGAGACATCAGGGAACTGAGACACCAGGGAACCCATATACCAGGGAACTGAGACACAAGGGAACTAAGACACCAGGGAACTGAGACACCAGGGAACCAATACACCAGGGAACCGAGACACCAGGGAACCAAGACACCAGGGAACCAAGACACCAGGGAACTCAGACACAAGGGAACTAACACACCAGGGAACTAAGACACCAGGGAACTGAGACAGCAGGGAACTGTGTTCACTTATGGAAAATGGACATATGTCCCCTTAAAAATTTTCTAGTAAACTCAGCTAACTTGGTAGCCTAGCTGCAATAGACCCCCCTAGGAAATCTAATGTACTTCAGTAGTAGTCTAGTTTCGCTCAATGTAACTTTTGGCTAGATTTCCCTGAAACTGGCCGACGAATCATGGTGAAGAATAGAGTCTGAGGGCGGGAGTAACAAAGATGAGTGAAGAATGTGACAAAACGTCAGTAATCTTTAAATTCTTTTTACAGAAGCGACAACAGTCGTTAAGCTCCATAATCCACCATTTTGTTTTGTCATTCCTAACTTTCTCCAGACTCCTCTGTCAACTTTCCGCTGTCTAACTACGTCATCCTAAATAAATGCACTGCACTTATATATTAAATATTACACTGATTGGTTGTAGTATCGTCCTATTGCATATAGAGGGATTTGAAAGACAACCTTTAAGCCCCACCTCCCCTGACTATGAAACAACACTATACATGAAATGAATGGCGATAGTGCGGCTAGGCTACTAACTTGGGTTTGGACTGCAGGGTTGCTTTGTATTAATTTTGATCCATCGTGATTAAAACACTTTATGTCAGTCGACTGTTGTGTCCCGGTTTACGGTTTTTTGGACTCAAATTTCCACAAAATAAGAAACAAAAAATGTGGAGGAAAAATATGTAAAATACATTAAAATCCACAAAAAGGTGATGAAAAGTTCAAAAACTCTTCTAAAATACAGAAAAAAACCAAAAAAATTATAAAAATATTGAAAACATATGCAAAAATCTGAATATAGTTAGAATTGATATGTTTATTCAAAACCTTCAACAGTTTCAATAAAATGAATATGTTGATCATTCGACATCATGGTTTAGGTGTGAATCGTATCATGTATATTTAATATGTTGGATTGTAGATGCTGTACCTTTGTATATATATATAAATTCCCAGCTCTAGTCTGCATGTAAACGGGGCCACTTGTCTTGTTATTGTGATGCAATATTCAGTCATTTAACTCTGGGGAGTTTTGTTTGTGTCGTCGCTGCACACATTCTCACATTACAGCCTATTTGCACAAAGTCGTATGCTAATAACCTGCACAGCGTGCGTGCGACATACACTACACGCCTGCACTCGGCTGTAAAGTGCCACAGCTGTGGATTAGATTCTGAGGAGCGAGCGGCTGCTGACAGGAGATGAAGGTACATGTGAGTCTTCCAATCGCCGCAGCGTGAGGAGCCTGAACACCTGATAAGGCCGCAACCCACTAATCCCCCACCCCTCCTACTTCCTACCGCCCACTGCTACTGCCATAGCTGCCTCACCTCTGTTGGGAGGGGGCTTTAAAAACCAATACCGACCCATAGACTGAGGGGACCCTTCAAGGCTTTCTACTGTTAATCTGGTCGAGAAGGTTTTTGCAGCTATTTCTAACAGGAAGAAGAAGAATCAAAACATTAAAAAAAAAACACTAAAAAGCATTCGAAGAAACTTAAAACACAGGTATTATGCGTTATTATTAAGTAAAAATAATAATGATGATAATGATCATCAAAATAGTAATGATGATAATAATAATGAGAATAATAATGAAAATAATAATGATGATGATGATGATGATAATATAATGATAAGAATAATGTTGATAATAATGCTAATATGGTGGTATGATGGTAAAAATAATACTAATAATAAAAACTATACTTCCATACATTTCCTGAAGGAAATGTAACCTGTGTGTTTGTCTCTTGCTGGAGTTGTCACTGGTGAAAGGAAGAAATATCTGCAGTTCACTTCATATGTGAATCTGTTTGTCAGTGTTTGTGGTCTGAGTCAGTTGTATTAAAGCTCCTCCCATTTTCTGTGAGTAAGGGACTTTCCCCGTTGCCATGGCAACCGGCCTGGAGTTACACACGCAGACACAGAGAGCTGACTTGGAGTAAATCCTGTCTGAATATTAAACCATGCCTCTGAACTCCTGTGATTTTTGGGAACACTGTAAATAATTGGTGAAAACAAATATGATTGTGAGTGGCATGAGATTCTGATGGAAAAGTAGATATATTTATTTTTCCTGTACTGTGAAAAATAAGTGAGATACAGCAGTTTTAAAACCACTGAACTCACCAAAATGAAACAGATCTGTTAGTCTGTCAGTCATGTTAAAGCCCCGCCTACAGTGTTTGTCAATCATGTTAAAGCTCCTCCCACAGTCTTAATTGTCTGCAGGTGTTTCATAGTGCCAGGAGCACTGTTGCCATGGTGATGAGCAGTGGCAGGAACTTCAAAGGGGAGACATAGAGAGAGCTCCACACTGTTACATGTAAAAAAAATAGGTGTGAATATACTGCTGAACTCCTACGATTTTTGGGAAAACAATAAATAATTGGTGAAAACAAAGTTGATCATGAGTGGCAGGAGGGTCTGAGGAACAAGTACATGTACTTTTTATGTGTGTACTGTGAAAAATAACCAAGTAAGGTCAATTAAAAAAACACACTGAACTCAACAATGTAAGTCTATAGACAGAAAGTACTGACATCATCCCAAACAGGTTCCTGTCATTTCACTTTAAAAAGAACTAGATCTTCAAACCCTGGTTTGTTAGAATTCTCAGAACCATGGCAACATTTGTAAAAGATTGTTTGTCTACTATTTATAGTTTTGCCGTGAGGACGAGTTATTGAGACATTTTTCAGGTTAATTTTTGCTTTTCTCCTGCTAGCAATGACATCACCCACTGATAAAAAGTCAGATTTTGTTTTTTTAAGGGTGGATTTACTGAGTTTCACGAGTCAATTTTAAGAATAATCTGCCTGATATTAAATATTTGATCTATTTGTATTTGATCCACTATGATCTATAACTCATAATGAACATGTGGAAATGATAAACGGAAGCATAATATTGTGAAAATTAGGCTTATTATTTTATTTTTTAATGTTATTCGCATTGTTTGAACACATAGTTTAGACCTTTTTCTTATTTAATTTGACTTTTTTCACTCTATAATATAGAGAAATTTTTGGAGTTGACATTATTTATGTAATATTATGTTACTATTTCACTGGTTTGGCCCGATTCAGATCAAATTTAGGTGAATGTGACCCCTGAACTAAAAGGAGTTTTAGTTCAGCTTTAAGGGTTTTTTTCTAGTGGAATATTTATACATAAACCAGCATATATGTGGAGTAACACACTATCATATATTTTAAAAACATGAACTAACCAACACTAAAATCAATTATTTTATGATAAATATTATTATTATTATTATTATTATTATTATTATTATTATTATTATTATTATTATTATTATTATTATTATTATTATTATTATTATTATTATTATTATTATTATTATTAATGTCTAAAGAAAATACTTTATAAACAATTGTGGAGCAGTTTTATAAGATGTAAAATAAAGATGTAGACTAAAGCCTCAACCTTATTCTATTCTTATTCAGATTAGTCTGAAAAGGTTGAGTATCAATCGCAACTGAGTCTGGATCGATATTGACACATGGCGTTTGACTTCTGTGAGCGCAGAAACAACAACTGTTTCAGCTGTTAATTACTAGAATTGGATCAGAGCTAGAAATTTGTTACCATGGAGACGTTTCTTTCTTTTTATTAAGTGTTTTATTGTTGTATTTTATTAAGGTAAAGTACATAAAACATCTGAAAGACACGATGAAAAGGCAAGGGTTAAAGAAATGCTCTGCACACAGACCAACACTTTCTTAATTTGGGAGCAACCATATTTAAAAAAACAAAACAAACAAACAAACAACCGCCTCCACCATAGAAATCTGAGAAATGTTCCTGAAAAGTGCAGTAAAAGCATTTGTGTGTGTTTGTGTGTGTGTGTGTGTGTGTGTGTGTGTGTGTGTGTGTGTGAGGCGAATGCTGATTGGCCTCCTTATCTTAGATTGCAGGTGTCTGATTTGATGATGGAAAAACAGACGACTTGTTCCCACGTGTTCGCTGTCATCTGGATTTTAATCTAACGCTGTTTTTTTTTTCCACAGACGTGACAGAAAACCAGCACCAAGTGTTAAGTTAAAAAAAACTGCAGAAGGTACAAACACAAACAGCAGGTTATAAAGACGAGGTTTTCAGAGTGAGCCTCCCCTAAAAGAGTCAAAATACAAATGAAAATTAAACACTGGTGGATAGTAAATGATTGTCAGGCCACTTGTGAATAATTAGTTAAGCATGTGTGCCTGTGTGTGTGTGTGTGTGTGTGTGTGTGTGTGTGTGTGTGTGTGTGTCTGGATAAGCATTGTTTCTTCCATTTAAAAATAATTAAATAAAGAATTCAATGTGTCATTAATTCATTAAAATATCAATTTATGAGGTAAAAAAAAAACATTATTTCACTTATTAATTCATTATTTCATGGTCCTTGTGTTGCAGTGGACCATGAATTTATTTTATCTATCAAACTCTAACATGCATCTAAATAATAATAAAAAGAATAAATAAATTAAATAATAAAATAAATAATACGTTAATTAATTAATGTATTTATAATAATAATAATAATAATAATAATAATAATAATAATAATAATAATAATAATAATAATATCTTGCCAAATCCACTACATTAGGAGTGTCAGACACTCTACATTATTAGCAGTTGCCAAAAAAGTTTTTTCAAAACCAAATCCAACCAAATTTTAAAATCTGTGTTTTTAACACATTTTGTTTTGCACATTTTACCATCTTTGTGTGTTTTTAACACCCCTCATCCCAGATTTTAATTCTTTGTGTGGACAAAAAATATAGAATAGAATAACCCTTAATGTTGCAGAAAAAAACTACAGTGTCATTAAATGTATCTTTATTTTCTGTAAAGAGCTCAGAATAAAATACATCCATAAGAAAAGTCAAGAATAAAAGCATAAAAACAGAATGTACCAGGTGTCAGTAACGACTATGTCTACTTTTTTATTACATAATGTTCTGTGTGTGGGTTCTATTAGTAACTAGAAAAACACTTGGATTAACTCATTTAACTTCTAGTTTAGTTCTTGAGAAACTGACTGATACAGTTAAGAAGAAAGTTTTATAAATCTGTAACATTTGGAAATTATTCCTGGAAATAATTAGAAAAAGTGTCACAGTTGGGCTGGTTAACAATTAATTAAGTAGATAATAATCCATTTAATTTGTACATTCACAGTTTAATTTCAACTTTATAACTTTATTTATAATGATATAATTTATTGATCCCTTACAGGAAATTACTTATGGAATGAAATGTATTTCTTTGTTTCTATTCAATATAATTTGCACATTAATTATAATATATTTCTGAAGTTTATCTTTTTATGCTTTTATAACATTTTAAACCCCCTTTTGGTTATTTATTTATTTATTTATTTATTACGAGTATTAACCACTGTGCTGCCCTATTTTTTGTTTCATAAGGTAAAAATAAATAAATAAATAAATAAATAAATAAATAAATACCGTAATTTCCGGACTATAGAGCGCACCTGATTATTAGCCGCACCCACCTCATTCTAAGAGGAAAACCGATTTTGTACATACACAAGCCGCACCTGTATATAAGCCGCATGTGCCCACATTAAAACATGTAACACAAACACAAAATTAACCCAAACCCGACTTCAAGTCCCGCGAATGAAACTAAATGTCCTTCATTAACCCTTGTGCGGTCCTTCGTAAAAGGCACACTGGCTGTGTCCTACAATCGGGTCTTAAAAACCCAGATTCCAAAGTTCAGTTCCATAGACTCATCACCCCACCCCCCAAGGATATATTACTGTTTTCAGTAGTAAGCAATGGCATCCTACAGTACGTATAAAAAGGTACATTTGTGAGCCACTGGGTCTCTTTGACCCGAAGGACCACACAAGGGTTAAAGTCCACAGTCCAAAAATCACAGCCGGCAAAATGAACGGAAAATGATACTTAAGGTTTGATGCAGACCTGCAGAGTCCGGGTCCCGTTGAAAGTAATCCAAGGGAAAAAAAAGTGTATATTTCCAAAGGTAAGGGAGGGAAAAATATATATCCACTATTGTTCGCCGCGTCCACAAACAGGTGGCTGGTCGCCGCCTCGCCTCATCTATCGCAGAGTCAGCGATAACTTTAATCTTTCGCCGAGAGTTCAGGTCAAACTCCTCCGTGCCAACGTGCAAAAAAAATCCACAGGGTCTGGTCGAGCCTCTGTCTTCTCTCACACACCGCCGCGGGTTTTTCTTTAAGCAACTTTTTACCCCCTGTACACCTGTCCGTCAACTTTACCGTTCCCCACTTAAACCCGTCACCCCACGTTTGTTCCGCCCCTCCTTTTTCATTCAGTCTTCCTTGACGCATATATTTCACCGGTCTAAATCTTACCTTTTCTACTCGAGCGCCTCTGGCGGCCGTTAGGAAAATTACATAAATTGGCCGCATCACTGAAAAAGCCGCAAGGTTGAAAGTTTGAGAAAAAAGTAGCGGCTTATAGTCCGGAATTTACGGTAAATAAATAAATAAATAAATAAATAAAATAAAACTGTATTTGGAGTGGAATTATACAGTGAAGGAAAAGTGTCCATGTTTATTGGGCTTCATTTTATGCAGGACCGACTGTTTTATTTTTCATTTTCGTTATATCATGCTGCTTTAATAACTTCTGAAATACATGACTTCATCCAAAATTTGGAATGAAAATCTGCACGTCAACCTTTCCTCGACTTCTTGGATGTTGAATGGATGCATTAAAGGTGTTTGAGTTCTGATACGTTCTTGTGGTTTATGACAATAAATGGATGTACGAACAGATGATGGACAGACGGATGGAAAGTAATTGTAGATCAGTAGATAATGAGATAAGCAGGGGTAATTGGGTCCAAGCCCCCCCATAGCCACGAGCAGCGGGGGGGGGGGGGGGGATATGTACAACACAGTTGTGTGTTGTACATAAACACACAGGTTGTGTTTGTGACAAAGCCTCGAAATTTGGGAAGATCAGAGATTAGATAAAGTACCACAGAGATGAAAACTACAGCTGCACAATATGAATGTAATATATATAAATATGGCAGGTCCTGTAATTATTATTATTTTTATTATTTATTACTTGGTTTTTATTTATTCATTCATTTATTTTTATTTTATTAATTTTTTTATTTATTTATTTTTATTTATTATTTATCTATTCATTTATTTAAAAAATAATTTGTCTTTTTTATTTATTTGTTTTATTTCCATTTAGCGTTTTTTATTTATTTACTTTTATTAATTTTTTTAATTTATTTATGATTTATTTTTATAGTGAATAAATGGTTAAGCATTTCGAACTTTTCTACACTGTAGACTAAGTTCTACAGGGTAGATATATTTTATGCCAAATATTTTACTGTGCATTTTTTGTTCTTCCACACTCCAGCTGATTGATAGTCATGTATATATACATATATATATATATATATATATATATATATATATATATATATATATATATATATATATATATATATATATATATATATATATATATAAAGCTCACATTGTGGGTTATTATTATGGGTCTGGGCAAGGGGTCATTAACTGAAGATTATTTGATTACAGTTTGGCAAAATAGGGGCCCCAGAAGTCTTGCATAGGGTCCTCACAAATAGTCCAGGAGCCCAGGGGGTGGAACCTAGTTGGGAAGGTTACCAATTTTTATGGGTACTATGATGTCCGGCATGGTCCCCAGATAGAGGAACGGCACGTCTGCCGGGTTCCCTCGGGTGGGTGTGGCCAGGGGGGGTGTAAAACTGGCACCCAAAAAATGGGCTAGATCAGTTGGTGAGGTTACCACTTGGAACCTGTTGCAAATTGTTTGCCATGGTCCCCTGATTGAGGAATGGCTACTGCCAGACGTTTTTGTTGGTGGGCGGGGCTTGCCAGACATCATTAAGTGGAGGGTGAAAAATGGGCTAGATCAGTTGGTGAGGTTACCACTTGAAACCTGTTGTAAATTGTTCATCATAGTCCCCTGATAGAGAAATGACCATTGCCAGACATTTTAAGTGGTGGGTTACCCCCGGCAGACGCCCCGATATGATGACACCCCCAAAAATGGGCTAGATCAGTTGGTGAGGTTACCACTTGAAACTTGCTGCAAATTGTTCATCATAGTCCCCTGATAGAGAAATGACCACTGCCAGACATTTTAAGTGGTGGGTTACCCCCGGCAGACGCCCCGATATGATGACCTCCAAAAATGGGTTAGATCAGTTGGTGAGGTTACCACTTGAAACTTGCTGCAAATTGTTCATCATAGTCCCCTGATAGAGAAATGACCACTGCCAGACATTTTAAGTGGTGGGTTACCCCCGGCAGATGCCCAGATATGATGACACCCCCAAAAATGGGTTAGATTAGTTGGTGAGGTTACCGATTGATACCTGTAAAAATTGTTTGGCCCCTGGTCCCATGAAAGAGAAATGGCCACTTACATATATTGTTGTTGATGGACACGGCTCACCAGACATACATTACAATGGGTGAAAAATAAGAAAGATCTGGTGGGGTTAGAAGTTGAAACATGTTGTCAATTATGGTCCTCTGACATTTTTTCACTTTCACTTTCCAGCAGTAGTGGAGTAGGCCTACCCTCGTGACCAATAGGGAGTGTATAGCCATAGTTAGCCAACATAGTCTGTTGGCTCTTCTCCCACCTCGTTTTCACCGTCCATCTCAGCACACTGAAGCAAGATAGATCGAATCAGCACCAAAATTTATTGTGGAAGGGCTATAGACTTACATAATTCTTAGGCCTATCAATTAAATATTGAGAGTTATCAACTGAATGAGATCATATGCCATCTGGAAGAATGGGTTTTCAGGCAGTAATTTTCAACCCTCTGACAGAAATATATGTACACACGTACAATGCATACATACATACATACAGTACATACCACATACATACATACATACATACATATATACACACATACTTACATATGCACATAATTATATACTACATACATACAGTACGTATACATACGTACATAGATAATCAATTGTAGAGCTCAACAATGAAAGGGCAAAGACTGAATACGATATATTTATAGACAGATTGGAAAATTCATGAATATTAATATTAAATGACAATAGACAATGTTTGAACCAACCTTCAGCAGTCTTCAGCTTGATCCAAATGACAGTCCGTTCCCATCGATTGAATTCAGAAACTTGAGATTTGAAAAAAATGTGGCATATCTGGAAAACGAGGACGGTGATCTGAGGCCTTCAGATGATGGGATATTACTGTACAAGGCTCAGCTCCTTTATCATGTACGGTGAGTTAGAAAAAAAGTGACATGAACTTATTTTTTTGATTGAAATTGCTTTAGATGGCCACTGCCACAGGTATTTTGTTTAAATGCTATAACTTTTGAACGAGTGGAAGGCTCTGCACCAAATTTTGTGTGCTAATGGTCTATGATTGGTACATGAACAGATTTTATTTTGGAGGCCAAGGCTTCTACGATGACTGAATTTAATCACAGCGAATTTATGTTTGGCCCATTACATTTAAACAAGTGCTTGGATTTGCTCCAGTCCTTGAGACATAGGCTACACCTTTTAGATGGCCAACCTTTTTTGCAATAAATCTTGTTGACCTATACACTGTATAATATGTGAGCTGATTATATTTGGGTCACATGGTCAAGATAGCAGTCGCTTTGTGTGGTAATCCAAAAAATTGAGCCGATTTGGGGTTGTAGAGCCAGATACACACAAGAGTGTGACAGCAGCGAGAAGACAGCCGAGTATCGGGTGTTGTGTTCTACTGACAGCATTGGTGTGCGCGGCCAGTCCTGTTCAAAACCCCTCCCACAGCCAATGCTAGTTTGCTACTTTGCCATTCATAACAACGGGACACCCAACACCCAAATTCCGCTCGGGTTCTATTTTCCAAATGCAGCGCAGGTCCCGCGCCGCTTCCGCCGTGTTGGTGTGTAAGGTCAGATCTGTTTCCATTTTCGCCACCGCCAGTAAAAATCGCTTCAGTCCTGCCCCGCTTCCCCGCTCTGGTCTGAAATAGGCCTAGATCTGGCAGTTGCAGGCGACTTTACAAGAATGTGTGTTCACAATGGGGTGTCTCACGGTGGGAACCCACCAACAAAAATGTAATTGCCCATTCATCAATCAGGGGACCAGGGGTCAAACAATTTTTTACAGGTTTCAATCGGGAATCTCACAATTTTTGGTGAGATCTAGCCCATTTTTGCTACCCATCATACGGGGACATCTGCTGGTGTAACCCATCACTAAAAATGTCTGGCAGTGGTCATTTCTCTCTTAACGGACCATATATATATATTTTTTTTTTACAGGTTTCAAGTGGTAACCTCACCAACTGATCTAGCCCATTTTTGGGGGTGTCATCATATCGGGGCGTCTGCCGGGGGTAACCCACCACTTAAAATGTCTGGCAGTGGTCATTTCTCTATCAGGGGACTATGATGAACAATTTACAGCAGGTTTCAAGTGGTAACCTCACCAACTGATCTAGCCCATTTTTGGGGGTGTCATCATATCGGGGCGTCTGCCGGGGGTAACCCACCACTTAAAATGTCTGGCAGTGGTCATTTCTCTATCAGGGGACTATGATGAACAATTTACAAGAGGTTTCAAGTGGTAACCTCACCAACTGATCTAGCCCATTTTTCACCCTCCACTTAATGATGTCTGGCAAGCCCCGCCCACCAACAAAAACGTCTGGCAGTAGCCATTCCTCAATCAGGGGACCATGGCAAACAATTTGCAACAGGTTCCAAGTGGTAACCTCACCAACTGATCTAGCCCATTTTTTGGGTGCCAGTTTTACACCCCCCCTGGCCACACCCACCCGAGGGAACCCGGCAGACGTGCCGTTCCTCTATCTGGGGACCATGCCGGACATCATAGTACCCATAAAAATTGGTAACCTTCCCAACTAGGTTCCACCCCCTGGGCTCCTGGACTAAAATGGCTCTGGGTAAAGTACTCCCCAGTAGAAGTTTATTTATTTTTATTTAACTTTTATTTAACCAGGAAAGTCCCATTGAGATTAACCCTTTGAGATTAACCCTTTTTTCCACAATAAAAATATTTTTTTTGCTTTTTTCCCCTCACAGGGACTATTATAACATAAAACATATAGATTTGTTTTTGTTACTGACTCAAATATTACTCCATTCACCAAACTTACCAATACTTTTTCTGCAATCATACATCACAGGACATGATGGACATGGTCACATGATCACTTTTCTCAGAGTAAAAATGGTGCGATACACATGGATGGAGGAAGAGATGGAGACTTTTCTCAAAATAATTCATGAGAAAAATATAACTGTAATTACATATACATATATATATATATATATATATATATATATATATATATATATATATATATATATATATATATATATATGTGTGTGTGTGTGTATCGCACCAAATACACATATTTTCTGATTATTTTGTTCCGAATTCAAGCTCCAGCCTTGACCTGAACTATGTATATTTTTTAATTTCCTTCTATAACATATTTTGCAGATTGATTCATTGGTATTTTCATGTATAGGTTTGATTGTTACCTTGCAGATTTTTTCCCCCCATTTCTTTCATTTTTCACATCTGTAAATGCACTTTCATACATAACAGTGATCCTCATGAAGGCCACGAGCCACATCATGTTGGTCTAATTTTACAGTTAAATTAAGTTTAGTTTTGTTATGTTTTTCTATTGGACAAGTGCTGCTGGAGTCCTTCACCTGCTGTGAGCTTTTCTTTTCCTTTTCTATGAGCTTTGGAAGTTGAAGAAATGGTGCCAAAACCTTCCACTTAGACTGAGTGAAAATATTCAACTCATGCCAGATTCTACCAGGTAGAAAAACAAAGTGGAAAAGAAACAAGTTAAAGTGTTGGAAAAAGTAGCTGGTGATGATTTTTTTTTTTACTCCAAAGTAAAGGAAAATTAAAAGCCATTCTGTTGACTCCTAAAAAACTTGAAATTGTTTGGATTTGTTTGTGCAAAAGCCTCCAATGATCTTTGGTCTGATTGTTTTGACACATCTGGACATGAACTGGTTTAAGACATGTATTCAGTTCTTACTTCCAGTTGAACTGAGTGACTCGAACAAAAATCTGGGAGGAAAGCAGGATGTTCTAACACGTTAACCTGTACCAGAGACATTCATCTGTGTTGCCATGGTAATGTAATGCTTCTAGTAGACCAGAAGACACATCAGCTAAAAGATCAACTAAAGCAATGGACAAATACTGAAGTGGAAAGAAATGGTCACATCAAAAAACTGGGGAAAATGTTTGACATTCAGGAAGAATGTATTTATTAAGGAGTCATTCCATGGTTATTTCATTAATAGTTCTGTGTTCTCCATTGTTATTGAATTCATTGTGTGTTGGTTCTATTTAAAAAGACATCTGGATTGTTTTGTTTTTTCACAGTAGAAAAATAACTCAAGGTGGAAGTATTACTTCCTCATACATGTCAATGATGCTGTGATGAGGCATCTCTGTATGTGTTTACCTTTACCAGAGTAGCATCCAGTTAGGTTTTGTGCCGTCGCTTGTTTTGAAAACATGCAGGGTAAAAAACGAGGCTTTATTTCCACAGAGAGCACATGAACCAGTTTGATCCGCCATTTTTTTTCCAGTTTGTGCAGCAGCTACTGTGGCATCGTCTTGTCTTCGTCTTAGCATCGTCTTCGATGCTAATGCTAATGCTACTTCAGATTTGCTACCATGGGGGACAGGCTTAACCCCACGTGGCTGACACCAATGTCATGACGTGTAGTGAACAGGCTTTTTCTGAGTGTCTGGTTTCTCGGTGTTGTTTCCTATGAATGGTAAATACAGCCAGTGGAGGAGACACACCACGCAGTAAATGGAAAAGTGGTTTTCAATAGAATGACACCTTTAACACATTCTGACACAATCAATCAATCCAACTTTATTTATATAACACTTTTCATACATAGCTGTGTTCATACATACATAGCTGCGGCTGTGGTTCAGTTGACAGAGTGGGTCGCCCAATGACCGAGAGGTTGGCGGTTCGTGTCCCGGCTCTGGCTGTCCCACATGTCGAAGTGTCCTTGGGCAAGACACTGAACCCTAACTTAGGCCCCCAGTAGGATTTACCAGAGACCTTAGAAACCTACTGGTGTATGAGTGTGTGTGTGTGAATGGGTGAATGAGAGGCTAATGTAAAGCGCTTTGAGCACCATGAAGGTGGAAAAGCGCTATATAAATGCAGACGATTTACCATTTATACATGGTGCATGTAACACAAAGTGCTTTACAATAGACACCCCATTATTATAAAATTTTAAAGGAATTTATATATATATATATATATATATATATACTGTATGTATCAAATAAATACCGTACCTAAATAATAAGATTTATAAAATAAAAATACAAAATAAATGCCTTCTTTCTTTCTTTCTTTCTTTCTTTCTTTCTTTCTTTCTTTCTTTCTTTCTTTCTTTCTTTCTTTCTTTCTTTCTTTCTTCCGATAAGACTGCAGTGCATTGTGGGTTATCATGTAGTATGCTACAGTGTAAATGCTCTCTGTACTGTCTGATCGTTAAATAAATAGTATAAGTATGTATCGTGTAAGTATGGGAGTATGTATGCGGTTTCGAACACAGCTATTGTCAGTACTAGACCATTTTCCTCCGTCATCTTCCAAAAGTTGGATCAGATTATGTGACACCACTTTAAATTAACTCAACAGTGAAAACACTAGATGAGTTTTACTGACAAATGTTTATTTTCAGTGATAGACAGGGTGCGGTTTATGCAAAAGCCAGAGGGGGATGTTTTTTTTTTTCCCCACAGAAAAAAGCTTGTGTTGTATTATGGCTCTCATTCCCAATTGAAACTAACCAGGACTCACTGTGGCGTACAGAAGACTGCTTGCCCAGTTGTAGTTGCGCTGGGGTCTAGTCTTCTCAGAGTCAGGTTGTTAGTGAATGCAGCCCAAAGCGGGCAGTAAACCTTACCTGAGGCTAAATATTGACACCAGACCGATAATCAACAAGTACTTGAAGGGTGCATTTCCTCCACTGGACAAGATATTTCTTCGCACAAAACTCTTCAGTGTTGAATGTCAATAACACTATGGGTGTTACTTCTCACATAGAGTAAAACCTGTTTGACACTACAGTAATTAGTCTAGTGTCAAATATTAAGTGTTACTAGTGTAAAGTTGACTCTGGAAATGTAACTCTTGGGTCAGTGTTAATTTTTACACTCTGTAGATACAGTTAATTTTAACTCTACCTCATTGAACATATGGTCCCTCAGTGTTATATTAACACTAGTGATTTTACTGTGCAACTTTTGAGGCTGGTTATTAATGTGATTAAAGTCATCTGACTTTCACTTGTATCTGCTTTGAAAGTGTGTTAATAGAAAAGCGTTAAGTAGATCTAATCCATTTAATCTAGAAGTCAGAGAGGTCACAAGCCACAGTTGTACCGGTTTTTAGCCTCTTTGGACTCATATAGACTCTGTTCATCAAAGTGCCGACAACACACAGACATGTTTTCCCAAAGATTATTAAATAATAACCTAAATATACATTAAAGACAGACATAATAACCTAAATATACATTAAAGACAGACATAACAACCCAAATAAACATTGAAAGCAGATATAATATCCTGAATAAACATTAAAAACAGACATAATAACCTAAATATACATTGAAAACAGACATAATAACCTAAATATATGTTGAAAACAGACATAATAACCTAAATATACGTTGAAAACAGACATAATAACCTAAATATATGTTGAAAACAGACATAATTACCTAAATAAACATTCAATTCAATTCAATTCAATTTTATTTATAAAGCCCTAAATCACAACAAAGTCGTCTCAGAGGGCTTTACAAAAACATAATCAACTACAGAAATACATGAAAAGTCCCAGGCATCCCCTGTCCTTAGACCCTCCTTCTCGGCAAGAAAAAACTTCAAAACCCAGTGGGAAAAAGAAGAAATCTCGACATTGAAAACAGAATTAAAACCCTAATTATACATTATAAACAGACACATTAACCCAAATAAACATTGAAAGCAGATATAATATCCTGAATAAACATTAAAAACAGACATAATAACCTAAATATACGTTGAAAACAGACATAATAACCTAAATATACGTTGAAAACAGACATAATAACCTAAATATATGTTGAAAACAGACATAATAATCTAAATATACATTCACACAAACCCCCTCCTAAACCCTTGCAAATCAAACATGGAACACAATGAGTAAAATGTCCAGTACCCACAATGCAATGCAGCAGACCAACATTAATGATCACTTCATAAAGTTGAATTTAACACTGTATGCAGAAGTTTATACTGACTTTTAACTCTACTGTTAGAGGTGCTTTACTCTCCATTCGCCTTATTGGTGGCCATTTTTGCACTTGAGGGGTACAGAAGTTAAACAGAAGTACACAGTTCCATACGTTGTCAATCACGAGCTTCAGTGAATGTTTGGGTTGGCAACACGGCAGCAGTTTGGACCACCAATGTCTCCATCATTCCGGAGTTAACGATTGAAAAAATGGGCGTATAAGGACTACAATATTCCTTGGCTGAAAGGCTACAGTAACTGGGTTGAAGGGTACATAAAGTTTAAGTAGGCTAATGGCACCACTAGCATAACATCAGTACTGATAGACATTGACACACTAACCACAAAATGGGAAGTATTATCTTGAAAAAACATATAGAATAGATAGATAGACAGACGGACGGACGGACGGACGGACGGACGGACGGACGGACGGACGGACGGACGGACGGACGGACGGACGGACGGACGGACGGACGGACGGACGGACGGACGGACGGACGGACGGACGGACAGACAGACAGACAGACAGACAGACAGACAGACAGACAGACAGACAGATAGATAGATAGATAGATAGATAGATAGATAGATAGATAGATAGATAGATAGATAGATAGATAGATAGATAGATAGATAGATAGATAGATAGATAAATGTACCATTTATGCTAGTCTGGTAAGCTAAGCTTAATGTGTTAGCTAATGCATTTCAGTGGACATAATTATCCTTATCTTACAGTGAAATATGGACCAGGATCCCTCTTTATGTTTTTGATCCATTCACGTCAAAGTGCCTTATCTTTGTGGAAACAATGGAAGGTCTACCCATGGTACGATTTTGTTCCTCTTTGAGGATGTACATTTCGGGATGCAGCAGTGACGCACCATTGCCGCCTAGAAAGTCATGTATGTAGCAACAAGTGTACCCCTCAACATCTTTAGAATGTTCCAGGTGAATGAGGCCCATAGAGCTGGAAATAATCTATCTAGGTTAAAACAGTTTGACTCTGAACTAACACTTTTTTTATTTTTACTGTGCAGATATTTTAGGAATCTTTAGCAAAAGTTTGTCAGTATAAGCTTTCTGTGAGATGATAAACCCCTACGGAATCTCACCCAGGTGTGACGCTGTGGGTGTAAACAGTGACGCTAAGCTACAGACGACACTGTTAGAATAATGGTGTTTACATGTACTGGGAAAAAAGAACGAGAACAGGAGGAGGAGGATGAAGGTCTGGTTGTGACTTAGGAAAAGAAGCTGATTTTACAAATACACTTGAAACTGTGTTTAACCCACGGTTATTTGTGACCCTCTGTTACGACCTGAAAGGTGAAACATATTTGTGACCCACCACCATGAAACCAGGCATAAGTGTCTGGAAATCAAAATTGAGTTATCTGTGTAGCTTGGTAGAGTGGAAACTAAGGTTTAAGATGGTGAAAAAATTATGTTTCTATCATAAGTAGAACCAAAGTTATGGTCATTTTAATATCCACAGTTGGACCTATTATGCAATTTGCATATTTTTAGATATTGTCCGTTAAAGTTTTGGACTGTTTTGGGGTAGGAAGTCCTTAGCAATGCATAATAATTTGTATCCGATTGACAAAAAATATTCACAGATGTTAAAGGACACTCTGATGGACATGTCACAGAAGTTCTATATATTGTAATAATAGGACAGAATTGCAACGTATTATAATCATTTGGCTTACGACATTGGACAAGAGCATTCAATATAAGCTTTTACCTCGTACTGAACACTTGGATGTTTACGCACGGAATGGAGATCGGTTTGTTCGGTGAAAAGAGGTGGAAGTCGTCTTTGTCTTTGCTCCGCAATCCTTAAACTTTTGTCACCGCTTAAATAATTGACTCAATAAACACCTTTATTGACTCGATTTCAATGTAATGACCACAGGAACTGAACATAGAGGTGTTACGGTACCGTTTTTTGATAAGGTGTAAACACAAATAAGAAATCACCTTCCAGCCTAAATTTGGCTGTAGCTCTGAACGGCTCAGCGCGAGTTATGCCTGGTTTCGTGGTGGCGGGTCACATTTTAGAAAGGACACCAGAGTCAAAGGGTGTAATTCGATTTACAAATTTTTATTTACTTAACAATTCTACTGGAGGATCTTCGCTGTTCTTCAGCTTCCTGGTTGAAACGAGCTGTTTAGGTTCCCCCAGTTCAACCCCTTTAAACCCAGTGCCCAAAGTAATAAAGGAAAAAGACCAGAGTGGACCGGCTAAATAAATATAAAGACGGTGCACTAAACAGGCCAACCCAGTACAGGGCCGTAGGAGCTGCCAGCGCACCGCTACCCTATCAAAGAAATAAACCACCAAAATAAGTCCTAACGAAAGAAAAGCGAAAACAGGACGTCCGGATCCACCTGGCCAAACAAAAAGGAACAGGCTAACAAAAAAACTCAGCACGCATGGAGGATCCCGCGTGTAGTGGAGCGGATGCGCCTCGACGTGCGCGCTCCCACGGAACGCTGGGACCTGAGGAGGAGACCATCAGAAAGAAAGAGAAGACCAAAAAAAAAACGCCCCTACCGGTGCTCGTATAAATAGGGCGAGTGGCACCAAACTAATTAAGTTTAAACCTAAAAATTAGATCGAACAACAAATTATCGATCCAGAAAAAAACGCAATTTACTAGACAAAATATATGCACAAATGTTCATTCAAAAATAGACAAAACGAGCAAAGTCAAAAAGGAAATGACTAAGGAAAATAGGGCACAGCACCTAACACCCTCCAGCACAACACCAGTGGTTCAGTCTTACAGCAGTATTTTTAGCTATAGTCACAAATACATTATATGGGTCCAAATGATCGAATTTGAAGTTTATGCATGAAATCCAAATAAAATGTCTCCTGAACAATTCTAACTACGAGTTTTTGTGAAACTCCTACATCATGCCTTTTAGGAAGAACAACAACTGACTGACAGTATTTAAGTCTAAAACAAAGAAAACACGGCTCAAAATACGGCTTTCCTAAGTGCTAGCGTTAGGTATTTCCCCATCATGTTTGGTACCGTTGGAAAGAACAGGATTCCCTCTAGAGAACCCTTAAATAGAAATCTACGTAATTATATATTTGAACCAATGGGAGGCCTCAGAACAAACCCTTCTCAAGTGAACAAAAGCCCTTGTTGCTAGAGCAGTGTTGAAAAATGGCCTCTGATTGGTTGAATTAGTGTCACACAAGCATTTTTTTTATAAACTTTCAGGTAAATATAAAAACTTAATTTCTGAAATTTGACTCAAGTGACTGGTTTTGTGCTGGATGGTCACAAATGTTTCTAGGTGTAATAAGACAAAACAGTGTATTAACTGATCAGAAAATAGCAGAGGAAAGACATAATTCATAATCATCACTACTAGGCTTGAGCCATATATCAATTTTTTTGATTGATTTGACTGTTTTGTTACGGGTGACTTAAAAAAAAAATTACCATAGAATTAACACCTTATTAATGATCCGTTATGTGTAATAAGTGGTTATAAAAGCATTATTACCATGATATTACATCAAAATTACCATAGAATTAACACCTTATTAATGATCCATTATGTGTAATAAGTGGTTATAAAGGCATTATTACCATGATATGACATCACTTTTACCACAGAATTATCACCTTACTAGTGATCCGTAATGTAAAGTTTTACCAAATTTCTAATCATATTAATCATGATAATAGATTAATGAGTGCATTTTAACCCGATCTTTAGTAATAGAATTAGTCATGAAGTATTAACAGTGCTTGTTAGAATTGTTTTGGTTTTGGGAATGTTTTGAATAATTAAACCTGCACTGACTATCAAACTGACCTGGGACCAGCGCTCCTGTTCCTGACAAATGAACATAATAAGGGTTAAACTGACCCTCACTTTGTTTTTACTGTGTTCATCTGTAAACATCTCTGCTTCTGATCCTTCTGTGGACGTTTGCACAAACTATTGACCTTGTTTTGAGCGTCACGTCCCCACGCCGTCACCTCCTCTGCACCCAGGGCCTGTTTAACTGTTATCTATGTGCCCCCCCCCTGCACCTGCACACCTTCATTACTGCCCCAGATAGTGGCATTGGCAACTTGTCACTTGTATTGATTTCTCTTAAACTGCAATTTACATGGATATTTGTGGGTGTCCGAGGCCAGGCTGCACCCTCGCTCTCCTCTGCTGCTGCCCTCGGGCTGGGAGGAAATGTTTCCACCCACAATGGAGCCTCAAAGTGACTTTTCAATCTGACATCAGCAAAAGTCTGGGGCTGTTTTTTATTTATTTATTTATTTCTGTGAAGGTGAATCAGATCTTTTAACCCCTTAATGCCTGAATGCCTATCTATCTATCTATCTATCTATCTATCTATCTATCTATCTATCTATCTATCTATCTATCTATCTATCTATCTATCTATCTATCTATCTATCTATCTATCTATCTATCTATCTATCTATCTATCTATCTATCTATCTATCTATCTATCTATCTATCCATCCATCCATCCATCCATCCATCCATCCATCCATCCATCCATCCATCCATCCATCCATCCATCCATCCATCCATCCATCCATCCATCCATCTCATAGCATATAATCAAATATAAAAAAAACTTCAAGAAACTAAAAACAGTCTGGGATAAAAACCATGATAAGAACCTAAAATTAAAAAATAGAAGTCACCATACTAATAAACAGAGAAATAGAATACATAAGTAAGTAAAGTGCAATGTCATTGTTTGTTATTGATCTCAGTGACAGTGATAAGAACAAAACTGATGATGGAATAATCCACATTAATGTGTTCTTTTTGACAGCCCTAGTTTTATTTATGTATTTATTGATAAAGCTGTGAAACCGTTGTCTCCTACAGAAGAAAAACATGGATTACTGGGTCTCAGGAGGTACAGCATGGATAAATAAAAGGATAAAATAATACAAGCTTTTAAAAAAAAAATAGAAGATACAATAAAAAAAAAAAACCAATGTAATAGAAGTCACCATACACTGAAAAAAGTAAAACATTGTATCAACTTTAAAAAATTGTCTTGAATTTTTACTTTCTACCTCTTTTTATGTCATGATTTTGATGTTTTATTTCACCATTCTGACTTTATGCCATGATTTTGACTTTTTATGTCATGATTTTGACATTTTATTTCACAATTTTGACTTTTTATCTCATAATTTTGACTTTTTATCTCATAATTTTGACTTTTTATGGTCACACATAAATAATCTAGTCGATTGAACCAAATTAAATTGCATAGGGTTTGTGTTATTCATTTAGTTTAATTTGATTCACTCAAGTAGATGTTTTTATGTGTATCTCTATTGAAGAATCTTTTTTAAGTTAATTCAATGTTTTACTTTTTGTCAGTGTACTAATAAATACAGCAAATAAATAAAATAAATAAAGTGCAATGTCACAGCTTCTTATTGAGCTCAGTGACAGTGATGAGAACAAAAGTGATGATGGAATAATCCACATTGTGTTCTTTTTATTAAAAATATATGTACTTATTTATTTATTTATTCATTCATTTATGTTAAGCTGTGAAACCCTTGTCCCCTATAGAGGACACGAATACATTGCTGGATCTAGATTTTAAGGTGCTTTTATTGTTTTTTAACAGCCTTAATGGTTGTGACCCTGTTTATTTGTTGGATCTGTTTTTAATATATGAGACATCTCAGACCCTCCAGTAGTAAAAACTTTTAATTGTCCCTAGAGTTCACACTAAAACACATGGTGAGGCCTCATTCAGTTTTTATTTCCCTAAACTGTGGAACAGTCGACCTGAGGGTCTGAGGTCCACTGACACTGTGTATATTTTTAAGGGTAAACTGAAAACCTACATTTTTAACAGTCATCATTATTTCATTCTGCTATTTTATGTATTTACTTTTATTTATTACTATTATTTACTTATTTATTTTTTATTTTATTCTTTTTAATTCTGTAAATATTTTACCTTGTTCCTACAATTGCACGATGATGGGGGGGGGGGGGAGTCTGATGGAAAGCACTTTGTGCTACGTGCACAATGTATGAAAAGTGTTATAGAAATGATTGATTGATTGATTGAAATACAGCAGAGAAATAGTATCAATCATTAAATGAAGTGCAATGTCACTGTTTCTTATTGAGCTCAGTGACAGTGATGAGAATAAAACTGATGATGGAATAATCCATTTATTTATTTATTTATTTTTAGTAAAGCTGTGAAAAATACATTTGTGGATCTCAGGAGGTACAGCATGGATACATAAAAGAATAAAGTAATGACCCCCCCCCCCCCCCCCCCCCCAAAAAAAAAAAAAAAAAAATACCATCAAATGAAGAAAAACCTCAAGAAAATAAAAGGTGGGACAAGAAAAAGAAAAAAGAAAAACAATCTGGGATAAAAACCAGGATAAAAATGGGAAGTCACAATTAAACAGTATATATTAAATAAATAATAAATAGAGCAGATAAATAGAATAACTAAGTAAATAAAGTACAATGTCACTGTTTCCTATTGAGCTCAGTGATAGTAATAAGAACAAAAGTGATGATGAAATAATCCACATTAATGTGTTCATTTTTACATTTTTATTTATGACATTTTTCTGCAGTGCCACAGCGCCTCCTCCCATCATGCACCTGACCTTCCAGGGAAGTGACCAGGGGAATAAAACAATAACCTGCAGCTAGAAAAACCACCGATGCTCAGTGAAAAAAAGTCTCCACACTCAGCTTTCACTAACAGAAACACTGAAGGAGGGGGAAAATGCCAAAATGTCAGAATGTTCCAGGCTTTAGACTGAAGTAAAGTGTCAGAAAAGGCTGAAGGTCACCTCGGAAACAACAAACTCTCAACACAGATTAAGTTTGTTCAGTCATATGAGGCTGAAAATTAAAGATGTGAAATGTGACGTGTGCAGGAAAAGCTTCTTAATGGAGCATCTGACAAACAAATCCTTCTTTTATGGTTTTGTCTGTGGTTTCAGAAAGAAAAAAAAGAAAAAGCAGGGAATTGATTTCATAATCCCATTTGAAAATTCCAAATCCTAAATGTCTGTGGTAGAAGGGAAAAGAAGGAGAAGTGTTTCTGAAAGACAGTAAAGTTTTCACACACACTTCATGTTTCACACCAGGGCCGGACTGGATCAGGATTTCAGGCCGGGAATATCCCACAGCATCCAGGCCACTTCCAGCACCATGGAGGGAAATTTTTAGTTTTTTTTTATTTCCTTACAGCAATTAAAATAATACTATTACACTGGCTGTGACACAACACCGCACTATTAAACTAATGCATAACAACAGCTCACAGTACAATACTTTTCTCTCATTCTCTCCCTGACTCAATATTAAAATCCTATCGACCCGCACTCGACCCATATTTTATGAACATCACATGACCTTACTCACATACCTGCATTAATTTCCATGTTAAAATCCAATATCATTGGGATCGACAAACTGTGACAGCCAAAGAGACATTTGAACCCAGTTTCCACGGAAAATAAATCATCTTAAAATCTCAATGAATGTGTCCCAAACCTTAACTTTTTTTGTTTGTATATTTCCAGAGCTGCCATTCTCCGAACTCCTAACTTCTCCCTACATATCGTAGGATACTTCCGATGTTGTACGTCACCCTCACGGAAATTCAGTTAATAGAGCCCAAACTGTTTGTTTATTTGATTATTTAATTATATTTATTCAGGAATAACTCATTTCCCGTAAGTTTTCAAATATCCCATGCTGTTGAACGCACCACGGTTATGAACGTGTTTAGAATTAGCTGCTGTGTTGCTCAGTAACCATGCCAACTTAGCCATCTCGCCTTCTTTTTCTCTTTATTCATATATTCCATTTTCATTACTGTGTGTAAAGACCACATGGGGACATCAATGACACAGTACAGTTCAAATAGATATTAGAATGGTGTGTTGTTTATCTGTGCATAAGTTAACACTGTTTAGCGTCGGTATGTTGTTGAAGCTAATACGGTATTAAGCTAGCTGTCGTCTGAAACGACAAACAACCGACCGCAACCCGAAAATATTTTTTAATGACCTGTAACTGTGGTTGACCGCGGGAACCTGCTCACTTCGGGTCAGTCCACCCATCACTGGTATATATGTATATATATTGTGTCCTGGGGGTGTCTGCTATGAAAACTGGTTTATAAACTCACTGGGTAATGCTGTTGCGGCCGCAGAGCTAGCAGCAGAGCCACTCTGGCTGCTGCTAGGCTTAACAAACAAGTCAGTTAATTTCTGACATTTCATCCTCTCCTTCTCGAGCGACCTTCTTTTCCTATCCAACTCTCCCTGGTGTCCACCTTTCCTTTTTTCCCTCAATGCCATCATTCATTGTTTCGTTTTTGCATAAATCGACCGTGTTTTATGGTCAGCGTTAACTCAACGCTACAGGGGGCGGGCCCACGATGGAGAATAAAGCGACTAACCAATCACAATGAGTTTATTTAAAAAGAAAACACACACACACACACACTACCAAGCCCTACTGCTCTGACTTCGCCGAGCTCCGAGCATGTTACCATTGTTTACAGGCACGCTGATTTTTTTTAGGGGGGGGGTCATGTCAGGCCAGGCAGGCCACTGAGCAGACGGGCAACCGGGAAAAGTCCCGGTTGTCCCATGTGCCAGTTCGGGCCTGTTTCACACATACCTACATTTACATGTGTTTTTTTTTTAATTCAGAATTAAATTATTTAGAACTTAAGTTGTTTCCTTTGTGTTTACTTGGACAAGTTAATTCTGAATAGAGCTGCATGTTATATTGTTTTAGCATCGACATCACAATGTACATGTGTTTATTTTTATTCTATATATATATATATATATATATATATATATATATATATACTGGTGTATGAGTGTGTGTGAATGGGTGAATGTGAGGCTAATGTAAAGAGCTTTGAACCATGAAGGTGGAACAGAACTATTGAAGTGCAGAACATTTACCACTTGTTCCTTCTGTCAACATTTTGCTGAAAATTTCAGCCAAATCCATCCATAACTTTGTGAGTTATCTTGTTAACAAACAAACAGACGGACAGACTAACAAACCCATAACATCCTTTGTGGAGTAATAAAGGTTTCCATGGAAACAGGTGTAATCTGCTCTTGTTAATTCGTCTTTCAGAGCTGGAGTTACAGAGGGTTCTGATTGGACAGAACGACCGCTTAATGTCTGGATGTCTACTGGAAGGAAACAATGGCGTCCACTTCCTGTTTTGCGTTTGTTTCAACTATCAACATCAGCGCGTCCAGGAGGCATCCTCACGAGGTGCTGGCTCAGCTGGCTCTTCTGGACATGGAGGCACAGCGGGTTCTACTCCAAGTCCCTCCCGGATGTCCGAGTGTCTCACCCAATCTCTAAGGCCAGCCTGCGAAGGGTTAGGGTTAGCCCTAACCTCTAACTCATTAATAATTATAGTAGTAGTATTAGTAGTATTAGTAGTAGTAGGAGTAGTTATAGTTGTTATTATTATTATTATGGCCCAAAATTGTTTATCCCTTGTATAATTTGAGCCACTGGTGGAATACAGTATATATCACGGTATAGTACTTTATAGTCTACTATACATAAATAATAAATAAAGCATAAATAACACCAGAACAGTTTGTTAGTGGTCATATAGCTCC